>FR990126.1:6708710-7333710 GCA_905404295.2 Ochlodes sylvanus | reverse complement strand
GGACTTCAGGTAGCAAACGAGCATGCTGCACATCCCTTCTGCCGCCTTGTAAACTGTAACGAGCCACTGATTTATTGTTTTTAACATACTGTCCAAATCCCTTTATACTGTTATATAAAAGTTTTTTTAAATAAAAAAGCATAAGTAAATTAAACAAAGTTCGTTAAATTCTGGAAATAAATCAAACATTTTTTGTTTGTTTCGGGGGCAGTATTCCTTCCTCCTTCTTGTCGCCTATCTGCGATTTGTGGGTTATTCATATGATTTTCCATTTTGGTATTATACAGTGTGTTAGGGATCGGATTTCCGATATTTTAGCCACGTATTGTACTTCTAATTTTATCGACAAAAAACCATACAAAGGGGGGTCGCACCCCTCACCCCTCTGAATGGCAGCCATTTTAAAATTTCATATCTCGTATTTTTACGAGTTCAAAAAAATCTTTTTTTTTGTGATCTTATGCTATCCACGTAATTGAAAGTCACCTTATTTTAAAAATGATGAAATTTGCCATCATTTAAGACCAAATTTGATAAAAAATTACAATAAATAATCATTTAAAACCTTTAGTTTAGTTCAAAAACTTGGTAATTTTTCTTGCTTTTTTTTAGTTATTATGCTCTACCTAAAAAACCGGGCCCTTAACCTATCGTTTTTTTTCTTCTAAATTGTTTGCAGTGAGCTGTGCTAACAAATAAACTTCAAATGATTACTGGTATTCACGCTAATAATTTAAAAACGGGGTCTAACAACAACAGTCAAAATTGAGAAATAATGACTCATTCATACCGCAGGTAGGTCGCATTCCATTGTGTGTGAGCGAGAATGATATTTTTAAGATAAGATATGAGTGAGACAAAAAACTACAAATGGGGGCTTGTGTTTTTGTGTTTCAATAACAATCAGTTATCCATCGCCCCGCGTTGTGACAACTACACCATCGCTCTACCGCTTGTACATTGTTCGTGTTTGTATCGCGTGCTATGGCTTACTCAGCTGCAGAAACAGCAGACATACATTTTGTGTATGGTTTCTGCAATGGTAACGCAGCTGCTGCCGTTGTGGAATACCAAAGAAGATTTCCAAGGCGACGCCCGCCTAGTGCTCGAACTTTCACGAACATTCACATTAGGTTTCGCGAGCATGGAATTCAAGCTGCTCCAAACGAAAGGTTTCGCCTATTATCACCTGAGGACGAAGAAGAAATTCTGCGGTTGATCGCAAACGACCCGCGCCTAAGTACAAGACTAATAGGTCGCAGGCTTGGTTTATCACATTGGTCAGTGTGGAAAGTTTTAAAAAATGAAGGTTTACACGCTTTCCATTTTAGGAAAGTGCAAAATCTTATTGAACCGGATTACGCCGCTCGTGTTGTGTTTAGTTCATGGATAAACAGAAGAATTCGTCAGGAGCCGGATGTTTTACGTAGAATCTTCTGGACTGATGAGGCGAAATTCACCAGAGCCGGTATAACAAACCACAGAAATGACCACTTGTGGATGACTGAAAACCCACACGCTATTAGACCTGGTCAATTCCAACACGAATTTTCGATAAACGTGTGGGCAGGTTTATTTAATGACCAGCTAATTGGTCCTATTGTCTTGCCCGACCACTTAAACGGTGAGAGATTTTTGGAGTTTCTTCAAAATGATTTTATGGAAGAGGCTCCGTTGGTGTTCAGGCGGCGCCGGCGGCAGCGGCGGCCTTTTTATCTGCAAATGGACGGAGCGCCGGCACACTTTTCCCGAAATGTGAGAGCACATGTTAACGATAAGTATACCCCATGGATTGGACGAGGCGGAACAATCGCCTGGCCGCCTCGTTCACCAGACTTAACTCCTCTGGACTTCTTTTTATGGGGAACAATGAAACAGAGAGTTTATCGGGAAGTATCAAACACCAGGGAGGAGCTCCTTCAAAGGATTATGGTCACAGCTGATGAGTTAAAAAACGATCGAGAAATGTTGATGAGGGCAACTCAACAGGTTGGATTAAGGGCAATGGCATGCCTTCAAAATAATGGTGGCCATATTGAACAATTTTTATAAAACGTGTTTTTTTTGATAAATAAAACTAAGTTTCGGAATGAAATGTTGTTGTTTTTATTCCACATACAACACCTGCGGTATGAATGAGTCATTATTTCTCAATTTTGACTGTTGTTGTTAGACCCCGTTTTTAAATTATTAGCGTGAATACCAGTAATCATTTGAAGTTTATTTGTTAGCACAGCTCACTGCAAACAATTTAGAAGAAAAAAAACGATAGGTTAAGGGCCCGGTTTTTTAGGTAGAGCATAATAACTAAAAAAAAGCAAGAAAAATTACCAAGTTTTTGAACTAAACTAAAGGTTTTAAATGATTATTTATTGTAATTTTTTATCAAATTTGGTCTTAAATGATGGCAAATTTCATCATTTTTAAAATAAGGTGACTTTCAATTACGTGGATAGCATAAGATCACAAAAAAAAAGATTTTTTTGAACTCGTAAAAATACGAGATATGAAATTTTAAAATGGCTGCCATTCAGAGGGGTGAGGGGTGCGACCCCCCTTTGTATGGTTTTTTGTCGATAAAATTAGAAGTACAATACGTGGCTAAAATATCGGAAATCCGATCCCTAACACACTGTATATAAAACAACGAAAAACTCATATTAGTATATTATTATTTTTATCTTAAATCGCTATTGGGCTATTGGGTAGGTACCTAGTTGCAATCGCAATGCATCCCTATCCAAGGTAGATAATATATACTGTAATTGATGTCGAATGTAATAAAATAAAATCAGATAATTATGACTTTTTGTTTAAATGATCTTAGTGGTGAATTTTAACTAAAATGAAAACAGCTTTTTGTTACGTTTTCTGGTAAGCGAAAGTCAACATTTTAATTTCATTGTTTTTATTACATGCCGCTATCATTAGCTTTCCTTAGATGCCTTGTATGACTTTAGTTGTAGTCTCGAACAAAAAATACTAAACAATGTCAGGCATTATTATTACATACTAGCCTTTGCGCGCGGCTTCGCCCGCATGGAATTTGGTCTGTCACATAGTCTTCTATCTTATCGTAATAACTTTTAAACCAATTCGCTCAATTTACTAAGCGTAAAACACACAGTTTATCTAAATTAAATTCTAAAAGCGACAAGTGTATCATCAATTTTAATAACAATGTGAAAAATATTCTAAAATGTGTTATTGTTAAAAAGTATCTACCCAATTGAATTGTATAAATGTAATTACTTAATGTAATAAATTAATTACTACATATTTTAGGTATAGTGACTTACGCATTAAAGGTAGATATTTAGGTAGGACTTTTATTATTTAAGACAAACAATTTTACAATACATTATCCTCGCCAACTCCCAACGATTTAGGCATCGCCCGACAAGATTGGTCTCAGGGGGCAGGATTTTTTCCGTCTAATCGTTATTTCATATAAAAGCGAGTATATTAAGTACTCTTTTTTTATAAAAGGTATAAGGCGCACGAACCTAAAAGTTTTGATCTAAAAGGGGTAGTTAGATTTTTTTTGAATTACTTATATAAATTTTTTCGTACATTAAAAACATTTCTGCCTTTGCTTGGCCCCAACGTTCCTCCTCATTACGTGTTATGTTATGTTATGTAATTATAAATTATATACGTAAGGTTCATTACGTCCGAATTAATAAGGTAAGGTGATAATTAAATGCTAACACGCACATAATTATTAAAAATTATAGGTACGTGTAGGTTTGAATTTGAACCCAGTCCCCGCTGTTCGGGAGTCCAACGTTCGTAGCACTCGGCTATCAACACTATAGATCATTAATTATGTCCCCAAAGAGTCTCCAGCTAATCTTGATAACTATTAAAATAAATAACCACGGTTTCAATGGGATTTTCGTCATACGTAGTGCAATACTCAGGGAATTTATAGAAGTGATGTTCTCGAATGTACGCTGCGTTGCTGCGAACAGCTTCCAAGTAGGTACAAAGTTATGAGATTAATAAATAATTAAAATAGTATGAATAACTTAAAATGTTCAAGCACAGTTTAGGTACTCTAGCAAGTTTGCCACTGAAGGTTTCTAACTTACAGTGTTTACTAGGTATTACTATAATGTGTACCGCCTGCGTATACCAGTGCGAAAGGTAAATAATATTATCTGTTATCGTAAAGATAATATAATCTACTCAATAGACAACTTTTCCACTGACCTGATCATTCATAGCGTACACACTTCCCTTCGTGTCACGAGGCGTAGACAGAGGGGTTTCAAGGCTTTCTGGTCGCTGAAACAACAAATAAAATATTTACGTTCACTTTGGTTTATTAACGAGTTTAAACAAACACAAAGTAAATTTTTATTTGAGTTAGAGATATTGTGTGGATTCGATTCAACGTGTTTCTTATATATTTTAGTGTACTTACTATAATAATAACTTGTACGCAAGAACCTTTATCTCTATTAACTAAATTGATAAACAGGTAAATCGATACTAGTAAATTGCACCGGTCTGTTTAATGAATTAAAAGTAACTTAAAATAAAGATTGTTTTATTACGAACACGGTGGCATCGGGTCATCTGCTAAAAATCCAGAATTAAAATTATTATAAATTAAATTCTCTACAACTTTGATCCAGTACCTTTTAGTTAGTGAAACCATTTGCAATATATTTATTGACATATTTAATTTAATATAAAATACTTTTTTCATCCATTTACCAGCTCAGTGAAGGTCGTTGTATACCGGGATCCTATACGAAAATACTGTCGTTTCTAAACCAATCCACCTGATGCAAGTTTTTGCATCAGCGACACTATACAGTAGAATTTTTAATTGCTTGTTCACTGGAGATGAAAAATTAGTGCTTTGTAAAATTCAAAAGACCTTGATATCTCGAATAAAGTGCTACAGACTATCTACAGCCGATGATATAAAAGTAAAAAAGGTGTATAGGTATGTCATTAGTTCGGTAAATTAGTACAGTGAAATTTGGCTAATTGTCCTACTTTTGTCATTCTATCTATCTCTTTCTGTCTCGTACGTTCCGCAATTATCTTTTAAACCCATAGTTACAGTAATGTAAAGTAACGGATCCAAAAGTGCAACTTGCGTTGTATGAACGGAACGCACCTATAATTTAAATATCTTTGCCGACGACTTTGGCTAAGCGACGTTTACAGTTTTACACCTCTGTGGAGGATCCGTTGGCGGTGGATAATGCGGTAGAGTTTATGTTGAACTGCTAAAATCTGCACAAATTGTGAATATTATACATTTTTACTGTAGGTAAACAGTTGATGGGATGGAAGAGATCGGGTACTAAATCTATTCACCGAAAACAAACCGAAAATGCGTTATTGTTTTGAATTTTCATTTATAACGATCGCTGCTTACCTATTGTTAAAACGCAAGAAAAAATCGTGATGAAAAAACCAACCATGAAAAATCCAATTGCCTTTTTATCGAACTGCCACTAACAATTTGTTACCACATGGGAAGAGGTTAATGATAACGGTATTGATTACATTATTAACTATATTAAAACTTATAAAAAACAGTTCGATAATACGACATAACAGTATTATAATACGACATATTAGTAGTCCTGTCTGCATTTATGTGTCATGCGCTGAATTTCATACCTAAGTAATTGAATTCCTTCCACAACATTGCTTCAAAGGACTTAAACTACTACTTTCTTAATATACAATCTAAGTATCTACCGCATTTAAATACCAAGGGTACGCTGTTAAATATGCAAAATATTACCCATAAAAGCCATTTTAAGTCTACCCAACGATGTGTCCGGTTATATTAAATTTTATGTTGCCTACATTTGAAATCTTAAAAAATCATCGCGCAAAAATGTTCCCAACGCAACTCCATTTTTCAATCAGACACGATATTTCAATTAGTTCGTTATAAACTGTGCAGGGAAATTTGAAATTGGATAATAAATATTTTTGAATTTATACTCGTAGTTCTTAGAGCGCATTTGGGAAAATAGTTCAGTATTTTTAAAGTGTGACGAAGTTGTCTATACATCTATACAAATCAATAAATTTGGAGTGTCTGTTTGTAATATTAAATTAACCGCTTTTTACTAAATGCATAATTATGGATTTATACACGGTACATACCTATACCAAAATAACATTTTTTACAATTTTGTGTCCACCTGTTTGTTTTGGCTAATCTCTGAAACGGCTGGACTGATTGTGACGGGACTTTCAGTGGCAGATAGCTGATGTAATGACGTATGATGTATCTGATGTAAGTAACTTAAGCTACTTTTATTTTAGATATTTCCTCGTAACAATTAAAATTTCTCGCGGACGAAGTCGCGGGCACTGCTAGTGTAACATACATTTTTTAGCTAATTATTTGTTGTATTGTCCATTGAAAAGTTACGTTTGGGGTTGCGTTTGTCAGAGGACGAAATTTTATTCTTTAGATTTCAAGAGGGGGTTAGTGTTAACTTGTAAAGTAAAATCCTAGTTTGTCGAGAACATGAAGAACATTTTTCATGTTCATTCATATGTTATAAGAAAAATGTTCTTATACATTTTATGTGAGACCAATATTGCAATAGTTTGCTAGATAAACCATAAAAACGCGGCTGCGGCTGCGGAACATGGGCTGTGACTGTGACCCCTCAAACTTGGATTTAACTTTACACTAACCCCCCCTTGACATCCGAAAAATATAATTGCGTTATCTGATAAACGCAACGCAAAAAAATGTAAAATTTCAATGTACTACCTAGTACTTAAATATTTTCGCCATTTGTGGTTACCTGTACCTATAAGTTATAACTAAAACAATAACAAAGCCCTACCATAAAAAACCATAAGTTTATCCACGTACTTTTTAAAATTGATTAATGTAAAAAGTAGTGTAGTAGTAGTGAGCAATATTGAATAATATTACAAAGGCAAAAAGATTTTTGATTCGAATCGCATTAGCATTGGCGACGATTGAGAGTGCAGTAGGTTCTCCTTCAGAGTACGTATATTAAGTAAAACGAAATAGTTGGTCATGTTAATTGATTTAGGCACGGTAATTTAGGTATATACTACGATTTGAGCTACACGCTAACCTCTTAAGTTTCCCGCAGAGATACCATCATCTCATTAAAGGTGGAAAGTGTTTTTTAACAATTTGTCGTCATTAACATTTCGTCACAATGTTAATTACGAGTACTACACCGCCGAAGAAACGCTGATATAATTTAGTTAAATAAGTTCCTACATATGTAATGTATTGTACTCCTGCTCATGTTTGATTAGATAGATGTACTCGTATGTACCTACCTTACCTAGTCTAGTTGCCTTGCAAAGTAGTTGGCATAATAGAAAAAAAAAACAATTAAGAGTTCTCGTTTGAACAATGTGTTTATTTAATTTAATGTCTTGTCATTAGTTGTATTAGTAGTATTCAGTCTTTTATTTGTAGCCCATCTACGATTCATCTTACGCAGCTAGTAGATAGTAAAATTATAAGTAGAAATTGAAGCCGTATTGGGGCGGCCGGCCTAGAATATCCCTTGCCGGCAGACTGTAAGTGACGGGTGTCGTAAGTGACGACAGAACTCATCCGGTTGGTGATAGGCCTTTGCGTAAGGTAATCGTAACTATTAAATTAATTTAATAATATTTACACTTGGTTAAGTAGTATGTGTAATTTACATATATGTATAGGTACATACATATATACATAGTTGGCCTGACTGCTCGTTTGTCGGTTATTAGTATAAAAAATATAGATAGGGGAGTAAAAGGCGTTCAATAAGTTAGTGCGTCCAACATCTTAGGCTTCATCAATTAAAAAATATATGTAAGTAGATAAGGTCTTTGCGTAGTGATTTTTATATTAGGTCTTTCTTTCATATTTCTTGCCATTGCTCGGTGCCCCAAGCTACAAGTAGGTTCAACCAGTACGGTAAGTAGGCTTCAACCCATTAATGGCCCACTACTCAGTAGTTGTACTGCATACCTAAACTTTAACCAACGTTTGTTGGATTCATTAAATATCCCTAAGTACGAGTACCAGCCTACGTTATGATTGATTTTCACAAATCAATCAATTGTAATTGTAATAAATAAACTTATGAATTCTTTAATTACAAAATACCGGCACTGTACATTATGTCCAATAATGAAATTACGCATAATAATACGAAAGCAAACAGCCTCTTGGCAAATACCAAACCAGTTGTTGTGCCAAGTTAAAGATTTTATTATACGATCCAATTAATATGCAAATTTGATATATAATACTTCATTCGTGTCCATGTAAAACACTTTAAAGTAAAATAAAATGAGTTCATAACATAACTCTACCAGAGACTGACTTGAGTGTGACCCTTGGGTTTAAGTGAATAAGCATTTTGAGAAAACTGGAAAAAAGCTATGTAGAAATAAGAAAAGGACGAATGCGATTGTATTGTCTTATGCGTACACAAAGAATAAAAATGCGTACAAAGAAAAGAAAAGAAGGCCAAAACGAACGCGGTATAATATCACGATAAATTCCATTTGCGAGATCGTCGTAAAAACTTCATATCAAACTGGTTTTATTTAGTATAGAGATAAATGTCTTTTGAAAATATAATTATTTGTATTCATTGCGAATTAATCAAATACTTTGACATTTAATAAGACTAGTTTGGAAACACTGACTGCAACGTTTTATGCAATAATTACGCAATTATGAAGTCTTGCTCATTCTGCGCATATAACATGACCTTTTATTTAGAAATAATTATGAATTTGCTTTTTTACTTTGCAACAGTTTTCAGGACGACATATTTTGCGCCTGAAGTTACGTGTAAGTTCTTATATTACAATTACTTTACAGTGACTTGCTATGGTGTCTTCAGAATTATAATGCGTTTATGAATTTTAGTTTAAATGCGTTTTTTTCTTTGTATTCAATATAGAGTTAACCGTTTAAGCGCAAAATCGATATCGCAATCTAAAGAAGTACCTACTTAGGTTCTAACTGGATCAATAAATAGCGAACATTATATTACATGATATAAATTTTATTACCACCTGGCAGCCATTTACAAACCAAGCTGTTTAAAATGAAACAGACATGCTAGAAAGGACTATAATGTAACTATATACCGTGGTACCGTGGAACCATAACATTAAATGGTTTAACGGTTTGCTAATGATTTATTTGACAGTTTATTAAATACTAGCGACCCGCCCTCGCTTCGCTTCGGGAAACTTATTAGTTTCATGGTTCTTTAAGAGATGGCGCTAGGCGTTCTTATTCTTTAAGTTAGGAAGGTTCACCTAGATGGCGCTGTGCTTAAAATCCGAAGAAATCCCATACAAACTTTCAACCTTTATTTCAACCTCTTCATCCCTTTTTGTCGCAATAAAAGGTAGCCTATGTCCTTTCTCAGGGTCTAAAGATTGTCTGTGTCAAATTTCATCAAAATCGGTTGAGAGGTTTAAGCGGGAAAGCGACACAGACAGACAGACAGACAGACAGACAGACAGACAGACAGACAGAGTTACTTTCGCATTTATAATATTAGTAGGGATTATATAAGCTTTATACATGGTTTATTCTCGTAAAAAAACATTTCATTGAATTTTAAAGGTTAATTATTGTGCTAGATTGTGCTGATGAAATTGTAATTATTTTTGCAATTTGTAAAGTTTTCATTGGTAATTGGTATCAAGCTTTTTATGGCTAGATAACTGTGTTGCCATAAATTTCTTATTACGTAAAGAGGTAATGTATGGATATGCTTGGAAACTTGTAGCTAAGTGAATATAGTTTGTACCTATTACAAGTTTTTCGATCGAGGTTAAAACATGAGTAAGCAAATGGGAGGGTTCAACATCGCAAGCTTTGCCATTCTCGACCTTGTACGAAAAGTTTTCAAGCTTTCATTTAATCAAAACTTCGTTATCTGAAACCAGCTTTTATAGATATTATACTGTACGCCTCGTAAATCACCGCCCTACTTACATAATTGTGTGTTATAAATTCCTAAGTAGTTTATAACATAAATTAGTTATTTCAATGGCAATAAAATTATTTTTGTTAATACCAGCATTTCTTGTTAGAAATATTTTATTTACGGAAAGGGAATAGGGTAACCATTCAAATATCGGCCATGACATTTTACGTCATTATACTTCATATACTTAGGGCCAGTTTCACCGGTTCCGGATAAAGTTCCGGATAGCCCTAGGAATTTATCTGCCACTTAACAGTTGACGGAGCGGCAACGTCGCTTTTTGCGTTTCGTTACAACTACGTAAATTATTGTCATTTGAAAATTATTTTGAAAACTTATTTAATAAAATAATTTTTGTTCAAAATAATCCAATTCGACTTTTTTAATATTTTCCAGTATAATTTTATCATTATAGAACGAAAATAGTAGGATTTATAATAATATGATGTACTACAGTTCAAATTCCAAATGTGTTATAGAAACGCCACTTGAAACATTTTTTATCCGTCAGATAACGCCTAACAGCCACTTGAACTGGCAGATAGCTTAACCAACACTTTTCTCTGTCACTTCTATCAGATTACCTGAGAAGCCAAAAAATGTAGTTTATCTGGGAGTTGAGTTCCTAGGGCTATCCGGAACTTTATCCGTAACCGGTGAAACGGGCCCTTAGTCTTATTCTTTTTGGGTATTTATCTAATATACCTATGTATTGTCCTAAAATAAATTTTAGGACAATAATTGTGTGTGACTTTTTAAATCTTAAAGTGATAGCTACAGTACCTAACTACAAACGACATAATACTTTAATTTTAAAAAAATTATATTTTAAAATGTAAAACTTGCGTGTTCTGGTTGAGAAACAATTATGTATTGTAAGTGTTTCAAAAAACTATTGATCAATATTGTATGGTGGGTCGGCTGACTACAAGTTGGTCTCATTCCTCTCGGACCGGTTTGCTTGTAGCCGGGTACCACACCGGCTGGTGCGCTCCCAATGGGCCTTAAACACATTGCACACTATCAACAAGTAAGTGAAAGGACACGCCAATAATTGCTTTCTGTGTTATACGATTTTGTAATACTTCCAATAAACTATGAACGACAAACTTAATCTAAATCAATTCTAATAGACGACATGGCTTCCATCGTATCAAACGATCGATCTACGGCAAACAATGTTTAATTACTGTCTACAATAATTATTTCATTCCATTACAAATACTTTTAAGTAAGTATTACGGATAAATTGTAACTTATTAACCTTAACAATTTTAATTCTAATGAGGCATCCATTTCTATAGAACGTTTCTATTATGTTTTTAGAGCGTGGAAAGTAGAAAGTTTTAAAAAGTAGGTAAGTTTAATAAACATATATCGAAAAGTATTCATTTGCCTAAATTATACAAGAAATACCGAGTATTTTGCTAACAATTATCGTGGTAATTGGTGGATATTTAAAAAAGTAAATGTTTAATAAACATTTTTTTCTTTTATCTTATTATGTTTTAGTTTCTTATCTTTTATAATTATTTGGAATACAACATTAATAAGATTTAAATATTTTAATTAGTAAATATTACATAATATTGTAATCAATAAAATATAAGCGAGTTTTAAAATGGAATACGTACGAACTCATAGCTCTATTAATGCAGAGTGTTGTGTTGTAGAGAACTCTTTAGGAGGACATAATTGTCGGTCGGTGACCTCGTTTAGTTCCTCCCACTAAAATAGCATTAAATCAATTGATGTTATTACAATTGGAACGCATCTCTCATCGTAACCTGTTTATATTTTGTAGGGGATCCTTGGGCTGGTATTCAATAGATACGAGTAAAAGAACGGAGCAGGTGAATTCGTCTTTTTTGTCCAGACATGATAAAAAAGTGGTAGGGCCACTTGGTTTGAGATTTCTCTTGTTTGGAATTTATTAACCAGAAGAGCGTAAGATATTCTTTATTTATTTAAATTTAACCGGTGTATTCTGTGAACTTAAAAATACATTTATTTTATGACGTAACTGGATGAAAATTACAAAAAAAATTACGTAATAATGGCTATACAAAACAATCAAATAAACTTAAGTTTGAGTTTTATAGACATTTGCCGTTATGCGCAGTTAGTGTTACACTCATAAGGTTTCACTGTGGTTCAGTGGTATCGTTTTTAGAACAAGCCTTTTTATGTAGATTACTGTACAAATAATATATTCATATGGTAAATTATAGCATATATTATACAGTATAACGTATCATAAATACATTACTTTACGACTCATTTTAAATGTAGGTACTTAGTATTTACTTTTATGTTATTAATAAGTACATTCATAGTAGTTTATAAATTTTATTTTGTTATATGACTACTGACTACCTATTTAAAATTATAAATGGAGTCTATAAATATTTTTGTAGTTAATTGACAATATAAATTATCTCGATATCAGTAGATATCAATCTTATGCTCTACTTTACCATTTGATAACATTTTATCGCGCTATTTTTGTATACTTAATGATATTATACAATGTTACTTGTTTTGAGTTAAAAGACAACATTATTATAGGTACGAATATATTTAGTAAAACATACGTACATAAATTGCATTTTTATGTAGGTACCTACCAAATGTAAATGTATAATTATTTAATACGACTAATAGAAATGGTTGTAATAGCAAAAAATGTAAGGCTTAATTTAAAATCTAATTAGTAATCACATGTTAGCGTAAAACTAGTTAAAATTAATTGTTCCACAGATAATGTATGTAACTTAGATTAACTACAATAGTTTATGAGGCTTAGGTTCTAAAAGTGTAAAACAATTTTGTGTACACAGAACGGAAAGATTTTAATAAACTTACCTAGAGTTTACCTTTCAATAAATAATTTTGTTACAATATAAGGTTAACACCTTACCTGGTATGTTAGTATTAAGAATTGTTATTAGAAAGTTGATTACCTACCATTCAGCTAGTTATTGCCACCACATATCCAATTGAATGCCGGTATAAAAATTCCACGTCATGAATTAACGCATCCCGGTACAGGACGAAATCTAATTAAGGAATCGTAAAATAAAACAATAATTGTTTAAATTAGTGCACCACTAAAGTTATTATAGCACAGCGCGTACCGTAACTACGTCCGTGGTAACAGGAAGTCGCTGGAAGCACAAATAATTCAGTGTACTATGTATGTCTCACTTGGTCGTAGGTTTATTTCGATTCCGATCGGAAAGGTTTACTTGGAGCTGAGTGTAAAGGCACGCTATACACACGTGCGGGCCGCGCGGGAAGACTGCGTGGCGATCGTGGCGCGCGCTGCAGCGGGGACTAGGGGAGCCGCGGGCCGCGGGCCCGTAGTACGTCCTCCGGCCGCAGCACGCCAACAGCGCTATTGTTGCATCAGTCTTCCAATAATATTGTCTGTCTGTATGATTAAAACCTGCGCCACTTCCGAAATGAGGGTGGCTGGGGATCTCTACTCTCTACATTCGAGGAAACTCTCGAGTATGTAAACTTTACAGCACAGCGGTTTGTTGATTGATTTGATGTACATATACTTATATGAACTACTTACTGTACATTAAATTTTTTTAAAGTGGCGGGCAAGGATGTTTTATTACTAATTTAGTCGTGTTTCACTTTTTTGATTAACTTACATAACCTCTGCATAATCAGGACTGAGTAGACAAATATGAAGCTCATCCCTATTTATTTTCACACTTCAACCTCAATAGGCTAAATAAATTAATGTTAGGGTAGAGTGGAGAAGTCCATCTTCAAAGGAACAAGGACCTACCTACTTCGAGAGATGAATGCCGTAATAAAATGCCCAAGGCAACCGTAAATGCCTATGCCGCCTTATTTTGGAAAATGTAATATAACTTTGACGTTCAATGATGGGCATTTGTCCTTCTAGCCCCATTGTCACCTATTAAACAATCTTGTTTTTTATATCGTTTGATTAACGCGTTTTTGACGTGATAACGTCTTCTAAATTGATGAACACCGGCAGCGCGCACGAAGAAATGTCCCGTTCCGCCTGAGCCTGTGCGTGAAAGCGAGAGCGCGGAAAAAGCGATAGAGAGGCATGATCGGCCTAAACGTTCGGCTTGCAACGCATCTATCTCTCTTCCCTTATGACGTGACGTTATCACGTAGGTAAAATTATCGTCCGTAAACCGACTTTACAGACAACCATTTTTATAGCGTTGTAAGGAACTCGTGTAAAAAAGAAAGACTTATTTTGAATCTAGCTACATATTATTATTATTATTCTGATTTTAATATTACAGTCCACCATTCTTATTCATGCAGTATGTAGTAAATCATTTTACAACCTACTCTTCTAGTAACTATAATTCCTTCATTATAAGAAATGCTTCAATTATAAAAAATATCAATAAATTTAGTCGTAATTTTCACCAATTAATTCTCGGTGACCTGATGCGCGGCTGTTCTGGAGGAGGTTTCATATTATGTTGGGATTCCTGCCTCCTAGAGCTCTGTCGACAGCCACTTGGCACTTTTGGAAGGGTTCTGAGATCCGGTGAAAATTTACCGGTACCTTCTCTGTGCAGTTAGATACTAATGGCATTGCTTTGAGGGTAATGGTGGCCCCATTACCCTCAAAGCAATGCCCTACTCATAGTCCAGTCAAAATAGTCAATATCTTGGGATTTCTTTGAAATATTGAACTGTCGCGTTGCTGAAAGTAGAGGATGCGGGGGCCCCGGATTACATTACTGGCTCTCCGGCAATGTCACTGTCACTCGTGTAGCACATTTCATGGCCTACCTATATTGTATTTGCGTGTGAGAAGCTGCATTTGTTTAACGTGATTAAAAAAATCATTGTCATCATCATCATTTCCAAAATCACTTTCACCATTAGCTGTGATAATCACCGCCACATCACTTCCACTGTAAATTGAGTAACTTACTAATGTCCATCTCGAATCTACATTATTACTGCCAAAGTGACAGGAGTCTAGTAAATATTATCACAATTAATGGAAAAATAGCGCAAATAGTTTACTGCCCCTGCAGTCATTTAGCCATGTTGTCTAATAATAAAGGCGAAGTTGGAATACTTTGTATGTATCTAGAAGTGACTTCGCATTCTTTGGATCGATCGAAATGTACTTACAAAGTTACCAGTTTCATTATAACACATGAAATCTAAAAAAATAACATAAAATATATTATGATAATGATATTAATCTTGGATGCCATGTTTTTATTGCTGTTTTGAACAGAATCTAACAATAAAAATGAATTATTTAGGGCGTAACGCGCTCGGTCATTCTTCAGCACAAATCAACCAACCTCCCCTTGCAACGGACAAATTATTGGCTTTCCTTCCTTTAGAAGGTTCTTTGACTCTGAACTATTCCGCTCAATTTTACCGTAGGTACTCATGTACTACTAGTATGTAGTGGTAATACTGCTTGCCTGGTTTGCCTATGAATAACGGGGAAACTATGATTAGTTTAATTAAAAAAGTCCCGGTTGCATTGTAAGAGTGCTTTGAATAAGAAGCGGCCTGCTGCTTAGTCAGCAATAAGTCGGTGACACCTTGTCTAGTTGTTGTCTAGTTCGCAGTTGTTCTCATTTTCGGGTTGTAAAACGTAGTGTTTATATCCTCTTTGGTTGTTACTATAAAAATACAGTGCAATTATCCCATAAATTGATCCCAAGGAAAGTGCATGTAAGAACCTAGTATTAAGCATCATGTACATAACTCAAGCGGTAACTTGATAATTTGTTTCATATTATTACTTAACAAGATAAGTAAGGGCCTTGTATGCATGTAACAGACGTGTCTAGTAAGTGGCAATCACGGGCAAGATAGTGAAGCTAAACCCGATAGCTTGCATGTTGAACACGAAGTCCTAGATTCGATTTACAGTCACTTCAGTGTCGTTCGTTTTTGAGAAACTTGTTTCATTGTTTCACAATAATAATTTAGAAACAATGTCGAAAATACTTTTTTAGTACTTTACTGCTTTCCAAGAATGGAAACAAGAAATAAGAAAGCAATTGAGAAAAACCGATACAAATAAATTCACATTATAGCAAATAATTAAAATTGAAAAGCCTACCTAAGAAAATCCATTAAAAACTTAACCCATTATTTTAGACCATTCCAATAAATTCAAACACGGTACCTTTGCTGTAAGATGGTGAGGAGTTGGGTGTCCTGTTGGCTCCAGATGTTGCTGCAACAACAAGTCAGGGTTACTATGTTATGGCAACTTCAAATTGGACACTAAATTTTAAATTTATAATCCATCAGAGCAATAGAAATTGCTCATATCATGTTACTAACTACAAAATATCTCATGATTTTCAAACAGTTTAACAGATGTTTCTTCAATCAAATCACAAATCACCTTTCAAACAGGATCAAGTCACCTTTCAAATATAAAAATAACTCGATGAAAATCGGTTTATCCGTTTAGGAGTTAAGACGCGACGGCTGACCATCAGAAATCAGTAGTGGATCTTTAATCAATCGTCAAGTCGTCAGTCAATCGATTTATCACACTTTATTTGTATTTAGGTACTTTTTCCTGGAGTTTTATTTGCGCGAGCGGCTCTAGTACATGTAGCGCCCGGGTGCAATCCGCTGGCGCCCTTTTGTATCAAAATGCGCGATCGAAATGGATTAGGAACCTACTTAACTGCAAAACGATAGGCGCTCCGTAACACCTAGCGTCCGGGTGCACGGCACCCCTTGCACTATAGGTAAAGCCGCCCCTGTTTGTTTGGTCTGGCTGTTATGAAATTATTTGAAAATCCTAAGTGAATAGCTCCAACCTGGATAATACCTGAAGCGCCATTACCGTAGACAACATTTTATCATCAGGATTCTACACTACCTTTCGAAAACACGTCAAGACATTCGGGTTGGCAGTTTGTAGACGACCGTATTCGTCCTAACCACGGATTCTTGAGTTATGGAGAACCAGACGTCAGGTAAGGTAAGCAACGTCTTTATATAAAAAAGGCTACACAATTTAAAAACAATTGAAGTTTTTCAAGACGCAAGTAAATCGGAGGAGCTGTAGGGATTGTTTTGAAGGTTTCAGTTCTTAGATTTTTTTTTGTATTAAATATGTAATATTGTTTTTTTATGATGTGCTAAGGAGTTTCTTGCGCCGTTTTTTCTCCTCCACGTCATATCAAGTTTTCGAAACTATGGAATTGTCAAAAAATAAGTGCATAATAAACAAGTGTATCAATGATAAATTAAATTTAAATTTGCATTTTTGTTCATTTCTCATAGATTTCCATAATTTCGTATGTGACTGTAGTTTTAAGATGGTAAGTTAAGGTACAGTAAAATTATGTCTGTATGTGTGTTTGTTTTACTACAGTTATAATCGATATAGATGTCTGTGATATGCGTATTAAGGACTGAAACTGAGGAAACTGAACATATTTAATACCCGGTATATTTAAATGTTAATATGGTGTGTTGACTTAATGTTTATTGGTATTTTAAATGTATAACTACTCTACTATGGCCTGTACCCCTCACATTGTGAGAGGAGACCCGTGCCCAGCAGTAGAACAGTTATGGGTTGTGATGATGATAGTCCGAAGCGCAATCATGCTGCGACTGTAGCCTCATAGTAAGTTATTATTTTTTTATGGCCTGTAGAGTCTCTGCACGTTATAATATATTTAAACGCATGTGATGTTTTATTGTGGATACTATTTAAATTTTTGTGTTTTTTATTTAATTATCCGCCAAACAAGCCAACCATCTGAGGCTAAGTGGCCATCGTCACCCATGGACACCAAAGGCATCCGACGCGTTTCCTAGTGTATAGGAAGCGGAGAATACGTTTAATTTCCGGCTCTCCAAAATTGTGAACGGAATGCATAAAAAACATTTCACTACTATTTTTTATAAGGGGGCCTTCTAACCAGGTTGGTTAAAACTTCCACGGTCGGGTTTAGGTAAGTTGGGTGGTGAGCAGTGACCTGATATTGGATGGAATGTGTACATTTTGTTAGTCTACTTACCTTGTACATTTGATATATTTTGTAAGTTCTCCCGTGATCGTCCGTGGCGGTTTGAGCCATTTCCATTTTGACTCATCGACTCTCTGTGCTGTCACTGATTTCCATATACAACGGTCCATTTACTTAATATTATAAGTTTCACAAACTCAGTTTTTTTACAAAAATTAAGCTCCCTTATTTTAAAGGTAATTAACATAAATTTGAAACATAAGTTCTAAGGAAATCTATTTGGAAATTTTAACAAGATCTAACGTTTAAGAAAATAGTAGCTCTTTTAAAATATCATAATTATAACCCATATGTATAAAATATTGAAAGCTTATTTAGATTATATCACACGTTCAAAGAACAAAATAACATGTTTTAAGTCCCCTAAAAGTGCACTTATAAATATTTTTTTAGTTTATCGTAACTTTTATATTTTAACGTTTAACATAAAGTATCGCTTAGACTTTTTCACCAGATTTCTCTCTAAGTTAACAGTATAATTATTACAAACAATTTTATTATTATTAATTTAAATATTTGCCAATAAACACTTTAGCCTACTTATAATAACATAGTGCTACAAATTTGCTAAGAACAATATTAAGCTAATAAAAAGATACTTCCGAAGTCTACTTAAAAGCTCACAGAGATAGCAATGTTGATCATCGACTCGTATAATTACTGAGCTTTATCAATGGAGGTGGTGGGTACGCGCAATGCGAGGTGTCGTCACCGTCGGCGAGCTGGCACGTGGCCGGCGCGGAACACGCGGCCCGGCGCGACAGGATTTACTTGCGAAGCCGCGAGGGAGCACCCGCCGGAAACCGAGGTGTACCGGGGCTCCTCGAGTACAGAGAAGTGGCGGCCCGCGGCGCGACTGCCCCGCCCGCCCCGCGCCCTGCCCCCCACACACCCGCACATGCACTCCGCAGCTTGCGTCTCCACGCCGCCGCTCACCCCGCATACGATGTTCGCCTTAATCGCGAATTAAGGTCCCATTAATGTTTTCTGTTTAGCTTAAACCTTAATTTGATGTTACTCGTTACTGTAGCAAATGTGTAGACCTTTAGTTACACAGCGGTACACACCACGGTTGGATAATTACTGGAAAAGCGTTCGATAAGGAAGGCTTTAACTTACCTACTTGATGAAATGTTTAAAGTTCAAAAGGTCACATTTTATACCAGAACGTACTCTCTATATAATTAAAGAGCGGGACAGAACTTTTATCCTTTAAATATTTACTGGAAGAGTGACCCCAAGTAATCGGTGATCTTCTCACTTAAGTTTTGTAATGAAATTACGACAATTTAATGCGAAGAACACTGAAATATTGATCCACTTTGTTTGCATTCTGACTTATGTCATCAAATTGCTAAAATAACCGGAGGCTTATAAAAATTAATTCAGAATAAAAAGTATTGATTTTCTTTGCTATAAGATACGAATCATCATTACTTAGGTAATCCTCTTGTTAAACTCCCCACAGGCATATAGCATCACACATAGAAAAAGTTATTACATACGTCGCAGCTTTCCTTAATTTAAGTTTATTACTTGTGTTTTGTATTATGGTTTAAGAATCTTTATTTATTTACATTCATTTATTTACGATCCATGTTCGTACGATGCTTACGATCAACTGTGTTAAAGCAAAAAATGACGCGCGTAAGTGTATTGACATAAACCCAGGCAATTAAATATTTAATGTGAATGAAATTAATATGTAGTTTCAAGAATAAGGATTCCCCTTAGATGACCGATAACACTACGAGGTGAGTAGGTGAGTAGGCACGAACTTGCAAACATCATGGCTGCAGAGGTTTGAGTTGGCATTAACCCAAAACTCTCCATCTTATCATGGAATGTGGCGTATTGTAGTGATGGTGGAGTTGACGTGTGGGGAGTCAATGCAACCAAGCGGATATGCTGGTTATCAGTACGTTATTGTATGTTTTTCTGTACACATTAACGGGCTCTACATGGCACGGGTTTTTATCGACAAACGAGCGAACGAACCACTTGACACTTGATGGAAAGTGGTCTCAAAACTGACGCTCATAGATAACAGTAACGTCAAACGCATCACCAATGCGTTGCCGGCCAAGAATGAAGAAACATTACTTGTAATTGACAAGATCTAGGGCATATTTCGATATGCTGCTTCAGGTGTAGGAGATAGTGATAAGCTCATGGGTCGGAGGCTCTTATGCTTCCGAAAGAATGGCTATACTTTTGCTGTTAGATCGACACGATTTAACATTGCTCTTACGATAACAATTGTATACATCTACGACCAACCGAGGCCTTTGCAGCACGGAAGCGCCGAAGAAATTTTGCTATTATACATTCAAAACTATCGACCGCACCCGAAGTTATAACTCAATTGATCGCTTATGTTAAATACAAACCAAGTTTCATGCGTATTACTAATAACCTATTCGACGTATTACTAATGATTGCCAGGTGTCAGCGGATTAGTAGTGGTCATGTTGAGATGCAGTCAGTGTCTTGTTGTTCTGACGTCGTAGGCACGTGGTGTGTAGTAGTTGCATCATGTTACGGTTGTTTTGAGTGGGTCGGTCTATTTGTGGTGACAGGAGAAGCGTGGGTGCCGCGTGTACCGAGCTGGAGTGGCAATGACCTTGACACTAAGCGAGTGGCCTTGGGTAGCACGTGGCGGCTGACACCCGCTGTCTGTTGTCGGAACGCCGCCGCCGCCGCCTTTCCCAGGGGAGCCTATCATGGACCTGCCCTAGACATTTTGCAATATTTTTTTAGTACCGGATATTGAATTGATTACTTAATCTGTTGCTATGAAAAGGCTTTATACGTTTTATAAAGTTTTACATTTTTTTCTTTGTTGTCAAAGTAACATCTATGATGGAAAATTATGTAATGTATATTACAATCGCATGGCCAGATGCTGTTATGCTAAAATATTGCAGTATGAGCGATATTTTTTATTTATTCGATAACTTTATAGTCAAAACATAATATTGTTTTAAAAAAGTTCTCTTAATTTCAATACAAGAAATAGAATTAAGTTTACCTTTTTCATAAGTTACAATAAGTATTACAATATTTGCTTTGGAAACAAATTTAATTGTAAAGACATTTGAACTTTCGTAAGCGTATTGTAAAAATATTTAAATTATTGCTTCTATGAAAATTATATATCTATGTATATAAGAGACGAAATTTGAGACTTTTTCGCATTAATGTATAAAACTAGTAAAGTGTCTTTGTATACATTTCCTACTATTTAGTTAATTGAAAAATCCAGTTTTAACACATTTTTTTCGCATAATCACATTACAAAAAAGATTTCCCTTGTAATTTTTTAACACACTCCACAACTTTGTGCCATATATTTAGCACAATCAAAGCTACGAACAATCAACAACAAAAATCCATCCAACATTGTAGTCAAGCATTAACTTATTATAAGTAAAAAAAAAACATCAGTGCAAGTTTAAAACAATATTTGCAAGGTGTATCCATTGAATGCGAATGTTTGAATGGGTGCGATTCGGAGCGTCGGCGACGTGCGGCAGCGTGTCGAGTGCGGTCGCCGCGGGGCGGCGGCGGCGAGCGGTAGCCCCCGCCCGATACGTTTACGAGCCGACACTAACTTTACTGACCCCGCCCGCACTCGTGCGCCACAGCCCTGTTTATATCCCATCTCAATGAAAATAAACACCACTGCTTTTTGCACAACGTATTTTAAGCGGCTACAGATTCCTGAAGCGATTTGTGATGTCATTAGGTTAATGGACTTGTTAGGCAAATAATAGACCGCCAAATATCGTTGTACGTACAGTGACTAAATAGAAAAACAATGCTGTAATGAAAAGAACAACCATGTAATTTATAAATTGTACAAATTATTATTAAAGTAATGACACAATATATGTAGATACATATATACGTCAGGCCGCGACTGACACAAAAAACTGTTCTATATAACTTAATGATACTACTTAATGATATCAAGACAAGTACTGATACAGCTGATACTTAAGTTGACATTTACAAATGGTCGAACATAAACGCCAATTCTACAATACGCCTTCACCTACACAATACAAAACAATCCGACATACTCGTATATTACCATAGAAAGATTATATAGAAAGGATACACGTAGCACTCGTATACACGATGTAAGTTACAACATTGGGTTACAAGTGTCACACGTAATATCGAACATAAACGAGGTTGTCTGTTGTCTAATAGCGCGCGTAGAGCTACGCCGCGCACCGATCATGGATAACCCAACACGTATTAAACCCGTCATAAACGGACTGTTAGCGAAAAAGGGCTTTCCTTCTATTTTTGGATTTTGTTACTCATTGTAACCCATATTTGTACCGTAGTAGCTGGGCTATTCTTGTAATGTGCGGAGAGCAACCCATAGCCCATCACACTGGATAAATTCGGATTGATAAACTCGTTTACTATTTTTGAGCACATAATCATTTCTATTTATACAAATAGATTGACATACGTCAATCTATGGAAAATAACATTAGGACCGGATATTAAACGTTAAAATATTTTGATTGATAGTATTATTACAGTTCCGCATTATAAAAGTGTACTTACATAAATCGAAATTATTATATTATAATGGAGTTCTTTTGTAGGCTGGTAGTTTTTTGTATTTACGTCGACAAACTGTACAAGTCAAGCACTTATAATCACTATCCAATCACCCGAAGATTATTGGAGCTGACCATCCAAATTAAAGATTTGAATGACTAAGGTTTTCAAAAAACACTGCAGGTTGACAAGACAAGTGCCGCACGTAACGCGAACATGAACGAGCCTGTAAGTTGTCTAATAAGGCGTGTAGAGCTATCGGAGACCGAGTTGCGGGCCACACGGCGGCCGATCTTCCGTAACCCAACCACCATGAATCTCGCAGTAAACTGTGTTTTAGTGGAAATTACGTGTTTTTACATTTTGTTACACGTTTAACTTTTAGTAGACACTGCTTTTTATCAATATTTTTAAAGGGAATAGTCCTATTACCGTTACTATTTCGTCACACTGTATACATGTAGAGCAGGTTGACTACAAAACCATTTTTTTTATTCTTATAAGGTAGGGCTTGACAACAATCCCACCTAATGGTAAGTGGCGATGAAGTCCTTGAGGTGATGATTTTTTTTTGTTCTGATCATGACTACTAAGTACTCGTAAAGTGTCCCGGGTTTGTTTCGACACATCATACCTGGAAGGCGCTATTGCGCTAATTGTTTTAAGTTAGTATTGTAAAAATAGTCCATAGCCTGATTCAGGTTTGACGCTCCAGGATCAGGATGTTTCGTAATTATGTCACTTTCTTCACAAAGGTTTTGTGCTTAACTTACATGCACGACGTAAAAGACTTTCAAACTCAAATTATTTATTTCATGTAGGTATGACGCATACACTTATGAACGTCAATTTTTTGCATTTACCACCGTTTCGCTAAGGTGCCTTTAAATATTGAATTTTTAAATCTTTGAGGAGAAAAAGAAACGGCGAAAGAAACTTCTCGGCACATAATTTAAAAAATAATAATGCTTACAACTACATTACAAATTTTATACCTACATACAAATATATACATATTAACATGAGCAGAACCGGTCGCGGATGTCTATTTCCAAGCATCTCTATCAACTAAACCATTTATTTATTTAGGACAACCCTAATTCATGTACATAGTGAAAAAACATTATCATAGTTATAAGCTACGTGTAGTCTTAATAATAAACAGCTTGCATGTTTATTTTATTAAAGTGAAAGTTAGAATAACTTGATTTAGATATAAATATTTAAGTGAATAAATCCTATATATCCAATATTCATTGAGCAAAAGTCTCGGTAGCAGTTTGCTACGAAGTGTGAAGTGGTTAAGCGAGATTGAATTAGCTTATCGGTTGTCAACGAGTGCGTGCAGCGGCGAGCCGGCGCGCGGCAGTGGGCCAGCTCGGTGCTAGCTTTTTATATAATATCCTATTACAATATAACGCTACACATTCAAAGCCCCACACTAGGATTCCATGTGTGGTGGGTGCCAAGACAAGACAAGAAACAGACATTTAAACTGATCATGTAAATTTCCGTCTCGAGAAAACTTCAAAAAAACGAACCCTGTCAGTCAAAATATTGATGTTTTGCTTTGCTTACGTAAGCCGCCATTTTGCCGTAAAAGATATTGCTCTAGACCCCGATCTTGGAGCACGCAAGCGGATAATGCTTCCTATCTCATTTTCTCTCACGTTAGAATGTGTCTGTCTTTTTTTACTGTCGCTTTTTCACGTCATTTCCGTTTCATCACACTTTCAAATCACAGCGATGCTAAAGAAGTTTTCACTTCAAAAGTAGGACATTGGCGAGAACTCAATACATCTATGGGTATTCCATGGGATTTGATTTGGAATTATAACTATGAAGTACAAGAATAATTCCTGGTGGTAACATTTACTACATAATTAACTATTGAACATAATATTTTCAGGTCGCAGTTTACTTTTCATTAACATAGTTCAATAGTCCATGACGACGTTACCATATCAAACAACAACTGTTTGTTGGTACATGCGTTTGAAATGGAATAAATTTACATTAAGAAAACTGAAGACCACATTCTATTCCTCTAAACCAGCGTTTCTTAACCTTTTCAGTCCACGGACCCCCTGATTAAAAAACACAGGGATAAATTTGGTACAATCTACTGCAAAAAATACTTTTTGTAAAAAATTAAAATACTGTAGCTATTGATGTGAAGGTTGATACTGCTATTCTGCAACTAAATGAGTAATATTTGGATAAATGTTAGTATTTAGTAGTTGTAATCTCCAATCGGCGGACCCCCATACACATACTCGCGGACCCCCAAGGGTCCGCGGACCACAGGTTAAGAAACACTGCTCTACACAGTCGATTTTAGAATTGTGTAGTATTAGGGAACCTTTAACATTTTGCCACGCATTTTTCCTTCTAGGGCTTAACTCAGACTCTTAGGTACAGAGCTGTAATTTGGCGTGAAGATGTATCCCACATATAATTACCACGCGATAAAGTGGTAAAACTTCTACACGTAGAGTCCTTTGCCCCAAAGTGTAGTGTGGGGTTTTGTTGGATAGGTCGTTGAAAATATTGCGAGTCTGTGAAAACCAATTTGTCGATTTGTAAAATATTGAACTTAAAAGTGTTAATTTTTGTCAGAGGCAAGTTTCGCTCCTCTTCAGGTAAATATTTGGTTTTGGACTTGTACATTTATTCACAGTTGTGAGAAGTGAAACAATCCGCATTTGGTCAACGAGGTGGACTATAGCTTATATCCCTCACATTGTGAGAGGTGATGCGAGCCCGGCAGTGGGACAGTTATACGTTACGAAAAAGAAGATTGTTTTATCGAAATATATAAGTAGCCTAATGTTTCATAAATCGTACTTAGTTTCAGGAGGTGGTACGACATAGGTGATATAGCGCTTTGGAAAGCGCGAACTAAGTCGGAGGCAAAGAAAGAGTCAAAGTCACACTTGTTCACTTTAATACATTGTAGCGCTAACTAATATTAAGCTTTTTATTTTACCATACCGTTAAATACTATTTTATACTATGAGTAAAACCCCGCTCCATTGACAACTTGTTATTTGATATTCCAAATGCTACAATGTCGTGTCGTTAACAGTTGTAGAATAAATTTTTGTGAGACAAGACACCGACAAGAGCGTAAGTGGTAGGAACCAAGCAATAACTATTACTATTAGCTCATCAAAGCCGCAACCTTGCGAGTCTTTGGAAGTATGTTCAGCATCAGTAACTATCTTAAACATACATAATTATGGTATATTCATTAACTTGCGGTGGAGCTCTCACACTACCTGGCCCGGATTGTAGATTAGACCATCAACTTATAATCTCAAAACTAAGGCTGAAACTGAAAGTAGTCATAACAAACAAGCCAAGATACAAGTGAAGGACGGTGCAAGGAATTTAAGAAAATAACGGAGAACAACTAGACTGGTTGATTTGAATTTATTGAAAAGAGATTATGAAACAAAGCAAATACTATAATTTATTTATGCGGTAATTCTTTCTTACCCTACAGCCATTATTGGCCAAGTAGAGACCTGTAACATAATTCACCATGCTGTTCTCATACGGATTCACACTCATAAATATTATAGAGGCTTTACGAGAACGAACACTCGTAATGTAAATAAATAATTTAATAATCTAGTCGTACATAAATTCACAAAATATAATTAGTAGGTAGTATATAAGCACTTAAGCAGCAAGTAAATTAGATTACATGCAGTTCAATAAAGAAAATAAAATTAAGTTAGGTACCCTGGAAATAGAATATTATGACCGAAAACTATGACCTATTATGACCGAAAACTATGAACGAAAAAAAAAACATTGAATAAAATAGAGCATATCGAATAATTATAATTATAGAGCTACCTAGCTATTAGGACCTATAATAAAAAAATTAAGTTGTTATGTTTCATTTACAATTAAAAATGTAGGTAGATGTGTAGGAATTTACGTACAATACTTAATTCAATTTACTAGTATTCTATCCTGTCGCTGCGCCGGTCTACCTTATTTTTAATAATTTGCATTTACTGAAATACCTACTAAGTACATGTATTTCTGAATCGTAAACCACAGAACGTTCTCAACTAATTCCAACGGCATATTTTTGACAATACCTCCTCGTCACTCAAACATTAGCTTTCGGGCAATGCTAGAACAAGTACCTAGCTATGATAACAATAACAAACATAGAGAGCAATAGAGAATTCAAGCATTTTAGACGTGTTATACTAAAGCTCTAGGCTGGGGATTTTTGGTAAGCGATCGTCCAACTTTAACAAATAAAGCGCTAAACACCAACATCCCTACTAATATTATAAATGCGAAAGTAACTCTGTCTGTCTGTCTGTCTGTCTGTCTGTCTGTCTGTCTGTCTGTGTCGCTTTCCCGCTTAAACCTCTCAACCGATTTTGATGAAATTTGACACAGACAATCTTTAGACCCTGAGAAAGGACATAGGCTACCTTTTATTGCGACAAAAAGGGATGAAGAGGTTGAAATAAAGGTTGAAAGTTTGTATGGGATTTCTTCGGGTTTTAAACACAGCGCCATCTAGGGGTGAACCTTCCTAACTTAAAGAATAAGAACGCCTAGCGCCATCTCTTAAAGAACCATGAAACTTTATATTTAAGCACTTGATAATAAGTTTCCCGAAGCGAAGCGAGGGCGGGTCGCTAGTTAACAATAAATAAAAAAATGCTTACACACTGATACCCCGGAGTAGTATCTACTAGTTCTGGCCGGGTATGAAACCTGGGACCCCTGCCTCGTTTGGCAGGTGGGGTCACCACCAACTGGGTTACAAAGTTGTCATGGTCACGTTCGGTTGCATGTAAAAAACAATAAAATTTCATGAGTATTTTCGTGTTCCAGAGAGCATATTATATCATACGTCCTGGCTGTTACATTTAGGCGATTTTCCGATTGTTGACTTCGCCAACATTACGTTGATATTGAAACACGAGTGGTTTATTTTTATTCTAT
This sequence comes from Ochlodes sylvanus, assembly GCA_905404295.2. Lineage (NCBI taxonomy): Eukaryota > Metazoa > Arthropoda > Insecta > Lepidoptera > Hesperiidae > Ochlodes > Ochlodes sylvanus. The sequence continues at coordinate 7,306,097 of FR990126.1, read as the reverse complement.
TATGTAGTTTATATAAATGTTGTGTCAATGCAGGCGTAATTCTTCTATGGTGTCATATGTCAAATCTTTTATGGTGTCCTATGTTGTTATTACCAACGTGTACTTCACTGTACTACTGTACGTACTTCGTGTAGGTACATACATACATTAGAATTAAAACATAATATGTGTTACTCTAAATACCTCCAAGTATTGGATGTTAAATAAAATTATCGCCAATTATTCACATCAACTTAACACCTGAAAAAAGTCCTAAATTGTTAAAGTATAAATAGATCGCATATACCTAAAAGAAAACTTAATCCTATAATTTATTAGTTTTTCTGTCTAATGGACCATTGGACAAGTCTAAGAGAGCAGTTTTTGTAGCAGTTGCTAACATTATGATAATTGTTAATTGGTATTTTCAACATGTACCTACATCATAAATATAATATGAAATCTTGTCCAGGCAGCTTTTGTCGAACAATGTAGTCGTTTCACGTGGTTTTTATAAATTAAGGGTAAAGCATCTGGATGACCGAGCTTTGCTCGGTATTTTTTTTACATCTGGACTCGAACCGGGGTCTTCTGGTTTCGGTACCGCCCGATTACCCACCTGAACCATTATAACCCTGTACGGAAGTAGTGACGAAATTTACCTTCGTATTCTAATGATATTGTAGCAGTTTTTCATTGCCTGAAAACACGGATACAACGACGTTTTCTAAAAATTAAACCTAGCTAGATCGATTTATCGCCCCCGAAATCCGAATAATAAATTTCATGAAAATCGTTGGTGCCGTTTGTGAGATTCAGATTATATGTATATATGTTTATATACAAGAATTGCTCGTTTAAAGGTATTGATTGATAAGACAATATCCATATTAGAGCTTTTAAGAATACGATATAATAACCATCAATCTAATCTTCTCGTACCCTTTGTTTTATAATAATTGGCATTGTAACTTTCTCTGAGCTGATGTGATCTTTGCAATGTGATTGAGTTTAATATTATTCTGTACAACGTCAAGCGCTCGCAATTTAATTATTTGGGGACATAATAGCGACGACGCGAGGTTGGTCCAAAGATAGATGAAACTCAATATAAACAGGCCTTTTAAAGCAAAATAATATTGAGTGAAAAGAAAATGTACAGCCTATACAAGTCGAGCCTTGGGAAGATGAAACATTGTAACAAATTTGTAACGTGCTCATTTGAGTATTGAAAGGTATTCAATTCATACCACTCTCCACGTCCCGCGCACCCATATGTGAATATACGCGTAATGAAATCGTGAAATTCAGAGCAATCTAAACGCTATATAGATAATATAATAAAATAAAATTGCGATGCGAATTCGTGAGAAAATTTAAATAAATGACTTTTCTGTTTGCACATAAAAAGAAATATATTGCGGCACAATGAATGTTGGGGGTGGTAGGGGTAGTGGGGACAGTCGGGCGAACGAGAGACGGCTCCGAGGAGGGGCCCGGGGGAGTTGGGCCCGGAGGGTGACCCACTTTAACGGGACAAGTAATATTACTTTTTACTTTTAGGTAACTATTTCACATTTTATCGTAATAACAAAAATATAATACGATATTTGTCTTCCCATTTTATTAAATTGAAACGAAATTCAGTTTCCTTTTTCAATAGTCAGTAGGTAAAATTTGATTAGAAGTCACAACAAATTAATGTAGATGAAATTGAAATAATATTTAAACAACGTACAAAAAATCTTTTGGTAGCGTCGACCGGTCAATAGATAATAACAATACCTACGATTTTATTAAATAATTTCATTAGCTGTGTTTTTTTATAAGTAGTTATAGAAAGTGGATACTTAACAATTATTTATATTTCTTAACACCTATTAATGGGTAGGTATGTATCTCTTACGTTGTACCACTGGTGCTACGAGCTGGTGGTACGACGTGGACTACACCAATCTATCCTCATATTCAACAAAAATATAAATTTATTACGTCGAGACTACTAGGCTCATAACTACGAGTAGGACAGCATTGAATCGTCGCGACCGACGCGGTGCCATGATGCTAATATCCACATAAATAGTCAATACTATCTCTTGAGGCTAATTTTAACTTTATTTTTAAAACAATTGGCTATTTTAATATCAAAACCCAAAATTATAGCACTTGCGTATTCAATTATTTTGTCGTGATTGTTATTGTCTGCCAAGTATAAAGACTATTAATAAAGTAAAAATACATGAAAATGAATTAATTGTATAAATATCATTTATTTTATTCCATAAACTGGATTAAAAACTACAACTATTACTAAATGTAACTAAGTACAGTTATGTTATAAGTTACTTACATCAATTAGGAAGAGCCCCCAAGAGCCCATTCTTGTCTATAAAAGTGTATTCTCTCTCGCCATCAAAAGATTCAAGTTGTAGTAACACAGACGTCGATATTTTAATCAACACTGCGTATTGTATTTTTAATTCCACAATAGCTTCATAGATTATCGCCAGCCAGTCCCTTGTACAATTTAATGCAATCGTAATTCTGATCTAAACGAACGCCATTATTGACATAGCTTGTTTGTGTGGATTGTGTGTGGAGGTATTCGGCCCCGTTCTCATGTTTTGTGAACCAGGGCGTATTATTTGTTTGATTTAATTGTGTTTTCTTATACATCTATACAATATTTGGACCGCGGCTTTGATAATTAATAAATTGTTTGATGTAGCTATTATTTGGATGTATTATGAAATTGGGTTTTGCCGTTTTTTACATAATTATTGTTGTTTATTCGTAATTAAAAAGCGGCGTGGGCTAGATTAGCTAAATATTTTAATAACAACATATTACATTGACTATATACTTAAGTGGATAACTAATTACGTATGTCACGATTGGGTGACACTTACAACATTAGAATAAGACTTACTAAGTACTAACGACTTTACTCTTTAATCTTTATCTTTATGTGAAGTACATCTATTTAGATCTACGAAGGCAATGATGCCCACAAGACATTTAAATCCCCTGTAAAAGCGGAGGTGATATCTAAAAACGAGTATAAGACTTACCTACTTGCTAATCACGTTTACAAATTTTTATTATGAATAACAATAAATCTGACTCGACGGAAGAATATCTATAATATTAGTTTGGTTTAAAATATGCTATCTGTGGATGTTCAGAAGAATGGCAGGGATTTCAGATCTTCTTTCAGCAGCAACATTTATGTGGACTCGAGACGAGAGCAATCATGTGATTTGATCTGTCGCATAAACAGATCTCGGGAGTACGGGACCCTGTCGAGGGTCATTGCCAACCGGGCTACACGGTCATTTCTTTATTTTATTTTAAGCTTATTGAGATAGGCAGTATTTATTGGCCATAGGCCAACAAAAGTGACAAACTTATTATCAATTGAGATTCGCTCATCAGGTTGCTATGTAGATTTTTAATGAACGAAAAATACTAGAGGAAAATATGTTCGAATTTTGCAAATTAGACGTTAATTCAGACACACAGGGATATAATTCTTAGAATTTTTTATTTTATTGAAATAAGGATCAATTGGCATAGCTAAGATTTGAGGTTATTATATTTCTTTCGTGTTTAATGGGTTCACGCAATTATTTTTATAGATTCCATTCAATTTTATTTCCTCCTGGATAGAAGACTCCTTGAACGGCACTACGGTATTCATTACGTACCGGACAAGACGAGGGTTGATCTGTTCAACTTTGTTGCTATTGTTAAAATTGTTTAAGGAAACTTTACTTTGGACTTTTGAGACGACCAATGTAAATTGAAATCGATACTAGCCGTTCAGTTTTTGAGGTGACGGATGCCATTCAAAACCAAACTCATATACTTGAGAAATTTTAGGAATGAAACGAAGACGAGTGCTCGTTTATAAGCGTGATTTAACAACTCCAGCATATTGATTTTTACGTCGCCGTGGGCCTCCCCCTCCCCGCGGGAAGAGTTGTGCACGGGGGTAATGCTAAAATGCTTGTTCCCCTATTTGAGAGTACATGCTGGAGGGACGTACAATTTGAGCCGCGCCGGAAATGTTTTCCTTACATATTACTAGTGCTTTTTACTTATCGAATGGTGCTTGCGTAAGATTTACGACCGGATGTATTCAACGCGAATGTGACACACTTTCTATTACTGTTGTAGTCTTATCTAAAATATATTGTGTTTAAACAACCACTTTAGACGTTCCAGAACGGTAAATTATTGCTATAGTTATGTTAACGTATCGTAAAACAGACCAAATGATAACATTGCTGAAATTATTCTACAATTTATAATTGTTTTTCTATAGTAAGTAGTGTTCTTATTATTGTGACTTGACGTTATCGTAATAGAAGTATATGGGTTGAAAAAGAGTGGAATATTATAACTATTATTATATTGAATTATACGTATGTATATATACGTAGTATACATACGTAGGTACTGTGAATTATTCACAATTCACATAATATTCTTCAATATAATTTTTCATTCTTATTAGTATCAATTTATGTCCATATTCCTAAAGCAATAGGATTGATAAGAAAAAGATAAAAACTATTACCTTAATTGTAAATGCTGTAAATCTGATATAAATAACTAATCAAAAATATTGTAATAGTCGAGGTTCGCGTTGTATGTCCCCGCGAGTTTGTTCAGCCCCACCCGCGCACTTTTCAGTGGGCCGCCCCGCCGCACCCTTCGCTGCACCCCATGTGTTATTCTCCGCTCCGTCCCGCGCCGGGACGCTCCTTCATTTTACTCCAGTTTACAACTGAAAAAATTTAAACAAACGTTTCTTACTCTAATAACATTTACAAATGAGATTGAATATGACATGCTGTCGTAAAACCGATGTGGTTTGGTTGGTGTGGTTTACTCATTACTTTACGAATTATTTGAATCAAATTTAATTACGTAGATAATATGATAAACAAATAAATAGATAAAGTTAGTTTTCATCTGAATTAATTAGGTGTACCTATTTATAGGTCTTTAATAATGGGCGTTAAACATTGGTTGGACATGAATAGATATATTTTCATGTAATAGGTAATAGGTACCTACTTTGTAGTGTTCATTATGTTAAAAAATTATACTGTATTTATGTAATTTAACAACATAATTCATATTTGTAAATTAAAAGCAATAACAAGTAGTAAAAAGGTATTGCTGATAGGGATAAAAACATTAAATCGCAATGGAATTTAGCGCGGTGAGATATCTGAAGGGCGGCACCCCAACTCGGCTGAGATTGAAATGAAAAGCTTTTAAGAGCTTTTTGTTTTGTAATTAATTAAGTTTCTATTTATGTGAGTTGCTCTTGATAGTTCTATTTTTATTTTATTTTGTTTTCGTTTATGTAGATATCATGCGAAATGTCACATTAGAGAATTGATATTTATTTAAATCAAGTAATAATGTAGGCGTATTGTGATGAAAAATCTTTTTCTTTTGTGAGCCGGCTTATGGTAATCGAAATTGCTTAGCGAATATACTAATTATTTATAGAAGATAGAACTTATCTAAATGTCATATTATTATCATATTATTATTATTATTATATTTACTATCATTGAATATACCATTCTCAAACATCGATATAAGTTCAGTTAAATAAAATTGAGGTTTGGTAAAGGGTCTTAGCTAAATATTGATTTAACAATTTCTTCTACTATTGCTCTACATTGTCGTAAGCGTAGGTATAAGAGTCACATCTTCAGTCACATTGAATCCTTGATCATAATATTTGAGGATGAATTGTGGCTAATTATGTTCCCACCCCTTAATTACGGAAAAGTATATACGCGATAATTATCACCATTTCTTCTAGCACAGGAATGTCTTTTTTACCTTAATATATTTTTTTACTCTTTTCTAATGACTTTTCTATAACCGATTGTCGAATAGAAAATTTCTCTGTATTTCTCTCCAATCTCCATAAACTATGCAGATTTGGTTTTAATAAACTTGGCTCCTGCTTATTTTTTTAAAGAAATTTCTTTAAGCAGACTTTTTAAATTGGAAAAGATAACTAAAATTTAAGAAGTTATTAATTAACGAAATAACTTGTCGAGTACCTCAACAGAGGACTTAAAATGTTAAGTTCTTACAACATTTTGTAACGTTTGTAAGTAAAACAAATTCGTTTGGTTATAGGTATACGACCGATTAAAAAAGGTAGAAAAGTTTAAGCTCTAACTTAATTGCTTAGTAAAATTTGTTTATTAATTTATTGTAGTAAGTAAATTATAACTTCTAGTTCCAACTCAATTGCTTGATAATTTTTTTTTATTAATTTATTCTAGTCAATAAATTGTAATAATCACGGCTACATTTGAGCACACCGAAACACGAATTGGGATGATATTTTGGGGTGTAATGTATTCTATCCATGTTGAGCCCAAGCCAACTTACCTTGCTCGTTGTGCACCCTGGAGAACAGCATACAATCTAGCATACCAATCCCCGTCTAAGGTCTTTGAGATGTCGAGGAAAACGGCAAGCGCCGTTTCAGGCCGTGGCAATAGACCCATTGAAAAATACCTTCTTCCGGTACTATTAGACCCCTTATTTTTAATCATTTATTGACAACATAAATGAAAATTAATAAAATACAAAATAAAATAATAATTTTATCCGGGCATATGTGGGTTAAGATGGCCGAGACATTAATAAATATATTTTAAAACTTTTAAATTTAAAAGCTTTTGCAACATCTCTTGTTACCTAGTTTTCAATTTATAGCCGCCTACTGCCGGATATGGTTCTATCTTCAGGGCTTGAGCATACTTCATCACGCCCCCTCATCAGTGCGAATTGGTTGAGTAGCCCAAGTGTAAGCTTAAACATAAGTTGTTATGGCCCTCGATTGCTTCTGAAATACCTTGAGAACTTCGAAGCACTGAAGTTTTCAACCGTAACCGTAGTTAGTTAATTTTATCTAGTGTTCTCCGTGGCCGACAATAGACACTCAGATAAATATATAATAATTATCAAATAGCAAATAGACTGAAAAATGTCGTAAAAATTTTGTTGACATCCAAACCTACAAGTTATTTTTTATATAATATTGCAGTTTAAATTGTCAGAATCGGTAATTTATGATTTGCTAAAATTAATTTTCTTCTTTCTAAAATAAATTAGTCAGACATATTTAAAAGAGATACGAGATCATTGTTCTAGGTAAGATAACATTAAAAAGTGTTGTTAATAAAGGCAGAATATTATATTTAATAGGATACAATTCCATTCATCATGAATCCCTTGGCCATCTGAAGAAAAGGATTTGAAATTGTTTCTCGATGTTAATAAATTTTAAACAGATAAACCTGTACATCTTGAGCTCGCGGCTTAAAAAACGACTATCGTGAGTGTAGAATCCAGACGAAAAAAGTAGTCGTGCAACATTTCACAAGGCACATCGGCCTGCTGCACTCGCATTGTGTGCCTTAACAATATCCACGGGCCACGGGACGCCAGCACTTAATAGATACAACATGTTTTCTACGTCACTTCAACCGTTTACTGGTTTGTTGCAAACAAATTTAAAAGCCACTTAATACAGCTTCATAGATCCATTGACCACAGAGAAGGCTCACAGCACACCAATTTCTGTGTCATGTGTTTTTAAGGCAATCTTAATAATAATTTTAGTACGAGTATAATGACTGATTGTGTTTCTGCACGGGGACCTATTACTCATAAATTTCGAATGAGCAATGTTTCATACTTTCTCTTTTGTCCTCAAAATCACAACAATCTAAAGTAAAGAAGCAATATTTACATAAGTTTGGCAAGGTAATAAATTTGGTAACGTAAAAATTACAATTGACTTGATTACATTAAAATACGAGTGCATGATTGCAAGTAGTAGGTACTTAATTTGTTTACTGTACGCGCGGACGCGACGGTTTGGTTTTCCTAGCGCTAGAAACTTGTCGAGCCCCGTGATCCCACAAGGAGGGGTCGCAAACAGGTTATGACCCCGACAAGTGACTTGCCCGAAGCGCTGAATGGACCACATACAAAGACCTTTATAAACTTGATAGATATCCCCGAGTACTCTACTTTACTATAGGAAGCAGGAAGAGGAGGAGCTCTCATTATGTCGGTCGCAGTCGCTTTAGTCTTTTGTCTCAAACAAGGATAAAATTGAAAATATGTGGCAAAACAAAGCAGGTTGGGATGTTAACATCTCGTTACATGCTGAAGCACTAAAATTGCAACAAAAACACGACAAAAATACATACTGACAAGACTGAAATATGAATGAAGCAAATTCCTTCTACGACTAACAATACGAAATTGTATTACTTATTAGGTATATACAGCTGAAGGATAAATAAATAATCAATTGTATTAAATTGCAAATTTTCCTCTTGGATCCCAATAAATATTGCCTTGTGTATGCATGACCATAAAATTATTATAAGCGAGTGGTCGTTTTAATCTTGTATCGGGTATAACAATACCGCGATTTGTTTAGATACTTTTTTTCCACGCATAAGCAAACGAATATATTTCCACTATTACCACATAATACTCCATTGTTCTTCAGTTCGTTGATATTTCTGAACATTTCCAACGTGTGGATGTATTTAAGTGATACACATACCTAGCGAAGCATGAGTAGTTATCATAAAAAATGTTACAGTTCTTAATTAAATGTGTCTGAATCATTTCTTACATTGCCGTTAAATGTTAACGTGTTTTTATATGTATATGTAATTATGATAAGTTTAGGTCATTTCTAAATACAATTAATTTTGGACATATTTATTTTTACGTTTTATCCATAGTAAACGAACTACTGAGTTAATAACTTCCAGTGCGGTCGGTAGTTGGATGGGTGACCCCTATAAAAAAATTATGACCACTTCCGTTAATCCATCGTTTCCGGTGTAATTAGGTTCCGGTGGAGTTAATTTAGATGAACCTTGTTGGAGGTTTTTGTGTGATATAAAAATGTCAAACATGCGGATTGGGCTATTGTTTTCAATGGCTTGGTTTCAAGCCGTTCATGACCCACTACAGCAAAGCATACTACACCACGCTGCTCCAGAGCGGATTGATGGAGGATTTTGTGGCCCAAGTGTCGAAGGTCGACGCCACCCGAAGGCCTTCGACATGGCTTAACTATTGTTATCCAATGATAACAATAATTGCTTCACATGCTCTCCGAAGAAAACTCAAGATTTTTTTTTGCCACCAGCGGTCACCCATACTACTACCGACCGCGCCCGTTGTTGCATAACTTGACTTGGATCGACGTAAGCTGCCGAGCTATGAGCGCTTCTAGTCGTCTCCTATACTTATCCTATTCAAATCAAGAGTGGCTGCTACTAAGTTAGTGCGCTCTACTACCCAAGACCACATGTTCACTTACCATCAGGTAAGATTGTAGTCAAGCATTAACTTATAATTAATAAAAAAATGCCGTAAAGTACGTACTTGCAGTATCATTGGGATAAGTAGAGTCGAGTCGTGTCATGTCAAGTCTAAGGATATTTAATACGCATAATAGGTGTTATCTGCATACCAGAGTTTGACGGTTAATTTCTTAAGAATCAGGTGGGTGATGAAGATGACGAATGATATAACAATGATCCGGCAACGGCGGCAACTAATCAGTGACACTTTTGGTCGTACACATTCTATATCTTATTTTTGTACTAAAATACCTGTGATAAGTTCTACCCATGTTAAGAAAAACACCCTATGTCAAAAATTGCATAATATCTTTTTACAACATATACCTATTTTTAGACAGTTTTTGAAACGTAAAATGTAATTTTAAAATAACTTTGCTTCTTGTTGAGGTTACTTGTTTTCAATTGTGCACTAATTTTATCTTTTTATGTCCGTTTAATACCTAGCTTTGTTTTATTTTTAGGAGACCTCTCAAAGATTTTGAAATCTGTCAGGGAAACCCCACAACGGCTTAGTGAACATTGGTATTCAGAGCTGCGCAGCGTGTAAAAATTCCATAGCAAACGATGAGGGTGTCATGTTTACCGTACACGGCCCAGTGCGAGCACTACGTGCGCCATCTGGCGGCTATCAAACAATCAATAAAAACAAACTAGTTTTGTGAAAATAAACAAACGGCCGTATCAAAAACAGACATATCTGTTTAATTTAAACAAAATTTGACATTTCATGTAGCGTTTATGTAATCATTCTACTTCCCTGTGTGGTTTATCTTTCTTCTTGTAAGTAAGTACTTGATAGAATTATTATCCATAAATACCTACATGTAAAGCTGTAAGTGTAACTGATCTACATAATATGTGTGTGGGTACTTGAAAGATATTTGAGAAGAACAATTATTAGGGGTATTTAATAACGAAAGAGATGCCACAACAATGATTTATAGATTTTTTGTTTTGGTAGTCTGTTTCTCTGTATGAGTGTTTATCGGTTTGTGCGTTTTACCACTAACTTCAGAAACGGCTTAATCGAATTTAATGCTGTTTTCACTAATGTATTAAGATAAGCTTGTGGTTTAGTGTTGTTATATTTCTAGCGGTTCACAAGTAAAAAAGGCATGTCAATTTAAATAATTCCGTCTGAACATTTTTGAGGGGTAATATGACAAGTTTTAGTTATTAGTAACTAATAAAATAAAGTGATAATACATACTTGTGGCACTTAAGTGAGTTCATCTTTGTTTTTTGCATTAGGTCCAATGAGATCAATGGTTTGCCCGTAATTGCATTCTGATGGATTGGGTTCAAGTATGGCGGAACTCTACATTTTGTAAGTTGCCACTAATTTTTACTTTCGATGTAGAAAAGCATAGATACCTCAGACGTTATAAAAAACATTACATTTGAAATAAGGAAACACAAATCAATCTATAAAATTAAATATCATAATGGGAGCCGTAAATCTAAATAATACGCTACACACTACAATCTGGGTATTAGCAAGTAAATTAAAAATTCAAAGCTATACCTATGCACACATCATTCGATCAAAAACCATTTCCTCTGAGTAAAATTTCCTATAATTATATGTAAGCCTCGCAAAGCATTAATTCATTTTCTAAAATAAATGGTAATCTGAGGAGGGCTGGCATTATAAACATTGTTTAGTCTCAGCGTCGTGTATACAAAAATGAAAATAAAAAGAGTCTAAAAATTGTAGAACCGGTCTCGGGCATCGTGGCTCGGAGATCGTCGGTGGAGTGACCTCAGTTGGCCTTGACAACGTTCACTCCGCCGCGCGCCTCGCCTGATTCAACCACTAATAACTTCACTACAACATTATAATGCCCTCGATGCATCTATGCGTTACTCTGCCACGGCACTGACGCTACGCATTTGTATAAATACATAACTCGCGCTCCACTGAGGCGCACGAGTCGGTCCCAAACTATGATTAGAGCTTCTCTTCATTTACACCCAATTGATCCTGCAACAGATTACCTAAGGTTAGATTCCTTAAACACTGCTATTTTTTCAATATTACATTATGCTACTTTTACATGTCTATTTCATATTATTTTTGCTCATGTTAACATTTGTGAAAGGATGACTCAAAAGTTTATAGTCAACATTTTATAGTCTGTGGCGCTAATTTTATCATTGTTTGAATAATAGGAAACGACGCGATAACTCACAATTTGTAGGAACAAACGTAGCTATTGACATAAGTGGCTCGCCAACATCATATTTGCCGGACAATGGGCATTCCAGTGCAGGCGGCCGGCTGGGGGTGGTGGTGCGGGTGGCGCGGGCAGGGGTGTCTCGTCCTATTATACTGTACATGTACAGGACCACTGCCTTGTCTCACAAATTGAAAATATTATCTATACCTACATACATATAATGAAACTGTGATGTCGAAACGACTGGGGTCGATTCTCTAAGTACCTGCGAGGAATATTTTTTTGGCTGTTTTATTTTGTTTTGTTTTGTTGTCTGTCAATTATTTCAAAATAACTGTTTTCTCAAGTGCTTAAAGTTATTTACACGGTGTCACACTAAAACACAAACAAACATTTTTTTCATTTTTATATGTGTGTAAAGAGGCTAAATCTTTTTGGTTCAAACATTTTTTTTGTCTGTATGGTTATTTATCAGTCTAGCTAGATATTATGTTTATATTTTTGGATCTGGATAGTTTCAATTATTGTTATAACTTACATTGAATTGTATTGAATGTAGGCATCCAACCCACAAGTAAAATACTTTTTTTCCAAAAAACGATGGTAATAACAACCATCAACAAAGATTAGGGAAATCGCTTAATTATCATTTTAGTCGACTTTTTTCACTTGTCACCGTTTTCGTCATGTTTTGTAATAACAATTGGTTTCCGTTAAATGGGTAGATATATTTTATTATTGAAAAGGATATACGCCTATTAAAATGAGTAACAAATTATTTTCTCTGTATATTAATATTTTGTCTTTAAATTTGCTATTTATAATATCCTACACAGGTATGAAGTAGTGTTACCCTCAAATGGAGACTAGTTATCGGGTTTTTGGTTTTCGAATCGAGATAGTTACAAAATCATCATAGTGATATTAGTTTGATGAAAGAATGAATGTACTGATAATGTAATGATGAAAGTACTGACCAAGAAAATTCGACGTAACCTCTCCATCGAGTCTAAATCGGGACGTGTCAACAGATTCCTGAAAATCGGGACGTCCCACGCAAATCGGAACACCTGGCAATGCTAATACAACTGCGACGTGGGGATTGTGTTAATAGTGTTTGATAAAATGGGTTTAGATGCAGCTTAAACATTTTTAACTACAGTTATAAGGAAAAAATAAATTAAAAGTAAACTTTTTCAAAACCAAGCTTTTATTTAAATGCGCTAAAAATAATAAAATAAACTTTTCATTTAAAACTTTTACTATCAACTTATAACGTCATTACACAATTTATGACTTATAGGCTTGTGGCGAGATTTAGTACTCGTATTCACTTAGTTTGAAAATTTTGAAATCATTTAAGATTAAAATATTTAATTTACTTGTTTAAGTATCTACTCAGGTAAATCTCGTGACCAGCTTTTCTATACTTCTATACTAATATTATAAAGAGGAAAGATTTGATTGTTTGTTTGTTTGCATCGAATAGGCTTCAAAACTACTGAACCGATTTGAAAAATTCTTTCACTGTTGGAAAGCTACACTATCCCCGGGTGACATAGGCTATATCATATTTTCAAAAAAATTCGGGATCATTAATAAAACTCCGATAATATAACCCAAGGTGTAAAAAAAATACCTAAAATATTCTTTACATCGCGTGCGCTGCGAAAACTATGGATAATAGAGCAAAGTGATGTACTACAGTTTTATAAAGGACATCAATATCTACAATAAAGTCCGCGATGGCATATGTCTAACTATTATAGTTATGCCACAATAAGTGTTTTTTTATTTAAAAAACTTAATTGAGATACTGCCACTGGAAAAGGCTCTTTATTTGTATCTTAGTATTAATCCTTATCAAAATAAATTAATTCATATTCAAGACTGCTTAATTACCTTTATATAACTTTTTAAATTATTCAATTCGGACATTCCATTCGAAAGATATCACGAGTTTAATAATTTAAGTATTGGAAAAAAGTTCCTCTGCACTAGGAGAAGCTGACTGACTGATTGACATGTCAATGCAGGGCCTAAACTTAGAAACTTGAAATTTTGTACAGGGGCTCCTTTTATAACGTGGTGGAGCACTATGAAAAGATTTTTGAAAATTCACTCCCTAAGGGGGTAAAACGGGGGTGCAAAGTTAGTATGAAACTTTGCCGTTTTTGAAGGTATTCGAATGAAATTCAGTATGAAGGTTTTTCATTGAGAGTTATGAAACATGTATAAAATATTTTTTCGAAAAACATCCCTTAAGGGGGTAAATGGGGGGCGCAAATTTTTATCAACTTTTATATATTTAGGGGTTTATGGTGGGCGAAGCCGCGGGGGAAAGCTATCATTTATAAAGATATCCTGTGAATTATCCAAAATATATAACTAAATCTTTGCAAACCGAAGGAATAAGTTTCCCGAAGCGAAGCGAGGGCGGGTCGCTAGTATGATATAATTATATTATATATCTTGGATAAATATAGTTATTGCAAGTTAAATAACAGATTTTTTTTATATTTAAATTATGAAGTAAACAAAAAATGTAATAAAAAGTTACATCACTAATTTAACCATTTTAAATTGAGAATATACATGACATACACATAACTAAGTTAATTATATTATATTGTTATAATAACTATTGTGAACGTTTTAATTTCGTTTAAAAACACATTTTACTCAAATAACAATAAATAATTCATCGTTTTCTTAATTCCCTTTGGGGTTTTTACTCTTATTGAGTGGGTTATTAAACCTTACGGACTAACTTGTTCCGGTCATAAAGCTTAAATAAAGTTAGACTGTACCAACTAATAACCGGTTTGTGAGAGAAATCGTTAACTGTGTTTAATGATTTCACGAATATACACTGTATCAGTAATGTAGCCTGAAATAAGTCGCCTAAAATGATATTACATATTTTCATTTCTCATGCTATTTTAATATTTCATTTTATAATTTTGCTTCATGCGATATTATTAAAATATGTATGACTAATACGTCAAGCTTCGTGATTGCCTAGTCGTCACATCGTCGGTCATATTAGTGCATGGAAAAATAACGGTTGTCGACAGACATTCATAACAAATCACTAAATTTGCCTTATTTTAAAGGTATCGAAGTTATAGCTTCGTCGAACCAAGGTCATCTGTAAATTGAGTAGGAAGGTACTTGAAAATACTGTATGTAATGTGTGTAAATGCTTCGTTCTTGCTTCTTCTGGGATTGCCATAGTTGAAACCTAATGAAGTGTTAAAACCAACTTTAAATCAATAAAAAATACATTCGTATAAGGTTAATATCCTTTGATTCTAAGAAACTGTCGTGCCCGCGGTCGGCATCATTGAGGAAATAGACTGAATACCAATCCGCTGAACAACAACAAAGGCTCACTTAATTCTATGGTTGGTTACGGTATTGTCAGGTGGTGGGTTTGCTAGTTTGTAAGCTTCTTAGCCATATTGGGGCGGCCTAGAATACTGACTCCATCCTGCGGGCAGACTAGGGTGTGGTAAGAGGCTATCTTTGCGATAGACTTATATTTCCATGAAGCAATACGAGCTAGCTAGCACCGCACTATGGAGCGAAAACAGAAAGTGTGGCCTTAAGGGCCAAATTTATTAGAATCGGATTGTACTAACTAAAACGGTAATTTTATATTCTATATTTTTTTGTATTGTTAATGTTTATCGAGTTATGACACTTTGAAAATTTTGTGAAAAATTATAAAGTTTGAGGAAAAATGCACTTCATTCGACGTTTTTTCTCAAATAACCTCAAAAGTAGTGGAAAACATAACTGGATTCGATGGTATTTTGACAGATTGTAAAAAATCATAATTCCAACCACACCACCCTTATGGCGCCATTTGTTTTTGAACAAATGACGTCACCACCCTAATAACATTATTTGTTTTGATCAAAACTCACATGAAAACCCTAACACAGTGTGTACGTGCACTTGGTGTAAAACGCCTGTTTTACTTTGCCTCCGTACTAAAAATCTTCAAGTCGCTATATCTTCAAACTCGGACATTTTCGGAGCAGCAGAGTATATAGTGCGAGTACGTCTGCCCTAGTACTATTCGGCACCTTGACCGAGTGTGATGCAATTGGTTGTTTTACCTTTTCTCTATATAAAAAAATCTTCAAGTCGCTCCATCTTCGAAATCGACGATTTTAAAAGCAACGGGATATATATACAAGTAAGGATAGTTAAGTTCTGGTACTATGTGAATCTATATACGGCACCTTGACACAGTGTGACATACTTGGTATAAATCTATATCGGTATGTGGAAGCTATATCTCTGAAAATACTGTTTTTATCGAAAATACTCAAAAGCTATTTTATTTTCTTACAAGTAAAACCCCATTCCATAATGATATCTCAGCAAAAATATCAGCAACGGTTTTTGGTCCTCGTGCACCGTCTTGTTTGCCTCAGTCGTCAAACGACTTGTCGTCTTCCGATTTAATGTACAAAAATACAACACCATAATTTTATTAAGATGACAAATTATTAACGTTCCAAATTTAAATAAATAGCTTAAAAACGCACCTGTGTAGCAAGCAGTATGAAATTAAATTTTATAATAAGTAGTACGGCGACATCTGTGATCCGACGGTTGAACTATTTTTCTGTTCTATGTAGGTATTTATTACGAACTTTTTGTAAAAATACCTATCAGATCTAACGATCTAGTTCAAGTCCTATTAGAATAAATTATTGCCATTTTTGTAGTATTGTCGTCGAGTCTTATTACCGACGTGTGCAAAGTTTTAATTTAATTCAATAACTGGAAGTGGGTGAAAATTTAACTACAAAGTTCCAGCGCATTTAGGTACTACAAACCTATTATACTTACCTAAGTACATTATATGGTCATATACATACCTACACACGCGATGCAAATTTAAATATGTATTATAGTACAATAAGGGGAAATTAAGTGCATTAAAACACATAAATAGCATACATACAAGAAAATATAATAACTTATAAGTATGATTACCTATTGCAGGTAAATTAAAACGTCCCTTCCCATGATAGAATAGACTGACCATTAGATCAATTTAGTGAGCCTTTTCGTAAAAGCGGCGATATAATTGCTATCGGGGTACTCGGGTTGCATTATTGCAGATCCCTTTGATGGACATATCTGCATACGTACACATGTACTACTACGTCTAGACAAACAGGTAGGGTAGTTATATGCATGGTTATTATGTGGAGCTTAGCTATATACCTATTTGTTTTCTTGTTGTCCAGTTAAACAGATAAACAATACGAATAAGTTGTATTTTTATAAATACCCTCATACAACATCAATTGTATGTGATACAGTAAAATCCGATGTAGAGGAAAATACGAATGTTTAACTCTCAAATCATATTTCCAGTAAATGCTGTTACGGTAATAGAAACGCGAGGCTACGAATTTAGTTGAACAGCAGGGAAAATACACGATGACATTCTAAACGAAGCATAAAATAATAATTATGAAAAAATAAGAGTGGTAGGTAACGCTTGTAAAATAGTTATATTTTGTTAGTTTACTCGTATATTACCTACTTGATAATCTTTTTATTGTAACGATACACATTCGATTCCTCGCAAATTAAACATGCCATGGTGACAACAAGGATTTTTTTTAGTTATTGGACGATTATAATAGTTCTGTGAACTCTACCTTCTGAACCTGGTCTGGTAGAGCAAAAGTTCTGGACTGAATTGCTTAACATGTAATAGTATAATTATATCAAGAATTAACTTATTAGATGTAGGTAGTAGATGTACTCGTAAATATATATTGTATAACGTTTATGTTAGGATAATATTATGTATCCGTAAATAAAACCTCCGTAAATATCTGCTCCGCACGATACATGTTACGTTGACTTTGTTAGAAATTACTTAATTTCCACTGTGAAATTACGAAAGTTTTGCAACATCGTCGTGGGTATTTATTACTGATAGTAGAATTATATGTATGTAATAATGCAGACTAGTGATTTAGTACAGGTTTTGCTCGCGAGGATCTATATTTCTTGGTTCGCATCGAGGAAAGACGTTATGACTGAAACTCAAATCTATGGAGTAGTTCATGTAATATTAAAATTGAATTTAAATCTTTATTATGATATAGTTACATAGATTTCAGTAGCAAGGCAATCATCAAAAGTCCTTCCTGCCTTGGGAGTTAGGCTTCATTTACGATAGTGAAATATGACGATAGCATCTACGAAACTTCATTACTGTTGTTAATAAAGTTTCAAGTGAATCCATTGAAGAAATAAAAGTTTCAGTTTATCCCCTTATTGGGGTTATCTCTTAGTGCTCGTCTACACTCCACAAAATACATACATGCCAAATTTCAGCTTCTTGCGTTCAGTAGATTCGGTCCGGTATTGTCTGTCAGTCACTCAGTAACGGAAGAGTTTTATATACGAGTATATAGTATATACGAGTGTAAAGATTATAATTCATTCCACTTACGCACATAGACATTAGTAACATAAGTTGAGGACACTGCTACCGAAACACGTAAAAACATTTCGGTCGATTTCACAAGGAATCTCTATGCATACACCAATGCTTGGGTATTGTCAGGATTAAACTAAGTGGTTCAGTGCATAGCGACTAACAATTGAAGCAACTGGGCGTTTGCCTTGTCCGGTATTAGCAAGGTCCATTGTGCCCTACGAGCCGAGCAAGGAAGGTTGGCTTGATTTAAGGTAGGACGGTTTTTTCATTCAAAAGTTAATTTTAATTCATAAGAATATACTAGTATTGGCGAATGTTTAGGGGAATAATGTAACTGAGGTTTGTGTACTGTAAACTTCTATACATTTTGCAAATTGATTTAAATCTATTATAATTTATATAAAGCGTTAATAATAATTATGTAATATACATAATTTAATAAGAGTCTCCATGTAGTTCGTTGTTCTGTCGGCAAAAGTAGGTTTACTCACACCAGAGAAAATCCAATTCGCTGTGTCGTCTACACGCGCGCACACAGAGACGCGTGACTTGAGGGAAAAATAAAATTTCTCGCTAAGTTTATAATGGGAAAACTTTGAGAACCACTTAATTATGTTAATGTTTGAAACAAAATTTTAGAAGAGACTTTTAAACATAGCAATGACTTGATTTAAAAATATTTATTTGAATGCAAATTGTGTAATTTTGACGACGTATATTTGACTATGTACTTATTAAGAGAAAAGCTTGAATAAATTGGCACGAATTGCGTTGTATTAAGATTAAACAAACAGATTTTGTAGGTTACCTTTGAATGTCTGGCATAGATTGAGCGAGACCTGCTTTTGAAGATATGCAACAATTCCAAATAGTACGTAATTTAGTGTACTTCAATAGCAAAGAATTATATGAATTTCAGGAGAAGGAGTGGTTCAATTCTAGAAGAGATTGGAAATGTCTTAGAGTTAAAGTGGCTTAATACGAGGTAGGCTGTAGAGCCGAACTGCGGATATGTCATGGGGAAAAAGTCATGGGAAGAAGAGGAAGATTTGATCAATTTAATAATAAAATTGATTAAGAGGAACGCTTACCTACAAATATGAATATTTGAAATTCATTTTGCGTCGATTCGTTTCCTCGTTAAAGTAGAGGAGTGACTGTTAGATTCAAGAAAGATCTTTAGGTAAATTAAAAATCTTTAGGTGCATATTCTTGAGTACGGGATAAGTACCAAAAAGTGTTGGCCCTCACATGACGTACTATTAAGTATAATAACATTTGAATGCAAAGCAGTTGTAGAACTATCGACACAGAGACTTTATAACTAAAGTCTGCTAAACATTATGATATATTTATAAACTGATGATAATGTATACTCCTTATGGGATGACAGTTGCCATTTCACTACTAACTAGTGAACAAGTTACTCTTACTAGTAAGTATTAGGTACCACTCATGAACTCTAGGTAAGTATATTGTACTAATTGCTGAATGTATGATAATTATATGATGTAACCATCGTCATAGTAAAGTTACGAGTAGGTACGAGCACCTGCGCATGTTGGTGATAACACTTCTAATTACTTAAAAATACTGTTCCTACTAGTACAGTTTACTAGTTTCTTAGCAATTAAAAGTTTTTGATGAACTTAACAGGTTTCGTGTAACTTTAGTATCTGAAAGAAGTTTGAGTTTTTGATATAATTTAAGTCGAACTTGAACATAATTATGGTTGGAGAAAGTACTCTTGGAAATGTTGACTTAAATTAATTAATGGATCTATTACTCATCAACCATATCGGATCGCTGAACCATTGCTGACGCCTTTAGGATATATTAGAACCTTCGACGCTCCGGCAGGTCACTAATTGGTGCTATCTGTACTGGGATATCATTGTGGAATAACCTCCAGGTCTCAACGATCATAAGAAGGAGTCGGGCATTCCTAGACTGTGAGCTCATAATAATTGGTATCCTCGTAGGTACCTACATTATAAAGTGGTTACGGTAAGTAGTGGTGGAATTAGATTTGCTTTTGGGAAGTTACAGTGGGATCGGAATTCACCGTAACAATATAATATGGCTGAAGGAAATAATATCAAAAACATTACTTAGGTACCTCATTTTCATTTTAATGAAAATATTATTTCCTTCCAAGGAGGTATATCCAAACTTTACATCCGTCATTTTGCATGGGCCAACGGTCGAGTGGCGGTGGCAGGGGTTCAAGGGGGTCGGGGGGCGGGTGGAGCGGCGCCACCCCGCGAGCGCCCCCTTCCCCCTCGCGGGATCGATACGTCATTTGAGCTGGTCGCCATGGAGACCGCGAACGGAGCGGGGCGGCGCCGCGGCTTCGGATGGTGGGTGCACGGGACTCCGCGGGCCCGCCGCGAGTCGCGAGCCTGTGAACCCGCGAACCTATGCCAAATAAAAATCCGTTAGTACAGCCTCATTGGAGACGATCATATTATGCGACGTTTTTTATTTATATTTTCGTATAGAAGAAAGAAGTAATTGGCACAACGATTTTGTGCTTGTTGATCATCGAGAATATTATTTTTACTACTTCTTACGACGCACTGTTGTCGAGGTAAATTTTGTTGCAAATTTCGATTAAGGCTATTCCGGGCGGGCTATTTTTTATTTCAGTATGTTCGTTATAGTCCAAATCAGGTCGTTATCTAAGGATACATGTAAAGTAGTCCAGACCTGACTAGGCACTAAGGACTGCCTCGACTGGGACTCCAACCTGGGACGCTATACTTTGTATTACGCTCGGCGATAAGGCGTTAAAAACGTCTTATATAACTACTTTATGTGAAGGCATAGCTTCTTCAAGTTTTTTTTACCTTTTGGATGATAATGATAAGCAAACAATACCGGTCTATATATGTATTTTTTAATTAGAGAAGTGATTAGAATATGAAAAGCATGTTACTAAAATATCATGTTACATCTGCATAATTTATGTAACATGTTATTACTGTCACGTAAAATTCATTCCATAAAAATAAAAAGCTTTCTATACTTATAAAGTAAACTATTTATTGTAAGATTAGAAGAAGAATAAGATGACAATTCATAGTCTTTTACAGCTCTCATTTATCATCTCTTCCTGTACACTAATCCCACTTCTGATATCTTTAATTCTGATCCTCTTGATTATAAACAGAAAGGGTGAAGTCGTTAACCGCACTACTGACACTGGAAGTAGGTACCTAAACGAAATGTTTAAGATATAGATAAATTTTAAAATAGTAATTGATAAAATATAACTTTGACGTAAATTAGTATAATCATTGTTAAGAAAAAAATTAACTTCTCTCAAAAGTGGTCTTGTTAATCCTTTTAGATTAATTCTGAAATTTCCTATAGTTTTGTTTGCTTCAGGAAGATTTAATAAATTAATAAATCCTTGTGTTCGTAAAGTGCTACGTTATATTTGATATTCTTAGAGCGAGGCTTTGCTATAAATAGAATAAAACAAACATAATAACTAAGTACAAAAGAAGCCTAAAGAAATGTAATGAGAAAACTTTTAGATACGCCCGGTTTCTATAACCCATCTCTGTTATTGATGACGCGAGAACATAACAGGTATACTTATAACTGCATTTTTGTGTTTATAGGTCATCATCATCGTAGATCATGTTAATATAATTATTATCATAGCTTCGAGGATCTAGTTTGCTTTACTAAATTACGGAAGGATAAGTAATAATAAGGTAATACAAAAAAATGATTAACTGTAGTAAAGGATCGATTGGAAATAAGTCTTCAATTCCGTCCAAACCATAAAATGGTAAGCCCTGATGATCAGCGAATGACAACATGACTTCTGGGGTGTAGACACCCTCAAAATCGATTTTAACTTGATAAGGTTATCGACTTAATGTAGGAAGCTTTTTACTCTTTTTTGACTTTCTGATTACGTGTATTTAATGTAATGAAAGAAGTTTATGTATTACTCTCAACTGACAAATAAACTTTACTTCATTTTTTATTTTTTGTTTCATTTCTGGTTGACGACCCCGTGGCCTTGTTGCCAATGATCCTGCCTGCGAGGCGGGAGGTCCTGGGCTTGAATCCCGGCCGGGGCAGACTGTTGTTTCTTCTCAGGTTTGGGTGTTAGTGATATCTTATTTGTGATGTCCAAGTCACTCGCGACACAAAGAATACTAGTGTGTGGATACATATGAGTGTGTTAATAGCGTTTATTTATGATGTAGTTAAATAAAGCCTAAGGGACAAAAATAACAGATATATAATTTAAATAAATAAGTGCTATCAATTACAAAATATAATTTAAAAAATAATTACAAATTTTATATTGCTTTGAATAATCTATCTACCTATGGC
The DNA here is from genome assembly GCA_905404295.2 of Ochlodes sylvanus. Classification (NCBI taxonomy): domain Eukaryota; kingdom Metazoa; phylum Arthropoda; class Insecta; order Lepidoptera; family Hesperiidae; genus Ochlodes; species Ochlodes sylvanus. The sequence continues at coordinate 7,283,640 of FR990126.1, read as the reverse complement.
ATTTTAATACAATTTCCATTTGTAGCACAAATGATTGTCCATGCGCGTGCTTTATCTCATATCGATATTCGATTTAATTTCCGAACTCTTTTGGTGGGAGTAAAGCCAGCTGAAATCATTTTGTGCTAACCTGTGTAATGATTTTCAAGGAGGTACCTAAAGTGTTGCCACTGTGAGGATTTTTATTTTCCCAAGCCACCCGCTAATTAGTGCTAACCTTGAAAACGTTTTATATGGCAAGTTGGGGTATCCATTTAAGAAGCGCAGTCATCATAATCTTTACAGCCCATGACACTCATCCATGTTGTTTTGGACGTGTTAGACTACATGTTTGTTTCCAAGTTTTTCATGTAAAAATTGGGCCCATCATTTACGAGATCTGAAAACTAGCAATAGGCGTATAGATAGAATTTACAATAATGTCGTTTGCACGATTATAGGATTTTTTATGTTAGTAGCTAGCAAACAAGCCATTTGACTGTAAGTGCTCATCGTCGGTCGTGCTGGAGTTTACGCGTAATACTTGACCGATAAATGGCAAAATCCTTAAAAATTGTTTTGGTCATTAAATCGTTAACAATTACTGCGTGGCTTCTACCCATTAATTGTCCACAACTGAACACGAATCTCTCCTCATACTTAAAGAGGCCTAGTGCATACTATACCACGCTGCTCCAGTGCGGATTGATGGAGCGGTTAGTGGCCATCACTTATTATCAGTGAAGATCGATACAAGGCGCCGAGCTATGAGCGCTTCAATAATCAGTGTGTAGGTAACTAAGTAGGAAATTGCCAAAAAGTATGTATGTAGCATTTGGCGTCGCTTGCTTTTTTAATAGAAAAGGATCTTGAGAGTTTTCCACGATCTTAAAGGTGTGTGAAAACTGCCAGTTCCGTCTTCATCAAGGGTGGACACGTTACATGACAAACACTACGTTATTGTCATGTAACGTGTCCCCCGAGTCCCTAATGAAATTTTGTTAGGCCGTTGAACTTACTCGACGAATTAAATTCACCCAAGATTTACCAAACGCTTTACCCTGGGATTTTCTACTACCTTGTTCCTAAAAACAATGATTTGATAGATTTGATGAATGTTTGGTTAAATAATTTTCCATCCTATATAAATAACGTATATAATAGTTATGTTCTTTAACATCAGATTCTGAATTAAACTCAGTCAACCATGAATCATAAAAGTTAAATTATGAGAGTGTTAAGTTTAATCGTTCTTAAGCCGTATGAAAACATATCTACTTATTATACAAGTAGTACCTACAGTACAAGCTACAAATATACAAACTTTCAAATACGTGTATTTGCTTATACAAACAAGAAAGTTAGCGAACAATATAAAAGTAATGGAATAGAGCGAGATGGGCTAGACCAATGAATAGCGGTGTGAGAGAGACAGCGTTATTCAAATTGAGGGTACATAATTCTACATAGGTAACAAATAGCATGTTATGAAAAGGTGGATAAGGCTTATTTGAATTTTAAAAGTGCCTAATTAATTATTATTTTGTACTTAAGTTAAATATTATGGAAAGGACTGATATTAAATAATTAAAATATAATATATTTGTTACTTAACATAGAAAGTGTACAATAAAGAAACAGTACGATTAAATACACGTACCTACTGATCTATTTAATAAATTGGGTATTAATAATAATTAATAATTACTCATTTAAAACATTAATTCCAGTATCCAATGTTTGTATTACATGACTGTTTGATAATAATGACAATTGTAGAAAATACTCGGCTATTGTGCACCCCTAAGTAGTAAAAAATAAATCGTATTTCAATAATCCTATTAACATTATTTAGATCCCTGAACTTAATTTATAGCAAGTACCAACTCCAACTATTAGATATATGCAATATTTATGAATGCGCCATCATCCAAATGGTATTTCCATGTTATGATTTTATTGAACAAAAAGTTGAAGAGAGTTGCAGGAGAACTTGAAGAACAGGTATTTACACTGTTTGAATATGTAGGTTGTGGAGGTACTTTAAGATTGTTTTCTGTAAGTATAGGTACTAGAAATGCAATATAATTAAAAAGTTTTTGTAGATAAACGTTCTCTTAGAAATTTGTTTTAATGTTTAAAATTAAGAGCCTATTTATAGATAAGATTAAAAACTTACTAAAACAGGAAACACGAGGAAAATACGTTAATAAACAGAAATAACTAATATCATACTTAATTAACTAATAGCTAACCGTTTGCTGAGTTGTAGTTAACACGTAAGAATTTATAAATTTAGGAGAATGTTTTGAAGGTTCCTAAAGTTATATTTTAATAGTTATTACATATAATTAATATAATATTATTATTGATTTAAAAGTTTTAATATTAATTTTGCATTTCGAATAATTATCTATTACTTCTCGATTATCACGCCATCTGTTGCTCAGAGCTAGAAGCTCTACAAAATCTTGTTTGTGAAGACAACGTGGAGCTCTTGTTGATGATTTAGTGTTGAATTACTCCACTCGATTGCAGCGCTGCTTATATGAGCCATCGTTTACATATAACGAAAGAATTGTTTTTGAATAGATACTACGAATATGGTTGCAATTTTAATTAAAATGTATTGGGTAAACAGAACTCTAAGCAGAACTCTGAATAGAACTCAGAACAGTGCTCAGGTTGCACAGCTCAGAACAGTGCAAATGTTATCTTTTTATATTTATTCAAATCTATTTATTTTCGCATCTACTATTTTGTTGATAAATCTTTCAAAACTTCACGTAACTTCGTCAGGTATATTATTAAAGAGAAACAAATGATATTACATAAATGTTATTTAACAATAGACTGAGACAATCACAAGGCGATTTTCATCTACTTTGTAGCATGTCTCCAATAGGTGTCACTGTAGCACATGGACTGTTAAATTTAAGGCAATGGATAGTTCCGCTAGCTGTAACACAGTTCTATTCGGGGGATTTATAATAAAATAATAAATTACGGTTCCACAACTGTGTATAATGTTGTTTGTCATACTCCTCAATATATGAATTTAAATGACTTGAATGATGAAAATTCGGTCATTTTATCACCGTTATTTATGTAACAATACATTAGGACTCACTAGGTACATCTTCTCTCGCTGCTAATCAATCACAAATTAAATCGCTAAACAAATGAATTCTACCCGCAACAAGTCGATATACAAGGTGATTCATTCCAAACATGTAATTAAAAAGGGTGCTTAAAATTTGACGTAATTACCATTACAAACCAATAATGTGGCAAACTGAGCGCGCGGTCTTAAATTACTCCACTAAAGGTCATTAAACCTGGCAAGGTCAGGCGCCGGCTCTCGGTCGCCGTACGGAACAGCTGTAAACCATACATTCCGGGTATTTTTAGATAATTTCGATTGCCATTTTTAAAATAATATATTGTAGAATTTTGACTTTATATGCTTAATTATGCTTAGTGAACATACCTACGTCTTTAATTTTTTTTTCAGACGTTTCCTGCCAAAGCAGTCAAGCAAAGTCAAGAAAACTCAAGGAAGGCAAGCGCCAAAGCGCCGCTCTGACCTTGGCCCCGAGCCTTCCGAATCAAGCAGTTCCCACTGTCTTTTAATTCAGCCGAGAGAATAAGCGCAACAGCCGAGAGTGTGCATAGATAGCACTCTCTACAAAACATATATAAAAATCAGCCATGTGAAAATCAGTTAAGTAACTCTTATTTTGAGCTACCTTTCTTACCTGGTACCTGCTCAGGTGTCACGAGGTGAGCTTTCATAAGCACGCAGATATTCATAGAACATGAGACGCTACTGAGTACCTAAGGTTTCATCTATGTGAAAATAAGTAATATCTGACCTCTCTGGGATTTTGGACTATGAAATAAATCAAAATAAGACAAATCCATTTTATTTACAATTTTTTTATGTCCCTAATAGGTACTTATGGTTAAATAATGATAATAATGCTTTAAATATAGGCTAATATCGATCCCACGTAGTAATGGTAGGGGAGCCCAAGAGGGGATTTCTGGATTTACTGAAGCGCGGCAGATTAATATACAGGGGGATACCTTGTACCCGGATAAGTACCACCACCAAATATGAGCCCCATATATATGGCCGCCCGTGAAGGATACAGGATCAGATTAGTAAAAAAAAATTGATCATCAGACATTCTCGAGCGCGTCAGATTAAGGTAGGGTGAGTTAATGACCTCCTAAAAAGCGTATATTCCACTAATCTGACAATTTGAGAGTGACGTAAAGAAAGGGGAGGGCAGCAAAGTTGTAAAAAAAAAACGTCATCTTGACATTCTCGAGCGTAGTTAATTTTTTTTTTATTTTGAAGGAAATAATTCAAGAATAACGAAAAATATATAATCTGACGATTTCCGCAAGCCGAAACAACAAAAAAATCGTCGATAAAGTTAAATGCGTGCAGCTGCGTGATGCCTATATTTCCTTCTCCGCGTTTCTATTCCTCTCTCACTCTTTCTCTATCTATTACTCTCTCACTCCGTCCCCACTCTAGTTTCTGCTGTCATGACGCCATCACCATATTCCAGCAAAAAAAATTTTGAAAGTGGTTTTTTTGGAATAACTTTTAAACGGCTTTATCGATCAACTTCAAAAACTAATCCGCCCTTGAGCTTGAAAAACCACGTCGATCGCCACCAAGTTGGTCAAAATCGGTTGATTCGTTCGAGAGATATCGTGAACGAAAGAAACCCGAAAAAGTGTTTTTTCGGGATTACTCCGAAATTTTTGGTTCGATCAATTAAAACTTTTAAATTACTTATGAGGATGATAAAACTGCGTCGAATGCCGCCAACCGCGTGAAAATTGGTTGATCCATTCAAAAGTTATTGCGGTTTGAAAATTCCAAAAATAGTGTTCTATGAAACTTCTATCAGACTTTTGAGCTGGGAGAGCTCAAATGCATAGAAATATTATTTCTTTGAACTCCGCGAGCTCAAAATAAATGTCATAAGTACAATTTTAAGCGCCCAGGAATGGAATTAGCGGGAAATTGCAGGGATGGCCTTTAGGGTGAACCGTTTTTTTTGTCAGATTAGGCGAATCCCTCTAGATAATCGTCAGATTATGAGACAGTACGTTTAGAACATAAAGATGAACCATATATATCTTAATCTGACGCGCTTGAGTATGTCAAAATGGCGAATTTTTTTTGCATATTATGAGAATGGCCACGAGTTTGCGTCCCATCGAAATCGTCAGATTAGTGAATGAGAGCTTATTTTTGGTGCACTTAACACTCCCTTAGAAAATCTGACGCGCTCGATTAAATTTTTTTTTTCATTTTCAACCCTTACATACAACCACCCCCACCATGCAAACGGTCAGATTAACATACGTACATTATTAAAAATACGTAGGGCATTGATGCTATCAATATCTGACGCGCTCGAGGATGTCCATGCATCAGTTTTTTTTTACATATTTAAAAATCTATAGCCGCTTCCCCCACCGATGAAAAGGTATATATCATATAACATTTTTTTCTTCTTATCATCTAAGCTTTGCAACCCAATAGGTCTCTGTGACGCTCGAGTAAATCCCCATTTAGCACCACGGGCTCCCCTACCATAAGTAAATAGACATCTTTGAGGTTGACTTTCCGTTTATATAATTTACCCCATATCTTCAAAAAAATATATTATGGTTCATTATAATTTTGTTCGTGTACTGTAAAGCGAAGAAAAATAATAAGTAAATGAATGAAATCCGTTTCTTATTTGAAATATTTTATTTGAATCTCCTTTGCACAGTTGTACAGACAGCAAGACCATAGCATGTTTTCGGTGAAACACAAATAAACTGTTAACATAATGTAATTTAATTGACATTGTATTTAGTATTCAACTGAAAGTTATGTATGATGTTCAACTATATTAAATAATTCAACAAGTCGCTAATGGTATTGCAGAAATATGTAATACTATTGCTATAAAATTTAATAAATAAGAAAATATAACTACAACCTGCATAAACAGAAGAAGATTGGTACGAATTAATGCAAACGCTCGCTTTCGTCTATCCCGATTTGAGACGTTCGCAACAGTCCTTAGAACTTTCGTACCCATCAAAATCTGACGTTTCCTAGCACTTTTTATATCAAAAGTTATAAAAGACCCTACAATATTATTTTTGTGATTTTCTAAAAGTTCTTCACAAAATGCTTATAATTTAATAAGTAGTAGGTAAGTGCTAGTTGTTACTCCCACGAATTATAGAAAACAAGATATAAAATGTCGGTTTCTGTAAGACGTGAAAGACGGAAAAGCGTCGGCCAAGGCTATAGCTAACATTGATGCATCGACTGACACTTTTCATGTTTGATTTGAGGGACCTTTTATTTCTAAATTAAAATAGTCACTGGTCTCAAAACATGGCTTAAGTACTATACACCTAAAATATATAAATTATTACAAATTAAGTAAGGCATTTACAACATCAGGGATCCTTAAAACTTACTTTATATTTACACGATACTAGAAGCGTAATGTAACATCGTGTAAAAATAAAGAATTGACTAAACTTATATCGGTAAATCATTTTAAGTTTACTTGTAAAATGGTCAAGATTTCGGCGATCTAATGGGACCCACGAAGCATTTCGTCACATATTAACGTCTGCACACAATTTCAGCTCCGTTTTGGTCGCTTTGTAAAATTATGAATACTTACTTCGCTTAAAACGTTTTTTCATTTACCACCTAGAACTATCGTTTGGCACTGATTTTTGTAAAAAAACGACATTTACTAGTTAGCCTTAATTAAAGATTCAAACATTGTAAATCTGATTCAGAAAAATTATACATACAATTATTTTAATCACAGTCACAGTTAATTCATTGACAATTAAGTTGTGCGTGCCACGAGATTTTGTGAGAAGTAAATTATTAATAATATCAATTACTACATATGACACGAAATCTTAAACTACACCATCGCGAAATTTGAGCATTATTCTTGTGCATAGAAGAATACATAAGTAAACTATCACATAGGTGTTTCATCCTTGTGATGTTTTTGAGTAATTTGGTGAAAGTTAGATGGTATTTCACCTTCGCCTTTTGGCAGAAACGGCGGCTGCAATCATTTGTCGTAGCATTGGTTCAGGCGTACATGCCTTCGGATCACATTTCATTTGTCCGTCTCCTCCACATCTGAAAATAAAACAAACATTCAAAATATGCAATGTATAACAAAAATATATATTATAACAAATGTTAAGTTGATCGTAATAAATTACTAGTAAATAAAACTTACGTGCAATGTAAGCATGGTCCTGACGATGCTCGTACCACTTCACCGACTTTGTATGAATGTCCCTTTATTTGGCAACCTCTTCTCTGTGCGGCGCCTTTGTATGCGTGAGGAAGGAAGTGAGGTGGCAGTGTTGTAGTAGTGGTTGTTGTTGTAGTCGTAACGTTGAGTGTTGTCGCCATCGACACTGGGCATTCATAGCGTGGACAACAGAATCCTTGAATAGGTTCTTCGTGACAACCATGAATAGGAGGTGGGCAACTTTGTTGTAAACAAATAATATCGCTTCTAAAGCAGAAACAGAAGTCACATGGATCATCTCTTGGGATTTGTTGAGCTGATACGTATACTTTACCACCATAGCGACAAGTTCCTGGTCCAAATGCTTGATCTTCTTCGACATAGTCTGGTTCTTGACCATACCCACTGGATCCAGTAGGTGCGAAATCTGGTGAAGGTAATTCTTCTGTAGGTTGAATTTCGCTAATGCCTGGCTTAGGCAATTCTGGTGCTGTAGTAGGAGAATACGGTTCACTGGGTTTGTCCTCAGTCTTAGTAAATGTATTATCTTCAATAGGAAGATGTGTGGTGCTTTCTTCTGGCGTTTTTATCGTAGTAGCTTTTGTTACTACCGGTATTAACGCATCTTCAGGACTGGTCTCTTCATGGATTACTTCATGTTCAGGTGTTGTTTCTGTATCTAATGGCCTATCTTTTTTATCAGCTGTTGTTTCGATTTCGAAGCCTGTAGTCGTATGTTTGTCATGTTCATCGAGTGGCACTGAAACTGTTGGAGATATTGTTATACTCTCTTCTCCAGAAGATGCTGCTTGCGTAGTTATTTGTGCATTTATTAGCGTAGACATTGGAGATTCTGATGATATTGATATTTCTTCAGTCACAACGTCAGTCTTATCAGGAAGTTTTTCTGTATATTCACTAGCTTGTTCTGGAGGTAGGGTAGTTACTTGTTCATCTTTTTTGGTAAAGGTTTCCTTAGTTGTCAGCTCTTCCTGGGAGTCCTCTTGCGTGAATTTATCTGGAATATTATCTAGTGGTTGATCACCTCTTTCAGTGTGGTAAATTTCAGGAGCCTTTGTTCTATCTTCTTCAGTAAGTGTAACTGACGAAATATCTTCATCAACTTTTGTTGTATGTTCTTGTAGTTCAACGAGATACGGTGTGGTTTCTGATGAAGAATGAATTGGCTCCAAAGTTGGTGATTCTTCCACAGGTGTTTCCGATTTGTCATCCTTTGGTTTATATGTGGTTCCCTCAGGTTCTCTATTTATAATTTCACTATCAGTTTCTTTTGGAATTGTAGATTCCGTTTCTTTTGGAATTGTAGTTTCCGTTTCTTTGGGTACAGAACTTTCAGTTACTTCTGCTAATGAAATTTCAGTTCCTTCAGCTGCAGAAATTTCCGTTATTTCTGATGATGTTGCTTTAGTTATTTCAGGTACAGAAGCTTCTGTTACTTCTGGTACAGAAGTTTTTGTAATTTCAGGAATAGATGCTTCAGTAATGTCAGGTTGAGAAGCTTCAGTTACTTCAGATTGAGAAGCTTCTGTTACTTTAGGCACAGAAGCTTCTGTTACTTCAGGTACAGAAGTTTTTGTAATTTCAGGAATAGAAGCTTCAGTAATATCAGGTTGAGAAGCTTCGGTTATTTCAGATTGAGAAGGTTCTGTTACTTTAGGCACAGAAGCTTCTGTTACTTCAGGTACAGAAGCTTCTGTTACTTCAGATACAGAAGCTTTTGTAATTTCAGGAATAGAAGCTTCAGTAATATCAGGTTGAGAAGCTTCAGTTATTTCAGATTGAGAAGGTTCAGTTGCTTCAGGTTGAGAAGGTTCCGTTACTTCAGATTGAGAATATCCAGTTAATTCAGGTTTAGAAGCTTCAGTTACTTCGGGTTTCTTAGGTTCGGAAGCTTCAGTTACTTCGGGTGTCTTAGGTTCAGAAACTTCCGTTATTTCAGGTGTCTTATGTTCAGAAGATTCAGTTACAGAAGCTTCTGTTATATCAGACACAGCAAATTCTGGTATTTCAGTTTGAGAAGCTTCCGATACTTCAGGTGCCTTATGTTTAGAAGAATCTGTTACAGAAGTTTCCATTACTTCAGTTACAGAAACTTCACTTACTTCGTGTACAGAAGCTTCAGTAACTTCAGATACAGCTGGTTCACTTTCTTTAGGTACAGAAGCTTCAGTTATTTCAGACATAATATATTCAGTTTCTTTAGGTACTTCAGTTTCAGCAAATTCAGTTTCTTTTGATACAGAAGCTTCAGTTACTTTTGGTATTAGTTCTGATTCTGTTAAAGTAGATGGTTCCGTTGCTTTCGAAACAGATGTATCAGTCTCTATTGGAATAGATGAGTCACTTTCAGTATCTACGGGTACTGAAGCTTCAGTTGGCGTTGGTTCAGAAATTTCAGTTTCTTTTGGTATCGAACTTTCAGTTTGTGATTCGTGTGCTACAGTATATTCTGACGGTATTTCTACAGGCGTGGTATCTTTAGGTAGATTTATTAAATCGTCTTGAACTGTTGTTTTATCATTTATAGTATCTTCAGTTTCACTTTGAAGAGGTTGTTCTGTCTGTATATCTTTAATATAATTAATTTCAGTGACAGGTTTAGAAGTAACATCTTGCTCCTCACTAGTGTGCTTCTCAATGCTTTCAGTAACTACAGGTATTTTTTGATCTTGATAAGAAGGCAAAGTTTCAGTAATCAGTGGAATATTGCCTTCCGTAGCGGCCGGTATTGAGGTAACATGATCAAATTCTTCAGTGATAGGTTCTGATGTTGCGCTTTCCTTTGGTGGTGTGTTCGAAGATGTATCTTGTGAAATATCAGTTTGTCCAATATCTTCAGGTTTTATCTTCTCTGGTAATTCAGTAATTATTTTCTTCTCTGTGGTATATTGGTCAGGTTGGATAGTTTCAAGATTAGGTAAAGGAGAAAGTGTACGTCTATTATATTCTTCACTAGGTAACATTTCGGAACTTTCTGTTGTTGAAATATCACTGGTAATTAAATGTGGTTCAGGTACATCTGCCATCGATTCTTCTTTCAGTGTTGACAAATCTTGATATCTTGGCGTTGTTATATCTTTTTCATCAGATGCTTGGAGTACCTCAGTAGACTTCTCAAGATCTGATAATGGTTGTTCTGGAGAGAATAATACTTCGGTAGTCATATGTTGTACTGGTGTCTCTGTGTGCTCTTCTTGTATACTTTCAGTGACAGGGGGCTCGGGCTCAGGCTCATTGGTTTGTTTATCTTGACTATTGTCTAATGTTTCGGGATATTTAGTTGTAAATTCAGTTGGAATTGTGTGTTCACTATCTTTACCATCATCTTTATCACTTTGCTGAGTATCTCCTTTGTGTTCTGTGATACCATACACAGTTGTAAAATCTACGTTATTTTGGGGTTGCTCTGTAGTATCTTCTGAGGCATGATCCTTCTCTGGTATATTTTCTGGTTTCATTTCAAATTCACGATCGTCAACTACAGTCGTTATGGAGCCAGACATTTCCGGATATCTTGTAGATATTTCTTCGTGTTCAAACGATTCTTCTGAGCTAACCTTAACTGGAATCTCAGACGTAAACTCATGTTTTACATCAGTAGGATATAATTCTGAGTCTGGCTTGACAGGACTTATTGTAATCATAGTATCTTGGTACTCAGTGGTTGGAATTAATTTTTCAGCAACTTCAGTGGAAGTAATTCCAGGTGTCTTCTCTTCATTATAAATATCTAAAATTTTAACCGTTGTATACTCTTGAGGTGACGTTGTTTCTTGGCTTTCTGCTTGGTTTTCTTTTTCTGGATGAGTTTGAGGCGTTGTTTTAGAATCAAATGTATTTTCTATTTCTTGTATGTGAGGATATTCTGTGTCTGGAATTTGTGGTTTTGTAACAGAATGATCAGGTGTCTTAGTTTCTTCTTGCTCTGGAATCCTTTCTTGAGGAATTTGTGTTGTTTTCACTATAGTAGAATCGTCAAAGTCTTCTGAATGTACAGATTCCGATGGCTCTGTGATAAGCGACATAGGTGATTCAGTTTGAACCTTTTCGTCTTTGACGACGTGATCTGGTGTACTGAATATCTCTTGATCGGTCTGTAGTTCTGTAGATGATTTGGTTACTGTATCTTGGAATTGAGTTGTGGTTTCAGATGCATGTGTGACAGTATTTTGATCCTCCATTTCATTTGAAACCGAATGTTCTGTTGGCTCGTGTGGTTTTTTACTGGAATCTGTACCCTTGATCGTATCTTCAACACCTTTGGTTACGTGATCATCCATTAACACTGCATCTTGCTTTTCTGTAAATTGACTTACAGTTTCAGGAGTTGTATATTGTGGTTCTTCTTTTGTTTCATCTATAGACACTGAAATAGCTTTGTCATCAGAATCACCATAACCTTCAGTATATGTTATCGTAGGAGCTATGGTATGTTCATCAATGGGAGTTTCTGGACTATGACTTTCTGTATGCATAATATCTGGTATTTTATTTTTGTCTTCATATGGTACTTTCAAAGATTCTGTAGTTACTGCTACACTTTCTACTTCACTGATTGTTGATGTTTCTAAAGTCTTTTTCTCAGTTTCATCATAAAGAGACGAAGATTCTTCTGATTTAGTCGAATGCACTTCTGGCATTTCTGTAATTTCTTCGGTGTGTTCCATACCAGATCCCATGTCTGAGTATTTAGTAGTTATTTCATGATCTTTGTCAGATGATATTGAGGAAATTGTAGTATCTAATCCAGCCTCACCTATTGGTATAACATTAATAGGTATGTCATTTTCATGCGGCTCTTTAGTATCAGTGTCATCTTGGGATGTTTTTTCAGGTGTTATAGTGGTTACTTCATTTATATCTTTAATCGAAGTCTCAGTCTGTACTCCTAATTTATCAGACACAGTTTGAGAAGAAATGTCGTTTGCATCAGTAATTTCAGGTAGTATTTCTTGTACATTTGTTATAGGAATTTCGGGATGCAGTGTGGTGATTTCTTTCATATCAAAGCCTTGTAGAATTGTAGACGTAGTTGATTCTTTAATCGAAGATTCAGGCACGTTTGAATCATCTTTTTCAGTATAAGGAGTGTCATAAGTATGAGTAATTAAGTTTTCATCTGTCGTAGCAGGTCGTGTAGCATGAATTATTGAACTAACAGAAGTTACATGTTCTTGAATTTCATTTGGTGTTGTGTAAGCCTCTTGTTTGTCTGTAACGGTATCAAACATTTCGGTTTGTTTATTCAAATTCTCCTGGTCTTCCAAAGGTGCTTCAGTAATTTCTGGAGACTCAGGTTCTTTGTCTATTTTATGTAAATCATGGATGGCTGTATCAGTAGGTATTACTTCTGTAAATACATTTGGATTTTCTGTGGAAATATTTTCTTTTTCAATTTCATCACCAATTTTCTTTGTAGCAGTTTCATCTAATTTAGTTTCATGTGGTTCTGAAGATTCTTTAGTTTGAACAAACTGTTCAGTGGTAGTTTGAACAGGAATATTAGTAACCACACCATATTCTTCTGTAGATTTAACCTCATCATCTTTAACTTTAATGTCAACATGATCTTCAGTAGTCATTTCAGGTATTAACGGTACAGAGGATTCAGTTATGAAATCATTCTGCTGAGATTCGGTATTTTCACTATCTTGTGTTTTGATTGTGGTTTGTTCTTGTTTTGGCGTTTCAGTGAAAACTTCTTTATTAGTGAATTCGTGTTCAGTCACATCTGTTTCTAATAGTTTTTTAGTTGTTGTTTCTTGTATGTATGTAGGTTTAGTGAAAAGTTCTTGCATTTGAGTAAAATCTTTGACAATGCTTGTTTCAGTTACTTCATCATGGTCTCCATCATCATGTGGTTTAATATCCAGCGTTTCAGTGGAACCTTCGAAGGGTTTCATTGGCATATCACTTATATCTTCTTTTGGCAAATCAGAAGGATGCTTATCGTATTGTGTAGTTAAAGGAGAATCAGTAAATATTTCTTTTGTAATTACTTCAATAGATTCTGTCACTTGTTTTTTATCATCTGTATCTTCAGTTTCTGGCGTGTTATATATTTCTGTAATTGTTTCCGCCATTTTCGTTTCATGTGTATCAGAACTATCTGTATAAGATTCTCCCTTTTCTGTGACTTTTTCGCTCATATCTTCTGCTGGCGATTCCTCAGACTTTGCTGTAGAATGTTCAAACGAAATATCTTGATTTTCGGTCATAGCTTCGACATGAGTCACCTTTTGCGTTTCATCTGAAGGCGTTTTTTCAGATTCTGGTAATTTGGAATAAGTATCGGTAATAATTTCAGTTGTTGATTCCTTGTATACTTCATCTTTTATTGCTGATTCGGTAGTCAAACCACCTGATTCGTCTTCTATTTTTTGTGTAATACAAGTAGAACCAGAACATTTGGAAGGTGATGTGTTTTCTTCCGTTTGATCCTTGCGTCTACAGCTTTCTTCCTTACATTCAGACTGGACTATATTTTTATCTGGCACTTCTGTATCTACAATAGATGTATCACATTGAGAACCTTCACAAATGGGAAGTTCTTCCTTGGCAACTGTATTTTCTGATCCTCCTGAACATTTATTTCCTTCACATGCTTCAGATGGCTGGCATCCATTTTCATTATCACAAATAGTTTGACTAGTGGGTGATGGTTGACATTTTCCATCAGTACAAATTTCATCAGAAGGCAAGCAAGTGTCGCCAATGCAATCCTCAGGATGTTTTTGAGGAGGGGGAACTGTGTTAGTACTCGTTTCGGTATTTTCACAGACTCCATTTTTGCATTCCTTATCTTGGACTTCCATTACGGGCTCACAACCTTCAGAATTGCATTGTTCGGGTGAAATTGGTTTAGATTTATGAGGTTGGCATTGTTCTCCGTGACACTCACTTTCAAGCAATGGTTTTGGACTTTCCGTTCCTGACATTTGACTATGGGATTCAGGTGGAATTGTTTCACGAGAATGGCATATGTATGTTGGGCAACATGCATCTGGGGTATCGTATATAGGTTGGCAGTCATTCATATTGTCCATTTGTTCTGGTGGTGGACTACATATTATAGGATCACATTTGATAATACTACTGACGCATTTACAGCTGGAATGGCAATTGTTAATATTTGGAACATTTGTACTATTTTTGTAGGTGACTCCATTAAGGAGACAGTCCCCTTCGCCTGGAATTCTACCAGGAGGAAGTATATCTTCATTAATTTCATTTTCCACTGGGTTTACTGAAGTCGTTTCAGATGGTTCAATTCTACTTTCAGTTGTTGTTATTAGAGATATTTTATCCTCCTTCTCATGGGTGATGGAACTATCGTGTTTATCTAGATCATCCTCAGAATAGTCTTTAGGAATCTGGGGTGTTGTAAATTGTGGTTGAGAATTTTCATCTAATTGCACGACATCGGAAATTGTTGTTTTATCATCGTGTTTGTATACAGTACTGGGTTCCGAGCTCAAAGATTCTGGGTATGATTGTTGGGTGGTCACCTCTTCCATGATATTAAATGATTCTGTTGTTTCAGCTTCCAATTTCATTTCAGTAATTTTACTACTTTCATCTTTAGTGTAGTGTGATACAGATTCTGTTGTCATTATAAATTCGTCATCTTTGGATATGAAAGTATTTGCCTCTGACGGATGTAAATAATCTGAACTTGTTGTTTTAGATTCAGTGGTATCTGTTTCTTTCATACCTTCAGCTCCACTGGGTTGCGTAGTTGTAGTAGCTTCTTGAGTAAGTGTGGTTTTTCCTGAGTGAGAGTCAGAAGTACTTTCATATAAATCATCTGGTACTGTGTTTTGTTCTTTATCTGGCTCAATTGTAGAAAGACTAGGTTTGTGATACTCCTCTGTAGGTGTAAATATTTCATCTATAATTTGTGGTGTTTGTTTTTGAGACGTGAATATATCCGATGAATCCAAAGTAGTTGCATGCTCTTCTCCACTACCCTCAAAAGCGGGTATTTCAGTATAAGGTTCGTCAGGTTCATTTCTATATCCACTACCCTCGACTCTTCTTGGCGGTGATAATGTAGTCAATTCTTCATATATTACACTGGTAGTTGGCTCTGGTAAAAGTTCATCACCTTCGCAAATGTAGGTGTCAGGACAACATTGACCTTGTCGAGGAGGTAATGAAGTACAATTTTTGCCTTCATTTTCCATCGGAGTGCCACATTCTTGAACAACACATACAATATCTCCTTTCATACAATAGCAATGTTCACAAGCTACTTCAGTCTTTATCAAGGCTCCATCTGCAAAGATTTGATCATCGTGGACACAATTTTGGCTAATTTGTGTGACAGATGGCATAGTTGTTGTTGTTAATAAGAATCCAGGCGTAGGTCGCACAGTTGTTGTCATATCATCCAGTAGCAACATTTCGTCTTCTAGGTGATCTGTAATACGAAATAAAAAATGGTTTAAAATATTAAATAATAATAAAAAATAGATGTTAGTCTCTTCTCATACTCGTGATCTATCAAATCTTAATACTTTTTTGCAATAATTAATAATGTAAAGTAAAGAATTTATTTCAATGTTTGTTTCCGATGTTGCAGTTATATTTAAATTTGTGAAAAAAAAATTGGTAATTGAAATAACAAACGCGCTAATAATAATTATATGTCTATGTGCTTATACATTTAAGCAAATTAAAGCGAGGACGGTATTTGTAGAGTGATCACTTCTCTTTAGTTTCACCAATGAAATATGCCAAACGTGCTTCAGTACATTAAGCAATGCGCATTGGTCGCAGCCGTAATAAGTTAGCAGTTATTAAACTTTGCCAAAGGTCCACAACTTGGCATCATTACTTCAAGTGACGTATTGAAGTACACTGCAAACATCGCCATGGTAAAAAAATCAAAATCATTGAATATTTGGTACTGACTATGAGTGTCTAGCGAGTTGTTTCACATTTCAAGGGAAGCCTAAATGCTGGTATAGTATATATTCACTGTTACTCTTACTATGTTTCTTGGATCTTAATTCAGAATTCTACGTAAATATTATAATGCTACATTACAAGGCACTTACCACAAGAGTATCGAACCGGACAGCAGACGTCTTTGTTATAGATTGGAGTACAACCATCCACGTGTAGAGTACATTCTTGCATAACGCAAGTCGTCATATTACGAATGCAGTAACAATGTTCGCAGGGTTTGTTAGGTGTCGGCGGTACTTTTGAGCCTTCGGGGAAATATTTTCCATTAATGCTGCAACCATATTTGTCCACCTTGCCGAGTCCAGTTGCGCCATATTCAGCAGGAGATGAAGTCGACGTCGATGTGAGTAGGTCAACTGGAACTGAATATAAAGCTCGGTTAATAGGGTTTATAATGTTATTATTACAGTTAAAATTATCATAATCATGACTCAATCAATATGATAAACTATTAAAAAAGTAGATATAAGATAGATAGTAGAAAGATAGATATGTAGATAATAAAAGAAATACATAGTAATATGTAGTATATTACCAATATAATAATAACCTCTTGGTTATTTTAGATAGCTATGTCATTCTATTCTATGGGCTTCTCTTTGACGACTTCTAAAAATCATTCAGTCCATAAATGAATGATGTATGTACCTCACATCCCTTGACTTAAGTTAGAATCAAGCTAAAAAAATCTAATATTTCAAACATTAACATGCATTAAAATCCACCACTACTCACATTGTAGTGTAAATAGATTTACTTATTTTACCATATTGTGGCTAGGGCCAAGTTTACATGAACTTTATGAAATTATCGATATATTCTTACCATCTGGGCATGTCACGATTGGGCAGCACTGATCCGCTCGTTTCTCGATGGTACAGTCCTGGCCGATGGGCTTTGTGAAGGGACAGACCTTCAGGTAACACATGAGCATTCTATTGTGGCAGGTGCAGTTCAAACACGGCTCGTTTGTCATAATTCGATCGCCTTCTCCATAGTGCTGGAAGTTGTAGTAACAACCCTCAGTAGGTCCTGAAAAAATTCAAAATGAAATGTTAATACGGTAACTTGAAACATTTACTTAATTTAGACATTTCAATTTCGCTTGTTACATTATAATATCTATTTATTAATGTTTTTCTTTATCTTTCACTTTCGTGAAGAGCAATCGTGATATTAAGGGATATGTTTATTCTGTATAGATATGTAGATATAAGAATATATACAAACATTTTAATTAATTTGTCATTAAAATTAATTCAAATGTTATATTACCTTCAAAGAGTTCTAGAGCCGTCTGATTGCTAGCCGTCGGTGCTGAAATTAAAAATAATTATTAGTAAATTAAGAGCTTTGAATACTTATTAAAAACAAGACTATAATATTGATATTAATAATTTTTACATAATTATTTGTGAATGAATTGGGTAAAGACGATTTGTTCATGTATGGTAAGATATTTATGTACGTGTAAACAGAACTGGTTTAGGCGTTAAATCATAGATGTCGCTAGAATGCATTTTACTTGTTGAAGTTAAATTGCAGTGATTTTATTTCATACAACTATGAAAGCTATTTCAAATAATATAATATAGCTATGAAGTATTTTTTCTTTTTGTGAATAACAAAATCGAATTGAAAAATATCTTTATC
This sequence comes from Ochlodes sylvanus, assembly GCA_905404295.2. Taxonomy (NCBI): domain Eukaryota; kingdom Metazoa; phylum Arthropoda; class Insecta; order Lepidoptera; family Hesperiidae; genus Ochlodes; species Ochlodes sylvanus. The sequence goes on along the minus strand of FR990126.1, from coordinate 7,265,686 downwards.
GGTAAAATTTACTGGTATGAATAGTACCGGTTCGAGCCGACCGTTGTATAAAAATACCATTTTCAGGATTCCATCTGCCTTCTTTCAACCTATGACACCAAAAAACACCAGTTTTCGAAAGTTACTTAGGTATTATATTAACCGGAAAAAGTACAAATTTGGACAACCCCACACGTAGAGTTCGGTAAGCTTATGACGGACATATAATGAAAATTGAAAACTAATATTATTGTGACTTTTAATTACTCACTCGTAGTTACATTTTTGGTATCAATTTGAAAATTTTAAAACAACCTTTGTCATCTCATAGGACATAAAAAGTCACATTTTATTTTAGGACCTCAAAATTTGAAGTATAATTTTTCAAATATTTTCGCATTTCAAAGATTTCTAAGGTTCAAAAACTTTACCATTGCCGTTAATTATTTTCGTAACAAGAGAGTGATAATGCCATATTAAAATAATACCTAGATGACTGAGCTTTACTCGGTATCTCTTTTTTTATTTTTTTACATCTGGACTAGAACCTGGCCCTTTAGTTTTGGGACCGCCCGATTTCCCACCTGAGCTATTTATTGTACCTTGGTTTAATATACCAAGGTGGCTCAGGAGGCTCAGGTGGGAAATCTTATATTACACACCTTGTAGGTGGTGGCGATTTTTACCTTCATATTCTAATGGTATTGTAGCAGTTTTGCATTACCTAAAAATACGGATAAAACTACATTTTCTAAAAATGAAACGTAGATAGATCGATTTACCGCCCCCGAAATCCCTGCATGCTAAATTTCATCAAAATCATTGGAGCCGTTTCCGAGATTCAGATTATATATACCCCCAGGCCTAGTTGGTAGTGACCGTCTCTGCGAAGCGAGGGGTCCCGGGTTCGATTCCCGGCCGGGGCAGATGTTTATGTGACAGATAAATGTTTGTTCTCGCGACATGGGTGTTAGTGACGTGTAATTTGTGTTGTCTATACAACCCGCGACACGGGGAATAATGGCTCGTTTAAAGGTATTAGTATATGAAGGTTTGTATCTATAGTCTACAGAAAAACTTAAAAGAGAGTCTCTAGTTTACATTTTCAGCTGAAACTGAATACTGTTGGATGTATTTGAAGTACAGAATCGTATGACACCCGAATTAGTTTCATACTTGGTCGTATTTTAAAACAATATATTATGTACACCTGCTGCAATCCCTAACACAACTGCCACGAAATGATTGTCTCACGCCATACCGTTCTAACGCGATCCAAATAGTGTGAAAGTCAGAACACACTACACATTATGAATCACAAATTAATATACCACATGTAGGAATGTTATTATGTAGATACATTAAGCGAGATTTTTACATGTACACCGATTAAATAATCCTACACATATACGATATACATTTTGCTACTTTAGTGAAAATATATTAAATATACTTAATGGTATCATATAATCATAATTAATAACTTGTTTATTTGAGGCTAAGGTTTAAAATTTCTTTTAAAATGATTTAAGTATCTAATTAAAGATGATCTAACTTCGAAAATTATTTTCTTACAATGAGTAAAACATTTTATATCACGATTCAAATATCTATCAAAAGTATCTTTTTAATATTAAAATACATTAATCAGGCTAAACCATTAAAAATTATAAATTCCGTTGTTTTCGTGCTAGAATATTACGACTTGCAAAGTTATTTATTTTATTATCAATTACGATCTAAAGATAAGACGTTAATCGTTTACATTTAAATGAAGTTCTACGGGTACTGTTGAACTGAATACAGTTATTATAAAATATTGCGAGCGTTCTAAGAATGTTTTACTGTTGTTTTTACGAGGGACTGCCAACTTATTAAGCGCTTTACGGCTGAGCAGGATATTAGCTGTAAATCGCTGGGGAGACGCAATCGGTCATCGTCTTAACGTTTTACATATCCGTTTTACTGCGTATAATTACTAAAGGCGAGCGAAGAGGCGACAAAGACATAATTAAAGTAACGGAGAACATCGTTAAGTTTCGAGTTGCAGCCAAATTGGCGATTGGATACCGGTAACAGTCATAACGCTACGCTTATCGCTAGGTTTGAAAACGCTGTAATGTTACTCAGCGGCGTCGTTAAAGTTATAGAGACCTAAGCCAAGTTTAAACTTCAAAATATACGAAAACAGTTTGTTACACTTATTAGTAAGGTTTTATTTTGCAGTTTATGTTTCTTATTTAAAACGCATTATTATTTATATTTTTATAGTATGTATATGCCTAGCTCATCATCTAACGGACATAACGGTATTCAAGAATGCCGAGATCAGCTTTTTGACCGCTATTTAAATAAAAATATTTCTGAATATAATCATCGTAGATATTGTTGACCATAACACCCAAGATCATAAATAAAATGCTAAATGTTGTATAAGCCGACAATTTTATTTATTTATTTGACTGTTATTGTATATTATATTTCAATCTTAGCCAATAGATACGGCACCGCTCTAATAAATAATTATGGTTTTAACAAACTAAGTGACATTCCATAAATTTTCACTTTCATTACATGCAGCTATTCCCATGACATTTAATGAGATGCTTTCATTATTCGTGGTGACGTTAAATCGTTTTACACGAACAAAAAACTACCTACTTATGCAAAATCGTGCGTTTAGAAACATGCCCCGAAGCAATCGAAATGAGGAGGCAGCATGAATTTAAAATTTGCACTACATTAATATGGATTGTTGTTTCAATGAATGAATGTCGTCGTGGTCGCCATGCGTGATTAAGTTCACACGGGTAGACCTAAACATTGTAGGCCGCATTTGAATATACTTCCTATGTATAACATAAATTCAATTCGAATTCTTTGAAATAACCGTGCTCCGGATACTAAATCTTCGCGTACAAAAATAGCATCATCTAATAACATGCATCGCCGAACGAGATTTACTGTTATGCGACGGTCATTTTCGTTTACTATTTTCAGGAATTCATGTGCGTCTATATTTGCATTTATTTGGTTAAAAGTAATTTGTAACATTAAATAGAACTTTTCGCAAGATAATTGAAACGATGAAGCATGTGACGCGTTTTAGATAAAAGTTCAACGGCCCGGTAAACCTGTTTGATAATGTGCATAAATCGTAAGAAGTAAGAATGTAAATAGATTGCAAAACGCGATGCGCGGAAGATCGGCGAGGGTGGCGGCAGGCAGCGCCGCGCCGGCCGTCGGCCCGCCGGCCGCCGGGTATCGCGCACGGACATCTTCTCACGAGCTCTACCTATTCTAGGTCACGAGACAACACAACGGTTATATGTACCTGTTCTCCAGTCCCACTAAGTAATAGAAATTATGACTATTTTGTGAATGAATAAATATCGGCTTAGTGCCAATTTTACTATCGTTTCATCGCGCTCGAACTTTATTCAAGCCCATTTCACGGTCAATACTGACGCTGCATATTCTGTACCCAATCGAACGTGCAGCAATTGATGCTATTTTCATTCGAGATAAACAGTGTACTTTTAAATATAAGATTTGAAATACGTACTCATTGAAATTGGTACGACTAAATTGATTAACGGTATCAATATCACATCAGAAAAGTAGGAAATGATGTCGCGGTATACTTTTCAATTGGGTTAAAAATAATGTATCTTACGAATCATTCATAGTTACATCACTCTTATAGAGTTGTGGTTTTATTGGACTAATTAGGGCTTTAATAAAAATGTTGTGGCAGTCTGTGTGCAGTATGTTACGCTAATAGGATTGGCGCAGGGGTGAGTTTAGGGTTCGCGTTAGTCTGACAATTGTATTACAAGTGGGGTGTCTATGAACGGATACTATATTTGTATTTCGTCGTTTAATGCACTGAATAGCAATTATGACAGGGAACGTCATTATAATGTATACGGGTACTCACGATTTCGAATTGTTTTACCGATATTTCGAATTTTCGACCCAGTTGCATGGATCATGGTCACGGCGAGACATTATAATGTTTAGTGCCCGCGATAATATCAGTTTAAAATTATAGGGAACGTCAGTGACTTATAAGTCAATGGGGAACGTAGACATTTATGGTATGACGATTACTTTTCCTTTGCCTAAAGTTTTTAAGTTATTTTACTATCGATTATATCTGGGTAATCCAACCCGTCAGTTGAACACTGAAAAACGAGCTAATTCAGTTTAAATTGTTGCGATGGTATCTCTTCAGGTAGTCAGTACCCACACTTTTCTTTCAAATCAAAGTATTGATACAGTTTTATCCAAAATTTATTTTAGGGATGTGATAAATCTGACACTACTTAACTAAAGCTGTGAGCGTCAGTTAAGTGTACTTACAGGCGTGATGTAAGTGTGTGTATTTTATGTATTGTATAATAAAGTTATATCAGGCGGGGGTTCAGGTTATGCTGGTCTGTGGTGGATGCTCACCCGCTGTGGAGCACGCGATGCACGCGGCTAGCGCGAGCAGCGCTCCCGCCGCGCGCCTCCGATCCATCTGCCGCCGCCCGTCTGCAACAAAACAAAATAAATCAATCCCCGAACACCAACATTTACCATTGCCTATTGTAGTCTAACAGCCGTTAGCATGGAAATGTTATAATTGTAACGCGCGAAAGCTTACCTCGTTGGCAAAGGTAAAATATAATATTTAAATGAAAGAAGCGCGTGACAATAACCAGCGCCGTAGCTATTTCAATTATAATTATAGCCTACATAGTGCAATGTTTTTAAAATATGTGCGTTTAAAATTTTCACCTATGTCTTTACAACTCAACACTATTAAAAGCATAAAAGATTTATTTATTAATTATAAGTTCTGCTGAAATTAAAACATTGTGTAACTGAATACTTTGGAGTTAAAAGTAATTTTAAATCTTATTAGACAACGTACACCGAACAAGGTTCTGACGTTCACTTTCAGATTATGATAACAAATAAAATAGATTAACTTGAAAAATAATTATAATAAAGCAGTTAAAACGTTGTTGAAATAATCAAAATGTAGGTCAAAGTATTAAAGTAGGTACCAACGTAGCAATGCGTAGAATAGAATAAATAAATAGAAGCTGTTAATTTAATTTCATAATAAAAATATAATGTAATTTTTTATCGAGAAAGTACTTTCTTTAAATCTTTAATATCCTAAGAAATATTGTGAGCACGACGTTTAAAGAAGTAGATTGTAATAGTAATGTTCAAAGCATGAATGCAATACTGCTAACATTATTTCATGTTCCATAGAGGTTTTAAGAGGCATTGTGCGAAACAAGCTTCCGTTACAACTCGACCGCAAGAGCCGGTTAGAAAAACTTCTCGCCAAATGGGTTCAGTTATGAAGTGAGCTTATTAACTTTTAAAGAAAAAGTTTTGTTAACACTCAAGCGGGAAACGCTTGTAACTTTAATTGGAGGGCTCGGGGCGTGTACACACTGGCTGTATCAAAATTTTAAAGGAGAAAGTTATAAATAGAGGTACGGTGGAAGGCAGGGGCGACCGGGCGACGGCGACGGTGGGAATATGTGTCGTGGAAGTAAGCATCGAGGACGCGTGCTCGAGTGGAGGGAGCCCCGAGGGGCGCCGCAACGAGCACCCCCGCTAACAGAGATCTGCATCCATTCTTATATCAATGAGTTGTTTTATGAACGCCGGATATACACGTCAAAACCTATTGTCGACACTACCGTTACTTTTTTTGTTTTCGTTAGCGCTGGTTTTTACCAATTAACCGTGTCTGTAGAGTAACACAGTTAATTTATTTTAAATGTGAACTAATTGATTATGGTTATGGTTGTGGAATTGATTTGTGTAGATACAAATTGATGATTCAAACATAAATGAATCACGAAAAATATTTAATACCTATGTATGTATGTGTAATATATTTATTTTAATCAATTGTAATATTGTTTTTACTAGATACTAATGTTTTCGCTGCGACGCGATTTCTCATTATTTCTGTGTTTCTCATTATTGCACATTTATGACGGAGTAAATAAATTTCGTCATAAAAGTTTCATTTCGTACTAGTTCATAAACGTAATGGACACACAAAGATTTTTTATGCACATTATGTTGCAAAAGATATGGAAACAATGATAGTATAAATTTCAGTATCAGCTCAAATGAGCTCATATGACCGGGAACATCTTGCACGGCTGATACTAAAAGCAATTCCAGGCGCAGGCGGGCATTATACGCAGTTACTCTCTAAGCAGCTAACTTGTATTTATGGCTCGTACTGCAAGAGTCAATAACTATGGAGCAAATTATTGTAACTCCAGCTCAGTAGGTATGTAACTACAGCCGAGTAGTGCCGTGGGAACGAATTGATCCGAGCCCGTTGTTCTGCACATTCACGTATATTCTGGTGAACGTATGCCTATTAAGCATGGCTTTCTTTCTTAATATGTTTAAATTACATGTTTTCCTAGTGTTTATTCCACAAGATTTACCATAGGCATATTAACCAACGAAAGTAAACGAAACGAAAGTAAAATCTACTTTTATTCTTTTAGAATTTCCATGTAATACACATAGCAAAAGTTTCGAAAACGAAAAAAGGATTATCAATAGTTACAAAGCAAAGAAAATCCGGAATATATAATAATGTTATTATATTGGTAGAAGTAGGGATCCCTCCGTCTAGACACTCCGCAAGTCATCTCAACTGAGAGGGCGAGGGCGTGGACAATTCAGCACTGCGTACTTATTTGCTTTACTAAAAACACCACCTGTTCCGGGCGTAGAGAGTTCTTCACATTGTTAAGTCGATAGCTTTGGAGTTTTTCTTAGAATATCCTGAGTGGTTTTGAGATAAAGTGCGTCTTTGCGTTTAAGAACACTTTGAATATTATATGCTTGTACGAAGTATCAGTAAGTTATACTTTGTAAATCCAGAAGATATTTATTATGCTTAAATATAAAAAATCAGTTAAGAAAAACATCAAATATTAATTCCAATAAAAGGTTCTAAGTAATGGGTCAATTAAGCTATTATAAAAAATATTTTTTGTACCAAAGTTTCGTTATTCTGGTCTTCTAAATAAAAAATACCTACTCATGTGACAATGAATTGTGTTTGTTACTTAAGACTTTATATCTAACAATTTTTATCTTCTTTATGTTTCAAAAATCTCATGTACTTATACAAAGTACGTGCTTACTGAAAGTATATAGCTAATTTACTTTTATTTTCATAAATTATAATTTTTCTTATATTTTGATATAACTTTGTTCCTATATCGCCTTTTATTATTGCTTGAATACATTATAAACATATTTTCAACATATGTAAATAATTTTTCATTGATTTAATCAACATCATTGAAATGTAACTGAGCTTACACAATATTACCTATCATTGTTACAAACTTTTCTTGACGCTTATATAACACAGCAAAGAACTGTATCAATAATTAACGGACATAAAAGTGGGAACCGACTCTGTATTGTTTGCCACTTCAGCCCAATTCCCAGGTATAATTTGGATTACCGTTTGTTTTAACGATATGTTGTCAAAAGTAACCGTTAGCTCGTTACAATTAAATTTAAGAGGTGTTTTGAAGACTACTGTTTCATCTAAGACGAATTTTGTAGTAGTATTTTGTGTAGCTTTATCTAAGCGACTACGCGGTGTCTACGAAGTGCTACGCTTGTCAAGATCAGTCTTGCGTACGTTAATTAAACATGTGATATTCAGAGACATTAATGGACCAAAAGGTTTGAATTTGAATTAAATAGGCGCTCGGACAGTATAAGGCGATTTAATTTGATCGAAAGGGCATTGGGCGACCAGTCGCGGTGGGTCGGTGGCCGGTCCCGCCCGCGATGTTGCCCAACACGTAATTTCGGAACACTGCAACCGCAGCGAGCATTGACACCAATTTCTTGAACATGAACTCCGATAAGGCAAAAGCGATTTGTGTGCTATATTTTACCGTTTGCATCTCGACCGGGAATACAATAATAATTCACGAGAATATGCCGATACTATAAGAATATTGCGTGAATTCATAGTTTATTGCATGGTAATAATTTACTGCCGTTTATTTTGGTGTTAATATAGGTTGATAAACTGTATGAAGTGCAACATTGAGGTTACTAACAGATGAATAAGCCCTGGCCTGAATGGATGACATGTGCTAGAATCAGCACACTAGATGTAAGACGCGATGGCTGCCGTGTCACTCGGCAAGGTGGCATCGAGCCAATCTCGTCCTTCACTTTGTGCTTACAGAGAGCTTTCTTATGATTTATGTCCATGCACAACGTCTAACTGATAGCAACCCGTAGGCATAGTTTTGTTAAAATATTTGCGTTCGATTAGTGCGTTCCCACATTATAAGGCTGCAGGCGTGTTCGCATGCTACGCTCAGACATCCAGTGCGCGACTGTTCGCACACTGCGCTCACGTACGCGACTCGCGATTATCAACCGTCGTAAATTACGAGTGATTAGCATAGGAGTCGTGGACATGGCGACATCGAGTTGTTATTAGATTCTGGCTATAAGGCGACACTGCGTCGTTATTAGGCGATAATTGTCACCGAAGTGTAGCGGTCGATTAACGGCAGACGCGGCGGAACACACGCATACCAAGCAGCTACGGCACGTAAGCTTTGCTCCCGGGTCAAAATTTGTGTCACATTACCATTTTATGACATTATTGCTTTCATCGCCATTCTAATTATATCAGTTTTTTATTACAAGATATATCGCGTTATAAAAATAAATTGAATACTTAATAGTCCATATCTTTTAAGTTAAAGTTTTCTACAGTAATACACGTAAGATTTAATATTAAGTAATACTAAAAATATATTGAAATAAGCTAAGCTTCAGTTTATTAAAAGATAGGACACGGTTTCGATTTAGGGCAGTCGTTTGGAAGGGACTACGTGACAAGGTTTGTATCTCTTAGGAAAACGGGGATGGAAGCGCAAGGAGAGTAAATATTAGTTTCCCTCGCGAGATACTCTCAGTTCGTTGACCCGTGCAAATTTTGTGTCAGATAATACGAGTAAAAACTATCTAGACTATCACTTCACATAACAGTTCTTGGGTTTTTGGAATATGTATCATCCTATATGAAGACTCTCTTCGCTTTTTGTCTGTAAGCTTATTAAGATATTACTGAGGCGATCTTATGTTTTATTTATTATACGCAGTCATTAGTACATATTTTATTATCAATCGGAATCTTCATATGCATTTTTATTATAATTTCCATCGTCCCGAATCGGTTTTGGTCGTAATTTGAATGCATTTCGATGAATTGGATTGTCCCACGCACCACAACGGATCAACTAATTTGCAGTAAATGTGTGGAGTCAGACACGTGTCTGGTCGATGCGGCCTGGGGCCGGTCGTCCGGCGTGCGGCACCGGCTTGCGGCTCCGGCGTGCGGCACTGGCATGCGGCTCCGGCAAGCCGGCACTACATCGGGTCGTGCCCGGGCTCACGCACGCATTGTCAACGTAGTCCGAATAATTTAGGTAAATCTGAGCTAGACGCTCATCACCGTTATTCACGAACTTAACATTCCGTAGGAGCATTCGTAAGAAATATCTTATTTCCACGCTATATCGTGATTCCGATTTATCTATATAAGACGTTCGTATGTGTTACTTAGTGGAATTTCTCATTCGCATTAAAATTTCGTTCGCATCTCGACTATATTCTCATCGAAAATTCCGATTGAAAAATCGTTCTAAGACAGTTACATAAAGGTATGCGTTCATGAATAAAACATTACTTTTTAAGCTCCTTCAATCAGGAAGTTGAGTTTAGCACCCTCTGTAAACAGAGATATGTAATTAATATTTATTGCATTGCAGATTTCGAAAACAAATTACATAGTAAATCTTTGTATAATAATGAATCGCTGATTTTGTTGCTAAGCGCAAATCTCGAGAACAACTGAATCGATTTCGATAATTCTTTTTTTATAATAATCCTTAAAGTATGAGGACGATTGTTACGGAGAGAAAAATTTTAAAAATTGAAAAAGTTTAAAAACAACACTTTTCTATATTCCCATACAAAAGAATCGTAATAATACTTAAAAGTCAATTTGAACTTGAATACCATACCATAAAGTTTAAATGTTAGTGGAGGGGTTCCGGGAAGGTGTCCCGAATAGCAGAATAAATATTAAAAAAATAATAATTAAAGAATCGATTGGTAGGCGGTACGAAGTTCGCCGGGTCAGCTAGTTATTAATGTAAATAATTAAATACTATAAAATCATGTTGAACAATATTATGCAGCATAGTGTGACAGGAAGTTTAAGGATAGAGGATTTCTTGAGTGCTCGAAGCTCGCATACAGACATACGAGCACCTGTATTGTGTAGGTATGTGTGGAAGAAAGCTTCGCTGAGGCGTTGTTGCTAGGCACACCATGAATTCGTGATTGTTGGTGCGGGCGCAGCGCTCACACGACGAACGTTGCCCTTACGTGCCGCGCCGCGTTCCAGCCGGTAAGCACTACGCTTCAGGGTTCATTGCTGACATCTCTCATCATGACCATTTACTAACCGAACGCAAATCTAAGACATTGCCATTTATTGATATCAACATAATAAAATAAGCTTATTTACTTTTATATATATTACTATCATTGGTTTTACACAGCTCAAAACCATTTGATTCATTTACTGAACGAATTGATGCAATATACTTTTATTTTTATTACAAAACTTTGAGTTTTGATGTCCTTGGCGATAAATTTTTTAGTCCCTCGTCGGTGATTCAGAGATATGACTCAGATTCGATTTAGGATTTGAGAAACATTAGTGAAACGTTTTCATTGTGAAGTTGAGTTATACGGCGCCTTTTGTCCATTGTGAGAGTTCGCCACCCTCGCGTTGGCTTACTCGGGAGTCGAGTGTGGGATACTGGCCATTAGAGCGACCGCTGACCTGTGTCGCTTCTGAACCCTAGCGTCCGTCGCCGGCATCGTCTGCACAAAGCGGTGACCTTTAAATCTGTCATTGAATTAACTGACTCATAAATTTTAGCACAGTCGAACGGGCGCGGGAAATTTTGTTGTGTGAACAGTTAGCTTTACCAGGAAGTGAATGCACTCTGTATGATGTCTATTGACTTGTATTCGCAGCCATGTACGAATGCTTCGTGTCGAACAGTGTTTACGAGCGTCTGGCCGATAGCTAGCCGACCGACCAGTCATTACTGGCCATATCTCTATGTAAGGAATGAATGGAAAGTACTTACAAGCAAACGTCAAAGCTTAGCTTTAAACGAGCGAGCTAGGCACGTAGCAGTTTTAACTTCAGAAACGTTTTCCGTTAACTATTTTACTGCTTCAAACATGGTTCGCAACAAAACAATATAACTAACTTCAAGTTTAAATACTTCAAACTTCTTATGGATTACTGTATTGTATTTACGTGTGTGTATGCGAATTCCGCGAGGTACCAACCAAATAAATAAAATATTATTATGTGAACTTAAGCAGGGACCAATACCTTTGTGAACATACATTTCTTAATTGTATTGTTAGGTGCGTAATAACAAATAGCATAATGATAAACTATCGTGGAAATAACAGCAGGAAAGTGATGAAGCCCTCAGATATTTTTAATCGTATTACGTATACATACGTACGGTCTTTTTGTACAAGTTTTTCCTCAAGTAAGCCAGCAAGGGATAGGTACATTTTAGCATTGAAGTAACAGGTTCCCAAGCAAAAAGATAATAAGCAACCTAGACATGAAATATTTATACGTCGCATTATCATATTACACGGGAATCGTGGTTACCGCGCTTAGAAAATTATGCTGTTCGTTTTCACTTGGAAACCGTAGAGGATAAAAATATTTTTTGCAAAATGGTGGCATGTCTGTAATGTATAGTACAAAAAATGAATAAGGGGAGAGTCTCATTCGCGCTTCGCTGCCCGATTCCTATTTTATACCACTTATTTGCAATTAGGACAGGAGATAGTCAATTAAAATCCTTGCAGTTTTAACGACATGTCTATAAACAGTAATTACACCGAGCTCTGCTTCGTTAATGGTTTTAAGGGCTATGAAATAGACCTTTATACGTTTTTTAATTATCTGGCCTAAGAAAGTTACGTTGTACTAAGTTTACTACCTCTACCATGTAACTCTTATTTTGTTACATGGTAGTTATTATATGGCATCCTGTTTACTTATAGTACATGCATAGTTTAATGAACACTTATACAGTCAGTCAAGGGAGATGTCTTGATAGGTCATCAAGTGGGGAGTGCGGGGTGAGACGCTTCCCCGGATCTATAACAGCGATCAGAGAAGAGCGGTGAGGGTAAGCCCATTGTTAAATTATACGTACCTCCCGCACTGCAATTATTTATTTTGAAAAAGTACGTAGGTACCTATACATAACATAGCTAGAGCCATTCGTCAACTGAGATGAACAAATTGGACATGTTATGCTTTTATGGCGTGGGTTGCGTGAATGGTTAAATTTACTCTAAATGAAGTGTGTCATGAAAAGTTCTAAAAATAAATCCGGAATAGCATAATCACACCTGTCTTATCTACGGATATCTCACAATACCCATTTTTGATCAAAAATAATAAATTATTAATTTTCTAAGCTTTTTTAATGGATCTTAAGTTTTTAACTTAAAACACGTTTGTCTTTTGCACTGTTTAACTGAAATAAATGTCATTGCAATTCTTACATAATAAATACTAGTGTATAACGAAAAAAATTTATGGTAACGACAATCTTCGAGAGCCACAGATATCACTGATGTCAGTTTTATTAACGTTTGTGTCTTGGTTAATCCGTGTTCCGTGAACCGTGCATAGTGCTTCAATCCGTGGCAAAAATCTTAGCGTTCTACCAATTACTATTTCGTTACGGTGTGATCCTTTTAACTAGGTACGGTCGAGTTTCCATCTACTGTCGGCGGTAATCTTTATGATTTGAAATGTACAACCAATCTCATCACTGCGACAAAACTTAGTAACTTCTAAATTTATTTTGTTAAATACACAAAAAAACAATGACTTAATAGTACTTGTTTATTTAAGTGGTTTTCCGGGTTTTGAATTCGCACCGCTGCAAAATTATGTAGGTACACAGGTCTTACTTAACTTAACTTTGCTCACGAATAAAATAAAACAACTACTTATAAGTAAGTTTGCGAGCAGAAACTACTCATACCTAATCCCTTGTCAAAACTAAAAAGGTGGAAACCGCAGTGTAATGAACGTGTCTTGGTGCATTACAGATTGAAAATTTACCCTTTATAAGTAAGTTAGTATAAGCAGTGATAGCCGTGTGGTTGAACGTTGGACTCCCAAACCGGCGGACCCGGGTTCAAACCCCGCACGCACCTCTAATTTTAAAAAAATATGTGCGTATTTAATTATCACTTGCTTCGGTGAAGGAAAACATCATAAGGAAACCTGCACACCTGAGAGTTCTCTATAATAATGTTCTCAAAGGTGTGTGAAGTCCACCAATCCGCACTTGGCCATCGTGGTGAACTACGGCCTATACCCCTCACATTGTGAGATGAGACCCACGCTCAGCAGTGGGATAGTTATGGGTTGTGATGAAGTATCAAGTTTCTGTCATAAGCGGTTTGTTGTTTCTTTAAACCAAAAGATTAGAAGCTTTTTTCTGTAAGGGAAACAACACAACAAGGTCACCGTTACACGAGGTACATGTGTTCTAAAAGTCTATTAAGTGTAATAAGCAAAATGAAAGAGTATTCATGTAAGTGGCGATGCTATTAAGCGCTTATTGAGGTCTGATTTTAATGAATTATCACGAGACCCCAGACTGCCGGGGTCAAGTTATGCGTGCAGCATCGACCCACATTTGAAGGATTACAAGTAGGTAGCTGCCGAGAAAATTTACCGCTAACATTGCCATATAAGCTGTATGAATTTTAGGTCGGTACAAGCATAGCATGCTCTTGCACCGACATCTGCGCAAATATTGATTTAGTAAGTCGGAATTACAATGGCGGCGGTCGGTCCGCGCCCGCGCAACCTAGTATTGTAATCGTAAGAACCATCGATGCAACGTATTTTTTTTCTATATTGCCTTTTATAATCAAACTTTTATAATAATCAAACCATAATTCCCACGTCACCAAAACAAGATATGAACGTTCGTTTTATTTATTTATTTATTTATTTATTTAAAGGTAAAAACTACACAGGATTGATAGGTAATATGTATATATAATAATTTCAATTTATTACATAAGTTTAATGACTAATATTACTACATATAATAATATATTGTTTTAAGTATAATTGTATTCGGTGTCAATTGCGAAATGCGACAAATTTAACGGCACCTCATAATTATGGTAAAATCTATCATGCCGTTTATGCAGCCCGTGCAAAACAAATAGACCTATTTTACGCCCGTACACGTTACTTACCATATACCATGACATTAAAAGTAATAACATCACAGTTATGAACGCTAGAAAAAATATAAGTCTCATTCTGATACAGTCGATTTAAAATTAAAATAGAAATGACGAACCAGAATTATGCCTTTAGCGGATTTACATTTAAGTAAACAACATTTTCCAAAGAAACGTTTATTATTATCCTTATGATATGAATAATTTCTGCTGAAACGAATGCTATTTGCGGTCTCGTGAATAAATCGTACGGCGAATCCGAAAGCCTCATTTAATATTGATCAGAATACAAAACCGAATAAGCTTCATATTTCCAATAAGTATTCAAATGGTGTCGTAGACGTTGAGGCTCCGTGCACGTTCGTTCTCTCAATAACCTCTCCTCCCGAGGCCCATGTCGACTTTGATATCCAATAATCATAAAAGAGGGCCCGAGACCGGAAATTAGCTTGTTTTACTTATGCTTGCTTTATGCAACATGCTTTATTAATGGTGGTTTTGTACCGTTACGGAGATGCCGCAGTTTTGAGCCACTTACCGCATCGAGATATGTATTTAATGCGCGTAATATTCAGGAAATGTAACGACATACATGCAATTATGTGTAATGGCCGGAGTGGCCTGCGTCAGGGCGATCGAATTATTAAGGCCGTTAGTACATTTCTGATGCAAGCCTCTTATTTACTAGTGGCAGCATTGATACATGTTGGTACCGAATAGATATTCTTTATACACCAATAGGTATAATTGTTATTGATATACATTGAACAAATCTTTCTACGTATTATTTCACGGTGTTTTTTATTGTGATGTATCAATAATAATATTTTATATAAAAATCACATGAAATAAAGTTTAGAATGCCACTTTTAAACTAGCTGGCCTGGAGAGAACTCTTCTGCAATGTATGTACAATTACAACAGCGTCACGTAACTTATCATATTACAGCTATAAACCATCCACGTGATAAAACACGTGATAATATATCACGTGATAATATTACGTGAAAATGACTTCAATCGGCCAAGATTTTCAAAAATGACTTCATCATCAAAAGACGCACCAACGATCGTATGATAATATAAAGACATTAGCTATAAAGTTGAATCACAACGACTACAAAAACGTTAAATAACGTCACTTTTTGCTATTGATCTATCAGCACCACGGTTTGCTTTTTTGAATTTAAGATTAACAGCACCGGTCGTGTCGATCCCCGGCCGCGAGCTATTGAATGACTGTGCTTGTAAATATCATCATCATCGATACGAAAAAACAGACATGTAAAAACCCTATGTTCTACCAAGGTGAAGACGTCTGCGCACGATGTTTACAAGGCATTATTCAGGAAAGTGACGTTAACCAGGAAGCGCCATAGTACATAGTAATAGGTATTTACTATTAATTGTGTTTAGTTTAAACCCGGGTTCCACGTTTTTAATAGTATTACTTAGATATTATTCAGATTAGTACGATACGAACTGATTAGTATAAAAATTTTAAGTAAGGCAAAGTATTTTCATGTCGTCTCTAGGTAAAGATAGTTTTAGTCTTAAATCTTGCGCTGTACCTACTCATAGCCCCGTAGGACAATGACATCGCACGTTCCGCACGATAAAAAGGCCTGGACGGCACCAACTTTGGTAGAGGTTTTTCCACTATATTTTGTGTATTAAGATCTACTTGACTTCAACACCTTAATTGCTCATTACTGAACATAAGGCCTCCGACATGGCTTTACGATTGTTATCTAACGATAACAACCGGGACCGGTGGCTTCGCGTGCCCGCTGAAGCACGGAAACGCTCGTGAAATTATAGCCACCGTGACCGGCAGGTCATCCATCCGACCGCGTACGCTGTTGCTTAACTCGGTAGATCACAAGCCGCCGGATTATAAGCGCTTCATTAAGTGCTTGAAATCCTTTGTTTCAGCTATCATTGTAGCTTCTAGTATAATTTCGACAATCGTTTCCTTATCTTTCAGACACACTCACTATCCTACAGGACTCAATTTAAATGAAACTGCTCTCATTTTGATCCTGTTTCCAGCTTTAATAATATAAAATCATTTTTTTCTACTATATCCAATGCCTAACGGTAAGTCATCTGCTGTAATTTATTATTAAATTTGTTTTCCAATTTTCCTTAAAGTGGTGGGTAGAATATTCATAACAAAATTGATCTCTTTCAAGAGCACTCTTAATAAATCATTATGATTTTTTGGTTCGATACTTCTTGGACTTTTAAACTCTGCATAAATATTTCGCAATTCTATTATGAATGGGTAATAAATTTAGTAAAGACTATGTTTAGGTTCCTCTAAGCTTTTGATCCTATTACGAAGGATAAAGAAAACCATTTTCGCAGAAGACTTGCACTCCGCATAAATTAACTTTGAAAAGTCATTTGTATCAAAGTCACGAAAGCAGGTGAAGGTTTATATCGAGCTTGTGTTAAAATAAAATATGTCCTTTCCACCGTTACATCATTTGTCAAACTGTGCTCAATGTTTTTGGCAATAGCATGTATTTTCCTGAACTCAACGATGTTTTGAATTCCACACCTTGAAGATACGTGTTGAACCATTCAGAAAACAAAAACCTAATCTTAATAGATTTTAGTATAATACGAAGCCTCGTTAAAACATCCTTCATATCAGTGTTGTAACAAACCGTTGTATAGAACATTATATTTCATTTCCAAAACTCAAAGCCATACACAGGACGGTTCGTACCTGTACATAAACAGGAATTGTTCAGTGCTAAGTAGTCTGCTTATTCTCTCACGCCTCGCACTTGACGCGTCGGGCTCGACAAAGTTTGTGATGAGGGCAACAGACTACACGTACCTCGCCAACACGACCGTCATGTATATCGGTACAAATACTAATTGGTAAAAGACCTATTCAAACATGAGATGAGAATTTTTACTCTGTAAATGGTAGAGTGGACATGTCTATTTGCCTTGTTATTTAGAGTGTGGGTGCCATGAGTCCGTGGACCGGACAGTGAAGGGCTCTTTAGTAAGGTAGCCGAAGCACGCTCGACGCGAGACTCCTCTGAGCGTTCCTTTGCCGTAAATTGTGGCATTAAACCTTGAATGTGAAGGCTTACAATATCTATTAAGTTAATGGATGCCGGCAAGCTATTTAAAAGCGTCAGAGCTAACAAACGCGAAAGAAATAACATAAAATATTCCTGCCAGCCTTTTTAATAGTACACATATAGAAATTAAGATCGTATTGAGTCACGTGAACCTTCACGAATAAAACATTTTTGCATAGATATTAAAAGGGTTATTTATTAAATTAAAGTTAGAATCAGGACTGATATAATCTTTATAACAACCGTGAAACAAGCGAATATTTCAAATGTTACGGTTAGCGAACATAAACGAAGAAACGAATATACAAATACTATAAAAGACTATTTCGAGGCAAAGTAATTCAAGCAAAGTAGGTGATGTCTTTCCCACGTATATTAGATATTGTGAATCTCGTTTCAATGGCCAGGGGTAAAACATATTAACAAGGCGAAATTTAGCACAATGACGTCAGTACTTTCACGCCTTATACAAATCTGATTGACACGAAAGGAGATAAGTAACTATTGAAATAAAAAACTTAGACCAGCAAAAAGTTCAAGCTAAATAACATCATAACCTACATTCCATTGAGTGGTGCCGAGTACCAATCGAGTGGTTGTTAAATGTGAATTTTAAACAGATTTCACGTAGGACCATATTCGAGTGATTCTTTATTATTGGTCATTGTGACCTGCGTCATGGGCCGGCTATATTCCGATATTGATATTCAAGTGGCGACTGGCGTGAGGTTTCTTACACACACAAAGCATGGGTCTATTTCATCGGGGACCAATTACCTTTGTAATAGCCATAAACTTACTTTCTAACTCTTTAATTTATTCGTTCAAATAATTCACACTTTTTTGCATGTTTTAACTGCTTTAAAAGCAACTATTTTGTAAACGTTCAATGAATTATTGTTCTCCGAAGTTCATGCTATTCAAGCCGTAGTAATATTCGCATTATTAGATTTAATTACGTTATCATGGATTTCACGCTTTAATGGTAACATTATTGTACGTGAAAAACGACTTCTGTTAATAAACGCCATTGAATATACCTTGAAGTGTTCACCTCACGAAATTACGATAAACAGTAAAACGGACACGTTTTTGCGACATTCGACATTTTTATGTTTTGATAACGGTTTTCGTATGTCGTCGACTTCTGCCAAATCAACTTGAATTTAAGATTTTATTTACACACAGTTATAAAACGACTGTTTAATAGCAGAGTACCAAGTAACCTATTCGTTGAAATGCATAAATCCATAATATATGGAACGAATGACATGTCTTGTGTTGACAGCACTGATGTGAATGGCAATACAGCGAGTGGCAAGTTGCACAGGTCAATGGCACCTGTGAGCCCCAGATTCAGTTCCCCATAAGTTGCCATTTTCTCAGGAAGCGGCGGCGCGTGGCTCGCAACTGCGCCGACGGCGAGCCGTGGGCGCATTCTGTCACGCTGGACCCTGCGCGCGCATATAGACGCGCGTTCACATTAATGCACAGTCAGTGGAGCGGTTTCTAAATTTTAAGGGCATATTCGTTTTATGCTGCCATTACTTCCAAGTGCACATCAAAACGCATGTTACCGTATTTCTCAGTGGTACAAAAGCCCGTTAAATTACCGTTCACGGATATAATCGCTTCAAACACTGTTAACGATTGGCTATAAATAGAGTATCATCGTTGATATCCGTGAATGAGAACTGATGTTATTGGCCTTGCCGTTTTGCATAGGAAAAAAAACAGACATCAGGGTCATGAAAGAAAAAACGCCATCCAGCCATTTAGCTCCCGTCAACTAGGCGTGATTCCGCGGCCTAATTAGGAAACGCTAAGATTATACAAAGACATCGGATATTCATGAACCTTGCGAATTTAATGGAGTTTTTAACCTGCAGTTATTTTTATTTCAATAGTGTATACAAATTGGTTGAAATGTTCTAATAGCTAATGAAATATTTTTAACGGATTGGTAAATCTGACCAAATGCGAAGAGTAACTAACATAAGTTCACTTTCTTTTGAATTGTTTCACCATAAAATCTGTGGTATTTGTAGGCTAAGAGGCTACAAACAACGAGTTATTTTTCGCTGACTACAAATAGTCTATTATTATAATATACAATGCGTGCATCATTCTATTTATAATAAGGTTAACTAGCTGAAGTTCAAGTTCATTTTATTGATACACCTACTACCTACTGACAGGCTTCAGTTAGTTTATTAACAATATAATACATTAGCACTAATGTTAGCTACTATTGGTGTAGTTATATTAATTAGTAATATTTTGTTAGTTTATTTAAAAGCGTTATTTTATCTAGGTACAAGAAGTTCATGTAAGTTATTAATGAACATGCAGATGTTGCGCAAACTCTTGGGTTGTCTGTTGGCTAAAAATAACTTTAATTTAATTAATCGTAAAATAACCAATTAAGTGAATCCATTAATTTGAATATTTTATGGTAAATTGTTTTCTATAATCTTGACCTTTCTCTACCTAACATTAACAGGACCATAAGAACGCTTGGATATAAGTCTTGGATATAAAGTCTGGACGCAACATTGTTAAAATAGAACGCAGTCATAAAAAAATGTTATTATGGGATGAGTCGTTAAAAGTTGTGAAGTGTCAAACTAACAAACATTACACATCACCCTAAACGCTGTCTGCAAGCACTGAGGGTCCTGGAGAAGGGGCGACCGACGCATCCCTTGGCGCAATGATAAGCGGTAGCGGGAACGAGTGGGAAATATGTAATATGTTATGACTCTTAACATCATTCTCTATTAACTCAACTACAACTCGAATAAGAGGTCTATCTGTATTTTTTATATTGCATACATACAACATAATTTGATTAACAGATAACTTAAGTAAATGTTTTAAAGCATATTTTTTAATCTTAAATTTGTTGTCAGCCAATAAACAATTATATACAGCCAATTATTGCTAATTTAATTTAACTAGCAAGATTTCATTATCCATGCCTCCTTAGCAAACCGTACACTAAATGTTTCTGCGCAGGGTTACTCGAACTAGCACTGCAAATTGCCGCTAGAAACGCTTGCGAGCTGCTCAGAGTGGCTGAGCTCTTGGCCTTAAGGTAAGGGCGCGACGCGGCGACGTCGGAACCTTCACCCTGCACTTGAACTCGCCCGCAGCCGCCGCACGAGCAACGAGTGAGCCGAGCTTTGCGCAATCAACCGAATCGAAAGCGACGATTCGCACTCCGCCGTACCGCCGATTTACTATAGACAACCGACGAACAACGTGCGCGTTTCAAATTAACAGCCGGTCTTAATGGCCCGCTTTGCCAGGATTAGCACGAACGATACAAATTGCCACGCTCGTGGCTTTCATGACAAATAAAAAGTATTTTACACTGTGTCCGCTATACGTTTTATAACATTTTGTAATTGTAGAAATATTCAAAAATAAAATTATTGTAAGTACCTACTAAATTTTAAAATATTTTTTATTGAGTATTGGCATTAAGTATGTATAATGTTTTATGTCATACATACTTAGGCGACGATTATCATTTGACTTAACTTTAAAATGCGTCATTTGAGATGAAACAAAATGTTCGATGAGATTTTAGTGCCCTCGTACGTCTCTTGGAAATGTTTGTATCATATTTCAAATTAATCATGCTTGACTTAAGCTTCTTTAAATAAAATTTCTAACGATTTTATTTCATTTGAACGGATTTTTGAGGACTACGATTGAAGTTAATGAAAGAAGTTTATTCCGTTACGACATAGAAAAAATTGTGGAGCGAGATTAAAATATAATAAATGTATAAGTAAATAAATAAATTAATTAAGTACTTAAATATTTTGTTTTTCACAAAACTAATTTTATACGATACATACGCATTACAATTTATTCAGATTTTTATTAGTTAACATACGAATTTAAAGCGGGGAGTGAAATTAATAATAAAGGTACCCTTATTCTCAGTATATAAATATAGGTAATATAGGTAGGTATAAATATAGGTATAATGACAATTTTTGCCATAAATATTTAGGCGCATTGTAAAAGAATATTTTCATTTTGTTGCATTACCTAACTTTCTTCAATTTATGCCTAAGAAGTTTTGCCTTAACCGCCCGTTAGGTTAGATGCACTCTTTTTTGTATTGTACATGTTTTTTGTAGTATCTTATATCTCATTTGCCTAATCATACCCAATGAGACAATAAATTACGAATTTCGGTTAGTTTTATTGTTTATACCTATTGCCAACAAACCCATATCAAATGGTATTTTTTACGTGCCGGTAAATATGCTTGAAACATCTTTATTGCGCAATGTTTACAGGTAATGGACAAAAACTTTGCGCACTCGAAAAAACAACTTTGGACGGATGGTATTCGATACGCACTGTAGTGTAAAATTATAAAATGTTAACTTGATTGCCGCTTTACTTAATTTCTTATTAACGTATAAGTACTAAAAACGTAGAAACTGTTGAGCATATGAAATTAAGAGTAAATGAAAAATGAGTAAATTTCCAATAAACCATTTCTTTATAAAACGCAGTTGTACCGGTGCAGACATTTTCGGATCTTATGAAATACCTAAGCAGTAACAAAACTTGCACCGGAGAAAATACATTTATAAACGCTGCAAAATTTAGCCTTACTGACGTAAAGCGGTATGCTTGATAGACGGAGCAGGTAATTTGATTTCAATCTACTTTGTAACTACAATCGTGAATGATTACTGGTGGTGACTGTGAAATATTGAATCCGCTACGGTCGTTCCCGTGGCACGCGGCAAGATCGGCTATTCCGGCAATTCTTTCATTATTTAAATTCAAAAATGTTCTAATTAAAAAGAAAAAACTATTTGTTTATTAAATACATTTAATGTTAAGAATATGTAATATAAAATACTGAAGGAACAAAGAGGTAAAATGAAAATAAATAATATGCAGAGATGGAGTGAAAGAAGAATTTGAAGTAGGTATGCAAATTGAGTTGAATACTTTTATTTCTAATTTTTTTTAAGGAAAAAAGGGTAATTGAATAAAACGTATCATTTAAAACTACAAAGCATAGGTAAACCCATTTTTCCGCTAATCGAGCCATGCAGTTAGATTATTTCTGGCGTCCAATTAAAATTTTAATTTTTTTGAGTAATCGCAGTTAAATCTGTTTAGATAAACGAAATGCATATTAATGTTAAACAGCTTTGATTTTCTGGAAATTCTAGCGAAGAAATTATTTTTAAATTCAAATTAATTTGAAATTCAACATAAAGTTTATTGTTTGTCAATTATATGTAAATGTATTCCTAGTTACTGAATATTAAAAAAATATATTAACTGTGCTACTAAAATGTTACAAATACTTTTATTATCATAAATTTACGAATATACATAAACATTATACGTACAATGATATTAAAATAATTCACACCGATAAAACACATACACATACAAAATAAAATAATTTACAATGGATTCGATCGCTTGGTTCAATCGACGACTCTATGATATGAAACGTTAAGAAGCGCCGATGGAAAAGCTCTCGAACCGGCTTTTTCAGACGCTCGTAGATGCGCTCTAAGCTCGAACGGATTTCAAGACCACTCGGTAAACTTTTTAAAACTTTTGTAACATGAATAATCTAAACACTTCTCGTATTAACAATTGCAATATAAAGTAAAAATTATATTTTTTTCATTTAGTCGAATCAAGAGAACTCACCTCACTTTCAGAAGCAAAGGTGCTCGTCCACTCGTGTAGGTGGTGGCAGGTCGGTAATGAGTAGTCGATAGAGCGTGTCACTGTCCAGCAGTAAACAGTCAGTTGCGATATCGGAGCGTGATGCCTACGGCGCGGCCGGGCCGGCACTGACGCGAGGCGGGCGCTCGCGCGATGCCGCCGCTCTCGGAGGCTTCGCAGCGCGAGCTTTCAGCGACACACGACCCGCACGCACTGCACACTGCACTCGCCCTCGTCTACCCACGCGTTGCGATTCTTCTTTCGATCGTCTACTGTTTCGAGCGCCCGTCGCTCGTTTGAACTCTGCGCAGTGCCCGCTTTAGCGTATAAATATGAGGTCCGGTGGCGGGGGCCGGCGCCGGACCACGACGCATCGCGAATCCACATCGACATAAATTGAAGATGCAGCCGGTGTCCTCGCCATTGATTTTATTGCTTATCTATCAGTTACAGCCAATTAGCAAAAGCTCGCCTCCTTCGCCTCCTGAACCTTGTCACGACCGCTTCCGTATACTCGGTGCGAATGTTACGACACCCAGCATAACAATACAATGCATTCACACACATTACGTTTGCTAACTACGAACGATTGCGATCTTTTTATCGCAAGTGTTAAATGTCCTACGCATTCTTGTTAAATGCACTGGTAATCAGAGATAATCTGGAAGTTCTCAGATTCTTCATTGTAGTTGTTTATAGTAAAGCTCAGTGGGCAATGACCTCAACATCAACAAATTATATTGCCTCTAGATGTAAAGTTCTTGCTTCGAAATGTATGGTTAACCTGAGAGAATTGACTTGTTTGACAAATACATTACTTGTCAGTACTACTTGTAAATTACTAATGTGGAAAGCGAAACAAATTTTAACGTTCTATTTCTCCATTTGGGAGCGGGCTTATGGGTGCAAATGGGAACATACTTAAAATTACGAGATACTTATTGAAGTATCTCGAAACATATTGATGTTTAACTGAAGTGCAATTTGTATTTGGTTTTGTAAGATGCGCCTGAAGTCGGCCCTCTGCTTGATGGCAGAGCTTGGAGTGAAGCCTGGGGTGAATCAATATTAATTTATACCCTCTCATTATGACAGGAGAACTGTGCCCAGCAGTGGAACACTCATGGGTTGCAATGATGATTATGATGATGAATATTAGGCATTACCAGTATTATAAGCTTTGCTTGGAGCCAACCGGGCTATGTACCAACCCCTTACTTGAAACAGCCACCAGGAGAGAAGAGCAAGCACATACTTCCTATCTTTCTCCTTTCTTTACCGATTACGCATCCGTGAAGCCTTTTGTATGTTTTTATTCATGTACTCCAGTAACCACTTATAGTGATGCCATTGTTTGCTCGGTTGTTGGCTATTTACATTTAAAATAATCACAATATTTCTATTTCTAGTCTACACTTCACTGCAATTACTACAGGAGCTGGTAAAGCAACCTGCCTTAATATCAATGGCCTACTTAATTTAATCTCCTTCAACGTCTTATTACTGATAACGAATTATTTAGTATTTATAATTTTATTCATATAATCATTGTTATTAATGTTGTTTTCCGTTACGAACGGAAGCAAGCGCATTGCGAAGTAATATTAAGCTTCTACTTGAAAGCAGTATGTAACTCGTAAATTAAAGGTTGTAACTTAATATAAACTTAATGATAATACTAATAAGAACTGACAATTAATTTGGTTATTTTTTAACGTTAGTTACCGACGAACGGGAGATGGATCATTTAAGAGCTAGAGCGACGGTGGCTCCGCACCTTCAGGTAACTCGTCAGCTCTTTTGCCTGCTATTCACATAAAAAGGTTATTACCGCTCATGAATCCTTAGCAAAAGGGGCATTGCCAACGTTGATCAAAAAGGAACAGCGAAACCCGCTTTTTCATTGGGTTTCTGTTACCGACCGAAGCACGTTAAAATATTTCGTGATATGTCGCAGATTGTAGATGATAACAATCCAGGCAGGTAACAAACCATCATCCCGCGCAACTGTCACCGGGATTAAACAAACTGGTTGATACCGAGCGTAGCGACCTCCAATGAAAGGAAATTGGCGGCATTGCTGCGGTCCAGAACACCACTAACATTAAAGTTAAGTTTGAAATCAAAGGACAAAGTTCCAAAAGTATTCAATGTCTTAAGTTCAGTTTTATAAAAATTACATAACTTGGTAAAAAAAAATCTACCCCCTTTTTACGAACATTGCGCACACGGACGAGTCTGAAATATGGCAGAGTTAAAGTTTATGAGGAGAAGGAGTGCAGAAAGCTAATTTCGAGTGCAGAGCGGGCAACTAGTTGCCCTATATAGTATACTATAACTACTAGTAGTTATAATTACGTAATTTTGCAAAGCTTACACTGCTGAGAGCCGAGTGGTTTTAACGTTGGACTCCCGAACCGGGGAGCCTGGGTACGAATCCTGCACGCAACTCTACTATTTGATAGATAGCAGAGCGTATTAGAATTAAATTATCACTTGCTTCGGCGAAGGAAAACATCGTGAGGAAACCTGCACACCTGAGAGTTCTCCATAATGTTCTCGAAAGTAGGTGAAGTCCGCAAATCCACACTTCACCAGCGTGGTGGACTACGACCTATACCCCTGACATTGTGAGAGGAGACCCGTGCCCGTGTAAGTTGCGATGATGAATTTTGCAAAATAAATTAAAATTATCGTCCGGGCAACATGCTTCTGATTTGAAGCTCATGGTATAATATAATAATATGTTAAAGCAAATTGTATTCTGACAATGAAGTAAACTTTTCCTTCCCAGACAAACATACCTAAATATTGTATCCATACTTGGTTTACAAACGAAATTTAACATTCGAACAAAATTGCAGAACATTGCAATGTAAACCTGGCGTGAAACGTGTTTTTTAAAAGGTGCTTCGATTTTCACGAAAATTTAATTGAACATCAATCAACGCGCTTCACGTTGCGCCAATCAAACTGCACGAAATTTCCTCATGTTGCCATTTTACACCGCTGCTATGGAGTAAATAATAAAAACAGTAAATATTTGGATAACGATTTACTTATGTATATACTAGTAACTGCTCTTGCTTCGCTTCAGGGAACCCACGCTTTAGTATTTACTATTTACACTACAAACTACACTCGAAATTATTTTCAGACAAGACAGCCAATTTTTTAATTTCACTAAAGTATTTTTTATTTCTAAGTCGACGAAAATAAATCAAACAATGTTGAATAAATTCATTACAATATATATGGAATAATTTTGCCGTTTTTCTCAATAAAAACCCGTCTTTCGGACGCAGTTACTTATAACTGAAGTGAGTCGATATTACCCGTTGTGGGCGTAAATATCAATTTTTTATTTGGCGGGCCCCGGGTACTCTCATCCTACTTTTTAAGTGACTGTGCATAAATATAATGTTTTTAAATTCAATATTTAACTAAGCTTCATCATGATAATTTTTGTCTGCCCTGGGAACACCGATCTGTCTTTAAACATAATGCGCGGTTATGCGAAGAAGGATACATTGACTGAAGGATAATGATCTATGTTAATAATAAACTTAAAGTAAAGAAATTGCTTGTGGCATAATTATGTAATTCAGCTAATAGTAAAATATCACTGCTGCCCATACATTATCCGTAAGGCCAAGAGAGTCGTAAACACGTTGCCAAGAATAGAGGCGTGGGCAACTGGCTTTACACTATTGTGCTTACGCATACTACTGGGTTTTATTCGCCTTAGCTTGGCTACGCCGATATTGAATCATAGATATACCTACTACACGCGATATTTTTTAATCGAATTGAATTCTACGTCATCGGCATAAAACGATCAGGTAACGTCATCGTTTATCGATAATGCAAATTAATTAACCTGCCTATAAAACACACATTGTATATTGGAGGTACACCTATTTTTTATTTATACATTATATAAAACTTCCGTAGGTTTTTGGCCACGATACTCAAATGGATTGATTTTTATTTTTCCATATATACCTAGTTTATACCTTTTATTTCGAAGTTCTCATAGGAATGGGATTTATTTTTAAATCGTTTTGGATTGACTTATAAATTGGCACGGTTGCTACTTTCGCTGTTACTGTGACCAGCTAATAGTCCAATTTATTTCAAATTAATTACAAATATTAGCTTATGGTCAAAAAAGCAAAATTGAAATTGCTAAAAAATAAATTCAAATTCCGTAATGTGCTTGTTAATCTTAGAGTATATATTAGTTAATATATATACTCTAAGTTGTTAATACTCTCATTTGATAAGGTCGCAGTAGGGGGTTTCAATGAGTCGATATCCATATATTTAGAGATAGTCCTTTATGACAGACGGCTCTTCCGTCAGTCATAAACGGATAGACGGAAGAGACGTATACTCGAGCGAATTCCTTTCGTTCTGTTTTTTCATGGAATGTGCGAGACCCTAAATTCAAAGTCGTATTAAAAAAAGTTCAGTGAGATTACACCATTTTTTTTGCATTTACTACTACTAAAAACACCAAGTATCCTGTAGTCAAATACCCGCCAATCGAACGATCAGGTGTTCGATTGCTGTGTCATACAGATTTTATTTGACTGACAAATGTTTATTTTTAATTCTAGGAAAGCCAACATGTTGCTATAATAATGTATGACGTGCTTCGCCGCACGTACCCGCACATTGCCGCTCTTCTCCGGTTTGTGAAAACCGGCCCTAATACATTTTAAATCTTAGTGCAATGGTCATTGTTATTACGGTTACATTACTATTACCACTATTAACTGCTATCTTAATATTATGCCTATATTATATTAATACGTACAGAACTATACCAATCCTTTTGTTATTAAGGATCTGACATCAAAGATTTTGTCATCTGCATTACAAAAGCGCATATTAAATAATTTATATCTTACGCAAATCTGGTTAAACGCGAACAAACAACAAACTTTTCACGTCGAAGTAAGATAATAAATCAACAACTGAGAGCAGGTAATTTCGCAATAAAGATTATTTTTACATACTTTTGGGAGCATTCAAATTTGTCAAATCAATTTCGTTTATTTACGACTCTACGTATATAATTTGGCTAAAAAAATAAATATATGCTTCAATAAATACTTCATTTGCACTTTTATAATTTCATTTACAATCCATTATCTAAAAGCTAAGTTATTTGGTTATGTTAGTTAATTTTAACAGGTAGTGGCAAATAATAATACTTATATAATCATAGCTTTAGTGTGAGTTGTTATCGTAAAATGTTAGTCGTTAAGTCACGTCGGGGGCCTTGGGGCGGAATAAGAATTTCCGACGCTTGGGTTGTCTTATATACCTATAATAACCTTTCCACCAACCGTAGTGTAGCAACATATACGGTAAATGAAGGCATCCTGAATTACGAGGACAAACCCGGCAGTAACCCGCTAATGGGTTTAAGCTAAATAACCTCCATCAAACTGTTTAATGTTGATCCCAGGCCGTCAGGAAGAACAGACTTGATCTTAGATTTTATCCATAACCAGTCGCAGATTTAGAAATAAGTACTGAAGCATAGATTAGCCAATAGCAAAGCAAAACGCGGTCAGTCAATTATGCCGAGGTTTGCATGCACGCCAGTTACAAACTTATCGTTACTTCGACCGAATTGGATGAATTTTAAATAACATCCGCGCGTAAAGGGTACAAACCTATAGGTAGATAAACACCTGCTTATTTAAAATACCCATGGCATTGCTTTTCTTTTATGACTTCTTATTATTATCTGAGCAGTGTTAAATAAATTATGTAGAAAGTATACATGATAAGGTAAAAATGTACAAAACCATTAATCTTATGAAAGACAAATAAATAAAGTGAACACGATGCGTGAAAACAGGACACTAATCATGTCCACATGCAACACAAGTGATGCAGGAACTTATTTGAGACCGTTTCGACTCCGAGTTATACAGGGTGTAATCGTTAAGTGTGCACAGGCGATTATTCCGTAACTATTACAGATATCAAAAAGCTTTAAACTGATATCGAAAGCACATTACCTAATGAGTAAAATTACAATAATAATTTATTAAAATAAAAACGAGAAATATCCAAAATAATACATTAAACTCTCCCATACATTTAGTATGAGATAGTAGAAAGGTTTTACTTTCTTTATTTAAAGTGGAATAGTACCTACTCATTTTACCCTTATCATTTTACAATTATGTATGATATGATATTGATGAATTTCAAGTAGATACACACGTGTAGATTAATTATATCTTACCACTTCAAATTAATAATAAACCTTGTTTCAATATCGTATTGATTTGAACTGGCTGAAAAGCAACATACTAAATAAAAACAAAAAGAAAGGTACTCTTTGGTGTTCGTTCTAAATTCAAATTCTTTATCGCGGGAGTAGGTACTATTCCACTTTAAATAAATAAAGTAAAACCTTTCTACTATCTCATACTAAATGTATGGGAGAGTTTAATGTATTTTTTTTGGATATTTCTCGTTTTATGTTTAATAAATTATTATTGTCATTTTACTCATTAGGTAAAGTGCTTTCGATATCAGTTTAAAGTTTTTTGATATCTGTAATAGTTACGGAATAATCGCCTGTGCACACTTAACGATTACACCCTGTATATACACGAGTATCTTGTAATGTAACGTACATAGGTTGATTTACACGTACCACAGCATAAGTTATTCTCCAAAGTTAGGACTGTTCCTTTATCCACTATTGATAACAAAAGCAATTAAACAGACGAAGTTTGATATACAAAAACGGAAAAAATATTGAATAAATATACAAAATACAGTTTGTATATTAAACTTTTATCGTTATTTGTTAAGATATTCAAAACTGTAAGTAATAAAGTTTCTTATTACTTAAAGCATAGGTAAACATCAAGACTACATTTTAAGTTGTGCTTATAATTAGATTACATATATAGTACTACTGGCGGTACTCTCCAAACTTTTTTATTATTCGAAGTTTTTAAGATAACGACTGAGTTATTAAGCCGGAGTACGGAATTTCGCATAAAATTTTGCCACTAACGGTCACCTGTGCAATTTCCCACCGCGCTCTACGAAACTTTGTTGAAGATATTACAATACATATATAATGATTCAAGTACCTGATTTAGTTACGCAGTGTCGTGACACATGTACATTGACCCTTAAGGCTGAAAGACTGTTTGTTTTTGGATAATACATCGTGAGAGAGGCTCCTGGCAGCTTTGAATCCAAGCCAACCTCCGCTTGTGAATGATTACAGGTCGCCACTGTTGAAGGTCGTTGGTCTCCTCGAAGGTCCAGTTTGGTGGGATAGTCAAGTTAGAATAGTTATTTTCTAGCCAGTACTATCGAAGTATCATATCATATTTTGTTTATAAGCGTTAATTAATATTTTGTTCCAGTTTTGGAGAGCTAGAAAACTATAGAGCTAGTAAAATGCGGTTTTACTTTTTCGTGCTTGAATGCTTATGGAATTACCGACTTCAATGGGCAGCGATGATCATTTACCGTAAAGTGGCGATAAAAAGTCCAAAAAAATAAATTAAAAACGTTCTTATTCATGAACTACTTACATTAATCAAAGGATGCATGTAGGCTATTCATATTTACTTATAAGTAAATATTTTTTGCATAAGTAACCTCAATTTTAATTTGCCATACCAATCGTGTTTCTCGTCGTCCAATTGTCACGTCGGGGTCACCAGTTTGGCAAAGGGAGATCTCCGGCCGGGCAAGACGTCTTGCCCGGGAGGCAGTGAAGCCCCAACTGCCAAGTTGTCGGAACTTGTATATATGCAAGCGATGTAGAAAACTTCGATAGCGTGATTCAGGCTTCGTGACGTCATCGTGTGACGTGTGTGCGATGTCGCCACACCTGCTTATAAAGTGAGTTAACGTAAAACGTTTATTAAGAGAGTGTTTTAATTATATATAAAAGTGGTCAACCGAGGACAGTGACACTGGCAAAGCGGCGTTTTAGAGTGCCGCATTCAAACGGGTCCGAACGAGCCGCGGATCACCGTTCGTCAGCCTGCCTCTTTGATATTCAGATGAAATTTATTCGAAACAGACGTGAAACGAGTAATATACAATGACAATTATAATTTATTACTTAACTCAAAATCTTCGTGAGAAACATGACAATTATTATTGACTATAAATAACTTTTTGAAACAGGCGCAAAATTAGAAGTAGCAATATTAAAAAAATGTTAACAGTGAATTACCACTTAAAACAATACGTCTCTTAATGGCGCTTTTACTAAAAATAGAAGAGATTTCCGCAAAACCGGGGACATAGTAAAGTCACTGACCCGAATAAGTTACATATTATGTACTTACACGGTTTAATATTAGAGGACATACCCTCCGAATACAGAACCCACATGTTACGTATTGACATTTTACTACTTACCTACTGTTTTTATTAATCAAAGCGAACTCAATCCTATCATAACGGCTATAAACATTACTATGCAAATTTATTATTAGGGTATTTTCGTGACATCCGCAATGTGACACACATTTTATATACTTAACTGTAGCGGAGATGTGATTGATAGTTGACCGTTTAAGTATGGGTCTCTTATTTTGAAAGTCTGTGAGCCTAATTTACAAATAATTCCAGTAGGTATAAGTTTATCTCCAAACAACACGTTACCGTTGTAACGTTTATGCATAACAGAGGAATAAGATTTGTGAACTTGTCTTTCAATAAATCATAAGATAGTAACAATGAAAAAACAAAAGAAGTAATTGTACATGACTTGATGATAAATTCTCAAGATAACTCTCATTTATAGTGAGTTTTTTTGTGTCGTTATCCTGTAAATCATTTCCAAAGTGACGGCTCTATCTAATGACTTGCCAAATAAGTAGTAATAACCTACAACAGATCGTAAACGTTAATAATAGTTTACAAAAGAAGCGAGATAACAAGGATGTTTCATAAAATTTATATACGTGACACGTTCGTATTTGATACAATAAAACTTTACGACACTATAC
The DNA here is from genome assembly GCA_905404295.2 of Ochlodes sylvanus. Lineage (NCBI taxonomy): Eukaryota > Metazoa > Arthropoda > Insecta > Lepidoptera > Hesperiidae > Ochlodes > Ochlodes sylvanus. The sequence goes on along the minus strand of FR990126.1, from coordinate 7,233,411 downwards.
ATCAATGAACCGATCCTTAATACTCCTTTTTCATTAAGATTGGTAAAATCTCTTGCCAATACTACCTGCGTTCGACGTAAGTGGAAGGATAATATGAGCCAAATAAGAATCGCAATGTGTGCGATTCCTTGAATGTAGTGGTAGCTATTCGTAGGTTCGGGCTATTGATTTTGTCCACCCCAGAACGCACACACCCCGCTACACAACATCTACAACCCGCCGAACTGTATTGCCCATCTATTATTATCAATTTATTGACTGCTCCCAAAATATGTGATGAACTTTACGGATATGTTCGTTTAGGAATCGGTAGTTATGCAGACATATCGCTTCATACTTAGAGATGTTTCATTTTACATGTATTACAATAATATTTATTAAAGTGTGTGGGGTCACTGCAGGTATTGTATTAAGGATTAGTCACGCAGTCCCAAAACCTTGCGTAAAAAAGTATGTAAGAAGTCAGCACCCAAACTGATCTTTTAGGACCTTCCAAGAATTTCCCTCATAAGATTATTAGCCGAGGGCCAAGCTTGGGATCTTTTCGATAGGATGTGATTAAGTCTTTGAATACAATTTTTTCCGCCAAAAACTTTCCATTGAGGAAACATTGCTAGGACATGACGACATTAGTACCTATCATCGTCATGCTGATTCAATAAAAATATATTGTGCTGTCTGTATATGTATATCCTACTGTTCTCTGGTAGAAGATGGCAAACATTACACACAATTTAAATCGCTTCATTATATATTGCGTGTCCCAGAAAGAATGGATAATCTTGGAACTGCTCTTTACTGCATCTCCAATAGATTAGTCAGTCAGGAATAAGATAATACTAAAAATGCAACATATTTCATTAATTTGCGGCCGTTGTTTATATGTATAAAAGTACAGTAGGTAAGGTCAATAGAAACGTATTTTTTTTAAAAACTTCATATAGGCACCACTTATGAGTTTTTTTTTAACGCTCCAGGATTATCCATTCTTTCTGGGACACCTTATATATGTATAGAGCGCAGTATTTCTAATGTAATAAATTATACTTAGTTATAGCATAATAGTTATAAATTACGCTCTTCAGTATGTATCAACAATGTTAGACATGAGAGAAGGTAGCTATTTATTTCATTAACCACAAGTCCAAAGTTATCCAACGGGTTACCACATGACATTTATGCTTAAGAGCGACCAAAAGTGTACAGATGATTAATCGGAAATTGTTATGCCGCCCAAAGGCCTCCGACATGGTTTGACGACTGCTATCAAATGTAAAACAACTGACGAACGTACCCGTGACGTAACTTGCGTACCCGAAAAACACGGAAACGCTTTTTGCCGCTAGCGATCGCCCCTCCAACTTCCGACTGTTCGACCCTGTTGCTTAAATCAGTCGATCACATAGGATCGAAGTAATCCAGCTATTATACGCATTTTTTGTTACATTATTGTTTTAGATAACATTTCCTAACATTTGATAGAGGCCTTTCCAAAGACTGAGTTTGCCACTGCCCTACCGATCTGTACTCGACCAGTCCAATAACATGTAACTATAGATGATTACGTCTTTTAAGAAAGAGTGCATGAAATCATATAAACAGTTAATCGTTTTTTATTTTGAATATGTAACAGCTTTTTTGACGTGTCTTTTAAATATATCCAAACAAAATTAAATCGATGATACAAAATTGCGAACCGTTATTATAACAACTTTTTAATGTAGGGGAAATTAATAAGATATCGCATTTTAACACTTCCTCACGTTATCACATTAATACCGGATTTATATACCGTAAGATCAACGTCTGCCTCCTCTGTTAATTGTGATGGAGACATCCGATATATTTTCATTCCAGATTGTTATCTACAATCCATCTCAATTATAACGGGTTTTTCTAATTTCCGGAGGAGCCGATTTAGCGTTGTTTCTTTTATAATTTCTCGTAAATTTATTGTGTGACGGTTTCTTTACAGGACTTTACCATAGTTATTAACACTTTGGTACATTGACATGCCTTAATTTCATAAAAATCTATTTACACTGTAGCAGAAAGGAAATTATGGTTTTGAAAAACCAATTTTATCTAAATCTTTTGAAGCAGGCATGAGTCTGAAAGAGAAACAAATAAAAAAAATGTGTGCAATTCGCACGTGGTAGAAGTGAAACTTCAAAAAACTTTACAAACGTATAATACTTACACTTGTATACGTCTACGTATCTGGATATCTTTGTGTTGAACACTGTATAATGCTTCCTATCTCATTTTGTCCCACGTAAAATTTTATGAATTTATGTGTCTGTCTCTTTTTACTGTCGCTTTTTCGTTTCATCGACTTTCAAAACACAACGATGCTAAAGAAGATTTCACTTCAAAATTCTAATTAAACTCGTAACCATACGCTGTACAAATACACTGAAACATCAATACTGGCAATATTTACGAGTACGCAATATCATTGCTATTACTGCATAATAATAGCTTAATATTTATTATGCTATTTCATTTTACGCCAGTGATGTAGTGCATAATTATGCCAAGTTACGAGCTTCATCCTTATGCGAAGTTAATGTAATATAATATCATAAAGTAGATAAAAAAATGTTGTGCTTTTATTGTTTTACTTTTTAATCATCGTAAGCCGGTTTACAGGATTTTAATATAAACCATACATTCTGTGGCTCAAACATTATAGACTAATAGGGCTACGTTATGTAGCTAAGTAGCTTTTAAAAGTTTATATTTTTAGCACACAGGGTGGTCAAGAATTATACTGGCCTCCGCGTGAGGATAATATTTTAAAATACCGTAATCTCTTAAGTATGACCAGTAGCAGTTTTATTCAATCTTTTACGCACAGAACGGGTCTTAAAGCCTCTTTGGTTATCAACATTCATCTTATACAATGTTTGTCTGCCAATCAATCTTAGAGTAAAAAACATGTTTATACCTTACAAGGTACCTCTTAAGCATTCCTAACCATAAAAATATGAGTATAGAGGGCATCTGCATCATGAAGGTAATTGTACCTATTGATCTCCATTGCGCGTCGCGTCGTCGGATTAGTTGTACGAGTTGAGTCGTTTCAAAAGACCTGCAAGTCGCCCTTTAAAGCAGACGAGCTTCTGTCACCCATGTCATTAACACGAGAGATATCACTTACACGGTAAATCCTGAAAGACAAACCCTGTTTATCGTTTAAAATATGTGTGTGTAAAAATGGCGCAAGCAATGACAATTTATGAGTGTTAGAGAATTAGAGTCTCTTGAATTTTTAGGAAACTTTAGTTACAACGTCGAAATGATTTTAGAAGGTGTCACCTCTTCAAGTTCCAATTTGTAGAACTGTTCTCGGTGCCAATGCAGCAATTCCATGTCTTTGTTGAATATGAAATGGATGGATGAGATATTCGATAGTTATTTATAAATAAAGTGTCGCAGAAAACATTTAAAAATGTATAACTTACATTACAGTCACATACAATTTATTTACATGACAGTTAAATTAACAAGACAATGTATGTTGTAGTCTTAAAAGGTTACTAAACACTAAACCATTACGATAAGTTTGCTTATTGCTAAGCTTAATTTATACCTGTATATAAGGGTGTTACAACCCTTACTTAAATAATACCAACTGGTAAAGAAACGTAGATGAATCCGTCTATTAACTTGTTCTCCAACGCTGAAATGGTTTGGATGAGAACAGATCTAAGAATGTTTTTATGTAAGCAAAAGCAACATTGTTCGTTAAAACATTATAGAGTTATGTCGGAGATAAAATTTTACCGCCGCCGACGGTAAGGTTTCATTCTGATACACAACTGCCATTTAAATATTCCTTATCGCCTAAGTGGAGTGATCTAAAGCTTTAATTGCATGTGCGGATTAGGCAGGTAGGCAACAAGTTTCTACTGATATTATATAATACATAGCAATACATACAGGGCAATACATAGGTATATAAATAAAAAATAACGCTTACATTCTCATACCTTTGAATTACTATAAAGTACCGTCCCGTACCGCAGAATTAATTATTTCTATGTTGCGGATGGCATCCCAAGATCCGAAAATAAACATTTAGCACAACCCATTAATAGCTAACTACAGGAAACAGGTCTTTCCTAATAACTGAAGCCCAGAGCATACTCTAGGTACCATGCTGTTCCAGTGCGGATTGGTAGAGGTAGATATTATGGGTAGGTAAATATTGTTTTGTTTGAGTACAAAGTAACAACCAAACAGAAAGAAAGAAAAAGAAATAAATAAAGAAAGAATGAATTGCAAACTGTAACAATAATTTTGAAACAAAAAACGATAATCTTCAAAATAAGGACAACAACACATTAGATGTTTAAGAAAAAAAATTGAAATAATAATAAAAACAAATAAACCAACGAATGCTACAGTGAAATTAATTAGACGAAAAAGGGAAATGCATTTGTGTTAAGTGGCCAATGCAACCCAACAATCAGAGTTATAATGTAGATGTCTCCAAGTTAAGAGTGAACAGACTTTACTCACTTAGAGCGCTTAATATGGTACGAGTAGGTACATCTGAATTTCTTATCAGGGGGGGTAAGGTTTCATCATACCTAATCAGTTTTCACTTATTATATACATATACATATGGACATAAACACAGTTGTAGCTTACATCAATAAAAATAATACTAAGATCGAGAATATCGAGATCGTCTTACAAGATCGATCACATAATTATATACGTAGCTGTGAGTATTCTTGTAGAGCGAGTTAAACAGCCACGTTTGTTAGCGTCACTTCACCAACTTTAACACCCGTTATACCGAAATAGAAGACTGGATAATCAGCAGGCGGGACATGCAGGGTTACATTCTACTACAATCTTACGGGAGGGCTGCGACCGATTATTAGGTCAGCCCTGAAACCCTACAAAAGCAAATGAAAAACTTAATGATTTAACGAAACATTCATGTCGCGAACCCAAAAGACTTATCAAATTAGCTTTAAGTTGCTGGCGTCTATTGATATTATTAATTTACAAGTGTAATTTCTTGATAATAAACAATACATTTTAAAAAGTTAAACATATCAACGAAATAACTGTAGGTAATAACAACATAACGCTACTTATTAATTCATCACGTTAGGCACAGCGTAGGTCTCGTACTGTGAAGTGTTTTAGATGAGTCGTGGTTCTATCATCTTTAGGAACCATTATACGAGTATGATATTATTATGTTTATAATAGTCCAATTAAGGGCCTGGCTAATTTAGATTTTAGATACATTTAACATTATTTTTTAAACTTATCTAGTATGAAACTATCCTGACCTCCTGTTTCTGGTCTACAACAAAATAACATACAATGTACGTAGTTAATGCAATGCTACTGATTGTGTAATTGAGTTATTTAAGCTACTATCTTAAGGCTTAAGGCCAATTGACAAACTGTTTATGTTGTCGGAATAGCGAGGAGCGCGCGGCGGCGGCGGGCGGGGCGAGGCTCGGCGCCAGCGACGATTCTCGTTTGCGCGATGGCTATCAGAAACGCAATCCCCTATTCCTCGCAGTGCTAATCAATGAATAATTACTCTGTTTAAGGGGCACCTCTATAAATAGCCCGCTGGAGCGCTGACCTGGAGCGACGGGTTAGTCCGGCCGACAGCGGCGGACACTTGCTTGCAGCAGCCTGGGCCTCGCCCGCGCCCCCCGCGCCCCCGCCCCTCGCGCCCTTCCCCCCGCACCGCGCGCCGCTTCTCGACACGCCTCCGACTTCGCATCCTGCCGTTTTTGCTAAAAAGAAAATTAGCTAAAAGGAATCTTTGTAAGCAAAATGTTAACACGCCTCTAAATGCTTTCCTCGGAGCTCATAACAACATTATTTCATTTTATTTTTATGACCCATTACGTACCAACAAACTTTAGAATTATCGTCTATAATTAGGGACTGCACTTCGGTTTACATGTAGATACTCAAAGTTAAGTTTCATGATTGTGTGCTATTTTCTTTTTTGATAGTTTTATTTGTAAATAAAAATAATGTATGGTGTCTCATGGCACATAAACAATATGAAACTTACCTGCCCAGGATATAGGGGATTATTCCACTTTGCCCCACCAAGGCGCCCCACTGGCGGGGCAGAGTGGAACGCTTTAAAATTCGCAGTGGATTCTGCCCGTGGCGATATTGTGTAATATAAGAGCATGTTCCTGTAAGTCATAAATTCGAAATTACTAATCAACAATAAATGATAACAGCAACGATAAACAAATAGGTACAATTAGTTATTTAATAACAGATTTTCTTCGTCATAGTTGCATCCAAAAATGTAGGAAGGAATGTGGCTTTCGGAGAATATGCACAAAAGAAATCAGTATGTGCAGAGACATTATAAGGCTGCAGTCAGAAGGTTGCGTGCGACGTGTTCGACTGTCGACTGTCGATGCACGATGCACGCCGAAATAAGCGCGGCGGCGCGGGCGCGGCGGCTGCAGCGGCGCGGCGGCGGAGTGGAACAAATGCGGAGACGAGGACGACGCCAATTTGCCACTCAACATGACACACACTTACCAATTTATTTGTATAACATTTATATGTTCCACCAAACGAGTTTCCTCTCGTTCTGTCAGAACATTAATTAGAATAATATCCCGTCACTAAGAAGTGGGATCAACCCATTTAGTAGATACTTAGTCTCATCTGTCATCAAACCGGCCTTAACGTAATTAAGGGCGCCAAAATGGCCTTGAACGTGAAGCATAAAGAACCTGTAGCAAATAAAAAGATAAAGTCGTCTCGGTGGCTATTAAACTTGTTATAACGAATTACGGCATTGCAAGGACGAAGTAAAGTTGAATATTGCATCAGAGTAGTTGCAAATGCGGGGAGGCAACGATCGTGTGGAATGTTAGCGCGCCGCTGCAGGCTGCGCACGCTCCGCCGCCCGCGCCTGCGCCCGCGCCCGCGCCCGCCTGTGACTCACCGCTCGGACATTTGGCCTGCCAGTGATTGGGGAAGTACGCACCTAATTGCGAACCAGATTGCTTCTCGAAACCAACCACTCATTGCTGCCGTTTACGTCAATGTCTGTGTGACTTGGAGCGTACCGGGACAAAAACCCTAGACTGGCTCTAATCAGTTATGATAACTTAATACAGCGATTTCTCAGTCCATTTCTCGAAGCAATTTAGATGATTAGGCATTTGTGTAAATAATTATGTAACTATGTCCAATAATTTCTTCCAACTAGGTTAGGTTAGGTTAGGTACTAACTGCATCAGAATATAGATTTAATAATTTTATTATGAAACATAGTATGTGTGTGAACGAAATAAATTGGTGGAATTGTTTACCTACAGGGCAAGAAACCAAAATGTTTCGGTATAAATCTATCACATATCTTTATGGAATGAAATTAAATAAAAAGTTTGTTACTTTTATATGCATTCGATGTTAACATTACAACGAAATTAATCCGCTCTTCATATTTCGTTGTTTTGTTTTTTGCTTTTGATCATCCCATCATCCATAAATTTTTATATTTTAATGTTCCTTGTCAGTATCACTTTTATGGGAATTACTACGTTAAAAGGGATTTTCAAAATGTTTGAATTCTCTGCTGGGAATGTATACACTATAGGTACTAAAAAATAATGAAGCTCACATTTTAATTTGCTGGTAGTTAGAAGGAATGGAAACCTTTGAGTTTGGCAACACAGAGCAAAAAAATAATGGCCTCAATCTCACGCACTAATACTTACTTATTTTATTACTTATTTCTTTTTTTTTCATCTGGACTCGAACCGGGGTCATCTGGTTTCGGGACCGCCCGATTTCCCACCTGAGCTTGTAGGTAGATAACCTTGTAGATGGTGGCAAAATTTACCTTCGTATTCTAATGATATTGTTGCCGTTTTTCATTGTCTGAAAACACGGATAAAACGACGTTTTCTAAAAATGAAGCCTAGATAGATCGAATTATCGCTCCCGAAACCCCCGCATACTAAATGAAATGACAATAGTTGGACCCGTTTCCGAGATTCAAATATTTATAAATATATAAAATTAGAAATAATATAAAATTTGATTAATTTAATTAGATATATAAAAGATAGAATTTAATTAGATATTTATAATATCTAATCTGCTGAGAAACAAATCACGACTGACAATAAAAACAACTGTGCGTGACAAGTGACAACCGGAATGAAGTGACAGCTGACGATCGCTATAATTGCATTTTAGCACAGAGTAGCTCTAAGTGAGATGCAATGTTAAAAGTTGATTAAATAAAATAATTGATACTTTAATACGATTTACAACGCGTTATAATTATAATATTACTAGTTGTCCCAGCGTACTTCGTACCGCTTTATAATTAAAAAATGTTTTGGTGATATATCGACAGCAACGCCACCTACCGGGTCCAATTGTGAATCTAAACCATTCTCGGATCCACCTAAAGACACAAAAAATTTCAACCAAATCGGTCAAGCCGTTTAGGAGGAGTTCAGTGACATACACACTCACACTCGAATTATATATATTAAGATAGTGTATACAACTACAGTATATGTTTTAAATAATTGTATGTGTTTAATTCAAAAATGTGTTCCCTGTTTTTTGTGGAACGTACTTTCACCTAGTCGGTTTTAAATCCTCTGTAAAAGACATTTATTTTGCCCAGGTATCGAAGCATCGAGTAACGTACGCTACGAACGCTACTTGAACCAGTTAATGCCACTTATAAAGAAAGTTTTTGAGCAAATTGACCTCACAATCTTATTTTGACTTTCAGTAAATATAGTAACAAGCAAAAAAGAATGAAGAAGAAAATGAAATAAACCTTCCATATCAACTACTTAATTTTTATAATAAGTCGTAATAGTATCATTCCATTTTTAACTTACTGCACAAACAGAAATTTCATGTTTATACAAAAATCTACTTCAGTCAATTTTACTTAGATGCTATTTTTTATGTTTAAAATAAATTATGGTATAAAAACACTAAAAAACACGCTTTAGTAGCTTCAAATAAACAATATGTTATTATCTTTATCGTAATTGACAATATAAATTAAAATACAGAATACCTAGTTACCGTTTATTTACTTACATCAAAAATCAGTGGAACATATTTATTTACAGCTCCGATGACCACCATAATCCATATTGTTCCACTACTGGGCTCAAATTTTGTCTCAATGAGTGGGACTTAAGCAGTTTTAGCCATAATCCCAGCTAGATAAGTAGGAGGTTGACAGATAAGTTAATATCGGCGTTTGATCAATTTCGTCCATACCAAATAGCAATTTTACCAGTAGATGGAGAACAAGACGTACAATGTACTATATCATATGTTTTATAATTATCTAAAAACAATAAATGCATATCATGAGCAGATGCTACACGAATCCTATTGTAACTGTTATAGCCTTCATAAAATAAAATAATTCTAAATGATCAAATATAAATAATCGAAACAAACGAAATTATTTATGATTCATTTTATTTAAAACTAAAAGTTAAGTCCAGCGATAAAATTTATCTAACTAATATTATAAAGAGGAAAGATTTGTATTTTTGTATGTTACGAATAAACTCAAAAAGTACTGGACCGATTTTAAAAATTCTTTCACCATTCGAAAGCTACATTATCTACGAGTAACATAGGCTAAATTTTATTTTGGAAAAAAAAAATAGGGATCCTTATAATGTAACCCAAGGTGTAAAAAAAATACCTAAAATATTCTTTACATCGCGTGCGCTGCGAAAACTATGGATAATAGAGCAAAGTGATGTACTACAGTTTTATAAAGGACATCAATATCTACAATAAAGTCTGCGATGGCATATGTCTAACTATTATAGTTATGCCATAATAAGTGTTTTTTTATTTAAAATACTTAATTGAGATACTGCCGCTGGAAAAGGCTCTTTATTTGTATCTTAGTATTAATCCTTATCAAAATAAATTAATTCATATTCAAGACTGCTTAATTACCTTTAAATAACTTTTTAAATTATTCAATTCGGACATTCCATTCGAAAGATATCACGAGTTTAATAATTTAAGTATTAGAAAAAAGTTGCTCTGCACTAGGAGAAGCTGACTGACTGATTAACATGTCAATGCAGGGCCTAAACTATGGTTAGAAACTTGAAATTTTGCACAGGGGCTCCTTTTATAACGTGGGGAAGCACTATGAAAAGATTTTTGAAAATTCACTCCCTAATGGGGTAAAACGGGGGTGCAAAGTTAGTATGAAACTTTGCCGTTTTTGAAGGTATTCGAATGAAATTCAGTATGAAGGTTTTTCATTGAGAGTTATGAAACATGTATAAAATATTTTTTCGAAAAACATCCCTTAAGGGGGTAAATGGGGGGCGCAAATTTTTATCAACTTTTATATTTAGGGGTTTATGGCGGGCGAAGCCGCGGGGGAAAGCTATCATTTATAAAGATATCCTGTGAATTATCCAAAATTTATAACTAAATCTTTGCAAACCGAAGGAATAAGTTTCTCGAAGCGAAGCGAGGGCGGGTCGCTAGTACATTATAAAGTATGACTATTAGTAGGTAAACGTGAGTCAAATTGCGCACTTATTAACGCGTCACTACAAAGAATGATTGGACAAAATATATTCTAGTAAACCTACTCGGCTGGTGAAGGTTTTTTATCCTTCTTCATCTTATTTCCAAGAAAGCACTTACTACCTCTAATAAAAAATATGATTGGGAAAACCTCAATAATTATGTAAAAGCACCACCGATGCATCATACAAACACCGATTAGTAATTTCTATATCTGAATCTGATTATTTAGTATTTTTCATTTTCCTGAGTTTAATTTATTTTTAGTGTGGACTCTTTTTCACAACCTCTCAGTATTCCACTACTAAGCACAAAGTCGGAAACCTTTTTTAGTTATTTCGAAGTTAAACGTAAATAAAATCTATGCAACTAATCTAAACTTTTTGGGTTCCAATTCCCATATTTTCGCAACCACCATATTGTCTTAAAAGACGACCATATTCTTAAAATATCGAGATAATATATACCATTTGTGAATAAACATTTTATAAGGTTAATTTCATAATATTTTATGTTTAACGTTTAAAACCTTTAGTAATAAAATGAGTCCTAAGCACTGAATAGAATGCATGTCGCTCCATACATCATTATGTATTTCCAAATCATAACATAGAGATACTTCCATCTTTTGGTTACAGTAAAATTACTGATACCACCCGCATCGTGGATTTAAAATCCTGCCAATACCAAGAATATAAGATCGTATATTAAGCATGAACAAGCAACGAGCAAAAGATAATGTTTCCTCTTCAATAAGTTGAAATCGTTTAGCATCGCAGGTTTCGTTTCGTCGAGTGTTCACCGACGCAGGGAAGGGTTTACCGTTCGAACCCCACAAGAACTAGTATTTGTATGGCGAACAAATACTTATCTCATATTGGAGTCTTTATGGGCTGCCTCGCCTAAGCTGTTTATGGCTCCCTTCATACAGACCAACAGATCTAAAATAGCATATTTGCGTCAAATAACAGACACCTACAGCGATGGTTAGTATTGAATTTGTTATCGGTACTTACTAAGTGATTAATATGTTATTATGAAATATTATGAGTGTTACATAAATATGCAAATCATATATAGGCTTTGGTATTTTGTAAGGCATTCGCAAAGCTATAGTGTGTTGCGTTTTGCATTTTTAAATGCACTTAAGTATGTTCCCAGAATAAAATCTCTGAGCAATGCTCAATTCGCTAACATGTCACGATCAACTCACTCCCAAAAGTTAATCAAACAAGTTTACGAGTGAGGTCAAAGTAAAGTGATTGGAATTATTTAGGGAACAGTGACTCGTTACTCTGCTACAGCTCCCAACTTTTACCAAATTTCATTACTGGGCACAAACAACTTTTGCTAAGCATGAATGTTTCCTTATTGGTTTAGGTGCTTAGTTTCCTTACCTACTTTCGTGATCAGTGAACAAGTGTTTTATGTTCCGGATTTATCCTGATTATACTAGCTATTATAGTAGACAAATTGTCCACGTTTTCATCTCTCTGAAATAAAAATGAAATATTTTAAAATTACTTTCTCTTTTTTGCGTTAGCTAGGTAGCCGGTTTAGTTATAAGACAATATTGAAAAGAAATATAATAAATAAAAAATATTAAATCCCCCAACGTTTATCAATAACAACATCATAATTTCGTCTACCTCACATACGTATTTACTAACCGTATCTTATGAAAAATGCATGTAAACCTAGCGCGTGGCCAGGAAACAGCTAAAATAAAACAGGAGACAATTGAGTTATATCGGTCGCTTCCTAAATAATATCGATTATAGCGCAGCAGATGGCCGTTCTGGAGCCCAGACCGACGGGGCGCCGGCGACCCTCCCGCTGCACCGCCGGCCGCGCCTCACCCCCGATTGAGATTTATCCTCCGAAAACGTCCCCTGCACCACATTGAATTATTCGATTTATATTAAGTTTCCGCAATTTCCATTTAGAGGGATTCAAAAGCCGTGAGCCGGTGAGCGTTCGCCCTGCAGATTTGGTAGTTCCTTTGTAAATATTGTCGAAGGGCGCGTCACAGGGAGCGACTGTCATCAATAATGACGGAGAACAATATTAGCGGTTAATAGGAATCGACTCGGTCACATCTGTTGCTTTTGCGACGTACACAAACAATAAATCGTCGCGATGTTTGTTTGATGCGAGAAAATGTTTTAATAAAAAGCTATAAACTGAAAACCTAAATATTGTACGAGGTTATTCATGTGCAAAGTTCACAAACGATTGTAGCATTACATTTGTTTGAAGTTAAGGACAAGCGATCGCAATTAAGGTAGTAAATGTAAAAAGAACATGTTTTATCTCTTAATTGAAATCCAAATATCGCGAAAATAAACGAAGATGGCTCATCAGCAGCGCACCGAGCATAACTCCAAAGGAATTGGTTTTAAATGAAACTGGAAATCAAAGCGATTCAAACTCGCTAAGCCAATAAAAGGAATGAAAATCCTGTCTACCTACTGAATATACTCAAATACTGTGAAAAACGAATAGGTTTACACTTTTGCATAATCTCCGTCTAGACGGAGGCTGGGTTCGTTTGAAATTTTCTTATAGACTTTTATCTGCTAGATACAAACTTCATATTTTAACATCAAACAAAATCTAAAAATGTACTTAAAAAAAAATTAAATATTTACTAAGATTTTGTTTTATCTTGGCACATTCCTAAACATTAGGTATATAACTTACCGTCAGGTATCTTTACGAGCAAGACTCGGTATCCCAACTAAGTAAGTAAAAAAATGAAATATTTATCTCAGAGCGGCGCCATTATATCATATTACCTTCTGTCAAGGGACGCCTTTCTGCTCATTTCTCATTAATTCTAATTACATACTCTGTTTAGGGTTTCACAGACACAAAGGGTCTTCTTTGAAGTATACGAACAATATTATGAAATGAAAGGAGCCAGTAAGATCATGGCATATTTAATAAAATTAATTATTTAACATGATAATTTGTTAAATTTATATAAACTACTGATGATCTGTGCACTTCATGATAAAAGTATGTACAACAACTTTTGTTGTTGTACATACTTTTATTATTTGATTTAAGTAAACGTCCTTACTATGATTTTTCATAGTAAGGACGTTTACTTAAATCAACAAGTTAATGTTTGATTTGATTTCAAATTATACTTTTTGTTTTTAGGAAAGTTTTACAATCTTATTTTATGAAACAGTACAGAGAAAAGAACATGCAGTCCGTTGATCTGATGTCGCAACTCCGGCACGACTTAGAATAAAATAAATAGTTTTACAAGGAACCTCAACCTTATCGAACTTATAAACTAAGTTGCACTCTACAAAGGTCTCTTCAGTGAGTCACGTGTGGGCCACATTTGGTAATGGTTTGGACTTCCGCTTCATTTTGCGGGCTTTTTGCTGAACTTCATACTTGATGATTCGAGTTCAGAGAATTAATTTAATGAAAACATAACCAGTTGCGTCTGCGTCTCATTAAACAACAGGCCACTAACATCGCCCGAACAAATTCTTAAAATTTACACAGCGCCTTTTGTATGAATTGTGGATGTTTTAATTCCTAGAAGTACTAAATAGTTCATATTAATTTATTTTCCTTCTTTTTTAACCGACTTCAAAAAACGACAAGGTCCTCAATTTGACTGTATTTTTTATGTTTGAAACTTTGTACACATATTCTTGGAGGTATTATTACCTACTTTTTATTAAAAAAATGTTTGTAACGAATTGTCTCAAAAACTACTGGATCGATTTCAAAAATTCTTTCACCATTTGAATGCTACATTGTCACTGATCAATATAGGCTTGGTTTAGATTCACTATTGGACGGCGCTGCTGTCGATATGTCACCAAATTACACCGGTACGAAGTTCGATTTTTTGTGGTGGTGTAGGTGGATCCGAGAATGGTTTAGATTCACAATTGGACCCGATAGGTGCTCGTGTCAATATGTCACTAAATTTATTTATTAATTATATGCGGTACGATGTTCGCTGGGACAGCTATAGTCAATAAATCTTTGCAAACGCAAGGAATAAGTTTCCCGAAGCGAAGCGAGGGCCGGTCACTAGTACTAAATAAGCTAGAATTATACTGATTGCCTTTATGCCTATAAAATATTTCTTAAATAAATATGTTTTACCTCAGACTAATTTAATTAATCTTGAATCTTTTTTATTCGAATAGAATGTCGCTATCAATGAAGCAAATGTATGCGCAAATAATATCGCAATCATTAGTCTTAGATCATTAGCTTCCACTTCAACCAAAGAAACTTTATCTACATTAAACATTCGTAATGACCATTTCGCTTGATACTATTACCGGCTGCGAGGGCAATCATTACTCTCATAAGCTCTATAATTATTATCCATACGTGTTTGATTGCATTTCAGATATTTCTCATCCTTACATGAGTGCAAACAATGTAGTGGGAAAGTACATAGCACACACACGCTTAGAAGTACCGTAACCACCAGCGGGTCATCGTCTCGTGAAGATCTGAAGGAAGTCATAAAATATTCTATCAACATCATTAAAACGAACTATATTCTGGTCCGCCTAAGACTCGTATATAACGTGAAAACGATTGAAGCGTAGCGGCAACGCAGGCGAGACGTACGTCGGACAGCCCTATCCTCTGCAATCGAGTTGCGAGGCTCGCAAGTCGCGACTGACCGGGAACAATGAGCAAGTACCGCAAGTGCCTCCCGAATACGACTTCTCAGCCCTCGCAAAGCGAACTTGACCTCGCCTCCGCTATAAATTTTCTACTGCCAGTATGAATGTAGTTACCAACTCCTAGGATTAATGTCGCAGTATTCCATTTATATGTTAGTTTGGATTATTTGGAACTTTGGATTGAAAGATTCGATAACATGGCTTACGAGAGGAAAGAGGGCATCTAATTTTTTTTTAATTCCGTAGAGTAATTTGACACACGAAACAATAATTGAATAAATGATTTGAAAACAGATACGATGAAGGTGGAACAAAAGAGCGCTTTGATCCTCAAGTCACTCCATGCAGATCATACCTGGATCCTCGACTCTACGTGATTTATTGTGAGGAATGACTTCGTACATTACCGCGTCACAATCAATAACCGCCGGATCGCCACTAAATGATGAATTCTGCCGATCCCTGCTGCCTTCGGGGTAAGCAGCATATCGAATTGTTTATTATCGCAGAAATTTATGTAAGTTGAGTTTTACTGCTGCCTAGGCAATAGATTTATGATGTTATACTTATATCATCGCGGTCATTATACACTTTAATTATAACGGCTTTACATGATTCTTGTATTTAATATCGATAAGTTCTCCTCAATACAATTATCGTGGTTAGATGGAAGAAAATATGAGCGTAGTCAAAAATATAATACTTAAACTCAGAAGTCCTCTAAACTTCCAGTTATATTGGTGATGGTTCAAAGCACAAGTGACCTTAGCTGACCGTCAAAGTATTCCAAGTTATTTCTGATATACATATTATGATAAACACAGTTTGTGCTAAGGACACCAAAAAGAATAGGATTCATGTAAACCATAGTTACTAACCACGCTTTCAGAGTTCATACTAAGCTCTACATTTATACGCACGAAAATGAAATAACTTGTATATGAACAAATACAATAATTAAAACCGTGGCATTTGGAAGACAATATTGTAGGTCAGTCAGTACAGTACATTATGTATGTAGATTAACAAAATAGAGTTTGCAGGAATAAGTAATTAAATATGCAATTTTTTTAAAGTCGACCGCCCGTGTCTAAGCGGTCATGTGTCTGATTTCTTTCATGATTTCTTTTTTATGACAAGCGATGCACCTAGTTATACGACGTTTTCTTAACAAAGTCCAAACTTATCTGCAAAGTTTTGGATTCCCTTGATGAAACAATGAAAACATTATCGTAAATCTTTTTCTTTAAATCATTATCACAATAAATTGAAGTAGTAGTTATCACGGAGTTTAAGGAGTGATAACGGAATTGACCATGATGGTGATGATTACCACAATTATTTATTAATACAATTGATAAATAATAATTTCTTGGTATTTTACACGGTTAGATGCGGTAATCTTACGTCATGAAAATAGATGTTAGAATATACACGAGGCAAAATAACAGTAAAAATTAGATTTTTGAATTAAAAAAAACACTAAAACAATTATGTATAAATTTAATTTCGCAAAAACATAATTGACTTTTTATTTGGTGCTGTTGATCTAATGGGCACCGAACACTATATAGATATCTATAAACAAGAAGATATAACTCGCGCCAGTAAATAGGTACCTACTTAAATAAATCAAGAGTCTAAGAATCTTATCATGGGATCACCCGATCTTTATATCTTAAACAAAAACAGTTTTTACTGCTAGATGATGGGATATTCCATGTCAATCGTTATATTTTAAGTGTCCGAGGCTAGTTTCGATAAGCTTTCCTGATAATATCAAATCCTATAAGTATAGGTAATATGCGCAGGAACATCTGTGTACTCAATCAAAATAAATGTCATTAGACGAAATAAAGTGTCTTAAAGCATCGAGATAAATCATAAAGTTATTTGTAGCAAAAAATATGCAAATTTTTTGTTATCTTTTATAGAGTAAACAACTTGCGACAAGACGGCGACAGCCTCTTCAGCACCGAACGGTACATGTCACAATGTTATTATACACAGTCATATTAAGCACATTCTTAGCTTACGCATAAGTTTTTTTAGTCCGATTTGCGTTTAAATCCGTTAGTGCGTTGTTTAATGCGATGTCAAACTGAAAATGATAGACAGGCTAGCCAATAAAAGACTAACTCAAGCTTAAGTACCATAAATTACTCCTTTACCACTTCGGACTACACGCGCGCGAAGTATTTCAACCACCCATAACATTACGAGTATGCTATTTGTTACCAAGTCCTTTGCTAATTAAGAATAACTTTTTACTTAAAGCTTATCATTGCCAAAAAATAAATTCGGTGGTAAATAATAACACAGAAGTGACTACTAAAATGATATAATGTATAAGAAAGTAGCAACGAAGACAGATCAATACCGGAGGTGCTACAAAAAATGAGATGTATAACAGAACAACAACTGGATATTATCTTCTAATAACGATCGCCAGACCTCTGATGAATTAGCTGTGAATAAAAGATCTTGTTATTTATATTGCACTTAGATAATTATTTGTATAAGTACTTTGAGGCAGTTGGTTCGTTGACCTGAACCTATTTAATATTCTTACTTGCTGCATTTTTATGGAAATTATTAAATGGACAGTATCTATGTACCTTAAGGTTTTAAGAACCAAGCTACATTTTAACATATTTCAAGACAGTCATAAAAGTCTTTAGTATTATTAGGAATGTGTACTTAATACGTCTCCCATAAAAGTCAACGCGGAATTCTTCGGATAAGTCGACTCCTTTCTACCTAACAACAAGACATAAGGTTAAAACTTAAAACTGGACTATGTACAATACGTATAATTTTATTGGTAGCCAACTTTAAATCGTTATTCATTCCCAATGAACATCCATTTTTAACACTATTTGTCTGGTTGTCGTCGTATTGAATTCAGATTATGTATAATCAAATCTTCTGTAGTAAGTGCCCGCTATCAAAATTAAGACAAATCGATTGACATTCATACATTTGATTTGATATTCGTACATTTGATTTGACATTCATACATTTGATGTGACATTCATACATTTGATTTGACATTCATACATAGGCTGATAAACACATTGAACCCAACGTGTGCGAGTCCGGCTCATAATTGACTGGTTTTATTTCAAATTACATAATACATGACCAGCACTAAATAAGAAAGTATTTTATGTTATTCTACTCTTTCTTTGCGTTCCTCTAAATATATGTATGTCCATAAGTGTACATTAACTATTTCATTAATTGAAAAATGCAGACAATTTCAGGAACAGCCTTAATGATCGACTGTTTGTTCATGTACTTATGTGTGTTTCCATTATTTATCTTAGTTTGAAATATTTCACTATGTTAAAATTGTATTTTTTAAACATTTAACTTCAATTAACTAATGTCTTGCATCGCTTGCCCTTGTTTTCGCTTAAAACGGAATTTACACACCGACACGGTTAGAGTTAAATAATTAGGTACTTGCCAACGAGAACTCTTTATTTACCCTCACCGGGTGTTTACATAGAAGTTCTCAGGAGGTTTGTGGTTGTATAAGGTACGCATGTATGTGGTAGGCAGGTCAAGTGAACGGAGGTCTGTCTCAGCCGCCGGAACGACTATTTGTCTTAACGCAATACCTGTCAATAGCCGTCCTAAGTTCATTGGCATTCCTACTTTGGCGCATACATTGCGTTGAATTTATGCAGTGCGCTTGCACACTTCCATTTGTTCAATACGGACCCACCAAACTGGTATCCAGCTTCGTAACATGATCTTTGGTATGCCATTAGCTTGTTGACACATTAAATAATTATGCTTTACAAGGGTTTCCAGCGTCTTAAAGCGTCAAAGTTAGTCTGATGATGAAAACAGCTTCCATTTTACGTGTTCATAGATTTCATTTTCGAAAGGTATAATTTTATTATCATAGTGTTATAATGAATACCAATATAATTAATGGATAAAATGCTACGTAATAAAAAATATCACCCCATCTTTTTTTATTATAATAGCCGGCAAACGAGCAGACGAGCCACCCGATGTTACCTAAGTGGTCAGTGTCGCCCATGGCCATCATTAACACCAAAGGCATCACCGATACGTTTCCGGCCAAGAAAGAAAGAAGAGGAAAGGAAGAAAATGTTATATATTTGAAACCAATGGTATTTAACACAGGGAAAGTAGTTATTTCAAGTAATATCACCAATACAAAATCACAGGCCGAACTTAGGTCAAAGTTAATTGATTAGTAAAGTTATCATTTCAGTACCTATATTATTTTGATGAAGACACCAAATTCTAAAAGTAAACAAAGTAGTTTCAGAAAAGATAATTGAATAATAAATCATTTTTGATCAAATAGAACAAAGAAACAAAATAATTGAAAAATATATTAAAAATCTGTAAGATCTTCTTATCAGAAAGGTGATATAACAAGCTTGACACAATATTACGTAACATAACCTATGATGTTAGTTGCCTTAGACGAATGTAATAGAAGTAAAATAACTTTATCTGTAGCCGCTCTTTGCGTCGTCACATGTCAATACACGTAATTTGAAAGTGGGTGTTAAATGAAACGGTGTTCAATATTTTGAAACAAAACAAGGAACATGAAGGGCGTTACTCTCTACGTGTAAACACGAATACCAATAGTCACGGGCCAGCAACAAGTCCCGCTTTCGCCCGTTGCTTCCGATCACCAAAATTATCACTAATTTAAGGTTATGTACAGCTAAGTAGTAAACATAGGCGCTAAATAACAAAGACGACGGACGACATATGTAGGTGTCACATAAAAATTATAATTCAAGTAAGTGTAGATATCTAGGAGACCGAAGTCAAAGATAGCAATTGACTTTACGTTATTTAAAAGAGCTAACTAAACAAATTTACACGATTGAATCATTCTTGCTCGTTGAATGATTGTTATCATGTGTCATCCATGGGTCAAATAACTGTTCTAACTGTAATTACGGAAACGTTTGAGTTTACCTCAATATTTTTAGGAAGTAAATTTTCCTCAATATGCCTATTTTATGCAAAGATAAAAAGCTTAAAGAAGCATGTCAGTTGGTATATTATTATTTTTTATATGACATCTCTCTAGGTGGTTTGTAGGTACCTACTTCGTGATTGCATTGAAAGGCATTTAACGATTTGGCAACGTTTCCTGCATATTAATGATTACAATCATGATGATTAACAATATGTGGTATGTTTCATTTGGTTAACAATAAGTACAGTTCATTAACTTTATAAAATTGATTTACAAATATCAAATGCAAGTTTTGATTTTTTTAATACAACACATTATAGATGTCACGCCCGAATATAAATAAGCTCTTGAATTACTAGATTTAACAATACGATTAACTGAATAAAACACAGCTAGGTAATCACACACATAATAAATTGCTCCTTGGTAGGTACATAAACCGATCCTTTAGTCTGCAGCAAAGAGTTGAATGAGAATTTGAAATTTAAAAAAGAAGTGTTCCAGGACGTCGTTACATACGCAACATTTAGCGCGAACCGCGGCCATCGACTGCTAATTCATTTATTTAACGTAGAACAACGCATTGACTCACAATGTCGTGATGTCATGCTTTAAGCAGGTGTAATTTCTTGATTACGTGCTAATAAGAAGCCGTGCTTTTAATATAAGTGATAGATAAATGTCATTCACTTCAAACACGGTATGTCGCCAACGTAGGATTTGATAGTAATGATGATTTGTGTTCGAATACGTAACTAAATAATAATGGATTCTTTTCGTGATAAATTAACAGTCTACTTATAAGATATCTTTTTGGTAGATGATAAATATCTTATGTCGTTTATATTCTAGTATGCTAGTTGTATTGTTAAAAGTGCTACTAAACGCCAGTTAAATAGCTATTTGCTAGTATTTACGAATTTGGGTGGACTCAAATTTTTTATCTTTATCCGATAA
Source organism: Ochlodes sylvanus (assembly GCA_905404295.2). Lineage (NCBI taxonomy): Eukaryota > Metazoa > Arthropoda > Insecta > Lepidoptera > Hesperiidae > Ochlodes > Ochlodes sylvanus. The sequence goes on along the minus strand of FR990126.1, from coordinate 7,212,201 downwards.
ACGAGTAACTACCATATGAAAAGAGAATGAAAGTAGTCAATGCCTCCCTTTTTGTAACACCAAAGTCATCAATGACGAGTTACCGATCAAGACCAAACCGCTTTACTGTTTCTCAGACTCTACAATCGAACTTGATTCCACAAGTTGGACTATGATGATGATGATGATGATGGCCAGGCCTTACCATCTCCTACAGAAGGTCGGTCCGTAACCTCGTCTGGCGTTCAACGGAGGCTACGAAAAAATAAAGTTGGTTTTAAATATAGTGGAACAGAGTTCCTTCCACCGCAAGTTTAGCTTTTTATAATAATATAAAAATACCTATGGATATAACAATTGCAAGGAGAGCGTCTTCAAAAGCTACTGATGCGTTTAAATGTTATCATTGTTAACTAATAAACTTTACTTCTTTTAACTTTAACTAAGTTGTCTGCCGAATAATTTGGAGTTTGCTTAATTACATCGCCACATCACAGAATAGTACGAGTAAACATCACAATAAAAAATAATATTGCCGATAGCGGTTGATTAAATAAACACTATTTACTGCTTCGTTTAGGTAACCGCCCTCGCTTCCTATCCACATCAATTGTTTTTTTTATGGGATTCTGTTTTGAAAACTTGACAATACATCAGTGTCCCAAATCGGTTTAACCGTTTCTGAGATTAGTGGGAAAAATGCACTGAAAAGCAGACAAAAAAAACACTCGTATAGTGATCTATTTATATGGTGTTTATACTTATTGTGTTACTATATTACTTTAAATAATAAAATATGTACAGATGTACAGACAGCTATTAGTAACAGTTTTAATATAAGTATGGTTAAACAAGTTATACCGACATTTTGCTCATGTCTTAAAAGCTGGTATTAAATTAATTGGATCTCAAAGGTGTAAGCAACATAAGTATTTAAAAGTAACTATATACCTTTCCGGTCACATGAACCCATAAACTGATTGTGTTTTTCCTTGAACACTAAAGCAGTCTCGACCCGAAAGGAACGACTTTTGGGATATCTACGGAACAAAACGGAAATGTCGTAACTGATACATTTGGCCAAAATGCTTTTTAACACCATTAGAATTAGTTAATTTTTCTGCGTCAAATGGTGTGAGTCCTACGATACAGTGAGTGACGATGACAGCGGTGAGTTTTACATAAAAAAAAAATGATTTTAGGATACTACTGTTTTATTTTTTATGTACATAAAGCCGCGTACCCAACAAAAAACAGTGTTTCTAGGACCTACAGTTCCCAATATATTATTTATTTATTTTTTAGCTCTGAAATGTTTTTTGGCCCTGCTGAACAATTTGCTGTTTGTCAGTTACGATGTTTCCTTTATCTTCCGTCGATATGTAAAAGAGCTTAATTGCAGATCGGGGCTCGTCGAGGTTTGTCGAGGTGCGGCGGGAGGAGCGTGCGGTCAACGCACGGCGACCACCACGGTCAGCATTCGGAAGGTCGCCGCGCGGCCTTCTTTCAACGGACGATCATCTAATGTGTATCTACGGCGAACACTCATGTGTTTATTTCGATACACTAACAGTTATGCGCGCTTTCGTGTATGGATGTAGGTTGTGTATCTGGGCCGAGGCACATTTGGTCATAGCCCGAATTAAACCAGTAATTGAACCTATATAAGTAGATTCGTATGCATATGTAAGTTACTGTTTGAATAAATAGGTACGTTTATATATTTGTGAGTAATCACGACAATTTAAATATTTTTAAACCTTTCACACTTAATGGCGTGGTGGCATTATCATTCGTAATGGCTTAATATGTCCATCCTGCGAATACCTTTGTGGGAACGCCGGAGATTGAGTCATGTCATGCGCAAAATGTAGGATCCCTTTCTGTGGAATAATTTGAACGGATGCAGTCATAAAAACTGGTTACCTCGACTTAAAGACGCACATTATGATATCGTTGCTTTAGAAATATACTATTCTAAAGATGAGGTCAACCTAAGTATCTATGTTCTGGCGTGTCCCGTCCTCGGAGAAGTCATCACAATACCTACTCGATATTGTGGAATTTGATTAATTAATTAGGAGTTCTTAAGCAATTAAGCTTCACTCAAAGTTATGAATAAAATGCATGAAGTTTCGCGTAAGTGTATGGTAAGCGAGACGCTTATAATTGTGTGTCAAACGTGATAGGTAAAAAATCTATCCGATCTATCTAAAAAGCATGTTACATGCTTCATAAAGAAATACGAATGGTGACCTCGAAATGAAAATCATGCAGCACTTCCGACCGTTATAATAACGAGGTACTTTATCAACTTAGTATTTGTTTCTGTCTGTATATATGCGCATGAAGATACAGATTAGATTATAACTTTTGATTCATACGGCCATTGCCAAGGAGTTTCGTGGTCAGCTATAAACATAAGGTGATTATATTTTTATAAAATTCAATAAACAATGAATTGAGTTACGAGTATCAGCACGAATAAAGTCCGTTTACTCTTCCTGAGTATGATCACGATCCTAATAAAATCACGAGTATTCCGTCAATTTTTCAATTTATTGACAGACGGAAGTACTTTGTAATGTTTTCCGTTATCTTGATTTTACTATTTATACAAGACTTATATTTGGAAGCTAGTCAATCTACTTATTCCCTAGCTGTTTCTTTTAAAGTGAAGAGAACCACACAGTACAGGTACAAGAGCAAATATTAATCTACTTGATGCACAATTTTGCAAGTTTCAAGATGTAACCCGCGCACAAGTAATTCGATATCCATTTTTGCAGTTTTCAATAGACGTCCGCGATGTCATGAAGAATTCTCTCTTGGATTTATTTGCATTACACGGTTTACAATGTTTTTATCATATACCCTTATTTTTACCTTCCTATGGTTTGAATTTTCAAAACTTGAGTGAAGGCACATTGTTTTGTAGACGTTGAAGTCCATTTTTTCGCTCTATGAGCGATTTCGGAAATACCTAACTTAACATAAAGGTAGGTACGTAGACTGATAAATAATACTGCTGTTAATAGCAATGCTTTTCAAGGACATTAAATATTTATTAAGTCTATTTTAAACATAATGCTCATACCAATTAAAATTTCAAGTTGCGATACAATTCGATACGAATACCAGTAATAATTTTATTGCTTACTAGACCATAAAATCCTCTTAGAGCTTTGCCATACTCTTACGTATTATCTTTAGTCCTATTTCTCTCAATCGCAATAAATACCTACACAGAGGATGGAGATACTTCATTCAGACAATAAATTCTAATTAACCTTTCTGAGCGCGGTCGTAAGAGTAAAAATACAAGGAATTTCCATGAAGGTTACCAATGGAGAAAAAACAAAGACACCCATAATTATAAGATCATTCTTGCCGATACAGTTTATTTGATCTAATTCTGAGACAAACAAGAGTTGCATGTTCATGAAATGCGTGACATTATTCGAATAATGTTATGTTATAAATTATAATGTTGCGGAATTGTGGTTGTGGTGGAAACATAATAATTAATAATTATAATCATTTTAATTTTTAAAATCTGACTGCGCTTTGATACTCACGGAATCCCTACTTCCCTACTAATATTATAAATGCGAAAGTAACTCTGTCTGTCTGTCTGTCTGTCTGTCTGTCTGTCTGTCTGTCTGTCTGCGTGGCTTTCCCGCTTAAACCTCTCAACCGATTTTGATGAAATTTGACACAGACAATCTTTAGACCCTGAGAAAGGACATAGGCTACCTTTTATTGCGACAAAAAGGGATGAAGAAGTTGAAATAAAGGTTGAAAGTTTGTATGGGATTTCTTCGGGTTTTAAGCACAGCGCCATCTAGGTGAACCTTCCTAACTTAAAGAATAAGAACGCCTAGCGCCATCTCTTAAAGAACCATGAAACTTTATATTTAAGCACTTGATAATAAGTTTCCCGAAGCGAAGCGAGGGCGGGTCGCTAGTTATTGAATAAAATATCGTTAAATACCTTTTATAGCAGCGTCCTTGCGAAGGCCGATCATTTGCCTATTATTAATAGTAAGTGGTGATTAACGGATAACTTCTAAACCATGGAGACGTGACGAGACGAGCTATTACGTAAACTTGTGGCACGATGTATAAGGAAGTAACCTTTAACTTCTGACACTACAAACAAATATTAGTAAAACATTATTAGGCATGCACGATTTTATTGAATTATCCTAATACTATTATACTCATCTATACATTAACGCTTCTGTAAAACACGGTTGCCAAAACATGTTGATAAATTCTTCCTAGCTTCTGGTCGATTCGATAAAGTTGAAGCAAATCAAGCAATTTATATATCATGTCGGCGTTGGTTCTGGTTTTTATCGGTACCTGCAGTAAAAACTTAATATCGCAATATCATAATAACACGTAGACTTGTTTGCGCGAATAAAGTAGTTTAGTCAGTTCTGTAACATCTTCTATGTACAGGATCTAGTAGTGTTAAGTATTATTGCAAATACGAAGGACACGGGCTTAAAAAATGTTACCTAACGGGAATGATATTATACACTGCTAAAAAACTAGTCCTTCACAAGAATACAAGCCATTTTGCTACTCAACGCATCGTATACATTACGTACAATAACACTTTAGGGAAATTTCATAAGACGATGTAAGTCCAAACATGGTAAAATCAATTAAGTACACGTCTAGGATTATAAATGACGGTTTTAATAAAATGTCGCTCATACGTTGCGAGCTTCGCATGGTGGATGCCCAGGCGGCGAGACATGATTGATGTTAGGCAGAGGTGCAGTGAAAGCACTTACATATGTACGTACCCATATCTTATACCGTAGCGGCAGAGTATCAAACCCTCCCACCGAAACCGCGCTCCCAAAACAAGCGTTACAATTTTTCTCCTACATTGCACAATACGAATTTGTTAACGGGTACCGGTCATCTACATTCGCCTTTTTTGTTTATGTACGGGCGGGTATAAATTGATAATGTTGGTAATTTGGCGCCCGACCCGAGTGCCGTTGCCCGCTTCGTTAATGAGTTTATAATGAACATAATAATGTACCATGATGATATATTTTCCGAATCAATGTCTAGGTCGAGCATGTTGAGCAAGTTTGTATGCGATATGTTCATCTCACGCTAATCCACTTCGTGTAAGTGATACCTACGGCCAGCAGCGTTCTTGTAAACATACGTGGATTTTAAACACGTATACCTAATCGTTACTACAAAATGCTATAAGTATTATGACTTTTTGTAACTACACTACGCTTATTATTTAGCTAAAGTACTGCAAAATCTGTGTGTGTAATCTGTGTAGTAATCTGGTTATTTATTAAGTCGATAGCAAGGAAACAAGCAGACTGATTGCCTGATGTTAAGTTATCACCGCCAGCCATCTATACCCGTAACACGAATGGCGTCACCAACGCGTTAGCGGCGTAGATAAAAGCATGCAAACTTTCTATAATAATTATTGTGCACCACGTACGTGTAAGGCTATATAGAACTCAAAGATGGATGGAAAATCCCCAAATAAAACACTATACAAAGAACTTTGGTTACGATTGATTTGAGTTTAGATTCATGATTTACTCTTCAGTTAGTGTACATACATAAAATTGTTTATCCACATTCTAAAGGGAAAACAAGTGCATTTAAATCGAATCCATCACCGCAGTCGCTAAAAACGTTGAAAATCACAAAATGATTTGATGCGAGTTGAATGACTCAAAGCGATGTGATTTTAAAAACAATGTGGGCATTAAAATTCGAGCACGAATGAGTACCGTAAATATGTGTAAATTATCCAAACCACTGTGAAGCACCATTGCCTGTAATCATCATAAAGTATTAGTATTTAGAAGTTTATGTAATTGCATCTTTTAACAGCAATTTATTATTTTATTTCGTTTGTAGCATATTCATTTATGTACTTTTAATTTAATAATGGAAAAGGCCTGTCATGTTTACGGAAAATTCCGACACTGACTGTGACAACTTTGACCTAGTTAGTTATGACTTGTAGATCAAAGTCAATCCATACCACTCGTATATGGTGTAGAGTTCGTACGCGTTCAGTTCATATTTATTTAATTTTATCCATATTTCTCTCACACGGAGCCAAACTTTTGTTATTCTCTGAAGAATCGCAAGTTTCTAAAATGCTTAGTGGTAAAACGACACGATTGGGACGGCAGACGGTATTACCCGAATCTCTGCGTAGCGAAGGTACATATTAAGCCGGCTAAGCGCTACAATCTGCACCCTAATCACAGAGTATTTTAACTACTCTGTGCCCTTATTGTGGAAGCTATGAGTTTACTTATCTACTTTGTGCTATAGGGCAAGTTTATTCTCAAGAAGGTTCTGTTTCAGGAATTTAATAATTAGATATACTCATTTTACAAACAAAAAACGTTCTTATGTCGGAATGTAAACAAAAGTGTATTTTAAAGCATATTTTAATTATAAGAACATAACCTAAAGACGTTTGTAATCTGACCGTTCAAGAACTTATAGGATGTTTTAAATAGTATTGTTCAATAACAATACTTAATGATTTCATAATAAAAAAAAATCCTATAAGTTACCACTGCTAGTAAGTTTATGAAAGTAACAATGTACTTTTATTGATTTTTAATGCGCGTGTAAAAGCGTATAAAAAGTGAATATTGCTGCAATTAAACCAACAGCTTCGTAAAGTAAACACGTTCAAGATTTCAAAAAAAAGTTTAGAGGCACCGGCATACACATAGATTTCATAGTTAGCCGTAAAATAAGTATTTTTAAATAACATTTTAAATAGCAAATATAGAACGCACTCTATCATATGGAAGCTCTAGTGATGCGACTAGGGCTACAAGTCGAAAGGTCTGAGGTAACAAACATAAAGAAATACCTACAGTCGAATTGCGAACCTCCTCCTTTTTTGAAGTCGATCACAATCGGATGTTTTTAGTTGCCTAGATATCATGTTATTAAAGTTTAGGTTAAAGATTTAACTATTCAACTAAAGGAGCTATGAACTATTTACTCCTATATTTTCACAATGGCTGGGTAATGATCCAGTTATGGACCGGCACTAAATCACTATTGGTCACTATTTTATTTTGTATCTAAATCACTATTTAAACATAATACATGTATTATGCCGTTGTTTATAACTGTTTATTTGAATGAATGTTAAATTTAGACAACTCGTTTAATTACTCAAATTCTGGTCATTTTGCAACAAAGACAAGAATTTGAGTAAGTACGATGGACTACTCAGCCTTTTTAAGTTTTCAACCAAAATATTAAGGTTTTTTTTACTCTTTTCTAATGTAGGAATCATATCCGCTTAATTGTGTTACAAAATCCAAGATTTCGTCTTGTAGGTATGTATACCTAATGTTTTATTTTGCCAAACAACAATACCACTATAGAAAGTATCTTGCAATTTTCTCGGCTTTATGTTTGGCCAATTATTTATTCATATCTGTGGTTGGGCGATGTGGGCTCTACGTTGATGACTCAGTCAATTAGAACTGTTTTTGCGTTTTAAGTAATGAATTATTTGCAATAAAACTTTCTTTTACCGTTTCGGAAGTAACTGTAAAATGACAAATATGATGGAATTGAGATGGAATTATGAAGATTGCTATAACAACTTTTGATTATAATTGGAACACTTCCAAAAAGTAAAGGCGAAGTTTATAATAATATTGTAAATACATTTAAGTAACTGGCATAGGTACCTACTAGAAACCATTCATAAGTAATGTTTACCAACGCCACACATATTTTATGCGCAAATGTAATCGTTAAATTTAAGTAGGTATAATTACAAATAATTTTGAAATTGTACGCGTACACTTCATAGCGTAACTAGCAAAACAAAATTATTATTCTTTTGACTCTTGGACTTCAGTGCGTAATTACTTAAAAGTACGAAACGTTAAAAAATCAAAATGTTAACATGGTAATTGAATAATTGTAGTAATTGTAGAGTGTTAAACGTTAAGACGTGAGCACGACGAGGGCGCAGCGCAGCGTCCGCGCCAGGGGAGTGACGCCATAGCTCCTAGATCTTCCTCATAGTCTGACTCATCATACCAAGTTCGTGACCTGATGGACGGATTTTGTTTACTGGCCCGCTAAAACAACCGCCGGTATGACTAACATTTTGCACGTAGGTAATTTTTAAGTGGAAATTGGCTTTTTATCATAATTAATTAGTTGGAAATACCAATACGGCTCTCGTGTGTAAAAATAGAAATTAAAGCCTTTAATTCCCTTTTTTCGAGTGATTAACGCCCGGTTACTATTTTAGATGTTTAAAACATAATATCACTTGGAGGACTATATATCTCTATCTCTCCAAGTGAAATGATGCAATGGGATAAACATATAATAGAGCCTTATTTACTAATTGCCTAAACTTTTATTATCCTTTTAACAACTCAATTATGCTTTGCTTGAGGAAACACAAGTTAATACGGAAAATTACCGATTATGAAGATTCATGAATTTGAAATCGCATTAACATGAACACGGCTTAAATTTTTATTTAAAATTTAATTTAAAATAATTAGATGAGTAGAGTCGATGTATAAAAAATAATACCTCTGCACCATCATATCATGAGTCGAACGATCGATCGAAAAAAAATATTTTTTAAAACAAGCGTTTATTTGAATACTTTAAAAAGTATAAAATAAACTTGCGCCCTCGTTTGTTATGTGATTTTCTGACAATGGAAGCGATGAGTCAAATGGTAGGAAGTGGTCTCCACCGCCAATGGACGTTAGCCATTACCAACGCGTTGCTGGTCCGTTTGATAAATTTGGAAACGTTGTTTATACAAAAACTATGCGCATATTTACTGAACTTTTAATCAAACTTCAGTTCAGACCCTAGAGTATTTATTATCTCAAAATGCTCAACAATAACAATCCATTTTGAGTAAATCCATTTATCAGTATCACAGTCTCCGCGGACTTCCAATTTTAAGTTTTCGCTTGAGACGACTTTACAATGCAGTTCGTATGATACATATTCGTGCTATGCTCTCCTAGTTATTTGTAGGTATCTGCGTAAGTCGCAAATAGTGTAACGAGCATCCGGCTGAGTACGTCTTATGATAATACCTGTTCCATACCTATCCGTGTAGATTACGATGACACGACGCTAACCATCGATTTATTATTTCCTTTTACATACTGGGATGAGATAAGAACTGTCGATTCATCAAGGAATTGCTCATCTTTTTGAACTTATACTATTATATCCGAGCTTTAACATTATGTCTACATTAGATCACCTTCACCATAATTGACGGGAAAAATCTCATTAGTGTCACTCTTAATACACTATTAATGAAATGAGCTAATAAAACAGACATAACTACTACCTATTTACTCATAGTTATAAATAGAAGGAAAAGAATATGCAAATATTTATACAATACTAGTGGTCCCAGCGTACTTCGTACCGCTTTATAATTAAAAAATGTTTTAGTGATATATCGACAGCAACGCCACCTACCGGGTCCAATTGTGAATCTAAACCATTCTCGGATCCACCTGAAGACACACAAAAAATTTCAACCAAATCGGTCAAGCCGTTTAGGAGGAGTTCAGTCACATACACACGAACACAAGAAATATATATATTAAGATGTAGGAAAATCTTTACCAAACGTGCATGCATGTATTGAAAATTACCGAAGGTTTCTATGGATGCCCAGCGTTATCTTTGCTGTCGCGTCTCGACTTTTGATGTTTTTATCGGTATCTAACTTTTTCTATCAGTTTACGTAACGTTAGGGATGCCAACAACGCTGACGCATTGCTGTACCGAAACGAGAGATATTATCTCCGAGCTTCCGCCTACGATTTTTATTTTGTGGTTACTTATAAAATCATAACAAGTACTCTAAAAAGAGTTACATTAAAATGAAATATTACAAATAAAATAAAAAATATAATTTATTTAATTAAATTTTAATTTGTTGCTTAAAATTATTTCCTCAGTATAAAGTTGTAGCTGCATTTTCTCATTGTAAAAGCTTTCTCAGACACATATGTACGTAGTCGTTTTCTAATTCGAAAAGTTTCATATCGCGGAGTGCAACGCAAATAATGACAATCTTGCAATGTGGGCCGACGACGGCGATCAATCGTCGATCGTTGGATAAGTAACGGCACCTATCTAATTATCTATTAGCGGCAACAATGGTCTCACGTCGGCGGTCGTATCTCCGTCGCGCCGCGCCCGCCTCGCACCCGTTACGTCCTCCTGCGATGGGCCACATAACAAAGGTTCTACGTCAAACCATTCACACTATAATAGCTTCTATTCCATTACTACTAACATCAAACTACTGTACTCGTATTTGACATCGAAAGCTCCAAACTTTTGCGCTCTCATTACCAAGCGACCTTATCTACGCCGGCTACTGTTGACTGTTGGACAGACGGACAACTTAATATAAACATAATAAAGTCTCCGCTAGTTAGCACTATAAGCTAAACATGCGTATAGCGTAAGTTTAACAGACAAAAGGTAGTGGAACCTGTATGTAGTTTTATACTGGGGCGTCGTCACATCACACTGCGATTTTTGCTATGAAGTTTAATGTTTATTCCTATGCTTACAAATGAGACATTCTAGCTGAAGCTCCGAGATAAATATACATATATATATGCTACCTTAAACTCGTGAAAAGGTTCATTGGAAGTATCGTGATATACATACATATGTAGCCAAAGGACTGTATTAATCATGGAGACCAGAAAGCATTTTTCTAAAATTGGTTACATATAAAAACCAAAGCTCAAAAGCGGTACTTGTTGCTAGGCAGCTACAAACAGAATTAAGTAGGTATGCATAGTGCCTAATTTTATTCGTACACATGCAAATTGCCGTCCAGTTTTTAAAATTCACAACTTTATTCGTATTTGCTAAGCGATCCGCGTAAAAAGCTAAGGTTTTACCTGACCAAACAAGAACACTATCTGCGCAAGCTATTCCCAGGCACATAAACAAATTCTGATCACACGGCAGCGAGGCGTCGGACAACGGCGTCTTACTTAACTACGTACTCCACTTAAATTATTCCGTCTACTCCGTTCGTATATTCACTTGATCTATGAAGAAAAAAAGTGTAGTAAAGCAGGAGTAGGTCGCACGAAATATTGAATTTTGTGGTGCTAATTTAAATGGCTTTAAGTGTTTGTTACATTACTAATTTACTACTTAATGTAATTTAATTTTCTTAGAATTAATTTGAAGTCATACAACATTCCTTCCAAGGTGTACCGAAATGTAAGGAAAGTTATCTTGGACCCGGTGTAACGGTCAATACTCTGTGTTACCAGTATTTACCCGAAAATGTCGTCGGCCAACAGCTTATTTTTTTATAAAATTCCCAACATTAACTTTATTGTACCTAATTAACACAACTGTGTTTAGTGTAGTGTATGTCTTAAAATAACCCGTCAATTAGCATAAATGATATCGCTTGATATATACCATAATACTTTTATTATCAAATACTTTAATTATTTAAATATAAATAGGTATGCAAGCATGTAGTGTACCCCGGGACGTATAGAAAAGATGTTACCTCGATGTTATGATTTTCTTTGTTACATTTGCATAACAACGGGTCTTCATCGTAATTTACCGTATAATAGTATAAGCCAATAGACAATTTATCTCAGCTTGCGTCGTTTCTCTGAACTTTATAAAATATTATAATAAAAAACGTAGTGGTGTACCGTGTTAGTGAACCAGAAAGAGGTCGACGACTGAGGATATGGCAAATACTCCACATATGAGCCCACTAGACTATCTCCTGATATTGGTAAGTGGCCACAATATTCAGGCGCTTGCTATAACGGGATCCCGGTGGCGGCTCTGCACACAAATTAATGGCTGCCGCTCAAGGCCGCCTACAAGCAATCGACATAGATACATCGTTTGTCGACTATGAGAACACGGCGCCTTCCGACTCACGGTCAAGATTGAGGCCGAGAAAGCGGTCTCCGCGCAAGCACTCGTCGACAAAGCTTGCGCAGTCGATGGTGTCTCAGAAACGACACGAAAACGCGCGTGACGCTTTAAGTAATCGAGTGTTAACTGAATGCAAATTGCTTTTCAGTAAAATAAAGCGAACGAAACACCACACAATGAAACGGTATAAAAAATTATAACTATTTGATTTCAGCGTTGAAGAACTCTCTCCCCTTTTTTGACGAAAATAAATTTGTTTCATCGTACGATCCATTCGGTAGAGTGTAACATACATATATCTAATTAAATCCTTGTCACTGAGAATACATGAAACGTGTCGCCAGGTCGATGGTCCATTCACAAGTTTGATGTAATTAATTTGAATGGGTGAAGCACAAAAGTGATAGCGTCTCTGGTGGCAGGTTCGGTGGTCGGTTTTTGCGTTCTCGTGGGTGTACTGTTACTGTTAGCCGAGTTTCGGAGAGCCCGCGCGCCCGCCAGCGACTAACCTTGATATGTACTTTCAGTTACGACGTCCATTCCGCACTTCTCTTGTTGCCGCTGTCATTTTATTGTGGTCGAGTAACTGACAAAAAATATCAATCAAAATTCTAGCACAAGAGCCCGCGGCACTCGAACTCACTCTTGCTCAGAATTCGGTGGAAGAGAAATGGTTTGAAATAATAAACTCAGCATGTACCTCCATTTCGGTCGTCTGAAATGAATGGAGTTTTATTGCTGACCCCGTGGCCCAGTTGTCGATAATGTGTCTGCCGGCGGAGGATCCCGGGTTCGGTTACCGGCTGAGAATACATTTATTTTACAAATATGTACCTATATTATATGTATATAAATATTTGCTCAAGAGTTACGTCTGCCATATAGGGAAATGAAGTTCGGGGAATGGTATATAGAAGCGGTTATAAAATACTGTAGGAATCTAAACGTAAATAATTTATGTAAATGCTTTATAGTTAACATAACAGTCTATGATGGATAGGTGCTCTGGAAAGGATGTAACAAAATATGTAAACTGTACTGAAACTTAAACCATTAAAACATTATTTAAAATTAAACATGTTGAACCCGGTACCCGTATATTATTGTAACCATTCTACTCATATTGTGCTTTCTTGCATATTATGTACGTACACCGACAACTGATAGTTAACCGACAAATAATGTTGCAGTAATATAGTTCTAAATGTCTGTCTAACAAAAGCAAACTATATTTTTTCTTTACTTAAACACATTTTAAAATATTATTATAACTGAGTTACATCAAAAAACGTCCAAGACGAGAAATAACAAAGGAGTCATAACAAATAATATTCAAAACTATAAATAGGACAATAACTTTATTTTCAATCAAAACTCCGAAGCAGCAAGCGTCGTGCAAGTTCAGTGACTCTACCTTACTTTCTGACTTGGCAGGAAGCTGTATTCGCGTTTGAAAACCTGTTTATGCACCCGAATATAACCTTATATTTTGCTACGTATATTTTCGGTATTAGTAAACATCTGCCGGCATTTGATATAGGACGTACAATTTTTCATATTTATAAGATTAAGATCGGAACGTCGCAAAAACCATAACTCATTAAAATAACTAATAGCAGACCCATATACTTGCACATGCAGATCTCGTAGATACTACAAATGTAGCAGAACATTCAAGTGTAAGCAGCGGAGATTCCGTTCTTTCGTAAACAGTTAGCTAGATTATATTTGTCTCGCACGTAGCTGTGAATGGTTACATAAACGTACATTAAATAGCATTATAAAATATTTGGTCGGTGCAATAGTCTGTGGCGGTGCAGCTTGGTTGTTATGTAACAATTAGCGAACGGAGCGACCGGCGACGTGGCGCAAGAGTTGCGCGGGCGCCGCGTTCGGGGTCATTGGCAACGCGGCCGCAAGCTGCCACTTAGGTTCAAGGGTATCTCAGCTAGGCCTACATGCTAGCACTAAGCTACTGGGAGATTTCGCTTCGTACTACCGTCGTTTATTGTGTGAAACTGTTTAGTTTGGTTTTAATATGACTTATTAGCAGAATTCAATACTAGTTTCAAGCATAATTGGCCCACTGAAGCAGTGATGAGGGGTTTAAACGTGGAACTCTAGAACAGGAGGGCCTGTGTACAAATCCGGCATGCACCTCTGATTTTAAAAAAATATGTGCTTATTGGAAAATGAATTATCACTTGCCTCGGTAAAGGAAATCATTGTGAGGAAACTTGCACACTTGAGATTTTTTCATATTGTTCTCAAAAGTGAGTGAAGTCTTCTAATCAGTACTTGGCCAGTTGGTTGACTATGGTCCGTACCCCACACATTGTGAGAGGTACGGGGCTCTTATAGAAATGAAAACCCACGGTCATTATAACACAACGACTGCTATTACGAGTGTGATCGGGACAACAATTTGTTAACAATATTATAATCGGGACCAACGTGCCCACAAGTATATTGAAGTCCCATAAGTCCAGACAGAAATTAAATCGATGAGAAAAACTGCGTAATTTTGTAAACTTGTAACAGCGTTACAAATATACTGCCGAAATAAACTATACGATTGTAAGCTCTCAAATCGGTGCTGCTTTATTCACAATGAAGGGTGGTGCTTATTATGTAATTTATTTAGTTTCTTTTTTAAATTCAATAGGGTAAACCAACGTTAAGATGTAAGAATACTCGTAAACATAAAATATTGAAAAAGGCCATCTAAATTGGCGATTTTGCAGATCTCACGATTAGAATTACTGAATTACAGAACATTATCTACTTTTTCATTTTAATTAATGATCAAACAGGCGTCTGTCCGCTTCTAAGGGACCTTTTACAAAGTGGTCTTTACACTATGTATGTTAGTTGTTTCTTAGTAACTACGGTATTTAAAGTAAATTATCAGTTTGCTCATGTACTTGTTTTGATAAGGTACATAATTAAGAAATATTTTAAATTAAAAAACAAATGAAACAACATGATTTATTTTTACTATTAAAATTCCATTAGTGTCCTACACTTGGGGACCTGTTTCTAACAGATACATAAATATATTCAAAACGTCTGTGGTCTTTGATAAAATAGCTACCTTATTAGAGGTAAGACAAGTGAAAAACTGAAATGAATGAATGAATGTTTATGATCCTTCCACGCAAACGTTTTATTTTAAAATGGCGATATGTAAGCCAAAGGGAAATCACAGTTCTTTGTCATTAGCGTGTTCTCACGTCTAGTGCATTAGCTATTTTGTCATACCGCAGTGCACTTGTAATTTACCTTTATTATTTTACATCCCCCGGTATCACTATCTTCTAATTGCTTTCAACAACTTCATAAGCAAATTAACCATTTAATCATTTGGCTAATAGACTTCACAAAGAAATCAGATACTTATGCTTACACAACCGCTGCATTTGTTTACCTTCCCAGTATTCTACGGTCAGCATGCATGCATTAGAATATGAGGAATCAGTTCATATTAAAACTGACTAGTTATCGAATATTTATTGGTTAAAAAAATAAAACTTCCTTTTATAATGCTTTTTGTTCCATTACTTATGTAAAGTTTAATAAAGAACTGAAGAACCGGGCTATAAATGCCAAGCAATCAACGCAAACAATAAATTCAGTGACTGTGCTGTTAAATGTTGAGCAGTACCAAGTACCCTTGTCCGGAGATAATCCTAAGCGTAGTAGCTTGTCATAAAATGGCGTTGTCATCGGAACTGAAGCAATAAGCAAAATCTCACGTCAGTGGAGTAAGAGGAAGTAGTTTTAATTCAGCTTGCAAGATTTGACCCAAACAGACATACAAACATAGCAAGTTAAATAAAAGTTTGTAAAAAAATAAATGCAAATTATCATCGTTAATGCGAGTATAATAAAAGCATAAAAGCGACTAAGTTTATCAAGAGTATAACATCACTAAGCAATATAAATTATTTTAGCCACATTTTATTGAAAGTAGGTACCTACATTAAAAAAGCAAAGTCTCTCCGTAACAAAAATACAATACATGTAGAATTGTAAAGCCTTTTTAGGACGAATTAGAGCATAGCCATAACAAGAGTGATCCAAAATTTTGTAAGAACATGATAGAAAATTATTACCTTGATTGACATCTTAAAAGGCTATCATTGAATTGTAATTATGTTTTTGTAAGCAATATTACTATTAATTTTATTACACTACGCAAAAACTCAGGTTATCCCTATTACGCTTGAATCAAACATCTAATTATGTAATTATGAATATTAAATGTTTGTAAATTTAGGTTCCTTTATTTATTATAAAACATGCTTATCATGGCACCCTAGTTCCGTGAAGACTCGAGCAAAAATGTTGATTGCAGTTTGGACTATAATACCTCAGGAAGATATCATTATCGTCGAAACGTCTATTGTATTTTAATATTTCAATATTGTATTCATTTCATCGATTTCTCTATACTTATTTTTTTTATTTCCGAAGAAGAATAAAGGTGAACCGTAACATAAATATAAAAAAGAGACACATGTTATATGCATTTTGTGCTACGTAAACAACTTGTATTTAATTTTAATGGCATACAAATGTATCGTTTAATCTCCTTCCCAACATGTAAATATGTAAAATAAAGAGAGTAAAATTACGGCATTCAGAAAATAAAATTATGTAAATAGCCTGCACGTTGGGCGTCTAGGGTACTGTCTGTTCAAACTTACACATAAGTTTAAATATTAAAGGAGCTTTTTTGAAATTATTTTACATAGTACAATAATTCAGATTATGTTTGAATACCTTATTGAAGTGGACTTCGGAGACGGTTGAGTTAAACATTCTGTGGTGGAGATACGCGAGTCGGAATGAAAAGGAACGGTACCGTTGCATTGATTTAGTTATGAGAATGAAAATATGATTATCGTAAATGTGAATATTCTGTCACCCGAAAATAGTGATCAAATTAAATAACTAACTGTAACAAAACATATAATAAAGTTTTTATAAAAATACCTAGTTACTGTAAAAAATCCTCCGCTTTCAAATTTCATAGTGTAAAGTTTAACTTTATTTGCGCATCTATAGATATCGTTACCACTCGGAGAGTTGCCAAAGAAGATTATGTATTTATATACCTCATATATGTAATTATTGTTGGTTGCTAGTTTGGTATAATCTGGTATAGTTTGGTATAATTATACCATATATTTTTATAGAGAAGGGGTTCGCAGCTTTGCTATATCAGGTATGTGGCGCAATAGTAGAATTACTTACAAAACCTGCATTTATAAATCAAAGGCCAAATATTGGAACGAAGTTCCTTACGGCAGGCTTGGAGGGGATAGGTTTTGCTACGGCGACCGAACTGAAAAATATGTGATAGTAAAACCGTAAGAAAAAAATGCGTGGAATAAAAGCGTTGAATGAGACGTGCGCATGCGCGACAGTCGCATACACAAGCGAGTAGTTTATAATACCTTTTTTTTTAAGCTATTGCATAGCTTTTAACGCGGACCTTGAGCGTGGGGACCGAATCCAGAAATTCCGTAACGAAATAATGAAATAAATAAAATAAATAAATAAATAATTTTTCATGGTTTTCGAGGGTACTAAAGCCGATAATTCCGTCAAAATAGAAATCCAAGATGGCGGCTGCGCGAAATTATCAACTTTTCGTCATGGGCATCGTTTTCATGGTTTTCGAGGGTGGTGAAGCCGATAGTGCTGTCAAAATAGAAATCCAAGATGGCGGCTGCGCAAAATTATCAACTTTTCGTCATGGGTATCGTTTTCATGGTTTTCGAGGGTGGTGAAGCCGATAGTGCTGTCAAAATAGAAATCCAAGATGGCGGCTGCGCGAAATTATCAACTTTTCGTCATGGGTACCGTTTTCATGGTTTTCGAGGGTGTTGAAGCCGATGGTGCTGTCAAAATAGAAATCCAAGATGGCGGCAATCCAAGATTTATTCATCTAATTTTTATAATTGCATAGGTTGATAAAAAATGCTAGGCAATAGCTTTACCGCGGCAGTCACCGAGTGGCACATTTCATTTTTATTTTTTTATCCCTCTTTCTTTTCGTTCGCCGTTGCCTTCATTAGCTGAAGGAACTTCGTTCCTACCTGGTGTCCCACGACACCACATTTCTATTTTAATAAATATTGCAGATATTGCAGATCAAAATCTTCTGATCTTTTTATTTGCATCCCGAATCATTTAAATTTATTTTAGTGATTTTTTATGTAAATCACCGACAAACTAACCGCAGAGCAGACTAACCCAACGAGGAATGGCAAGTTGTCACCGTCACCCGTGGATATCAGAAACACCAAAGTTATCAACGATGCAGTCCCGGGCAAGGACTTAAACTTAAACTGTTTGGGAACAACTTTTACAATGTTTAAATATACAAGATGGCATTTTTAAGTTATTTTAACGAATCACGCGTGACGTCTTTAAACAGTACGACGACGATGACGACGGCGACGATGGTCTGAATAGCATTAATAATGCGAGTTTGTATTCGCATTTGAATTTGTATTCGCTTTGGTGGCGTAACTTTTTTATTCTGCGCGGTCATCTGCCTTTTTTGTTCATCTGTGCTTAAACTGTGCAAAATTCCGCGTAATTTTCGTAAAAAATGCTACAAAGTTTTTGCTTCATGTATAACAAACATGTCAAAACTATACTTATGTTTATACTTTTTAAATGTAAACATTCCATGCTTAAATGTAAACATTCCTTGTGTACAACTTTCGCTACAATTTTCGCAAATTGTTAAATTTATATTTTCGATAAGAAACTGTGCGCTTCTTTAATTTTCAGCTAATTAATGACATGAGGCGTTGATGTCTAATGTTGAGCGGGCCATGCGCTTGCGCGTGACTGTCGTTCGACGTTGTGAACTTGTGAATGAATACCGTGACAAAAAATCAACGGAGCCTATACTATTAACATAACACATGACGATCTCATCCATACATTGCGTGATTCAATCGTAAAGGTAACAAAAACAAAATAAATGTCATAAATTTAAGATTAAAATTATATTACTTACAGCCGATTTCACCAATGTCGAATAAGTCTTATTCTCGGGATAAGTAGTCAATTACTCGCGAGTAAGCCCATTTTACGTTTCATCAACATATAAAATCTCTATATTAAAGTATACTAGAGTAAAATCATATACCGCCGATTTCGGCCGAGTAAGCTGCTATTCGTAGATAAGTAGTATCACTGTCTCTGCCACTAGTCACGGTCAACTCAACTGTCAGGTACATATTATTCCAATAAATAAAAGAATACGCAGCGCTATTGTGGATGTATACGTCAAACTGTCTATTTTACTTGAGTGCATTACACATTCATTTAATTCATTCGTTCAAAGTCGCAGAGTAACTATGCGAGAGTAAGATAACGTGGTGAAACGAATTTGAAGTTAACCATCGCATAAATTGACAGAGTCAAGTTATACTGGGATAGCTACTTAGTGTAAATTCAATGTTGGTGAAATCGGGCCTTAATACTTATTTGTAATAGGATGCGTAATAAAAATATCTTACAATAACGACTATAAATAGAAAACTATACTGCGTATAGATTGTTCATCGCCATTCTTAATTGATAATGGAAAATATTGTTTCGATCGTGTTTAATATTTACCACCAACGTTGTAGTGAACGTGAATGACGTAATAGATGTTAACTACAATTTAAACGATTTTCACGATACATTACACAGTTTTACTCCAATTTTCTATGGAAATGAGTAACACGACAAGTTTATTGTAACCTTATCGCACATGTAACTATACCGCTGACATTTCAATAAAGTTTGTTAGGTAGATTAATTTCAATTTAACTTTGATTAAGTTGGCATGTGTACAATATTGTGTATCATACTTATGACATGTGTGATGAAAACTGATGATAGATTAGAGCTCAGGCGATCGTTTGTTTTTTTACGCCAAAGACGTGTAAAAACCACCTTAAAATAAAAAAAATTGAGTGTTAATATACCTACAATTATTCTGTCTTCGGATAGACTTGAGATTCAACCTCCATGACTTTTTGTCTTATTAGGTATTCGTTAAGAATATTATAGCCAACAGCCTAAGTCAAAATTGTAATGGTAATTTCAGCAAGATGAAGAGCTGTTCTGTGATAAAATTATATCATCAATATCCGTCTACATTTCCATTGCAACGAATCAGCGTTGCGCCTCACCACTGAGTGGATGTTCGACGAAGTTTAACGACATACGTGGATGGACTATGATGTACCATTAGTTGGAGAACTAAATTTTCAAAACACATTGAAGTCATGAAGCACCTTGTTTTACGAAAATGCCCTGTTATTATTAGGTATACTGTGACTGTGACTACAATAATTATGTTAAGCAATAATCTAGGTGAAGTGTCTTTACAGACAGATTATCTAAAAAGCACAGAATCAACAAAGTAAACTTATGCCGTCATTTTTGTTTAAAATCGTGTTCGCTGAGGCCTTCCTCATACGGCATCGATCACAAAAACCACCCAAATGCTTGCCGGATGAGCTAACCCGCCCCGTCCCAACGCACGATTCATTGATTACTATGTAAAAAATTCAATCGTTGAATATAATTATCAAATCTTAACGAAATTAACGAATTTTAAGTATTCAAATCGTGATTTTGAAATATCAAGCCTAAAATGCGTTGAGGGTTGTACACGAAACTGTAACGCCTGTTAGATGTGTTTTGGTACATTCGATGTGTAACTACTACTACCATGTTTTAACAAATAAATCCTAAATTGTTTCTTCAACTACAAGTAGTAGACTCAGATAACTGCACTTTAAAGACGATTAATTTAATATTTCCGTAAGCGTGATTATTTAATAAAATGAACAACGAACTCGTAACACGATACTTTTATTGAGATAATAATGATTAGAACCAAGCGGATGTCTGCTCCCGATGATGTCAACGTTATGACGTCTGCACAGATTTTAGTCATTAAATAGTTAAGAGTTCCTACCATTATCTTATTTTTTACCAAAAGGCGAGCTTCTGACATCCGACCTGACACAATGATGTGTTCTATAGATAATAAATTACTGAGAGAAGGTGTGGATTCTTGAAATGGTACTCATTGACTTTTAATTTAATGATGGTACTCGGCATATTTGTGGAATCGATTTAAATTGAATGCTATATCAACAAGTTACGTTATCTTTACATTTTGTTTGAGGAAACCGTGACATTTTATGCAATGTTCTTCGCTAACATAACCAGTGAGAAGTACTAGCAGAAAATATTATTCCAAAATTCGTTCTAACAGAACCTCATATTCGGAATCGTATGAAGGGCATTTGTCCATTATGTGCGTCTTCCTAACTCCCTCCACAGTTATGGTGGTACGAGTATCTGCTTCACCTTAACCCGTGGGCTACGAATCGTAGCACCCAAAGAGAATTCGTTCTACACTGCAAGCGTTAAAAACAAATAAATTTGTTTGACCTTATATGACCACGAAGTTGCGATGCAAATTGTAATTTATATCTAAGTATTATTGAATTTTTTGTGAATGGACATCGACTTTGAATTCCGCTTGTTATGTAGCGTTAAATAGCCTCTAGCGGGCCAGATGTGTCAACCTTCCTAAACACGTTTATTTATTAAATTTAAATAAATAAGAAAACAATAAATACATATTGCCCCGGAGATCATAATTATAAAATTCACACTAGTTTAGAGTTAACTTTACTACAAACGTGTAATAATTGATTTTAATATGTTTATGTGGAATGTTTCAAATTATAGGTAGGTGTTTTTGTAGGTACCGTCATAAACTTAGACATGAGGTAATGATTTATTTTTGTTAATAGAAATAAATGTATGGATAACGTGAGATACTCTAACCGATGAGCGTGAATCATGTTACTGACAATACCCGCCTTTAGGAAATTATACTAACTTGGTAACCGGAACTTCCTGTTTGAAGCGCAAAAAACTATAATGGTACTATTTATCGACACTTAGAAATTGCTTTACAATAAAATCTATTCAATTCAGGCTCATTCCATAGTAAATTAACAAAACATCATTTCATAATTATATTTTCATTTCATACTTCTTCGATACGAATTACAAAATATCCGCTATTATGTACCTACATTTATTTGCTACAAACTATGCCCACAACTATGTTGGCATGGGAATTTATCCCGCGTAACTCCCGACCCCGTGGGAATTCTGTGATAAAAAGTAGCCTATCGATAGCTGATTACATTCATTTTTACCTCAATCAAATTTAATTGGTCAATGACTGGTGTCTCGCCCATTACTGGTGTACTTACTTTATGCATGATCAATTTGCACATCCCGCGTACACATTCAAGTTGCTCTTGTACTAGGCGTCGTCCTAATTGGCAGCGATCGTACGATGGCGCGATGCGTTCTCGTCGTGCGAATTCGCTTTGAGCAAATCCACACCTTCCCTCGGTAACAAATAAAACAAAAGGTCACATTATTCTAATTACTATCCCAATCATCGACTTTCAAAAGAAACTACATCAAAATCCTTTGATCCATTAGGAAGCTACTACGCCACATAGATTCACAGTCCCTATACAACTCTACTCTTTCTCGTCGGGGGTTTAAAGTAGTTTCTTTATTATAATGGCCGGCAAACGAGCAGACGCGCCACTTGTTTGTAGGACCTCCTCATCGCCAATGGACATCGGGTAACACCAAAGGCGATGCCTTTGGTTTGCTGTAGCTTTATCGAAGAAAGAATGAAGAGGAAAGAAAGGAAATACTGACTCTGAAGCCTACCGCCGGCAAGTCCTTTAAAGGCTCACTTAAGAAAGAGGATAGTAGCTACTAGCTGGCCACCCGGGCAAGCGCTCTACCACTAAGCAGATGTAGTTATGTGTTTGTCGATATACAAATCTGTACCTTTATTATTGACTTTATTAGGCAAAGTTTCTACGCTTCCTGTTCTCCAAAAATTCAGAAATGGAACCATGGAACTTCGTCGTGAATGCAGCTAAGTTTATATTTAAAGCTGGTTAGAACATTACCTGGAGTAAGTATTAAACTGGCCACGAACTTAACCAATGAGTTATCGATTTAACCTCTAACCCTGATACATTGTCTGGAGTACGGGCTCCAGTCAGCGAAGTTGTGAAAGTCAGATTATAATCACACAGCAAGCATCTGGCTTTTTCGAGACAAAAGCCAAAAGAGGCCTCTGTGACCAAATTCGTCAATAGTTCGATATAAAATTCGATGATATATTTTTCTATTGTAATAATAAAACTGCGTTAGTCAAGAGGGAGAATTTGCATTAGATATAAAATTATTATGGAAACATATGTATGTACATGATAACAATACCAAAAGAAAAAAGAAGACACATATACTTACACTCTACTAATAAAGTGTTACGGGGCCAAATCTGTGCAGTCGAATGTTTTTGGAAATTTTAACAAAATACAAATTAATATTATCGACAAAGGCCAAAACATTTCTTTTTTAATTTTTGTCTGTATCTGTGCAAGCGTCACGTGGAAACTACTGAACAGATTTAGATGCTACTTCGCAGTAACTTAAATATCTACCTACCTAATAATGTTTGCTCAAGTGGTAGTCGGAAAAGAAACAAACAGCACTAAAATTATCCCAAGTTAATGTATTACCAGGAATAAAATTATTGTATATCCAGTACCAGATCATGGTCTACCAGTGTGCTATAGAAATAATTAATTCCCCATACATATTTCTGTCTTAATATGTCCTTTCCAGTTTCCAAACTATAAATGTACACCATTACTACGCGGATTGACAGAATCCGCCGTGGTGGGCTGTGGCCTTCACACTGTGGGACAGAGCTGAGCTCAGCTGTGGGACAGTTATGCGTGACCAAAAGTGAACAGGTTTTTTCTAAGGTAGCGCGTTTTACCATCTGAGGGCTACTTTGCCGCTATCCATTAGGTGGGATCGTAGTCCAGTGCTAACTTATACAAAGTAAAAAAATTAGGCGTTTTCCATTTGGTAGCACTCGTTAAACCTTGCCGGTTGACTTCGGGCGACTTTAAAATTTCCAACACTTAAGTTGGTCACTAACTCCTCCACCAATCAACTGGAGCGGCTTGATGGTGTGTGCTCTAGGGCTCCTCGGGTATGAGGAGAGACCCGAGCTCAGTAGCGGGCCATTAATGGGTTGAAGCCAAGATAATATCAACATTCTTAACGTTGCATGCTTAAGTAAGAAAAATATATCTTATTAGGTACCTACTTAATTATTTAAATTATAGGTATAAAAAATATACACGATTACACGTTTAATTAATAATGACAAATACCTATTTCATAGAAATATTAAAATCTTGCTTATCATAGTTTTTAAGTAAAGCATCTGCTTTTTATGAGACCAACTGATACAACACGCGAACATCAACATTACCTACAAATTTTGTAGGTATCGATCAATATACATACACAGGCGCTATCTTAATAACTAAAATAAAACTTAAGTCAAATTGTTTATAAAAATGAATTTGAATTAAGTACGAGTATACCCTATAGGTACCTTACCTACTTAAAATATACTACTTACCAATACGTTCGTCTTGGTTGCCAAATTTTTACGCCAAGCATTACGGTCGTATTAGATTAACGAAACAGTTACCTCCATACTTTAACGAGTATTTAGTATTTCATACGTTTGCCACAAAGCCCCGACTATCTTAATACATAAATAGGGCCAACCCTTCGTATACAGTCACACGCATTAGCCAAATGGCTCGTCAATGCGTTACCCGTTATTTTGTCATTATTCCTGATGCATCTCTTTCAACTATCGGATCAGAATTTCCAATAAGTCGATGATTCTCTGCGAAAGTCTATAATTTAAATTCCTTCATTGAAATGGATGCGTACTTATTGGGTATTTACGTATGTATTGGGGATTCAACGGCAGGCAATTATACACGTACATAAAAATGTATGCTGTTTCATTTCTACGTCTTTGATATTTGTGATCCGGCCATAATTTATGAAGATAAGCGATGCTATAAATTTTATATTTTATGATAGTAGAAATATACTTGAAAATAAAGCCGTAATACGCATGAAATTAATCTATAGAATCGTTTAGAGTGGGCGTCAGAAAAATACTCTACCTGTTAGAATAAATTGCAGGTAAGTAGGATTTCAAAAATATTGTAGATTTTCAAAAATATTAATTTGGCATAGTATAGGTACTTAGTTACGGTTTAAATTACAAAAAAAAATCAATGGCTAATAAAATACTGACGCTAATTACAAGGTAAATTAATCTTCAGACAGGCAGACAGTTTTCTGTTCAGACTGAGTTAATTTCTATGCGTGGTCAATAGTTGAATGATTGCCGCTAGTGGAACCATTTCCTAAGCGCTTCCGTGCTTTGGAAGGCACGTTAACTCGTCCTGATTGTTATTATTTACAGTTTGCTGTTTATTATTTACAGCAAATGAAATAATTAACAGCAGTCGTTAAGCCGTGTCAGAGGCCTTCGGGCCATAAGAAATTTCAATACTCGGTTTAGAAACCCGTTCATCAAACTGCACTTAGCGGTACTGTAAGGTATAGGTACTCCAGACCTCCTAAAATACGAGTTCAAATTGTTTTTTCATACATACA
This sequence comes from Ochlodes sylvanus, assembly GCA_905404295.2. Taxonomy (NCBI): domain Eukaryota; kingdom Metazoa; phylum Arthropoda; class Insecta; order Lepidoptera; family Hesperiidae; genus Ochlodes; species Ochlodes sylvanus. The sequence continues at coordinate 7,186,566 of FR990126.1, read as the reverse complement.
CCTACTTATGAAAGGACAATAGTGCAATCTGCACACTCATAATGTATAGGCATTAACTTTATGCAAATATTGACAGCCTTTTTAAAGCGTCTACATTTTTAATTGACGAGTGGCTTGGTAAGTCACGACGCAAAAATACCGTATTTAACGTGTTTGAATATTTCTTCAGTGTTGTGGGCGGCAGTACACTCCAAAACCATGACAATAACAACCGGTAAAGTGTCGTGTGGAACGTTTTACATTGCCCCGAAGGCACGGAACTAGAGAGCCTCACCTAGAAGACAGCCGCTAGCTTTGAATGCTAGATAATTTATGATTATTTACTTACACTTATTTAACTTAGATTTCCTGAAAATTCGAAACCATTCGGCCGGTAGATTTTGGGAAATTCCGAAAAAAGTCAATAAAACGATGTTTTTTCAAATAACTTTTAAACTACAGTATCGATCAGTTCCATAATCTAATCAGCTCTCCTACTTAAAAAACAGCGTCGAATGCCGCAATGAGCTTCAAAATCGGTTAATCTGTTCGGGAGATATCGTTGACGAAGAAATTTGTAATTTTTTTTTGTATCTAATTATAACTTCGAGATTTCGATGTATAAATTTATCTGTCTACCACAGATAAATTTAGTGTGAATGAATGGTTTAACATCTACATTATGTTCAATATCGTTTAAACTACAAGCCTAAACCACGACGACCACACGGGGAAAGTGGCATTCAGACGGGCGAGAACCAGTGCACTTACGGCTCACTAATTTTCAAAAGCCTAGTAAACGACATTGACCACTCAAAAACCTAGCAAGTCCCAAACACTTGCTCGGTTTTGAAATGGTCAAAGTGACTAAGTGGCCTACTGAGGTATTTAATTTGTCTGGTTCTCAGAGAATGTGTGTTACAATTACTAGATAGGTGTTGAATCCATTATTTAATAAGATTTTTTATAGACCGTGTCTTCACCATTTCATGCGACTTACCTACCTAACATGAAAGTATTTTTTAAAGTAAAAAACGTTATTTTTCCAAAAATTGTCCCTTACTGTGTTTTGATATGGAACAGCCGAATAGCAGGTACCTATTTTATACCGTAAGTCGTCAATGAGGCATGCTATACACAAGTACATTTAACAAGATATTAAATTGACTATGCACGGTGCACGTGTGTCCATCACCATTAGTTATATTATATAGTAAATAAACTAGCCACGAGCGCCTAAAGCAAGATGCGCACGGTAAATAAGAATAACGGGACTTTTACAACCTCCGCACCGGAGCGCGCCCAGCCTCGCCTCGGAACATTGCCAATTCCCATTGCTCAAGTCTTAACATTGGAATTTCTCACTTGTACGACCATAAATAGAATTACTATTATTCATTATATTATCGAGAGGTTTATTCAATCTTCAGAAGTGGGCTCCTTCGAAGATTCCTCTTCATCACACTAGTGATAATCCCCTGACAGCCTTTACCTCAATGCCAAACGTGGATCTCACCATACTGATTATTCTGCTGTATACCGTGCACGTTATTATGATGTTTTGTTAAACAGAGGCTAATCTAACCTTCAACATGATGATGCGTAAATACTAGTAGATAGGTACATCGTTAACCAATAAAATTACGTGTCAATAAATAAAAGCTAATTGGATAATACATGTAAGTGTTGTGCATGTGTTACGTACCCAATGTCATGAAAACACTTTTGTACTTACCTATATTCTATCGTATGTACCCATTGACGTATGCAGGTACATAATAATAAAACTAAAATGTTGTTGTAGACAGATCCATTGGAAATATTTTTTCAAAACTTCATTATACATGCAGGTAGGCTTTCATAGCTATTGAGACAAAACATTTTTTTATTATTATTGTCTGTCTGTATGTTCGAGTATCACGAGGAAGGGAATTGAAATAAAAACAAACATTAGGTTTCGTCGAACATACAACCATTGCCCATAATACATTATGTTTTATATAATGTAGCTTCATATTTCGAGATCATCTACCACGTGAAAAGGGAACGTGGCGCCACAAGGCGACATAATTTAACTACTTACGTCATGTAGACCTAGGCACGAAAAACGCTCAGGACGCTCAGGTACAACTTCTAGAACTTGTACACCAATAAATCTTCAATAAAATTACAAGTTGCATATTATATTATTATTAGCATGTTTTCAGACTGTAGACATCGCGAACAGCGACGATATCTACAGATATAATTAGGCAAATAGATTAATACTAACAAAAACATACCTACATACATCCAGGATATAATTATTTAAGCGCAAGCCCATACAGAAGTAGCGACTTAGTTTGGCCGACGAATGAGCATGATGACAGGGGGTCCTTCCTCAATGGACATCAGTAACACGTTGCGTTTCTGGCGTCCAGAAATGACAAGCTCTCAAGTCCAGCCGGAACACAACCAGTTCGGCGGCCGACTCAAGCACGAAGACCGGGCCTCCGCCCTAACCCCAAACCAGGGCCCCAGTTCTGTCACCTCTTACGACAGCCTGGTGTACCGGCGTGGGAATGGGGTTAGTATTCGAGGCCGCCGAAATTCGGCCAGAATATTAATTTATTTTTATTCAACTCAAACGGAAAATTGATTTTCTGCGGTTTGTCCTTCTAAAGGGTTGGGATTATTAATTGAAACTAATATTTCGAAGTTATTATCATGGTTTATTAGAACTTCATGATTAGGACAAAATAACAGCATCAAATTTGTTTCAAAATGTGAAAGGATTTGTCACAATAATATTTAACATCTATGGTAGTCATTAATTTAAATTCTGTTTTTACACAATACTTTCAAACTACATTAAAAGAAACACATGTAAAAAATACCATTTCATTTGGAGCCACTACGTAAAAGAAACTAGAAGTAGAATATATATTTCATTTGGAATACATCACGATAAGACGATTTCATTAAAATATAGTACAGTAAAAGTCTGTATATTTTAAACACTTAACAAAATTACAAGTAATATAATATAGTGAAATATAAAGTAGTGATGGAATATTTTAGTGTTCAATTTTTCATGATTCAGCTACAATACAGGCTATCGTTGCCGTTTCACAGATTCAGGTGAGAGAAAACTGCAAACAGTGTAAATTGCCGAGCGATAGAAAATGGCACGAGACACACATTAGTTATTAATTCATATTGCAAAATCGTTAAAACTACAATTCAGCAAATCAATGAATATTCATAAAGATCTTCATAAAACTATAATCGTAATAGTCCACTATTAAACCGTACCATTAATATATCGATAATTGCATTTCAGTACTTCAAAATAAAATAAAAACTAAGCGATCTGTACTCGATGTCGTAAACTTTATATTCATTGTATAACTATCTAATAAAAAAGAAGTAAAAAATATACTTAATACTTTACAAAAAGTAAATAAAAATAATAGCTCAGCTGACTAACAGTAACAGCAAATTTGATAGCTTAAAATATAAAGTCGGAAAAATAACAACAATGAAAAGTGAAACCCAGGAACACGGGAGGTGGAATCCTAAAGCTCTTAATGACATTTTTATTATTACCATTAATTATATTCTTCTATTGGTGTATTATTTTTACTTAATCTATTCAATTCCTATACTAGGGTGACACGCACTTAGTACTCGCCTCTTTACTGTGCCGGGAGCACAAACGATGGCCATTAAACAATATATTTATTACTCTAGACTCACTTAGTAGTCGACAATTATTTGACCACAATAAAACAATTAAATGAGAATATAATCAAAACGAAGTAAGTCTCTTCCAGAGTTCGATGCACTCTCGTCAATTCTGAGTTGCTGCGTTAACATCCGAGGGGGCGGGTTGCGACTCCTGTAAGATACAAAAGTACGAGTTAACTCGCAGTTATTTTTATTAAACCATTCAAATGTCAATTGAAAACAAGTAATTTTAATAGAAAAACTAAACATAACGAAGCCTAGTTTCCAATTCCAAAAAATAATCCTAAATAGGTATGATACAGCAAGCAATACAAATTCATTAATTAGTGATTTGTCTGGTCAGCTGACGTCAGCTTACCCAGTGATAGACAAAGGGAAGTAATAAACCGCGGCGTGACTTACGGCGGCGGGCGGCGCGGGCTGGATGCCGGCCCAGTCCACGAAGGAGGGCAGGTCGCGCGCGGGCAGCTCCGCGGCGAGCGCCTTCACGCGGAGGTTGCGGTCGTCCGTCAGCAGCACCACCTCGCGGACCACGCGCGACCGTTTCGACTCGCCACCCTCGTCCGTTTGAACGTCTGACGACAAATACCCTTATTATATATTTACTAGGTAATATTTTATCGGTCCTTACCTTATTATCATATCGTACAAACGTTTACCTAATCCTGTTACATTTATAAAAAAATCGTTACTTCTATCAGTTTACACATTCATTTCAGCAAAAAGTGAGTATAACGGCTCTTATTATAATAAAAAAAATTCAACAACTCACCAGCGTCGGTCGCGGGTATGTTAGCGAGATTCGCGTGCAGGTTGAGCGCGGTGGCGAGCACGCGGTCGTCGTTGCACGCCCGCACGTGCTGCTCGGCGGTGAACGCGCGCGACGCGAGCAGCGAGCCGCGCGCCGTGGCCAGCCGCACGCCCGCCGCGCCGCGCACCCAGCCGAGCGCCTCGCGCGCCGCCTCGCCCACGCGCCCGCACCGACCCAAACCCTCCAGCTCCGTCACCACTGGGTAACATACACCCGTTAACCTCATTTTTTACGTACCAATATATGAAGATACGTGCATACATGCGTACCTTACCCGTGCATCACCACTGACCAATAAATTACACACTAATTAGTGGTATATCGTTACGTCCAACGTACGTTGGTGCGTACTCACGTGTGCACCTAACGCAAGCCTTTCAGCCTTGTCAAACACCCGTTTTTTGTATAAATAGCCGATAAACAAGCAGACGAGACACCATATTGTAGATGTTGACAGTCGCACATGGACAACAGTGACACTAAAGGCATCACCGATTCGTTGCCGGCCAAGAAAGACGGAAGAGGAAAGTAAATTCTAGCTCTCAAGATATATAAAAATAATATGATTTAATTACGTATCTACAAGGTAGGTTAGTTTTGAAAAACAAAAAAAAGTGTTAGTTTTCACAAGTTAACAAAGTTTTTGATGATTTTTTATTGAGAGTTATACCAGGACTGCATGAGTGATAAGGAGGTTGTACTGAACAGTAAGTTATATAATTTATGTTGTCAATATTGCAATCGGAAAACTTGAAACGAATTCCTGAAACATATCGCACCTTTAGAAGTGGCATGGCTCGGGGTTTTGAGAGAATGTCTGTTCCATCTTTAAAGATGGAGCGGTCATTTTCTAAAATTTTGAGCTGTGACACTTTAATTTTAAAGGAGCATAAACATCATGGCAATAAAGTGTCATGTCATAGATTAAGGCTGAGATGTATAGACGATACTTAGCCTTAGCTCAGACTTTACTTACGAAAAACTTGACTTTGCAAAAACTGCGATTTGGTATTTATAGACATGTCACGCTGAGATTGTGCTCAGCCCGTTAATGTCATAATTGATTGCTGCCATCTATCTGTTTGTTAATACGAAAAAATTTAAATGTCTTAGAAACCGACTAATATCAAGGTTCATTTGGAACCATTATTTTTGTTCGGATAATAGCCAAAGTTTTTGGTAAGTCGTCTATTCCATGAACTTATTAAACTTTGCTCAGCTCGTACTCAGCCAAGTCAAAGATCGCTTTATAAATACGAACGCTGTCTTAAGTCAGAGTAAAGTCCGAGCTAAGTCTAAGTTTCGTCTATACATCTCAGCCTAAGTGTTTGTCTTAAGCTGGCGGTTCGCGGCCGAGACCGAGACAGGAGACCGCGACCGTTACTTTGTATAGGCGCGACAGACTGTCTCGGTCTCGGTCGCGAGTTGTCGCCTATACATTGCCTATGGTCAAGTGCCGGTCGCGGTCTCCTGTCTCGGTCGCTTGTCTCGGTCTCGGCCGCTAACCGCCAGCTTTAGGCAGTCATGTACGCAATACTTGAAGTACATACATGAACAAAACACGTGTTCATGTGACCAATCAATTTACAAATAATCAATTCAGAATACGCAAATCAAGAAAATTCGTTTAAATTTCACACTCAGAATTATTAAATCAATTGGTCAACTCAATTCACGTGAACAGGAGATATGACGTAATATTCATTATGTTACGTATTAAAGAATTTAATGAGAGGCTCTTCACCAACAAATCTCGAATTAACAAAGGACTGGTAATCTATATTTTTATCAAAAAGTAATCAATGTGAATAAAACTGCATACATATGTACGTACATACAATATAAGCGTATTCAATACTAAAATGCTAAAACGTATTTAGGTATACTGTATACGACGTACAAAACATGTTTTAGATAATCATATTTTTCCTTCCTCGATAATTATTCTCCAATTTGGGAGAACGAAGACAACATAATACACGTATCATGTTGTGGCGTATCAATATAAATATACCTGTCAATCATATTATTCACATTACATCACGTAATTAATATCGTTAAATACAATATCATTAAATGTAATCGTCAAATCGTCAAATGGCTAGTTTTTCCGGAAATCGAGATAAACCGTTTTTTATCCTTAAACACCCTTCCCCCCCCCCCTTCCCCACCTCAGATCGCTCGTAACTTATTTTCCCTATAATTTTTGTTATATTCTCTTCCATTTAAAATGTGTTTCATTCTACTATTATTATTATTATTTTCAAAAATTATTATCTATCCTGGTCTAATACTCGACCGAATATCCGAAAATGTAAGTATGACGCATGTGCCCGCGCTGCGCCTATGCAACTCTTATTAATTAATTTTTTTCGTTAGTCAGAACGGATAAATTAATGTCTACTAACACCTTCGATGTGTCTTTAAAAACAACGCTTGTTCAATAAGTCTAACTGTGTTCAGTGTCACCTCACCATCATCCCTCCCTCATCCGCTACGGACTCACCGACGAGCGGCACGGCGAGCTGGTACGGCTGGCCGGGCGCCGCGGCCACCGCGCGCAGCAGCGGCAGGTGGTCGATGAAGCAGTTGGTGTCGGGCACCAGCCAGCGCGGCCGCACCTCCACCTCCACGCTGCCCGCGCCGCCGCCCAGCATCTCCTGCGCAGACAAACAAACGAACATCGCTTTAGTCGCGGAATTACAATATTTTTATATTAATTTTTTTGAAGTGAATACTTCTATAGTATCGTTGTGATTTGGAATTCGATGTAACGGAAATGACGCGGTGGGAGTAAATGAGATATGAAGCATCGGCAAAATGGCGACTTACGTAAGCAAAGCAAAAAAGCATCAATATTTGGACTATTCGTTTTTTTAAGGATTCACTTCTAGCATGTGTGAATTGCACACATTTTGTTTTTTTTTTACATAATATAAGTTAATGCTTGACTACAATCGCACCTGATGGTAAGCAGCGATGTAGTCGGGGGAGTAGGGTGGTAAAGCGCATATTCACTCTTGACTTGAAGACACCGACATTGTAATCGAACGGAAACACCGACGCAGGCAATTTGTTCCAGTCCTTCGCGGTACGTTTAATGTTTTCACATTCAGTGTTTGTTTTACATCAGTTGGTTTACAAATAATAAATATATGTACCTAAGTATAAAGATAGCCGACTAAACAACTTTTCCGAGTGTGGTTACTAAAGTATATTATAGTCCCTAAAGCTACGGCCATTACTAAGTAGTAGGATAACAACCCTTTTTTCTTTTTAAAGCCGGTATAGCTCACTAATGTTGTGATCTAGACGATGATGTAGTTTATGTGATAGAGGAATGTTAGTTCTGGGATCGTGGTTGTTTTTTATTTCTAGTGCCAGTAGTGTAAAATACTACAGTAGGAAAAGAAGACACATGACTTTTAAATATTTTAAACTGACTGGTTTGAAGAAGACCATGGTGTCAACTGGAAGTCGACTGCAGAAACATCTTTCATTACTTCTTCTTAGTACATAACAATGAGCTATTTGGCGGAGTTAGACATCGGAGTCTGTTAAACATTGACTTACGTTCACACATATTATAAAAAACTAGTATGTACTAAGGTAGTGGGACCATAGAAAGCATTAGAGGAATTGAGTTTGATGTAAATGTACTAGACAAATACGTTATGGCCTAGCGCTGGATGGCTAATAGTTATCACGTCAGTTATATTGCAAGATACGAAACAAATGTGGGATCGTCTACTGTCTATTAATAGTGGGATCTCATTAAAAAGCGTTACATTAATAAATTTGCGTTTTTGCCGGTCGTAGGTAGATAAAAGATAAATTATAAGGTATATTTATGGTTATAACATAATCCGGCGTCTTAATAATGTAACAGGTTTACGCGATCCGCACAGACAAATTGCGAGAAGATTCCCACGCGGCATATTCCCTACAGAGCGGCTCCTACAATCCTTACATCTGTTTTCGTCGCCCCGGGCACGAACGGACCTGTGAGCGATTAACACCCATTCCCAATACTCTATCTATCCACAAGTCTTAGTAAGTTACCAAACAACTGTCAAATTCATCTATAGTTTAATGTTGTTAATACTTTATCTACTATGTTGTCCAGATGAGTACATTAGGAACGATCGTAAAGCAACATTGCAGCCTCATCGTCCGCTACATTGTGGTACTGTTAACACATTTCGCCTGTCCCCTACATGCACGTCATAACATTTAACTATTAATCCATATATTGTGTTTTATGTGCATTAAACGTCTAAATGATTAAGACTACGGTACAGTTAAAACATAAAATGGGTTTAAGGTTAATTTGCAAATACAGTTAATAAATCTGTCCTTAAATGAGATATGCTTCTGGGACGAGCAAATCGAGTAATTACTATTTACTACTAATTGATCATTGAATTGTGTGTTATCATTTATTTAAATGTATTTCTATATGTAGGAAACGGTATTTGATCGTTTCGTTCATAGTACATATAAAATCAAATTGCATGAGTTGTCAATTTTAGATTACAATAGATTATAGACAAAAAACTTACGCCAAATGTGTCAAACATTCCCCCGTACCACAAACCTTGCTCGCATAGACATTCGACATTATGTTAAAGGAGATTCAACAAAAGAGTGAATAAACTGTTACTAAGTAAATGCACTTACCTTTCTGGACTTCCTCTCTGCGTACCATAGGGTGGAATTGTTTTCAAGCATTAAGTGATCAAATATTACAGGACTCTGCTTATTTTCGAAGTGACTCGGTGTCTTACCATCAAGAGGCTTGTCTGCTCATTTGCTTTCTATTTATAAAAAATACCGGTCAAATGCGATTCGGATTCGTGCACCGAGGATTCCGTACTAACTTGTAGATAATAATGAATTCATACCGTTTGTAATTATTTTTTCTGCGTTAAAACTATTACCAATTTTCGGATTTTCTTCCCCTTTTTCTATTGTAAGTTCTCACTTCTGCCAAATTTCATGATTCTAGGTCAACGGTGCAACAAATGCTATATAGGTTTTGATTACCAAGCGTCAAAATATAGGGCATATCACTTGATTTTTCTCTGCTCCAAACAGACGGAAAACAAAGTGATCCTATAAGCGTTCCGTTTTTTCTCACGAGCTACGGAACCCTAAAAAGAACAAGTTAAACAACCAACCTGCATCCGCTGTCGTCGCTTCTCGAGCGTGGCCTTCCGCGACTCGAGCTGCTCCTTGCGGCGGAGCAGCCGGCGCGTGGCCTCGTCCGCCGTCTCCGGGACCTCCGCCAGCCCCTCGCCGAGGCTGGGCGGGCCGCTCGCCAGCCCGCTCGCGCCGTCCTCTTGGCCGGAGTCTTCAGACTAGAACCGACAAGTTAATAACGACCTCCATGTCCGAAAGAAATCATTTAAATATGCTCAGATTTTGATTCTTTGAACGTTCATGCACTACAAGTACGAATACGAATGATTAATGGTAGTTTTCAATATTCTATTTATCCATTATCCTCTGTTAGTTGCTCAGCAACTGGCAAATAGTCGCTGACGTTGTAGTTTTAATTTTATTACCGCTTTCATCAACTAAGTTCAACTAAGTATCAACTAAGTTAACAAAAGATTATATGTAGATACACAGAACATTGAAAACGGCCGTAAGTGAACTACACTTAAAAATCTGTCGTCTTTCGATACAGAAATCTATTTTTAAGTTCTCATTATCCGATTTACTGTGAATGCAATCAAATAGTTTAACGATTACGCTCGCTGCATCGCTAACTAAGCCGGGCGAAAATAGAACGGATACAATAATATAAGCTCGTTTTTCCAAGTTTAAAAATAGGTTTTTAATGCGACATGAAACCCTCATTATCATACCAAGTGTTGTAATTGCGGGTGATGCGGCTGCGGGCGCTCCACCGCGCTCACGTAGCGCGGCGCCGCGTCCGCTGGGTACTCCAGTTTGAGCACCGGAGGCTCCACCCCCACCAGGTATCTAAAACATTACTTTATTTTAAAACCGATGTAATGTAGATAGTATAATGTGTTAGATTGTTTTAGGTTTAAGCTAGCAAAATATTTGACGATTTTTATGACAGAATGGTCACGATGCCAGACCGCCGATAGAAAGGTAGTGGGTTCGATTCCCAGCGAGGCAAAAATTCAAAGGATGAATTTAAATTTTTGTCCTCGGTCCCTGTGTCTTTGTGTGTTGCTCACGGCACACATGACACTGGGAATCCTAGTGTCGGGCTATGAGTGGTTAGAATACAAGAAACATGTTTTTTCATTGTGAATGTTACACGATGGTACGGAAACTTTCGAGTCCACACTGCACACGCAGTTCTTTGCTTTATTTATAAAAGCTACTCTGAGGATAAGGATTCGTCGATTCGCCACCTCCGTGATAACGCGTGTTACGACAGCCGTCGTGAATATGTACGTATGTATATGTATTTTTTGAATGAATGCTTCTGAACGTGTGCGAGTACTCACTCGGTGCCGAAGAAGAGCAGCTTGCGCGTGCGCAGCGCGTGCTCGGCGGCGTGGTGCGGCACGGGCGCGGCCGCGCGCGCCCACGCCGCCGCCGGCTCCATGTACATGAGCGGCGTGAACCCCGCCAGCGACGCGTCCTCGGCCAGCCGCACGCACGTGTCACCTACCACCGGTCACCGTCAGTCACCACCATTACCTCATCCATACTCACACTTCACCAACAAGCCATGGCAATATAGACGCTGCGTGGCCAAACAATTCGTATTTAAATGTACTGGGACCTTCACTTGGTGATGTATTGACCACGTACATTTCAGTACAAATTATTTATCTGCGTAGCCGGCGACATCGCCTTGGTGCTTTCATAAGGTTTACCTGGTAAAGTAACCAGGCAAACCTTATGAAAGCTACTGATTTTTTTATTTTCTAATTACCCCAGCATTAGGTGATTGTTGAACAACGAGATCTTTGATCGTTTCGCGTGTGCTCTCGCCACCGTGGTGCGTATCAAATAAACTATTATAACTGGTTGTATAGTCCCACTCAAGGACTGGCTACTCGGCCTTTATAAATAAATTTTCGGGTAAAACAATAAAGCCAATAATACAATATTGTCGCGGCGACCGTCCGATTCCCACACACATTAAGGTAATCGCTACATTGTTGCAATCGACTACTTCGACTCGACTCGACTCGACTAATCGACTACTCGACTGTTCGATTGTTAGTAGATTGTTTATCAACGACCACAACCTTGCATACAGTTGAAGATTCATTCGATGATGTCTTCTATAACAATCGCCCAATCGTAAGATAAGTAGGTTACGTAAACCAATTAACGTTAAAGTCTGTCTAAGAAAGTAGAAAGAAACTATAACCTAAATATAAAAAGCTGGATATTGTAGAGTCAGGATTATTTGGAGTGGCCCCTATAAGATCAGGAGAACGTTCCGTCTTCCGTAGAAGACTTTTAAGAAATGATGAATATGGCTAGATGGAAGGCAAAATGTAGTAACCCTTACTTAAATCACTTACCCTCCTTCGCTTCACTTTCCAACACTATGTTCTTGTCATCTAGTGCTTCGAGGATATTCATAAGCTTCGCCAGCCAGTCCCAAGGATCATTTTCGCTTCTAAATACATAAATGTTTGTAATCAGATTCGGTTTCTTAAATTGTATATTGTTTACAATAGAAAATATACATAAACACATTTAACTCACTCTGATTCGAAATTGTCAAGCGATGGCGGCGGATTCCATATGCTACTGTGACACAACATCCAGTCCGACCACACCTGTGACAAAATAAAACAATTTTAATTACATTTATACAACTGACTGAATACAACACAATTTAATCTACGCAAAAAGTTCTCTCGATTTTCCTATTCAATAGAAATACAAGAGTCAGTATCAGAGACCTCTATCAGACACCTCTATCAGAGACTATTTCTCTTTAAGAGCTCTTTAAACAAAATACTAATTGTATTTTAATTTTGATAAGATTTTGACAAGTCATGTTGAAGTAGTCTGTACCTTGATGGCAGGTAGCAGCAGCAGCGCATCGGCGTGCTGCTGCGACGGCGACGGCTCGGGCAGCAGCGCGCAGCAACGCTCCACCAGCGCGCCGAACATGAGCAGCGACACGCCCAGCGCGCACTCCAGCCACGCGGACCGCCCGCCGCCGCTCCCGCCATCTACACCAACCGCAGTTTATAAACATCATATTCAGTCAAATCAATCAATGATTTTTTTCTTTCTATGTAATTTATATTTTTGAGTTTTCAATAATATGTGATTAGACCACATTACAATAACAATATGTTAAAAATACATTTTTTTAAATAAGATGAGTCAGTGCTTGACAACAATCCCACCTGATGGTAATACATACATACATACATACATACATACATGCGCAGTGAATTAAGCCCACTCTTGGTCAAGATAGATAGAAATTATAGATCCACACACATTGGCAAAATACCTATGTAATATACCAAAATACATATACATAAAACTATACTACAATAACTCTAAGAAATCTATAATGAATATGTAATAATGATGTGTATTGTGTAATTAATTAATAATTTAAAACAAATTAATATAGGCTTAATCATGTAATAGTGATTTTTTTATTGCCTTTAGTAATACATGAAAGGCAAAATTCTAAACTAAATCTTCAGGAAGCAATTCAAAGATTCCACGTTACATACAAATCAAACTAATAAAAATAACACGCACAACCATTACACAGAAATTTTATCAAATGAATACTTTATTTTATTTCAGTAAGGATCAATTTACATACAAATATAATCATAGCGATGTTTGTCTAAATACTTTAAATAGGGTTCGATGCCAGAGCCCCCTGGATAGTTGCCACTATCAAATGAAATCAATGCCAAATAACGGTCCAAATTCCCCGTAAGACGTGAAGACCGATGTAAAACAAAGTTACGTTATATTACACAGCAAGGCAAAGAAAAAATGCAAAGTGATTATGCCGCGCGATTATGTCGCGTGTATTGCGACCACTTACTTGGATCGTAAAGAAAATAGGGCCTTTATTTTGTTTATTTCTTTTAAGGTTTTTATGTATATTCATAGTGGTTCAGATCACGAGAGAAAACTAACGATGACAGGTATATAGATTTTTAAATCCGTAGTAGGTTGAAACAAGTACACGGAGAACACCTTCGTATTAAAAAATGCCTAAGTATTATTAAGTGTAAATGCATGATAATAGTTGCATGTAGCTTGATACTCGTACTGCATAAGAATAATTATGCAAGCATTCTTATAAATAAAGTCGGATGTACTATTGCCGGTTCACTGCAGGATAGTACTGGTGACAGTAGTCAATGTGTTTGTTTTGCTTAACACCACCTGCGCAACGACGATAAAATTATGTCATAAGGCAATGTCCTTAATTTAAAAATATTACCAAATCTATTGCGGCACTATGTTCACAATGATGTAACTTTCCATGGGAAACATTGACATCGTTCATTAAATATTTATATGCTTAAGAACATAAACGTCTGTTTATAAAATGTTATTGAAAAATATGTTTTAAAGCCTCAACAACCAACAATAAATAAAAACGAAACTACTTGACAACTGTCCCCCACACCATCCTATAACGAACAGATGAAACAGGATTGTGCTACAATAATAGCGCATTCGCTCCCAGTAATGAAACGTTTAGAGCAACATAAAAATTAACGGCGCATATGAATGTGATTATTAGAATTGATGTATAAAAACTATAAAAGCCGCTTTAGAAAATGCTAACTAGATTATAGGACATGAGTAGAGTTTGTAAACGATGACCGACAGCCCGTCGGCCGACCGAGCCGGTCGGGTATAAATAGAGACGACTAAAAATACACAGCACGGATTGCACCTGCGTACGGATTAAAACTGCCTTCACAATAGTATGAATGTATACAAACAAGTCTCGACATATCATTTGTCATCAAATGTATCATGGTCCAATTCGAATGGGGTACCATTGCCAAAGATTATTGTTCGACCGAGAGGCCAATGTTAAGGTAGCTGGTAAGAAAGATAAGCCAATTAATAATTTAATGGTAGTTGTCCTATATCAGCCTTAACAGCTGGTAATGAGTATGCGGCCTACTTTAAGTAGAACTGAATCTTTTAAAGTTACTTCTATATCATTCATCTTCTATAACTTCCATATTTTATTCCGGCACTCTAAATTGAACTTCTATCAAACGGAAAAGATTTGCCCAAAAATCGAGCTATCGTGAAATTAAACAATACACTGAGACAATTAAAATGGACAAATTTAAATTGTATGTAACGCGTTATAAAAATGGCTGAATAACTTTAATTTAATTTTATTGAAACGTAACTGTTGCTCTCTATTGTTTCGTAATAAAATAATGATCACACAGAGAGAGTAAATCATATTGTTAAGAGTATTTATCTAACTGCTCAATATACTGTATGGAAGATGTTTGTTTTCCACAATGCAAGGAATGTTAGTGTGAGACCAATTATTCTTAATTTTTACCGCGCAGATTGAATTGATTAATGAATAATAATTATTGTTAATACAGCCGCAACGTATTTATGAGTTACACAGATCATTACCCTTTGTACAAATTGCATCAACATTAAATGATTATTTTGAATGGAAGATTCCACGAGTAACCGTATAGGGAAAATGAATTCACACGGCTAACATTTTGGGAAGTTGAAAGAACAGTTACGAAAAAAAATTGTCGGCCCATTCCGTGTACCGCGTGCCGCGAAAGGCACGCAGTAAGCGAGCGGGATAATTAAGGGCCTCGAACGCTATAATTTTTTCTCTAATAATTTAATACAACATTACGTGTAATAGCGTAAAACAGCGGTGGTCACAGTGGCATCGGTGAGTCAGTGTTGTTGAACCTGTCTCCGTCAAGTATGCGCATTTGTGCAGAGGGCGCGCGAGGCGGCGCCGTGCCCGGTGCATCAACCTCCGATAACTTGTAATTTGTAATTACCAACCTTTAGTACCCCGTCCAAGCCGCAGGAAATGGCCACGTTTACAAGCACGCCTTGTATTAAAGAAAGTCTCACGCATTGATTACCTTCCTGTCATATTCTTCGAAATGTTAGATAGTACGCTTAAATTTACACAAATTAATAGTATCAGATTGGTCATCAAATACTTTTGTACGTCAATGTGATTTAATTTACTTTGTAGGATTCGATTATTAATTATATTAATAAAAAATAATATTGTGAATCCGAAAGTCGAGTTCACTTCAATATAAATGCATGAGACATTTACATAGAACGGAGTAAAGCGACCACGGTTAGCACTCGCTGTTGACCATTTTAAGGAAATATAATTTGCATATTACAAGTGTGTTACATTAGACGAATAAGCGACTCTATCAGGTTGTGCACGAACGAAGTAAATAATATTTTAATATTTGCACGTTATTACAATATGAATAAAAGTTATTTGCCAAGAAGTTATAATTAATAGCAGATGTACGGCAGATATACATACATCTATAACATACATTTTAATTTTAAAATTCTCTAACATATTAACTTATGCATGCAGACATCCGTCGGCGTCGTCCCAGACATGTTAAAATATTACGTAAGTCAATTACGCTGAATATCTGTAACAACTTTGATACGAGATGTATGTGTTAAAAACTTTTATGGCGTTTATTAATTAGTTAAGAAATCAGATATGAATATATCCGTAAATTTTTTGTTTGACCACTCCAAAGAATTAGACGTTGTAGATATCAAAAAAATCCGTGTAAAACTATGACTAAATAACCTATTTTGATATTAATCTATGCCTACATTTAAAGTTAGATATATATTTAATACTCGTAACATCAAATGGAATATTATTTTGACGATGGCGATCGCATTATAGTCTATAGTAAAATGTTTTTAAAACATACATATAATTGTATCAAAATAATACATAAGTACAATGTTAATAAAATACGAACGACAACAATTAAATTATAATTTTTATGAAACATGCAAAAACCTTCCGTTTTTGTAGAAATTTCAACATAAAAATATATTACCTAAAATAAAGTGCGAATAAGTACTCTCTTTAATTTTTTCTAGTACTTATAGAAATAAAATATAGTTAAAAAAACTAAAAAACACGGTTAGGGCTAGAGCAACTTTGTATACTATAGTCAACCCCAGTTTAAGTTACCATGGTATCATTAATAACACGACTGTCATTCATACATGAATATTCTTTTCCTTTGTACATTTTCTTATAAAATATATAATTCACATCATAATTTGGAGTCTTTACTCTGTACATATTATAAAATCATTTATCCTACTTTGCACGCCACACTAATCTCAAAAAATAGAATAAGTATGTCTCGATCAAACGAATCAGTGTGCTTAATATATTTCGCAAAGTCATCAATAGATGGCATGGATAGATGAAAATATGGATCTATAATCTAGAAAATTATAATTAATATTCTTACCACTGACAGTTAAAAAAGAACCTTAATACAAATGCACTGAGTAACTTTTGGATAGTAAATTTCGAGTTAATGCGACGTTTTAAAGGGGGCAAATCATGGTCAAACATTCTGTTACATACCAACATACTAAATTACTAAAATACGTCTGAAGCTAATAAAAGCGTGTTAAAATAGGGTTATAGGGTGGAATGTTCCAATTTTCCAATTAGGTTATGCTATGCGTGATACACTTGACAAGAGATTATTAAATTCCCCCATTTTAAAAGTCAAAAATTGTAAATCCTTATCATTTTTTTTATGGAATTAAGATAGCAAACGAGCATGCAGCATCATGTTCCGCTGCCGCCCATGACAACTGTGACCGACTTAGAATAAGACTCAAATGGAGACTCGGATAGTTAGTCCGGCTAGGTGACGGTGTTAGAACATTAGCTGGTTAGTAAGTATGGTATGAGGACTGGGACAGGGACTGTTAGTGAAAGTTAGTCCTGTTAGTTATTGTTAGTAATAGTCCAGTTAGTAATTGTTAGTAAGAGTCTCTTTATAATTCGGTCACAGATGTGTTGCTACCTTTGAGGACTGAGATGGTCGCCTCTAAAAAGAATCCGGAAACACAGAGAGCAACGCGAGTAACGTGTTATATTGTTACATCTTTTAAATAATATTAAAATACCATAAAATAAGTAAAAAAACAGGAGATAAGGCGATCTCAGGCAAGCGCAGGAGAGCCCGCCGCCGGTCGGGTGTCCGGTTCACCTTGCGACTTGTTATGAAATATGAACGTGAACGTCGCGAGATATGGGAGACTTCACGTCAACTGTTACATTATTCAATACACGTTTATTTACAGACAGTTAATACGAGTATGAGAAGAAATAAAACTGATATGATAACCAACGTGTTGTTAAACAATAACTCTGTAGGTAATGTTTTAGGGATCACATATTGAACTTTTTACGTATTTTTATTAATATTATTATTAAGTATCAAAAGAAAAAAAATTCGTACAATGATCTCATAACTGTTAAACATTGAAAGCGTTATAAACCTGAGGGTCATGACGCCCTATTTTACAGGAATTGTTTTGGTGGAATCTATTATACTCCACGAATTTTCATAAGTTTGTTACCAATAGAAACAAATTGAAGTGACTGAAGTATTATTTGATTATTCGATAACTAGTTTCGCTAATTATTCATTTCAAAATATATATTTTTTACAATATAAATTTGAAGCAGGTTGTATTGACTCAACCTTTCTCTCTCACAAATATAAATGTGGATGAGATTTAATTATTTTAATTTTACGTCGGCTGACGTTTATACGGCGCTAGATAATTGCTGTTAACTATACCAATGATAAAGGTGCGGGGACGATGTCTGCGCACGCAACACGCGCTCAAAACGTTGCACACTGCATACAAGCACGTTGATAACTTATATTACGGGTCAACTCATGAGGAACTTCTCGGAACATGGTATCGTAGAGTACAAACAAATACGGATTGAACAAATATGTGCAACCACAGGCATTACTTCACTATATAAATCATGACTCCATTATATAATGGAAATAGTACAATAGAGTACTTACTTAAAAAGTAATTCGATTTAATCCACATGACTGTAAGATAAAATAAATCTAGGTTTTTTGTTTACCCTTATCCCGATTTTTTTTGTTTCACGATGCGTGTATGTATACGTTAACATGGTATCTAATACTTAATACATTTTTGAACCCATACTCTTTCTGTAATTTCCTAGACTCTCTATGTTATCCCATGAAATAAAACATAAAAAAATATAAATATAATTAATTCAAATAACTGAGCAAAACATACAGATGTTATGGAGGGCATAACAAGTTTACTTAATTAAGGCCGGTTACAGAGCAATGCGTATTTACAGATCTATGCCTACACTAAATAGATAGATGCCGCGAGCCGCCCGTCCAACTTGCCGCGTCCTACTCTAATTTTATTTTCCAATCAGACTGCATGTTCATTCCAGTCCATTCAAATTAAATCTATTGTAATTAACTCCCTACTTAATCTAATCAAGCTATCATTAAAATTAGAAACTCGTCAAACTTCTGTTTACATTGTGGAAACTTGTGGCCTTGCATAGAAATGATGCGCCCGGATATTCCAGTAATCTTTTAAAAATGAACAAGCTTTTACCGCAAACTCTATTTCTGTGATCCATATTCCATATAGCAATGCGTACCTACCCCAAGACACAGGATAATTTAAATGTTATGAAACTGCTGTGAAATAATTAGAAGTGTTCACTACGCTACTCGAAGGTGCCGTCGAACCTCGGCGAAGTACGAATAAGTAAGCATGAAGTTATTCGAAGTGACTCTCTACACTAATAAATTATAGTGAAGATGTAACAAAGGCTTAACTCATCGTGGATTGTATAAGTTTTACTGATACGGGTTCTCACTATATGTACATATTTTGTACACCGATATTTCGGCCCGGTTGCGTTCAGCCGTGACCACTATCCATGCAACTGCGTCGAAATATCGGCGTAGAATACAGATCATAAGTACCCGTTTCATAGTAAAACTGGGAAAAGCTTTTGCCAAATTTTGTTAATAGATGGCGCTACTATAGATTTTGTGACATCGTGTAGCACATTCAAACGCATTAAAACGCTCTTTGATTGATTTATTTCTCACATCATTTATTTAAATAGCATTATCAATTATGAATATTAATTATCGTAAAAGATGGTATTTTGTAGCGCATTTGAATGTAACAATATAAGAACTCCCTTATTACTTAAAACTGAGAAAATGTATGATTAACTTTTTTTAATAGTACCTACTTCGAAACATACAAAACTGTGTTCCAAACACTTCAAACTTGAAGTTTTCAAAAACAGAGTATACCGCACAGATAAATAATTTTATCTCAAACTGTAGCAGCGCCATCTATTCACAGCTGTGCACTGCCATTGAAGAGTTACCTCTAAGCGAGGTGGCGGTGGTCTCCACCGCGAACATGTTGAGCGCGGTGAGCTGCAGCAGGCGCGCGGCCGGCGTCGGCAGCGGCTGCCGGTGCAGCAGCGCGCGGAACTGCCGCAGCATCAGCGCCGCGCACTCGTGGAACGACTCCATCCTGGACACACGTTATAGGTATATAAAACTCCTGAGTGACTAACAGACAACGCACAGCCGAAACTACTGAACGCAGGAAGCTGAAATTTGGCATGAACATTCCTTGGGGAGTGTAGGGGAGCACTAAGAGAGATAACCTGATTTTTTGGAAATTGGCGGGCGTAGCCGCGGGGGAATGCTCGTGTTATCATAAATACGGATTACATACATTACATACATTTGGAGGCACGGAAATGCCCCCGCCAAGAACGCTTTAACTACCTTTTGTCGAAAAGGCAATTCCGGCTTCCAGATGTAATTATAATCTGTAATCATGTTTACGTTATACCCACCTCTGGTGGTTAGCGACCTAGAATACTGTCGCTAATCCCATGCCGGCCGAACAGGTGTCATAAAAGGCGATAGAAGCAGCCCTGCATGGTAGTAAGGCCTCGCGTAAGGATTATACCATCAATATTATTATTTAGTCATTAAATATTATTACTATTCTTTATTATCATTCGGTGGAGCCCGCCTGGCCAGCTACCATCCTCTTGAGACTCAACCGCCAAACGACTTGTCGTATCATTAGCCTACCACTACCCTCTATGTAGGAAATGGGAGTGTTTGCATTTTTACACCTATATAGAATCCTCTTATAATATTCTTATAGTTATTAATACGCACATTATAAACTCGCGCGCTAAAGAACGCGAAATGTGTACCATTTGTTATGTGCATCATTACATTGCTAGCATTTTATGTTTATTCAAGTGTCCCCTACCCATTTATACCAGCGCGCCGATAACCTGAGATATATGTATAATCAAAATGGCGTCGGAGCGGCTATACCACTATTTGAATATCAACTTACCCAATCTTTGTGATGAGTTTGCCATGTACATGTAGGTAGCTGGTGATGAAAGTTTTGTTCAACTGCAACAAAAACAACAATGAGTAAAAGCTTCATAGACCTTATCAAAATTTACTTTAGAAGTAACTATCTAAGGGGACACAAAAACTACATAATTTATACTACATTTAAAATCCAAACTCCATTTAAATTCCAAATTCTGCTTGCAATTGCTGATTTAAAATTCAAAGGTGCTGCTTTGAATTTCCATAATATTGATTATGCATCATTTGATTTTGCTTTGACGTCATGTATTTCACGAATATTATATTTGTTATTTGAAAAATATCAATCCTGATGTGACAAGCAACACTGTTGATAAAAGCCAAATTCAATAATATATATTATGAACTAGCTATTTCTGACCAATGCTCGGTGCGTTTTTGCTTCTAATATATCAAAATATAACACAAGAGCAGCCAACAATGCGTCGGTGTGGTCCAGCATAATTTCCTGTCATAAGACCGGACGGTACAAGCAATAATAGCAAATTATGAAAAGAAATCCGTCCATGAACCAGCGGAAACTTATTTGATTTGTTTTTGTCTACTGCTCCGTCAAAATCTCGACCACACTGTTCAAATCGTAAAGTTAGTGAACATAAAAAACTCGGAAACTATAGGATTTTTTGATTTAACTGATTCGTCCTTGTTCCTCCGACTTCTAGCTCCTTACCTCAACGGTGCTCAACTTGTCGAAGGTGTCTTCGGTGAGTTGTCGCGGCGTGGCGGTCCGCTGCCCCCCCGGCCGCACCCAGACCTCGCGGCGGACCCCGTCGCCCGCGCCCTCGGCCGCCGCCCCCCCGGCGACGCCCGTGTCCACGCCCTCCGCGGCGCGGGCCGCTTCTAACGCGGCGCGGCGCTTACGCTCCGCTGTCTCGTACTAATAAATAACGTAAATCAAAGTCTTGAGCACGACACGTTCACATCTCTGTTACAAGCCAAGCTCGTACGAATCTGACACGCAATCTACACCTTCCAATCCCAAACTGATTTTAGAAAACATTCGAATTTTTTATACATTATTATTATTATTTATTTTTTTATTATTATTATTTTTTACAGGATTCCTGAATCGGAAGGTGTAATCGCATTAAAGGAAGCTCAAGAATCTAACTTTTCATAATCAGAGCTAGCTTCGTTTTAACCAAGTAAGCTAGTGAGGATATACTAGTAAGCCAGTGTAAAGCCAGAAACCTGTAATTTCTAGTGTATTGTGTCTATTTTCAAAACTAGTGACCCCTTTACCGCTCAAGTCATTACACTAGCCTGGCTTTGGTTACTAGTTGCGTGAGCACGGAAAGGCGTAAACAAAAAACAAAAAGAAATGAACGAATAAGAATGAGAGCGGCAAGCTTGGTTGAGCCACTCTGGCTAACGACTCACTCACACAACATGGCAAGCAAGAACGTAAGGTACGAATATACCTTGCCATGGTCATCTTATTTTTGGACAGGTGAACTTTTTATTGTAGTTGCCATTATAGTTAACCTTAAATTGCGTCAACTTAAATACTGGTCTAAGAATCTTTATTTCTCAGAAGATTCGATACAATCATTTATTAATAAATATAAATAACATAGTCACAAAGTTCATTATAAATAAAATATTCGATGAGAATAGTTCAATAAAAATTATACAATTAAAAGTGGCTATCCTTTCATTATTATTTCGACGTCTTAATACCTGTACTACCAATTTAATATGGCGGTGATCTTAACATACAATCTATTGGACAGTAACATAATATATGTTAATAGCCGACAAACGAGCAGCCCAGCCACTAATGGCGAGTGTCACCGTCGCCCAGGGACATCCGTAATACTAAAGGCACCGATGCTTTGCCAGTCGAGAAAAAAGGAATAGGTAAGAAAGAATATTAGCTCTCAAGATCCCAGCCGACAATACAAATCGTTTGGCAGCCGGATCCAACGAGCGGGTGTGGCTAGCAGCCGGGCTGCAGCTGCAGCCCTACCTCCAAGCATATATATGAACTCGCATGCTGAGACTTTCAAAATAAAGTGTCCATGGGGTCAACATTACGGACAGCAGTTTTTTATAAGAGACCCTGAGATAGATTAACTAAATTGTCCAGGTCCGATAGTAATATTCAGCATGCACACCCGACAACAAAGCTTGTAGCCCGACGACAATACTTGTGCTTAAAACTTTAAAGTTCATGCATGCTTTATGCATGCACGGTAAAAGCTAAATATTTAACCTAATGACTACAATTTATCACCACCAACTGAACTACGTGCTATATTTCCAATAGTAATACCGAAAAAAATACTAAATACTTTTAAAACCATTTACAAACGAAAATTACTTAAAACGTTATGATAAAAAAAAGGTGGAGGTTTGTTGGTTCTGTCTATTTATTAGTTGATGAATTTTGCTGTGTTTTAATGATGCAACTTACACGCGAATGTACGCAGGGTGCACGAAGACGTCTTGCCTTTTGAAAGCGTAGCAAAGATACGTCAAGATATAGATAGACTATAACGGTCAATTCACTAACACTATCAGTTATTAAGTGGTTACATGATTCAATTTTTTTGATAATATATTCTTCAATAAATGTAACATGAAATTTTATACTCTTAAATAAGCAAAAATGTGAAAGCGTTTAATGTAATATTATGCTGCCTACCTTCTTTCTGTTCTCGTCAAACAATGATATTAAACTTTCCCGAGCCGATTGGAACGGATTAGAAGACATCAAACTTCTCATGTAATAATAAACTGCGTCCAACTTTCTCCTCTGAAAAAAAATTAGCCAATACATAATCACGCTTAAATATAGTTAGATAAATTTAGTTATGTACATAATTATATTGTTTGCTTACTGCGTATATTGCCAATATGGCCAACTGGTTGTATGGCCGCCCATTCTTAGGATTTATTTGCTGAGCCTTTGTATACCAAGACTTGCTTTTCGCAAAATTATTGGTCTCGTTTATTTGTTCCTTATATCTCGCCAAGTCCCCGAGGAACACATATAACTTTTGAACTGAGATGAGCGCCAACCCGACATACCCCAGCCCTTTTGGGGGAGCGGCGTGATTGTCATTAAGATAGTCATCAGTGTTAAATTTGTACGTTTTTTCCAACATTTGAACGAGATTCTCAAAGAAAAGATTCCCTTCCTCTATTATAATGTTTATCAGTTTAACGATTTCTGGCTTCTCTTCAGGAGATGCTTGCGTTACACTTTTGCGTAAATTTTCAATGAAAACGTAGTATAGAATTTTCCAAAACTTCTGTTCCACATTTTCTGCTTGACAGTACTTGAGATCGGACATCAGAAGTCTATGAAGGGCGTTTTGTAGCACTTTTCTGAGAAAAAAAGGAAAATATAGGTTTATAACATTTTATTTATTAATTGCTATAATAAACCTATAATATTAAATTTAGAATCCATAATAAAAACCATACAAGCCCATTATATTTATGTTCAAAATAATTAATGAGGAAAACTTTTGAAAGTTTTCCTTTTTTTACGTGATTGTTCAACGGCGCCAACAATAGCCAAACAGTGGTGAGCTGATTACGCGTCGTCAATAACCTGAAGACCCTTACCCGAAACCACGAAACGCACGGCTCAAAGCAAATTCGCTTTACACTCCAAGCTTACTAGAGTTTAAAAACACGACCTTATGTGACCACGAAATTGCGCTGCCAATCGCAGCGATACCATTCGAATTTGTATCCGAATTATCATTGGCATAACGCTTGCGGCGTTAATGTGTCTGGGGAAGTTACCTGGTCTCGTGAACGTCAGGCCAGTGTTGTGCGAGGGCGAGCGGGCTGCGCATGGTGTGCATCTTGAGGATGGCGTCCGCCCGGTCCACTTCCTGCAGCAGCGCCGTGTGGCGGGCGCCGCGCGCGCCCTCGCTCGCCTCGTAGCTCGGCGCCACGCCCCTCGCCGACTCCCTTAACCCTGACGGAAAAACGAGACATTCTTTGTGTACAAGGTCGACAAACGAGTCGACAAGCTGTCACCTGATGGTTAATGATCCTTAAAAATAACATAAGCGCTATCGTGAAACGACGCACAGCGAACATCCACAAAATATAGAGACCTAACAGAAGCAAAGCTCATGTATGTACTTCAGTTTTTGTGCATTACGGGTACACATCACAACGGAATTTATTTGTCATTTAGTTTTTAAGCTAACCACCGTCACTACATCAATACACTACCAATACCAACACCTTTAAATTGTAACATGTTCAATCACCTTCAAAATCCCAATTTTAAAGTTTGCTATAAAATACTTGTATAAAGCTTACCCCTTTCCATTCTCATATCCACCTTATTTGAACTTGTTTGTACTCTTATTGGTTTGGAAGGATTATGATGATCGTATAAAGTTTTATGAACATCATTGGAACCGGCACGTCTGAAAATGAAAAATAAGAACAATTTAATATTATAACCCTCAAGGCAGGCACACAAATTATATTAATACTAATGAAATTTATCTACTACCTACCCTTGATCTTTTTGTAAATCGGTAACAGAACCTTCGGGTAGTATCAATAGTCCCGGTTGAGAAGTGGACGAATCTGGGACTGACTTTTCTGCTAGGACGCTATTAAGCCTGTTGCGTTGATTTTCAGGATGTCTAAAAAAAAACATTGCATTAATTTGAGTAAAAAATATACTTTTAAAGTTTTGAGGCATAGCAACACAAAGTCCACTATTTAATTTCTTGTCATTCCTGAAGAAAGCGTCATTACTGAAGACTGTCAATTGCCTACAAAAAGAGGTTGTCTATCTCGGCCCTTAGGAATATACATCGTGGAGCCACTTCAAACAGCTCAGCTGTAGCTTTAGCCCAGCAGAATCTAATCTATAAACCGTTGTAACTTTAGGCCATGTTAGGCAGTTTGGTGTTAGATCTTATTACCTTAGATTTATTACCTTAAACCACGTTTTTTTTTGTAATTGTAACATTGTAATTTGCTAACCCCTAAACAATAACTCCCCATAATAATATTATTCAATCCCATGATTGAAGTTTAATCAGATTTCAGAAAATACCTGTCCTGTGCACTTTGCTGCTTTTTAGATTCCAGGATTTCCTCGCGCCAGTTTGTCGATGTCGAAGAAGAAGGGTGATGTACTATTGGTTGCACGTTTTCTGCATTGCGCCCTCTGCGACGCCCCGACTTCTTGCGTGAGCGCCGCCCGCCACCAGACGAGCCTTCGCCCCCGCCCTCGGCGCTCATACTAACGTTGCTGGGCGTTGGCGATTGACGCCTACGCTCCGCGCTTGATTGTCTTCCACTGGTCCAAGCTCCATTACTTTTCTTCTACAATATACCATTCAAAATAACTATAAATAAATTGCACTCACATTAACAACAGTACCAAAGACGTAAAAATGACAACAACCTGTGACGCAGTTGACCAATTTGATGACTTTGAAGCTGGTATTCTGAAGCCATCACTGTCTTTGGGACTATTTGCACGATTTGTAGACGTGTCCCTACTGTTGCACTGAGATACTATTCTTCTGAAAATCAAAACAATATAATTAAAACTGTGATTGTTTATAAATCTTGCTGTTAAACAATCCTGGTGAAGTATTCAGTAATTTAGTAAACTTTAGTCATTATATTGTGTCATAATTGTATGTTAAAACATAGTGATTACTTGCTTGCTATGCCAACAAAATATCATTGAAGTTACTGAAATCTCAAATATGACTTATCAAAAGATATACCTTTCTGTACTCTGCTCTCGACTATAAGATCTCAATGACCGCCAACGGTCAAGATCGTCTCGGCTGTTCCCAATAGTTGAAGATCTATTGCTCTTGTGGCTATCACGCCTTTCCCTTTCGCGTTGTTTTAAGCTTGACAAAATAACATCTTGTTGAATGCTGACATTGCTGTCCTTCCTGCTTCTTTCAGACTCATAATGTACACTTACATTACTATCCCGTCTATGTCTTTCCGGTTTTTTCTCTGCGTTTCTATGACCTCTACTTGAGCTCCTGCTCACAGGAATTAAGGTAGAATTATAATCTAATCCTAAGTTCAAAAATATTACAAAAGAGAACAGAGTCGAGATGTTTTAATAACTTGATTTAAATCAGTTTGTTTTTATGCAATGCTATGTTAATACTTGACAACAATCCAATCAACTGCAATTTGCATAGTCATTACACAAATCATTGATACAAATCAATACTTTTCTAATGTTACTAAAAGAGTCCAGAGACTTCCCCAACCATAGGCTATGGTGCACAATATGTACATGCAATGCTATGTTTATCTACACAATTTGGGTATTCCCCGAAAGATAGACTTGATGTGATTAATAATTTTGGAAGAACTGCAATGTTGATTCTATTTATTTCAAATTAAAACATAACTTAGATAAACAAACAAAATATACATATATTTTCGTAATAACCAATTTTAAATTAAATTGAGATTATTTTTAAGTAGGTATATGCATTCAAACTCAAATCATTTTTTTTTCATGTAGATACTATAAATATACTATATAAATACACTTATCAATCAATTTTTTGCATTAACCACAAAATATGTGAAACATGTTAAACATGTGACCAGAAAAATAAAAGTTTAAGCTCATAGGAATAAAGGCATGTTGCAAATACTCACCTTTTATCTCTACGGCGGGATTTTCCACTTCTTTTGGACTCCCGCGATTCAACTGGCTTTACTTCTTGTGATATACTGGGTTGAATATTTTGTGAAAAACTAGTTGAGGCATCACATATATCATCAAGTTTTATGTACTTTTCTACTTCCTCAGTCCAATCCTAAGACAATATCAATTTTTCTAATATTGCCTTAATAAAATTATACAAATATGAATAATAAATAAATGATATTTTTGACTTACCAAATTTGTCATGTCAGAAAGATTAGTAGAAATATGTGAAATAGATTCACTATCATTCTGAGGATCCTCACTATTCTCAACCTCCTTGTTGTGTGTTGTGTCGTATGCTTCCTCCTTGCTAATGCCATTTTTAGGTACTAGAGTATTAAAAATATTTATTTTCATATGGTGCAAAGACTTTAGAAATTGTATTGGGTAACAGGTAACATAAGATCTTTTATTAACTTACCATTGCTCCCAATGTCTCCTTGTTTTTCGTGTATGCTCTGGTCTGGGGTACACTTTTCATCCACATTTTTGTCTTCTGTAACACTAGAGTCATATAAATTCAAGTATGAACTGCTAGGCGTGGATCTCCTTGAATGTTGAGCATCATTACTCCTCATATATGAATTTAAGAATTTTTCCCTATCAAATTGCTCATTATCCCTTAATCGACCTCTTCCCCTAGATGGCAATGTTTGAGACCAGCCTGTGTTCAGATTGTGAAATTGACTTGGATTATAAGCAGATTGACTCATATTGTTAACATTGTATCTATCTCTGTTCAATTGGTCAACGCTTTCAAAACTGTGATGACCTGATTGTTCTAAAAATTTTTTTCTAAACCTTGGAGGTATATTTTCTAAATTTATCATATGTTTTGGTCTAGAATCTGTAGGGTAGCCAGCTGAATTTCGTCGTCCTGAAGGTGGTTTTCCACCAGAGCCAGACTTTTGTGGACCTGCCCAAGTTTCCATGCTTCTACTATCTCGATTGCGGTCTACAGACCTATTTTCTATCATAGAATGAGCAGGCGATATTGATCTGGATTCAGAAACTTGCCTATAATTTCTATTAAAATTGATGTCATTGTTGGTTCCATCTTTATAGTGATAATCCCTTCCAGAGGCACTCCTGGAATATGACCCTGTACCACTTGAGCCATGTCTCTCCTGTTTATTGGGCATTCTTCTCGTGTTGTATTGATTATTATCACTTCTTCCTGGCAACTTAGGCTGCCTGTCAATGTCGGAGCCAGACTCTGCAGTTCTAGCCACATACAGTTGTTGTTCTGGTTTTTTAAATCGACTACTATTTGTTACAAGCTGATCACGAAAACTGTCACTTAAAGTCTCACCATTCAGTGAATGTTGAGATCCGTAAAAACTGCCGTCACGTACCCGGTGACCGTTTTCTAAATCGTATTGATCCATTCTAGCATCCGAGCCATATCTAGATCTTCTGAGAGGACCACTACCAGGTTTGTACAACTTTTGTTGTGGTTTATTTTTCCTGTAATCTTTACAATCATCATCCATATTACCATTAAAAGAACCACTAAAACTACTTTAAAACAATGACATATTTCTAAACACAATAAACTGTAAAACGAGTAGTGCACAATAAAATTAAATGATGTTCTTTGAATAAAATTACGAATTTTGTATGACTACTGACATACAGGTTATGTTAAAATTTTCGCTATTTATTTTCAAAATATGATAAATCCGATTACTACATTTATTAAGTTAACGGACAAAGATTATAATTTGCCATAAAGACATGCAATCAAAAATTTAAATTCATTAAAAACAATGCATCAATTTACGTTTAATGTCTTTAAATTATGTCCACAGATTACCACAAAGTACACAATACAAAATACAAGTACATAATTATGAAGTACAAAATACAATACGAATACAATCTATACAATTTGAACAGCTTACATTAGTCATCAACACAGATAAACTATTTCATAGAGTAATAGAGTACAATAAAAGGAAACTATTGCTATGGGTAAGGTAAAAGCACTAATGCTAGACACTTTAAGGACAAATCAAACTTCATTCTCAAAATAATATAAAATCTAGATATCAAAAAATTACAGTTGTAATTATTTTTGCTGTTAGAGCAACTAGAGCAATTTAGAAATTAACTTTTTCATATAAAATGTTTTAAGATTGTTGTATTTTCAAAAAAATATCAATTTTCTCAGGCTTGTCGTAGACACTTATAGATGACAGTATCGAAAATCAAAACCACCAATAATAGAAATCAATTGGCACTAATAGTAGACATGACTAAAAATCACTTAAAATTGTCTATAAGTGTATGTTATCAAAAAAAATCAACAAAACTACTTTAAAGTGAAAACCAAACACAGCTTGTGCTTTAAAATTATTAATTATGGAACAAAATATAATAAAAAATGATGTGGTGTCGTGGGACACCAGGTAGGAACGAAGTTCCTTCGGCTAATGAAGGCAACGGCGAACGAAAAGAAAGAGGGAGAAAGAGAAAGGTATTATACACTACTCGCTTGTGTATGCGACTCTCGCGCCTGCGCACGTCTCATTTAACGCTTTTATTCCACGCATTTTTTCTTACGGTTTTACTATCACATATTTTTCAGTTCGGTCGCCGCAGCAAAACCTATCCCCTCCAAGCCTGCCGTAAGGAACTTCGTTCCAAAAAATCAAATAATGTAAAAAAAAAATTGGTTGTCTGTAAAGTCGGTTTACTGACGATAGTTGAACGTGACAACGTCTTAAGAAAACAACGCCATCTAGTGTACTGCAAGTGAACTACCAGCTCAGCCAGCCTTCCTCCATCGATAAATGGACCCAATCGAACTTAATGAATAATTGTTCACTGCACAATACATAGATGGCGCTGGTAGGGGATAATAATTCACCAACGGTAACGACGGTAACGCATGAGTCATGTTTTTTCATGCGTGCCACCGAATTATAAGACGTTGTCACGTCAAAATGAATGCTGGATACTTATACATCCTACATCGTGATTCAGAATTATAGCGCCCCACTACTCAACGCCATCTAGTGTACTGCGAGTGAACTACCAGCTCAGCCAGCCTTCCTCCATCGATAAATGGACCCAATCGAACTTAATGAATAACTGTTCACTGCACAATACATAGATGGCGCTGGTATAATAATTCACCAACGGTAACGACGGTAACGCATGAGTCATGTTTTTTCATGCGTGCCACCGAATTATAAGACGTTGTCACGTCAATATCAGAAATATAATATTTAGCCATGTTGCTTGTAATTACATAATAAATAAATAAATCAACACACTCGTACCCCCACATTAGGATTCCCTGTTTCGCGGGTGGCATGAACTACACAAGTTACACATCACTAACACCCATGACCCGAGAACAAACATTTATCTGTCACATAAACATCTGCCATCTATTATCTATTAGTTCACTTTCTACCATTAGTGTTTTTACCTTATTAATTAACTTAATACCTGCACGCCGATAAGTCTCAGCAACACTGATTGTACATAGGTTCTGTGGTGAAACAGAGGACATATTATTAGTAACATTCTGACAGAATACAGAAGTTGCATATTAGGCGAATACCTAATCGTGCCTGAGCTCATCAGGGATCTGTAACCCAAGAACGTCTTACTTTTCATAATTATGGTAGAACTTGGTAACCAGATATAACAATGGGTATGGAGGCTACATTATATCTACCTTGGTCGCAGTGGCCTTTGGGAATTTAACCGTCACGCACAAAACAAATAATAAAAACACTAAAAGGCACTCGGAGACTGCCGCGGTAAAGCTATTGCATAGCATTTTTTATCAACTTATGCATTTATAATTATTACAAGTTATATAGTTATATCAGAACAGCGCCATCTAGTTTGTAGAAAACATACCTACCATACCTTAGTATTAAGGTACTAGATGGCGCTGATTGGGGTTGTTAGGTTTTTTTCGTTACGGAATTTGTGGATTCGGTCCCCACGCTCAAGGCCCGCGATAAAAGCTATGCAATAGCTTAAAAGTAATACTTATCATCTCCATGCAAAGCGCGTAAGTAATTAGAACAATGTATGTTTTTAAAGCACTAAAAAAAACGGTTAAGTCTATTGGCGACATAGACTCTAGCAACAATATTGATAAAATGTCAATTTTTTAGAAAGTGATTTTGTCTATGTCTATTATTATACAGCGACTGAATATACTTGATACACGTTCATTTAACAAATTTTCTCAACTTTATATATCACAAAGTATCAATATCATTTAATCTAGCTATGTTTTCAACTGGCAAGTTGCAATGGGTTCCTAACCCGTGGCTGACGTTTAAACAATTTTATATTTAAGAAATAGAAATTGTACAGTATATTTTAATCATAAGTGTAATATCTGTGTTTATTATTACCAATTATTATTTAATATTGTTAATGCTTAAGAAATAATGTCCTTCGAGTACTTGCCCGTGGCCGAAGACGAAAATGAAGAACCCATAGAACTTCCAATCGAAGAAGATGGAACTTTAATGTTATCAACTGTTTCCGCGCAATTTCCTGGTTGTTGTGGTCTTAAATATCGACATCCCGAAACCAAAAGCATCCGTGGCATCAGATTAAGAGAAGGTCGGTTGTATCCGCCGCCAGAAGGATGGGGTAATCAGTTGTACATCTGCAGCTTTCCGAAAGAGAATAAACGCAAATCTGGTGAAAATTCTGATATCACTTCATCAAAGAACAAGAGAAACGACAATCTCTGCTCCGATTTAATAGTTCTTGGTTTACCATGGAAGGCCACCGAACAGACGGTCAGGGAGTATTTTGAGAAATTTGGAGAAGTATTGATGGCACAGCTCAAGAGAGATCCTAAAACGGGAATGTCGAAAGGTTTTGCTTTTATCCGATTTTCGTCTTATACCTCTCAGATGAGAGTATTGGCACAGAGACATATGATTGATGGGCGATGGTGTGACGTCCGGATACCCAATTCCAAGGAGGGTTCGGTGACCTCTATGCCATGCAAAGTGTTTGTGGGCCGTTGTACTGAAGAGTTAACAGCAAACGATTTAAGGGAATATTTCTCTCAATTTGGAGAGGTGACAGATGTCTTTATTCCCAAGCCCTTTAGGGCGTTCAGTTTCATTACCTTCTTGGACCCAGAAGTAGCACAAAGTTTATGCGGTCAAGACCACATCATCAAAGGCGTTTCGGTAAATGTGTCAAATGCATCACCAAAGCAAAACAAAGGTGGTGCCAATCAACGGAACTTACCTAGCAGAAACTATGAAGAAGGGCACCCACACAATGCTTCTAACAACAATTCTTGGAGCAGCCGGAACATGGATATGGTGAACATGCAAGCTTTGGGTATGTCTGGACAGCATGGTCAGACGCCTGTAGCAGGTGGTGGCGGTCAAGGGCAAGGTGGCAGCATGCCTTTAGGCATGGGAGGCTTACCGGTCAATCAGGCATTAGTAGCAGCGGCACTGAACCAGGCAGCAGGTTGGGGCTTAATCAACAACATACCCTCGGGGGGCTCGGAGCAAGGTGGCTTTGCAGGTCCCACTTCATCAGCTCCACCGGCACCGCCCAACTTCTTGTCATGGATGCAACAAGGTAATTCTGCTCAGGGACCTTCTAGTCAATGGGGACAGAGGCACCAATCCCAAGGCCACTCCGTTTGATCCAGTGTCAGATCGATAAGCTCACAATAATCTCTGTGATTGTAGCGAGAATTAGATAATTATTGTTTGTCTATATCTACAATACAAATGGTTTGTTCTGATGTTGAGGGGTTATCTGTGGTTTGCTGCTGATGTTATTTAATTTATTACGGCATTGCTTGTGTTTTGTTGTTTTTCTTGAAACCTTTATTGTTATAATGGAGTAGTTTGATTGGTCAGACATACATTTGAAATGTAGATAGTATTTATGTTAAAAATATTTAAATAATTGTTGGTGTGCTTTTTTCTTTGTTCAAAGTAATTTTTAATTTAAATAGTGTTTAACCCACTAACTAATTACAATGTAGCATAGAGCATTATATCAAAGTGCTTTCCTGATCAGTAAAGTTTGACAAATTATGACATTATTCTATTTGCTTAGCTTTTTTTATATATAAAAAATTTTCATTATTGCTACAAGAACACAATTTATTCAGTGATTTGCAGTTTTGTGGGACACAATACATGTACAATGTAAATATCGGGATATATTCACTCGGAGCTATGACCCTAATGTTGGAAAGTATGAACTGGTATTATGAAATTATGTATAACAATGAGGACTTGTGGCACTGCTGAACAAACATACCAAATTAGAATAT
Source organism: Ochlodes sylvanus (assembly GCA_905404295.2). Classification (NCBI taxonomy): domain Eukaryota; kingdom Metazoa; phylum Arthropoda; class Insecta; order Lepidoptera; family Hesperiidae; genus Ochlodes; species Ochlodes sylvanus. Next base: position 7,152,529 of record FR990126.1, on the reverse strand, counting down.
ACAAGTAACGTTGCAAAGCAATAATTTGAAGAGTAAATGTAAGTCATTGAATTTTTTGTTAATGTAATGGATTTGAATTGCTTATTGTGTTAAATAAACTTATATTTACAATATTTATTATGAAATGTAACTGAACACCCTCAAAACTGTAAGTACCTATCATAGATTAAGTGTACTGTGCTTTTGTACATTAATAGGTATATGTTTTTAAACAGACTGTTGAAAGTTCATACGTGTATAGAGAAAAATAGAGGTCTATTGATTGTTATCATTGTTTATCAAATAATGTTGATTATATTATAAATTTATTATGTATGTTTCCTCGGTATATGTGGCTTAAGCGAGGATAGATGTCTATTTTTGACGAAATAAATGGCTAGAATATTTTTGTGACTAAGCGTGGAATTGTTCATTGAATGGGTACCTAGTTCTAGATTTAGATTGACTACTGAAATAAGAATGTACACATAATTTAAGAGATGCCTGTACAAACACAAACAAGACTGTAAATATTACTCAAAAATAATATTGCGAGAATACAGTAGTGTCCATTGTCAGAAGTATCCAATGTGTAATCTATTACATCTCAACATTTGTTGTTGACAAATGGATTCAATATTCAGTTAGGAATGAAGGGTCCGGTGTTAATAGGATGACATCAGTGATAGTGTATTGTTTTATTCTTATATTTGAGAATACTAAATTATAAATTTATACATACATGGTTCAAATGCACTGGATTTATTACCTTGCAGAATATTACAATCACAAATATTTCCTGTTATTAATAATATTTATTAGGTATCTATCTGCTAGGTAGGGTTGTCTTTGAAAACAATAAATAGATCATTTAAACAATATGATTTTTATGTACAATTATTTAATGCATTGATAAGTACTCAGGGCTTTTGGGTAATTAATTACAGTAATTAAAATAATTCCCTTTTCATGTGTTACCTAATTACGAAATATAATTTATCTTAGTCAATATACAACCTGATGGTACTTACATAAAGAGTACCCAATGACCAAAATCAAATTAAAATATTTTGCAGACAGGTACAGTCATGCCAGATAAATGCCTGTTTAAATATTATTATGCCGAATATGCGCGATATCCACTGCCGCCGTGGCTAGTGGTGTCCGAGTGGGTACACAATATTTCGCGGTATGGGATATTTGATGTTTCACATTCACAACAGCCTAAAGGTTGGTCCCCACTTGTAACCGTCGCCGGATACTATCGTATGATTTTCATGTTCGGTCGTTTCTATTCGAGTTCGCGTAACAAACGCCATCCACACTACTAGTATTGTACGTTTAATTATGGTGATTATGTTGGTTACAAAATTGCTGTGTGTACCGCGCATATATGAACAGGCCCTAAAGTACCTACCTAAGATACCTACCTACTACAAATAAAAATAAAATATAGAGTACCCATCTACTGTGGTAGTAGAAATGTGATGTCATCAACAATAATCAACATTTTTCGTGTCTTTACTACCACAAGAATAAAGATTGGTAAGAATTGAGTAATTATTCACAAATTTATGTATATTTACCTATATACAATTATTATACGTAGCACCATATTATGGTAGTACTGTAATAGCTGACACACAGTAACGCGAAACGGTCCCAATTATATACAACTAAGTAGTTTTCACGGGAAGAAAATATAAAGTGTAAAAATGAGATAATGACATAAAAAATCAGATAAACATTGTTAATAATATACCTATAAAACTTTCTTAAATTAAATGAGTTTGCGTCGATCCGGCTTCGACACGGATATAATTTTGTCCGCTTCAATCCATTCAACAAATTTATTATATTAGGTATTTATTTTAATATTCACTTATTTCAAGAAAATATCACAAGTTCAAATAAATCCTATCACCTATTTATCTTCGCATTAAAATATTTTGTACAAATATTTTAGTTTAATCAAGGAGGAAAATATTATCTTTAATATATTTTTTCTAAATTACAAACAAGGAATATTCTAGCTTCACTGCTAAATTCTGTTGTTAGCAGCAAAGCCAGTAAGGGGAGATATCTACTTCTATAGTACGTACTCAAGTTATTTGTGTAAAGTTACTAAAGTAGCATATTTCATAAGAGTAGTTTTCTATAAATCTTAATACTAAAGTGAACTTGAAAGTGTTCATGTGCCTATTCTATGTGCATGTTCCTATATTGCCAATAAATTTGTTTAATGGATTTTAGTGGAAACCTTTTAAAAGTTACTTTGGACCTAAAGATACATAGTTCCAATTCTAATTGAATATAATAAATACATAAATAATATAGGTGAAGTTTGTGTCTACCTGGATTCACGCAAGAATCGTGATGTATGTACCTATGTAGGTATAAAACACTAAAACCTTAGAGTATATATATATAGTTAATATATATACTCTAAGACTAAAACCTTCAAACGTTTATTGCGGAAATATGCCTACCTTCATCTTAAATTAAGTTTTAGTTAAATCAAATAAATGCGTCAAAATAATATATCCACGTATCTGCAGTTACTTAATTTCCGATCCGCTCTTTGATGTAAATACATTATATTATTTATTATGACTGACTCAAATCTGTACAAAATATTAAATATTATAATGTACAGGTATGACTACTTCATGAAATACGTGAAAACAGAACGGGGACTCTTATCGTGTAATTAGATTGCACAGACATAGACAAATTTACTATAATTTATAATAATAGGTAATGTATGTAAAGCTGTTTAGTAGTTTGTGTTGTGTAAAAATATAGGAAAAGTATTTCTTTACTGTTTAATAGAGTGTGAATACCAAAACATATTTTTGTATTGAACGTACATAATATATATTATCTACAGTGCCTGTTAATTATCTATTAATTTTGTAAATTAGTTACTATTAATTATTGGCTTAATATCCTTTCCCTCTTATGTATGCAATTTAAAAAATTCTGCTTGGAAATATACTTAGGTTTTGTTGTGAACATCCGAACTGTATTTCGTTTCGAATAGGGATGATAACTATTTTTTATACTTAAAAATCTCTAAAACTGCTGAATAAAACGAGTGAATTTTTTTAAACCTGATGCATGCTTTTTTAAATTCTTCGTATACCGAGATGGCTGTTACTTAGAAATTACGTCAATATTGATATTGTCTTATTGCAACAATGCCTCATATATTTTAATGCACAGGACGTGTATGTGGATAAAGTAGCTATATACTTAGCTATATATATTATGTATTCGAAAGATAATAGTTTTTATTAAACATAAATAAGTAAGGCGTTTAAATTTAAATAGTCATCATCCCTTCCATCATTCATTTCCAAAAATCCATTCTTAGTGATTACTTGTTGCACTTGAGGAACCTGTATACAAAGTTTCAAGTGAATCCATTAAGGAAATAAGTTTCAGTTTATCCCCTTAATGGGGAAATTTCCAAAAATCCTCTCTTAGTGCTCCCCTACACTCCTCAAGAAACATACCTGTATGCCAACTTTGAGCTTCTTGCGTTCAGTAGTTTCGGCTGTACATTGTCTGTCAGTCTGTAACGGAATAGTTTTATATATTGATAAATTGAATAATCAGTAAATATTCCCATTTTCAAAAAGGGAAAATAGATCTGTGATGCTTAACGAGAAAACAATCCATACTTGCATCTTTAATATTTAAGTTTAAATAATGTTGTGCATAGGAATAATTCCGAAAACGATCCATTTATTTTTGTTACCAACAATTTAATTACATACTCTATTTGGCCAAAATACAGCACTTGGGACTGCGTATTACGTCTTCATGCACGTTAGCTTTTAGTTAATCGGAATATTATGTGCGTTGTCGGAATTACCTCAATGCACCCTATATAATATTTAAAACATTGTAATTTCTTACTTTTTTCATGAAATAATTGTAGTATGGGTACTTCAAGAAGAATAAGACAAACGAATACTTACGCAGGATTCTTTATTCAAAATCTTAAATCAAATGTTACATTATTTAGTCGTGATTATTTAACGCGTAGGGAACTGTAATAATAATAGTATTTTTATTGAATTATCGTTACCAAAAAACAAATATTTTTTAACTTTTATTTTATGCATTGTCTACGGTTTGCGTAAATAAATACTTTACTATGGAGAACAATCCAGATCTATAGAGAGCTCTTACAATAAACAAAAAGTAATTTGTCCCTCGCGAAATAGTATCACTTACTGGCCTAAACATGTACCTACTTAATGAGGATGATTCTACCAAGGTATATAAAACGAAGTTTGGATTACAATTGTGTATTATATGACAAAAGTGATTGCATTATAAACAAAACTCTATTTAATAATACCTACAGTACAATAATACAAATATTATTTATTATAAGATGTATTAATACCGTAGTGCAGAACTAGAATTGCTAGAATTAAACAGTTAAGTATTAAGTGAAGTGCTATCAATAGGACAAAATGGAATATTGAATTCTTTAAAAATGATTCACCTTTTACATTTATCAATCCATTGCGGTGGTAGGATATATTCGTAATCCGCTTATCTAACAATTTTATAAAATAAATAACTTTATTTTAGATCTATTGTATTAGTGTCGTGTGGAACTTTGTATCTAAATAAAAAATTAAATGATTGAAACGGGACGTACTTTTGTGAATTTGTTAGTACGCTCTGTAGATTTGCTCTCCAAATTATTCGGGTACCTATTCTTTTTGTTATGCAGTGAATTGCAGTGTAACTTATTGCAGGGCATGGTTTGAGTTGTATGGTTTTAGCTTGATTTTGTTTGTTATTAACGTTTTTACTGTGGTCGTTTTGGTTCTAATAATTATAGTCCTTTATGGATGGCACATGAATATCAATTCGAAAACGTGTCGACATGGCATCGCTTGATCTTGATCCCTTTGCCGTCAATTAGATGTTATCCGAACGAAAGCACGTCCAGAGCGGCTCACCATCACCGGCACTTTGACCCGGCTACAACTTGGCGACCGCTGGCGATGGATCGTTGTTACATGAAGTTTCATAATGAAGAATACTTATCGGCTTAAACTGAGGCGGTGATGGAACGTTTCCGAGTTGATATGTGTGCGCCAATCCTTAAAGTGTTTGTGTGTCAGGATATAGCATTATGAGTAATTTCAAATGTAACGAGTCAATTTGATTGGATAGAGTGTAGAAATTTATTCAATGATGTGTCCCATCCCATCAGAGCAGTGTACTTTGCGTTAGATTTTAATAATTACAGAATTAACGTTTTAATATACTTGACATTAGCTCAATTAGCTGCTTAAATATAATTCAACAAACATGCAAACATTCACGCATTAAAAAAAGATTTTAATTTGTATTTGGTGTATCGTCAATTGCCGGTATTGTAATCTTGCTTATACTACAAATACTGGTATGAAATTCATAACGTACGTCAATCAGCATTCGTTAAATGTTGGCTTGTGGTGGCAAGTGCAATGTTAATAAAATTAATTGTGAATTACCAGGCAATATTCGTTGCATTAACACAGTCATACATTTAGTAAGAAATATATTTCATTAAATATGCGTTTAGACATTCTTTACATACATCAACAGTTAAATAAACTTACTAATTTACTTTCAATAGAATCAAATAAACGATATACTAATTGATATAAGGCAATAATAAGTATCTATGCCAAATAATTACATTTTGTTCAGAATGTCTAAAACCACAGAATATATTATATATTAAGTGTATTTAATATTTACTTATATGTGCCTAGTGCCTACGTAAGGTAATCTAAGTGAATGACATTTTTTGAAAAAATAATTCGCTAATAGCAATACTTGGCTTTGACACGTTTGTTAATGTTCGTTACCGAAACATTTGTATTACAGTGGATAATCTGCAATACCGATTGTATTATTTTTGTCTTCCAATGAAAAAAAACTATTTTTGTGACATGTACATTTCAGTTTTGTTTATAAATTAAGTAACAATGTTTTGTTTGGTAATGTTGATTGTTTAGCCAATACTATTAACCAATAATTTGTGCCTTTAGACGCAATTTATTCCGACTAATACAATGTCCGATTTTAGGAATAATTCGATGATATTTTATAAAAAAAAAAGATAAAAGGTTAATTGCTATACGTTGCGGTTATTAAGGTAGATCTTGAAGAAATTGGAAGATTGATGATTGATTGAATGGTAGATAATAATGAAAAAAGATGATCGAATGTTTCCTAAATTCGAACATAGGTAGGTACGATCGGAAAGTAAAAATTGTGTTTCATACTTTGCAATTGCGTAATACATGAAATACTACAATATAATATTTACGGTACAATTCATGATTACTAATGTTTAATGAGTTATATAGTGACAAATCTAATTAAACATGAAAATGTTAAATTACAATGCAATATCAAATAAATTTAAGCCAATTATTTTAATTATGAATTCGAGCGTGCGATGGCTTTAATTAGTGATGCTAACATCATAAATTATACATTATTTAAAAAATAATAATATGTCTACAAATTATAAAAGTAAAAATAATTTACATTTGCACTTATTTTGTCACTAGATGACTGATAACGACTTGCAAATATTGTACAACTATGTATTGTGAAAATTTTAGGACATTTTCTCTACACCAGTTTTATTGATTCTATTGAATTAAAAATTTGTCTCTGCATTGATTTTATTGAATAAAGTACTTAAAGCTCTTAAGGACAAAATTAACATGGTTTCATTGCTAAAATACCTACATCCGACTTATTATCACTATAGACTACACTACACCTACTATAGACTAGACCTACATAAACTGATAAACACATTCACATTACCTACCCCACCTTTGTGTTGCGCAGACTGGCGCAGTCGAGTAAAAATCGACCGGCCGGATCTACAATAATCCTATATCAATGAGCAATTTTATGATTGGTCATAATTATTGTTGTTTGTTTGAAAGGTGTTTAGAGGTATGATTGAAGACACCTGTTGGAAGATCATCAGCACTTTTCTATTTGCTGAAGGGATATGAGCAACTTCTACTTATCTGATCGATTCGAAATTTAGTCGGTATTTTGTGTACAAAATGAAATATAATTTTACATCAGTGGTAATAACCATAATACAACAATCCTCACCTGATTTTGGAGAACAATCGAGAGTAAGCAGAATACCCAACCCCTCGCCAAGTTACAGTAGTGTAGATGTAAGTACCTTGACGTGTATATAATCAAAGGTATCCTGTTTGAGCTCATTGGAATGGTGTCAATGAATAGGTTACCTTTTAAAAGGTTTTTCCAAGACGGTGTCACTTTAAATGTCTAATATTTGTGGAGCCCAAAGATAACAATTTGACCCTTGCTAAGTACCTCATTTGTTAATCTGTGCTTGCTACCAAGCCACAAAGCATTTTTCTGCAACTGGTTCCATGAAACGTGTCATTCTTTGAGTAGGTAGGAACCTAGTCAAAAATTATGACTTTTAATTATTACTTATGACTTATAACCCCTCCAGGCTGATAAAGCAACGAAGCTCTTCTATGCTAACGTGCCAGTCTACGATATTTGATGTAATTACCTACCAAGTGACATAAGTAACCTTTAAGAAAAGAAAACAAATTAAATCCCATATAAGTACTAACGTACTAGAGAAGACACCGTAAATTCCTACTTTGTCTCGTTCAACTGCGGCGATCGCGCCGTCGCCGCACCTCACTCAGTCGCTCGCGTAAGTGCCGTGATTTACATGTGATTTACATGGCGCTTAAGACCTTTTTGCCGAGAAATAAATACACTTCCGCAGAAAAACTAGCGCTGAACACAGAAAAACACAGCGCTAGTTTTTCTGCAAACTAATTTACCAAAATTAGTTTTCGGTTTCGACGAATTGTTATTATTTTAGCGCTGCAGCGAACAAATTACAAATTACGAAGAATAGGACAATTCAGTTATTTGACGTAGCTTCTCTAGTACGTTAGTACTTATATCTCCATGAATCCCACCTTTGAAGTTCGCGATTCGCGACTCGCGAGGGCTTCTTTCGACCTCGTCTACGCCCCCACTGAGGAGTCATTTGTTTGGGAGATACCTAGTTAAACCTTTCCATACTAAATTCTTATTTCTTTCAAGCCATCCTACGTCTATGTTTCAAGCCATTGACAGGTATTTCAAGCAGACGTTTCGTGAGGACCACAGGACAGGACATTGATCATTTGACACGTCCACACAAAGAATCTAAACTCTGACACATTTATAGAATTTTTTGCATTTTTATGAAGCTTTAAAGTTGTGTTATTTATAATTTATTAATGCTTCAATCTAAATTTTAACAAGTTTTAAATATTTACACAAGTTTCGAATGGATCCTCAACGAAAAACCGCGGCGGGACCAATGGCACCTTTGAGTTTAAAATCAGCACGAAAAAGTTTTGCTGTTGCAAACACCAACGTGAAGGATACTAAAGCGCAAAAAGAAATTATAACTGTTCACACAAGTACGCCTACTATACAAAAACGCGCACTTCACAGTGAACAAAATCAGATATATCAGGGGGATGTTAATGTGCTCACCATTATGTAAGTACTGTTAAGTGTAGGTACTTACCTACTGTTATTACTTTTATGAGTTTATCATTTGTCACTATTGTAGGTACCTATAAAGTTAAAGAAATTTATGGTAAACAATTTGAGCTGTGAGCAGTAAGTACCTAGTAGGTAGTCCCTACCCACAAGGGTCAAAGTGTAGGAAGGAAAGGAAAGAAGTAACTAAGTAGTTACCTATTACTTAACTTCGAAAATCGTTCGACAAACAGATGAAAAAAATGTAGGTACCTACTGAATTGTTTTGGGTCACTCGATGGTATACTAGCACTAACATCCGTTCAAACAAAACCAACTCTACATTATTATTCAACTCGTTGCCGGTCAAGAAGCAGTGAACGAAACTACAATAATTTTATTTAGGTATATGAAATTGCAACCAAAACAATTCATGCTTGATTTTAAAATGAAAGTTATGAATAGAGAGTTAAAGAACTCTACTACCACGCACAAGTTTCCTCAAGTTTCCTCGAGAGGTACCTACAGAACCCACTGACCAACAACATCGTCGTGGACTTGGCGTTAATAAGTTAGTTGCGTTATTTATCGGATGCACCACAACTATATAGGAGAATTTTGCTTCGACAGTTCGACTTAACAATCAACATTGTCAATTAAATCACTTTAATTGGTTTTATTCGAGTTTGTTACTGCGGTTTTTTAATTTCAGAGATACGAATATGGATATAATGTGTTGCAAATATACGGAAGATAATAAAGATATCGCCGCCGGTTTTATAGATGGTACCATAAGGATCTTCGATTGTGGCACTGGTGACTGCTCGCAGACTCTTGTCGATGACGAATGTCGGGCATATCCCGGTCCTGTGACTGCTATCAAACATCGTCCTGTCAGCAAAGCGCATCCCATAACGAACACTGTGACATCATCTTGTTAGTATGTACCTGTACGTTGTCGATCAGCTAAACTTATGCAGCTCTGGGTACATTTTTGTTGTGGTATGTAGTAGTGAGTGCTAAAATGTAAGTGTTAATAGGAAAAAATACTCCCAGTATCTTGCCGCTTCTTCCGTGACCACTCGCCGCAGGAATTCGTAGAAGCGATAGCGTAGTAGTATCACTTAGAAGCTTCGAACGCGTTTGAATAACCAACTTCGAACACAATTGCTTTTTATTTGAGACATGTCTCAAATGAGTGTCATAATTTAAATAAGTTCGTATCATTATCTTAAAATCAGAATTTTATTTGCAAGTAAATTCAACAAAAAATTACAATTTGGAAACCATGCCAAAATAAAAAGACCTTAATGTTTTTGTTTATATATTTTCTATTTTCCCTACATCACCTACCCAGAGGAGAGGTCACCTGTAGATCATTTTTTAACAATTAGACGGCCTGAAGCACACAGTTAGTACAAGAGTGTATTATATTATGAAACTATTGTAGACGTCAACGGCTGTATCAAGTGTTGGAAATATAAATATGGACAATGTCTCTACACCATAAGAGAAAAACGGCAAACTTTAGGCTTATGTTATCACCCGCGTAGCAGCAAGTTTGTCACATACGGCGACGACGCAAAATTAAACATGTATGACGAAGAAGCTCAGACACAAGAAAGGTCTTTCTATTCGAGGTAAGTGTAGTGTAATTAACCGCTGACAAATCATCTTGTTCATCTGTATCAATAATTTGCTTTACGGTAGGTGCTAAAACGTGCCTTAGCCAGGTTCCACCAACACCACTTGGATACCTGGCATTCGTCCACAGTCCGGTTTTCATGTCATTTTCTGCCACGGACGGGTAAGCTGTAGATGGAACTTCCTACTTCGGTGTTCACACAATGCTATGACATTGGGTCCTTCAAGAATCGGGTCCATCGCTTAATTCTTGGCTGACAACGAGATGGTGATGGCCCTGGTGTTCTAATGTCCATGGGCGATGGTGATCACTTACCATTCGGTCAGTTGATCAGTTTGTTAATAAGTATGAGGACTGAGACAGAGACTGTTAGTGATAGATAGTTAGTCCTGTTAGTTGGTGAGAACAAGAACAAGAGTCTTGTTATAATTCGGTCACAGATGCGTTGCCGGTTCCAGACCTTTAAAACCGGTACACAAATGCTGTTTTGAATACAGCACCACCATAATTTTTACTTTTTGTTTTTACTTGTCACTTGTGTCGACGCAAAAAAGGGAAAACGCTGTAACCCACAAAATAGAAAATGGTCATCAAAGCCGGTAAACTTTTGAGATTTCAAAAGATATAAAAATAGGTTTAGTTTCAAAGCTGTATAAAATTTCCTATTGGTTGTAGAGCCAAGAGACTTTTTTGTGAATCGATTCGCCACAGAATTTTTTTGATTCCGAATCAGCAGTAAAAAAAATTGTCGTGTTCGCTTTTTTGTCAGATTTTCATTTCAATCCAAAAAATATTTTATTATATTTATTATATTATTTTAAGACTATTTTATAGTGACCTATGCATCCTTTCTAGGTAGAAATAGTTCAATTTATGCTTCCCAATTTCAGTGGGAAAAAGAATGCCATAGATGGACATACCTCAAGAATATTCGCTTGCGCATTTAATCCTAAATCTCACCATGAATTGATATCTGGAGGATGGGACGATACAGTTATATGTTGGGATGATAGACAGCCATTTGCGACCCGATATTTTATGGGGGTGCACATATGTGGAGAGGGCTTAGATTTTGATAAACCTGGAAAGCAGGTAGGTACTATAATTTTTTCGTTTTAATTATTATCATTCATTTGTTTTAAAAGTTATGTTACTTTCTGCCAAAACAAGATCGCAAACCTCAGCATTTTTAAAAGTAAAAGTTATTTGTACAAGCTTATGGTAGAGTAATAGAATTGTTAAAAAATATTAAAAATCATTATGTTCGTAGGGTTGGGATAAAGTCCAGTGAAATCCTAGTTGTATTTTGCTGGGGATAGTATGGGAAAAGGGATGTTTTTCCTTTTCCGGACGACATTTTTTTGAATTAATATTAAAAAACAATAGTTTCAAACCGTAAAAAATAAAAACCCACGAAAGAAATCCAGAGTACATTTTTACGGAACGTTTAGAATTCAGCAAGTTCGTAATTATTTCGAAGGAACTTTTAACATGCTTATTTGCCTTTGTTGCCTGGCTTATAACTATCAAAAGGTTTTTGGCAAAGGGTGATCTCTCGCCATGCGAGACACCATGCCTGGGTAGCGGCGGAGCTCCATTAATTCACATTTAGCATGATTCAGGCTTGTTGTGACGTATTGGTGTGACGTGTGTGCAATGTCGCCACATGTTCAATTAGCAAATGATGTAAAATCGACAATCGTAAAAGTACGATATTCATGAAGAAATAAATTATCTTTCATTTAGAGAACCAGTTGAAACTTGTGGATATTATTACTAGATACAAAAATAGACGATTTGCTCATTGAAATTTTCTGGCAGTTCATTACGCTATTTATGACTTTAACGATTGTGAAGCAGTTTTATTCATATTATTATATTACACGTAACGATCCATCACGATTCACGGATACAACTAAAACGTTGTCCAATTTACCAAACACGTATATTTTCTGCTGTGGTCATTTCAGATATTGACATGCTGCTGGCAAGATAAAGACAATATTCAAATATGGGACTATGGGTCATGTAAATTAATAGAAACAATAGTGCCAGACATTTATCATTCGAAGCTTTATTGCGGGAAGCTCGTGCCCCAAACAAACTTAATAGTGTGCGGTGGTTCAGACTCCAATATGTTGCGTGTTGTTGACATAAATATGAAAATAGTTGGTATTTGGTATACTTATCAAACAAATAATTACATAATAAATAAATGCTGTGGTGAAACTAATACATTCGTTTTCACAGACAGAATGTTCGATAAGAAATAATCCCGGTGGCATATACGCTTTTGACTTTGGAACTATAAGAAGAAAGCCTAGTAAAATACAAGAAACTTACAAAAAAACAAGTGAGATTGAAACGGTGCCACGCGTGGCCTTCGTTACCGGGAAGAGACTGCAAACTGTAGACTTTGGATAAAGATAATATCTATTATCGATGACCGAGAACGCTCACCATTTTATTGTCAAGAGTTGTAAAATACAAATAATGTTCCGAAAAGAAAAGCTCTCATAAAAGTTGTACATCGGTTGTATCGAATAAAATTTATTCTCTCTTTTTAACATTTCTCTATGCACAAACAGCCATATAATACAATTTACGTGATAGACAAATACACTGTGATTTTATTTTGTAAATAGTATATAAAACTCTAGAAAGATAAAATATCGAGTTTGGCAAGAATTCATAATAAATAAAAAGTAATAGTACTACATAGTATTATACACAGGATTCGAACATCTATTGTTCGACCGGTTCAAGTTGAGCCTCGTCAACGGATGGGTCTTCCCATGTTGCAATTGTTTTTTATTTTGAGCTTTCGACATCACAGTTGAAACCACTACGTTCGAATAGTCGACGGGCGCGATCGCGAGCACCGCGGGGGCGAGGGGCGCGGGCGCGGGGGGCGGCCGCTCCGGGGCGCAGTACGAGTTGCGCGCGGGCGGCCGCCGGGCCGGCGCGGTGGACTCACTGCGCGCGCGGCCCGGCTGGTCGTAGCGGCCCACCAGCACCTTCACCGACAGGTCCTCGGCCGCGGCCGCGGGCGGGGACGCCGGCGGCCGGCCGCGAGACTTGCCGCGGGCCGCCGGCTCCGACTCGGAGCGCGCCTCGAACTCCCGCTTGAGGTTGCCGACGAGGCCGGCGGGGGAGGCCGGCGACGCGAGGGGGATGTCCCCGTGCGAGGACGCCTGCAGGCGGCGGCGACGCGGCCCCGCGCGCAGCCACGTGTCGGCGGGCGCGGAGGCCGACAGCCGGCCGCCCCACGTGGACGCGCCGCGGTCGCGCGCGCGCTCCATGCGCGCCGCCGCCGTGGCCAGCTCTTCGAGTATGGCACAGGTCTCGTTGAACTTGCGCTCATTCGCCGAGATGTCGACGGGCGGGCCGAGGGGCGCGGCGAGGCGCGCGCGGGCCTCCAGGTGCTCCGTGATGATGCCTAGGTCGGAGGGTGGGTCGTCCCGCGGCGTCGGCGGGGGGCGCGCGGCTCGCGGCTCGTGCGAGCCCCAGGAGGAGTGTCGCGACAGGTCCGGCCCCACGGCGCTGTCGAACGAGCTCCACGAGCTCTGTCGGCTTGGCGGCGGCCCATCCTCATCCCCGGTCCGCCTCTCGTCACACTCTATGCTACGGTCTACGGAATTGTAAAAAGCGTCACTCGTTTTCATTCTTACGTCTATAATCCCACTGTCACTCTTCACTATATCGTCACTGTCACCGGCGTTGCCGACGTCCTCGCCTCGCGGCCCCGGCGCCTCCCCCGGATCCCACGTGTGAATTTTATTGGCTTCGACTTCTAAATGTGAATACTTTTGACTTGAACTTCTCGAGGGCGACGACTGCGGAGGTTTGCAGGAGGGTTCTCCCGCGGAGCTGGCCGCGCTCGAGGACGTCTCCGAAGTCCTGGCGGCGGCCACGTCGGTGCCGTTCCCGAAATTTAATCTCTGATACTTTCTCGGGGCGTCTCGTCGATCGCTCGACGACGCATTCTCTATTTCGTTAACTATGTGCTTGACCGAAGGGGCCCCCTCCTCCTTGAGCCTGATTATTTGATTGGGCGACACGCTGTAACTGCCGCTGGCGCAGGGCATGAGCATGTGCCTAGTTTCCGAGGCCAAGTTCTCGAGGGAGACGGAGGTGGGCGGCAGCAGCTCGGACGCGAGCTTGGTGTCGGGCGACCAGGAGCGCGGCCGGCCCGTGTACGAGCCCGTCAACGCGAGGACCAGCGGTGTAGGATCCATTATCTTATTTTCTATTTTAGATGCAGTTTTAGGTGATTTCAGGTTGGTCTCAGACTTGGATCTCTGCAACTTTTCTTTGTTCTTCATAGCATCGAGAATACCTTGGTAAGTCTCGAGCTGATTAAGAAAATTTGTATTGGGTTTTATGCAGTTCCTCTTCGCTTTAACGTGCTTGAGTGCCTTGTCGAAGTTCCAATTGAATGCCTTCATGGCATATGCTATAACGACGGACGCCGACCGGCTGATCCCCATTTTGCAGTGCACGAGAACCTTCGAGCCGGTGTTGCGCGCTTTATTTATATATTTGAACGTGTTGTCCCAGTGTTTCAATAGGTCAGTCTTTTCATCATCATACACTCGTATGTTTAGATAATCGAACATACCAGGGAAGAAATTGTCTATTTCTCTCGTCACATTCAATATATGTCTAACCCTGAAATTAAGATATAAAAACATTAATATATTTAAATTTAATAAAATAAATTAACGTAAAATATAATATAAGAATATGAGTTATTTTAGTGAAGTATTTTAGTTATAAGCAGATGGTTGCTCCCATCCGGACGGACCATCCATAACGGACATACTTATACAAGGTGATTTTTTAGTCACTTGACATATTGATAGGGGGTACTCAGTATTCGATGCTCATTCCAAATATGTAATTAAAAAATGTGCTTAAAATTTGAGTTATTTATCCCTTACAAACCCGTAATGTGGACAAACTGAGCGCTCGGTATAAACTACTCCACTAACTATAACCACCGCGCCGTCGGTCGCCATAGCGCACAGCTGATGTCCTTTCCGAGTATTTTTAGATAATTTTGATTGCCATTATTGAAATAATTATCGTGTACAATTTTGACTTTATATTTTTAATCATTACCTATGACTATGTTCCTTCATGTCCTAGACTAGAGTATGCCAAGTGAAATAAAAATCACCCAGTATATACATAATTGTAATATGAATATGTAAAGACATATCCATATTCTAAGTCTTCTTGTGTGAAGTGATCAATATCCATAGAAAGGTTAGAGGTAATGTGCCAAAAAGTAAGGGCAACATCTTATAAACACTTATAACCTTTTTTTTCGTGCTTAGCTGAGACCGCCACGCCGGGACAGTAGAGCGAGAGTAGCACACAGTCCCGGCAATAATGCGGTAGGCGTCGACACCGTGTGGTTTAGTGGGTTCAAGCCCCACATACCTGTCCGGCCTCCCGTGGCCGGATGGATGAGACGGAGGTCTATAACCTAGCCTAACCTAACGTAAAAATATAATCAATATTTCTTGTGTCTATCATTTGACCGACTTACAGATCACAGCCACAATAAAAAAATATAGAAAAATCTTGAGTTCCTCGAGATAAGTCTAAAACGCATGTCCCCAGTGATTTAAACCAAAATATAAACAACACAAACACACCCATTCCGTTGCAACTCCTCCAGATTGCTAGCGTTCCACTCGGAGCCGAGATACACGTGGTCGAATATCTCCGTGGGCGCATCCATCTGGCCGAGTATTGTGAGCATCTCTTGATCAATGAACGATTTGTACTCCGCGAGGTCCATGTCCAGCTCGTCCTCCAGCCGCACGCGGATCACTTTGCTGGTCACCTCGTCCAGGTCCACACTCATCATGATCTCTTTCAACGTGCAACGAATGACCCGCTCCGTTTCATCTCTCTCGCGCGGCCTGCGAAAGGACAAACAAAAATTTCAAAGCCCGTCAACGCAATCTAATATATAAAAATCAATGCCACTTTTCGTTGTAATTGAACTCCTCCAAAACGGCTGTATCGATTTGGTTGAAAATTTTTGTGTCTTTGTCACCAAATGTTTATTAATCATAAAGCGGTGCGAAGTTCGCTGAGACAGCTAGTACCATAATTATAATATTTGTTTCCGATATAGCAGTGGAGGTCAAATGGTTTGAGCGTTGAACTCCCGAACAGGGTCTGAATTCGAATTATGTGCATATTAGAAATGAATTATCTTACTGGCTTCTAAAAATCTTGAGCTGTTATTATAATCCTCGATATGTACTGATGATGCACAATGCGTAATTGTTTTAGTCCCGCATTTCGCATGCTAATAACGGGTTTAATTAACGTATTGGCCAACGTCCGATCCTATTCTAGGCCAAGGAACTAGGTCTCAGCATTGTGTGCTCCGGCTGTTTATTTAAAGTAAGTACTAGTCAATACTAAAGTTTTATTTTAATGAATCATAATTAGGCACAATTTGCGTAGCGGGTTCGACGCACGGTGTGAAAATGCATATCGATTAACGTCGGAAGATCTTGTTAACCTTAAATTACTACATCATCGACCCGACGGAAATTTATAAACATAATTAAATATTTTTACTGTTAAATAATAAACAAAAATCATGTTCTGAGTATTGGGTATTGTTGTTGGTATGTGTTTGAGATTTATGAAACTAGTAACCGCCCTCGCTCCGTTTCGGGAAGCTTAAGTAGCCTGAATCTTCATAAATGTGGCTATCATACAAAATATATTTTTTTTATTACGACTAGCGGTTCCAAAGTTTAGCGCGTGTAAACTTAGTAAAAGGCTATTAAATTTTGTCGAAGATTGCCAATGTTGTCGGAAAGGCTAATAACATCGCCGGCTTACTTCAGCCTGAGCGAGTCCGGCGAGGGCGGGCGGCGGGACTCGATGCAGTCCATGGCATGCCACTCGTTGAGACACGAGCGGTCCGAGTCGATGTGCCGCTCGTAGTACCCGCACCACGCGTGCGACGTCCCGCCCGCGAAGTGGTTGAGCTCGCGCGCGCGCCCGCTCGCCCGGTGCAACGTCTGCAACGCCGACCTGGAAGTAACGCTTGCTGATAAGCCGCAAGAAACTCGATTTAATCACCTGATGAACGTTATACATTACATTTTATCTTGTTGGTATGCTAATATATGCATGTATGTATTTCGCTTCAACGCATTAATGTCCCACTACTGAGCACGGGCCTCTCCTAATACCTGAGGAGGCCTAGAGCATACTCCACCACGCTGCTCCAGTGCGGATTGATGGAGGGGTTAGTGGCCAACCCAAGTGTCGGAAGTTTTTAAGCCTCCGATATGGCTTAACGACTGCTACCAAATGATAATAACGGGACCGACGACTGACTATTTTGTGTACTTGGCGCAGTGGCGCTTCACTTTACAGTAGAACTGTGTGGGATCAATCTATTTACAAGCGCTTGGACATATTTCAAGGAAAAACATTTTATAGTAAATGACTTCCTTTGTCATCGCATGACAAAATCATCAAATCAGTTACGCCCAGTAACAGCACGTTAGCCATTTAAACAAGTCAAACGTTTTTAATGTTCTCACGTCACATTGGTATTTTGTTGCGCTCGGTGCATTGTGCTTACGTACAATAAACATACATTGAAATGGCATAAATTATAATTCATACTTACCACATGGCTTGCACTGACACCGGTTTGAATATGTGCTGCTGATTGCACACACATACGCTAAATCCTCTGTGGACAATGAATCTCTAATTAGTTATTGTTTCTGCGACACTCCATCATGATTAGTGTGCAAGGTGGCTTTATGTTATCATGGTCACCGCCCCGACTAGTCCATATTTATGTTCACATTACAATCTATATGCTGGACATAACTGAAGCTATACACATACACGGCTACACGCGAGTCGGTATAACACGTGCGAATAACACAAATTAAGGATGTTAAATGATCGGCAACCTACATTTATCTAGCGCACCTGATATTCATCATCATTCGATTTAACTATAACAGAACCGTAAAATTACGTCTGTAAACTGTAAAAACTTTACATTCAAGTCTGTCATACAATGTTATAGGGCAATACATACGTATGAACATCTGTTTACGTTCAAATATAGAGCATGCACTTACCAATCTCAGCGCCTAATTAATTGTCAATTTGTTTTAATTGATAACGTGTTTGGTAGCACGATATCGAATGGTAAGTAATTATTCACATCCAATTATTATGAAATGTAACTACATACTAGAGTATTATAAATTATAAAAATAAAAGCCTTTTATTTTTTGCATTAGAGATAAAAATTGATTATTATATTCATTCGACATAATATGATTGTTTTAATTATGTATAATTAAATCATAATTACAGCTAATTAATAAAAATGTTAACGACAATTAAATAATTATAATACAGTAGGTACATAATAATAAATTTGTATTTATAAGTTTGCCAGAACCCCTCATTAAACTTCTTCTTCCATTTAAGTTTCATAGCAAATTATTGCGTCTCAGTTATCTCTTACTGTTGTGAGGCCTTTTCTGCACTTTTAAAATTTTAACATTCATGTTTCCATGTCTCTCCGAGTCGTTTTAATTTTATGTTTTGCTTTTGATAGTTGATATTTTATAATCCCAGCAACATGCCTTTACAAATTAGGAATGCAAATATTAGGTAAATATAGAGATAGGGAAATGTTACATAGCATTTGTAAATGATACATGAAAACTAGCTAAACCATTGCATTCATAATTCAACCTAGTTAATCCCCACTACTCCGCCCTCCTGCATCTCGACTTGATTACCGACTCCCGAAAAGTGATTTTTAAAGAAATAAGACCCACAAAAATTACACTACGCTGCCCTTACATCCTCCAAAAATATTTGAAACTAGAATTTACAGTTCTTAATAACATAAAAATAAATACATATTAGGGTGCACATGTATTACAAACGGTATACGTAAGAGTATTAGAGTTATCCTAATTATATTATAAATGCCAAAGTTTGTATGGACGAATGTTTGTTACTCTTTCACGCAAAATCTACCGAATGGATTTTGCTGAAACTTTACAATAATATAGCTTTATCAGAATAACACATAGGCTATCTACACTAATATTATAAAGAGGAAAGATTTGTATTTTTGTATGTTACGAATAAACTCAAAAGGTACTGGACCGACTTTAAAAATTCTTTCACCATTCGAAAGCTACATTATCTACGAGTAACATAGGCTAAATTTTATTTTGGAAAAAAAATAGGGATCCTTATAATGTAACCCAAGGTGTAAAAAAATTACCTAAAATATTCTTAACATCGCGTGCGCTGCGAAAACTATGGACAATAGAGCAAAGTGATGTAATACAGTTTTATAAAGGACATCAATATCTACAATAAAGTCCGCGATAGCATATGTCTAACTATTATAGTTAGGCCACAATAGGTGTTTTTTTATTTTAAAAATTTAATTGAAATACCGCCGCTAGAAAAGGCTCTTTATTTGTATCTTGGTATTAAGCCTTATCAAAATAAATTAATTCATATTCAAGACTGCTTCAATACCTATAAATAACTTTTTAAATTATTCAATTCGGACATTCCATTCGAAAGATATCACGAGTTTAATAATTTAAGTAAGTATTAGAAAAAAGTTGTATACGAGTATAATAAAATCAGTGCCACTTTGAACTCCTCCTGACGGGAATACCGATTTGGTTGAAATTTTTTGTGTGTCTTCAGGTGGATCCAAGAATGGTTTAGATTCACAATTGGTCCCGGTAGGTGACGCTGCTGTCGATATGTCACCATATTTTGTTTATTAATTATAGAGCGGTACGAAGTTCGCTGGGGCAGCTAGTAATTTATAAAGATATAGTGTGAATTATCCAAAATAAATCTAAACGAAATAATTGCAAACCGAAGGAATAAGTTTCCCGAAGCGAATATGGCTGGAAATAATATATGGCTGGAAAGCTGGCAATTGACAAAAAGAACAAATTCTAACATCAATGTAGGAGTGAAAATGGTAGTGCAGCACATACAGATGTTTAGTAGTGATTGCAGCTCATGGACATACACAACAAACGTCGATTATTGCCTACAGCTAAGATTATTTCGGTCACTGTCCTGAGAACGAAACTGAAAGCTCAGTGTGCTAGTATCGTGTCGAATATACGGATAAATACGCGTGTATGCCCTTTGGAAGCAAAACTTAAAATAAAGCAGAAATACGACGTAGGTACAATGTTACAGCTATTGCTTTTTTCAAAACATAAAGTGTACGTTCATATGTATGTATGTCATGAATGATAATAACATATTTTTAAATTCCTTAACTAGTTCTAATCATAGGAACATAAATTGTGAAGAGCTTAATAGATATGTAGTAAGCCCAACACAGGTTATGCGTTATACAGGTTATGCGTTGATTACGACACGCTTTATTAATCATTTTGTTTTTATACATTGAATAAATGTGGTAATAATTAAAGACACGACTATGATGTTTTGCCACGATTGCCATTGATGGTCTTGATGTTTTCTTATATCCATGCTATACAATATAATATACGATCTCTACGGGGTGCGACCTTGAAAACATTTATTGATGTTATGTTTTTTATTGTTGAAAACATTGTATGATTTCACTGGCCATATTTCCAGCCTGATCAACCGACCAGAACAAAAGTTAACCTACATCTGGACGAAAGGACATGCCAGTTTTCTTCGCATCAAGGTTTTAACGTGTGGTCTCTCGCACAACAGTGCCTAGGATCGAGCCTGACAGGCATCACTGATATTCAAAGTTGTGTGCTAGATTTTTTTAATGTTGGTGTGCATCAGAAATGAATTATGCCGTGTGTGAAATATGCCCATTGACACTTGGCCATCGTGGTGGACTATGTCCATCATACAACCAGTAGTTGCACGATGGACTGTGGCCTCAGTGTGAGGAGACTATAGCAATTGTAAAGTTATAGGTTGGGATGATGACGATAACTCACCCATCGCCATCCAGCTTGATGGAGGTGTCGGCGAGTACTTTGAGCACGAGGCCGACGGTGGTGCGCTCGTTGCAGTCGATGCCGAGCAGCGCGGCCTCCTCGCTGCGGCACACCACCACCAGGTACCTCGTGCGGCCCGCGTGAGCGCTCTCCAGTTTCACCGCCTGAATCACGAAAACACAACCACGCTCAGATTCCATGTACCATATGATTGGTTTTAAAATGCAGCGACTCGCGATTAAGACGCCTTACATGTTTTAACTTGAATCAACTACCACGCTATCCATGATTTACTTTTTTGTAAATAGATAATAAAGAAAAAATACGACGGAAGGCTGAGATTCTATGAAGCCCTCTCAATCACCCCGAAATACAAGATCGTTTAATATAAATAATATCAGCAGCAGTGCATCAGACATTATGCTTGTATAAATCATGTCCATTACAGTAATTTAGATCGATTTAAAAACAATCTCACTTCATAACATAAAATTTGGATTTATTATATCACAATTAATACAATTATAAACTAATAAACCCGAATACAAATACGACGGATGCAGAATCGCCTATAAGAGGACGCATAAATTAAATCCGAACAAAGTGTACCTGCTACACAATTGAGTCTTGATGTTTCTAAAAGCCTTGACTTTAAAAACTTTCCATTCACTGTGACCTCACTCCAATTGGAGAAGGGAGAGTCGTGCCATTTTGAACGTCTCCTGATGCATCTAACAGATGGAAGTGGGGTTTAAAAGGTAAAGGTTGATAGGGGTAGAAGGTCGAAATTGGAATTTAGATCGTTTCCTTCAAGCATTATAAGCGTTGTAATATTCGCACTTGTATTCTCTGTCCTGCCATTGCGATAGGAGAAAAAACATTTCTATAGTTTGCCGTAGGAGCATTCTTTCATTTGTAAGAACACATCTGTGACCAGTGGCGGACTAACCCCGTGAGAGGCCCAGGCGGCAAAACAGAATTAGACCCCCAGTTTAAGGAAGATGATGTCATTTTACAAGCTTTTTATTCAGTTCACATTTGTTTCTATAATCGTAAATATACAAAAATGTTTAATCTTGAATTTTTAATTCGACTTAACCCTTAGCCGCCTAACGTACATATTTTTGAGTTACACTACCACCTAACGGCTGTCATGGTGACCGCAAACAAAATATCAATACCGGTAACGTGCAATCGTGTTAACCGGTTGAGCAGCAGGTACTGAGGAGAGGAATGCTGAGGTAAAGTAGAAGAAGTCACAAATGAAGCGGTATATTAAATCCACTACACTTTTCATATTTTCTTTACTATCATATTCATAACACATCCTGTGGAAAACTCAACTGACCTACTTTATAGGTTGGACAGACGGATGGCCGGTAGGCTGGATAGAATTGGTGTTCCTTTGTGGAGTAGTGAGTAGATTTGGCCCGGCATAGATCCCTAACTAAACAGATCAAAAGTGTAACCGACTGGCGACAAGTATGGCGCCCATGCCGGCTTGCTGTTCGAAGGGTCTTGAGGTCCACTCCTAGGGAGGCGAAAATTTGAATGATGAGTTAAGTAGAATTATTAATTTTGCCTGTACTTTTCTCGTGCGTCATATTATGTACTCCCGAACCATTTAAATTTTAATCTAACCGTCGTCTAGGCATTAGAATCGATATTTTGAACAGGGGATTTTTTAATTTTAATTTAAGATATAATTTATGTAAGTATAAGTAAGAAAACCGGAACTAAATAATTTACATATTTATGACAGATGTCTATTTTTCTGGTTTTTGCTCGAGAGGTATTTTCGAAGAGGAAATCGCACAATTCAACATAAAAAATTCTACTTCACAATCAGAACTTTTAAAGTTCTATGAGCTGATCAAAAACAGTGATTCTGACGCCAATTTAGCCCACGTTCCCATACTTTAATGATCATTGTCCTTTCTGTTCTTGGTCTGCGTGTACGTGTTTTTGTCTTTGTGCGTTGTTCATGGCACCCAAGGCACAGGGAATCTATGTGTAACGCTACGTATGTAGCGGTATTTATTGTCTATTTACTATTAGAAATTGATGTTTATAAAAATTAGCGTCATACCATTTTGAGCGTCTCCTCCGGGCGCACCAAGTAAAACATGGACCGAAGGTGGTGATGTATGTCAGGTTGAGGTTGTGGCTGGGGGTTCGGTCGCGCCGGCGACCGTCGCGGCTCCGAGCAGCCGTGCTCCGCGCCGCCCAACACGAGCGCCGCACCCTTGTTCGCGAAATAGCACTCATTGAGACTAAAACAAAATAATAAAATACATATAGGTATTTTAACCCAGCAAGCGTATTGGATTGAAATTGTAATGATAACAACGGAATTTAAAAAAACACAAAACGTAGGAAACCATTATCTTTTGATACGCTAAAACAAGTGGTTGTCCATTCATATGACTATTATGAAAATTTCGAACTTTTTCACCCAATGTTTAGAGCAAAATAACTACTAAGTATTGTATATTTTTAAACCTCTCATACGAATTTAATTCAGCAATCGACCCATAATTTTTGTCTCAACTAAACCTGATTCGTTTTTAGAATTCATGGATTTACTATTTTAAAACTCATTTGATATTACTAAAGACAAATAGATTCAATAAGGACGTAACTCTGAAATTAATAATGTCATTTACATAGGACTTTTCAATCTTTCTTTATCATAGACGAAGTAAAAATCAAGTCCTTCGAGTTTTACGACAGGGGATTTGCGCAAAGTTGAACTGTAATATATTTTTTTAATATAATGCAACCGCGCAATGTATGAATGACGCCATTTTTAGTAAAGTTGTGGCAATCTGTCTCGACGCGGAGCGGCGTTTAGTGCGTTTACCTTCCTTTCACCGCTCCGGCGCAGCGCGGGCGCGAGTCTGATCGAAGCGAGCTCGACTCCCCGAGACGACTCGCCGCCAGGCCCTTGAGCCGCTGCTTTGCCTCAATATGTACAATGTCCGCGATTACTCATTCACTACCACCGCATACACGTATATAAACATACACCTACTTTATTAACGAGTCTATTAACTTTATTAAGAAAAACCGCTCTACACGTGTGCACGCGCATAATTCTTCAACACGTATTTCAATTTACGTTATAAGTACTTAACTATTGTTTTCGTATAATCGTATTACTCAATCAATTATCAATCATTCAACTAAGAACTATACAGGAATGCAAATTAATTTTACGCGGAATAGTTACTTTCTTGAATTACGGTGGAGTAAGCGCACTAAACAGACGTAAAATATTGTGCGATGAGGGTCACAGAGTGACATTTACCTAAATATAGGAACGATGCCGCTCAAAGGAAGCAGTCGAACGTCAAATATGTGATGAGGTCGTACAAAAATAGCGTCACAGGAAACTTGTGGGAAGAGCAGAGGAAAGGTGAAACGGTGTCTAATAATAGCCAATAAAAATTGGATGATAGAGCTTAAACAAGCAGAAGAATAGCAATGTCGCATCCATTACGGCGGCAAGGGCGGTTGATCTCAAGGTTCGTTAAAAATAGAGCGGCGGCGTGTTGCCAAAGTAGCGACTCGCCCATACATATACCGCAGCGGCAGCATCTGTGCCTTGCTTCTTCACATCGCTATGGCCAATTTGGGGCAGCGCGCCACTCTGCTCACTATGCCTCATCCAACGGACCATTGCCTGTCTCCACATCACGTATTTGCTTTGTTTCAACCAAATTGGATTTGGAACTTTACTATGTAAACAAACCATAAATCATGCTGTTAGTATTACTACTCAACTACGATTTATAGTTTGGTTAAATTTGTACAATTTTAGTGTAATCAGTATCCCTTCTCATATTACTTTTATATAATAATAATTATTAAATACATCCTTGCGTGTATCCGGCAAACATGTGCCTAGAGGAGCCAGCCACCTGATGTTAAGTAGTCGAAAAATAGAAAAAATTAATGTTTTTGGTAATTGTTGGCCAATGGCGAATTTAGTCATTAATTGAATAAAATAATGAAAAACAATTCCTTTTAAAAATTTCTAGAGGTCGGAGAAAAAATAAGTTATCGAAGACATTTCGGAGTGCCTTATCGTGATATAACATTTTTTCTAACAAAAAGTTGTTTCAATCACGAAAAAAGTGGAAATCAGTTGCAGCCAGGTCCAGAGCCCAAACAGTTTCTAGTTGCAATTACTTTTATTTGACCACCATTTGCTGTACAGTGTGAGGATGACTGTTATCCTGACGAAACAAATAGGACTCTTGAAGATAAGTCTCAGATCTTTCATGGAGCTTTCTTCATTATTTTTTGCCATTGTTGACGACATCTCAGTAATTGTCTGGCCTAATTTCTGACAAAAGCTATTGTAGATAACACGTGCAAAGGTCTATCGAATATTGTCTTCAAAGTCAACTTTCAGCTGTGCTTAGTTTGGTTGGAGTTTCCAGTGTGCAAAAGCAATCCGCTTAGAGTATATATTACGGTAGTATAGAGCACGCGCAACGAGGTGGGAACTCCTACGTCGCACAGTGGGACGAAAATCAGCTTTCATAGACATAGGAATGTTAATTCATAAATATCGCTGTTTTTGTTGGATATGGCTTTTGTTTACAGTAACTAAGCCTACATATGTAAAAAAAAGTAATTGGGCATTTATGCGAATGATTTATATTGTTTTCGAGAAAAAATTGTATGGAGCTTTCTTGAAAAATCCGATTTTCTACGGACCTGCAAGTCAAACCGTAATATCCTTCTAGGGAGTGTTACTACTAATTATTTGTAATTTTTTGACATATCACATACAACGGTTACTTCTGCAGAATTTTTTTTAAAAATCGATATGTGTGATCCTTTTTTTATTTAATTTTATTGCATTGAGTTTTTTAAACACTAAGTACTAATTACATTTTATTACCTTTCTGGTGTGAATAAGTGATATTAACTAAGTAAACAATTATATTTTCTAATAGAACATACCAAAAAAAATTGTTATTGTTATTTTATTCTGAAAAGTGATTAGGTAATTAGGTAGGTTATTCTGAAAAGTGATTGGCTAATTAGGAATGAATTCTAGTAATAATAAAGAAGTAAAGATATGAGCACTAATTAACTATTATTAAAGAGAGTAATTAAGAAATCGTCAATTTGCTAATCATTTAAAATCAGTCCTATAACAACTATAAATGAACAATATTTTTAACACATAATTCAGTTTATTTCAAACTTTTGTGCTGTTAACATTAAATCGTAATCCCGAACTGTGAAATATTTAAAATGGAAAGTCTGCGTACCAATTTAGACTTGTTTGTTGTGCTGAGAAGGGAAGGTACTTCATTCGATTATGAAGTATTGTTTAGTGCAGTTGTAAATCGACTTGGTGATAGCATTTCGGACGAAGATCGGGTGACACTTAAGGAATTTTGTCGAAGATTCACACGTGCTGCATCACAAAGATGGCAGAAATCTCACCGCATTCTGGATACATTCAGAAAGCAGTACGAAAATTGGCTTCAGTCTAATGTCGATTGGCCAAGTTGCGTGCCAATCAGTATGGTCATGCCACAATCCAGTGAAGAAGAACAGCCAGGACCTAGTGCACTTTCAATCTGTCCAGGACCATCGACATCATCTATTGGGACAATGACAAAAACATCAAGGAAAGCATTTGAAGATCTTGGAAGCAAACAAAAGAAGAGAAGGTCTGATGATCACAAAAATGAAAATCCAAATGAATTGGCATATTCCGCTGCAGTTCTTTTAAAGGAAGAAGGTCGTGAAGATATCGCATCTGTTATCGAATATATGTTGAAGAATCCAGAAGCAGCAACAAAATTTAACGAAATGATTAACAAACCAGTTAAAAAAGTTATCTTTACTCCAGAAAAAGCACTAGGATTGCTTCTTTCGCTGAAATTGTCAAAGTGGCAATATATGACGCTGAGAGAGACTACCATCCGAGAGGGTGCAACTGACATTTATCCGTCATATTATAAAGTACAGCAAGTAAAAAAACAGTGTTACCCTAGTAAGCAATCAGTGACTGTAACGGATTCATCAGCAAGAATTACGCTTCAAGCATTGCTTGACATCACAGTGAAGAGGATCCTGGAAAGTCTTCCTGAAAGTGTGCAAAATAAGGACTTAAAGTTAATATCCAAGTGGGGCTTTGATGGTGCTTCGAACCAAAGTCGTTATAAACAGAAAATGGATGGACAACAAGAAGATTCAAGCATATTTATGACGTCCTTGGTGCCATTAAGCCTGACTGATGGAGACGAAATTTTGTGGTTGAATCCCAAGCCATGCTCAGCGTTATATTGTCGTCCAGTGCAGTTCACATTTATTAAGGAAAGTGAAGAAGTGGTCATCAGTCACAAAAAGCAAATGGACGACGAAATTAAGTTGCTTATCCCCACTGATTGCAACAGAAACAAGGTGAGCCATCAACTTAAGATGACAATGATTGATGCTAAAATTTGTACGTATCTTTCGGAAGCCAGATCGAATGCATCGTGTTATCTCTGCTTAGCTAAGCCTACAGAGATGAACCGCTTGGATATTGCAACGTCAAAAACAGTGAACAGTGATGTATACGAATTTGGACTATCATCGTTACACGCTCGTATAAATACGATGGAATGCCTTTTACATATTGCATACAGACTGGACTTCAAAAAGTGGGCTGCACGAGGACAAGAGCACAAGGATTTGCTAGAGAATCGAAAAAGAATAATTCAAAATAAATTCAAAGATGAACTCAATCTATTGATTGATATTGTGAAACAAGGCTCAGGGACAACAAATGACGGGAATACAGCAAGAAGGTTCTTCGAGTTCCCCGATATAACTGCAGCCATCACTGGGTTGGATGAAGAGCTAGTCAGAAGATTTGCTGTTATTCTTCAAGCAATAACATCTGGAGAGGTAATTGAGCTAATGAAATTTAAAGAATATGCACGTAAAACTGCAGAAAGATACGTGGAGTTATATGATTGGTACCATATGTCATCGACCGTTCATAAGCTGCTGATACATGGTGCAGACATAATCGCCAATAATAACATTGTTCCGATAGGTAAGCTTTCAGAAGAAGCCTCAGAGGCCCGCAACAAAGACTTTAGGAGATTTCGGGAACATAATTCGCGAAAAATGTCCAGGCAAGCTTCAAATGCCGATATATTAAATATGCTGATTCTTTCGTCTGATCCATTAATCTCTTCTCAAAGACCGAAATTGGAAACTAAGAAAGGTAAGGATTTCTTCGCTGAAACTTTAGAATTGATCAAGTTTCCAGAATCTCCATTTGAAGTTGTAGATATGTCCAATTTGGAACCTGATTCTGAATTGGGATCAGATGAAAGCGATTTTGATTAATTAGTAGATAAGTGCTTGTTGTATTTTTATTTTATTTTTTATACATTTTTTTATCATTTAAGGAAATTTTTTATTGCCCTGTACAAATTTTTCTGATCACAAAACATGGGGTCTGTTGACTTGCATCAGCTCCCCTCCCACAAACTTTAGTTAGTAATGTTATTTTTTTCTTTTGTAACTCTAGTCTTTAAGAGGCCTTGTTTGTAGAGATAAATAGACATTTTTATTTATTTATTTCTTGTATTGTTTTGTATAGTATTATCATACATAAGTAGTGTGTAGTAGGAGAGTTTAATTTTTTATTAATAGTTCTTTATTTTTATTTGAATATTATATAGGAAAATGTTATATAGTATACATTTTTTCATTTTTTTAATCAAGTGTTTTTGATATTTTTTGTCATAGTATTTGATATTTAAGCTCATTTAAATAATTTAATAAGCTAGCAACAATAAATATATGATATTTATAAATGAACAAAAGTATAATTATTTACTGCCCTCACTTCTCATAACTTATTAACTCTACAACGTGTCTGGGTTGCATGCTCTTACAAAATGATAATACACAATTTTTATCACTCATTTAGAGAATATTTAGAGTGGATGCCGAAAAATTAAGCTTTAAACTAAATAAAAAATGTACATTATACTTAACGATTTTTAAAAAAAATTCTGCAGCTGTAACCGTTGTATGTGATATGTCAAAAAATTACAAATAATTAGTAGTAACACTCCCTAGAAGGATATTACGGTTTGACTTGCAGGTCCGTAGAAAATCGGATTTTTCAAGAAAGCTCTATACAATTTTTTCTCGAAAACAATATAAATCATTCGCATAAATGCCCAATTACTTTTTTTTACATATGTAGGCTTAGTTACTGTAAACAAAAGCCATATCCAACAGAAACAGCGATATTTAAGAATTAACATTCCTATGTCTATGAAAGCTGATTTTCGTCCCACTGTGCGTCGGTTGAGAACAACACGACGTTCCCGCCGCGAGCGCTTGTAGTCGTGGTTGAGTGAACTTGAGTGCTAGCGCTGTGCGTTCCTACAGAGAGTTTTCGAATATTTACGTATCAAAATGGTCAAATGTGCAGTTCAATCTTGCAAACACGATACTAGGAAACACACAAAACTGAAATCCAGTATCACATTTCATCGGTAAGTCGATTTATATACTTATTTTTATGAAAACAAATCACGCATCGCGGGGGTGAAAGAGGCGTGCGGGGCGGGCACGCTAGGCACGCGTAGGACTCCCCGCGCGCCCCGTTCCCCGCGCTTAGTGAAGCGTGGAGAGCGGTGATGTGACGCGACCAACGCTGTAGTCGATATTTAAAATATTTTTTTAAATGTTAGCTATGAACCTATATAATTATTAGTAACCTATAATATAGGTGGATTTTGAATATTAAAGTTACATTAATATATTGTATTAATGTAATATATTATATATTTTATTAATGTAACTCAATTATATATTAATACTCCAAATCTTTTAAACATTTATTATAAATATTTTTGGTGTGTGTTTAGTTCGATTTTAGTACTTTTTAGTATTTTAATGCGAAAAATATTATAGCGTAAACTAGAGTAGTAATGTAGTAAAAGAGTTACTGTCACTGTTTAATTGTTGTTGTTTATTAGGTTTAAGATACTTAAGTCATCTAAATAACTACTAATCCTTTCTACCATCGAACGACCCGACTCACGGCGTTTATTCATCCCTTCGTCGTAAACATCCCTCCAGTACGGAAGTCACGCTTTGCGTCATCATTCATAATACGTACCGCGAAAGACTGGAACAAAATGCCTGCGTCGGTATTTCCGTTCGATTACAATGTATGTAGGTATCTTCAAGTCAAGAGTGAATAGGCTTCTAAGTTATTGCGCCTTACCACCCTCGACTACATCGCTGCTTACCATCAGGTGGGATTGTAGTCAGTAGATAGATTGTAGTAGTTAATGCTTTAACTTATAGTAAGTCTAAAAAATTTGCGTTGCCATAATTATATACCTACAGATTTTTTCGTATTTATACAGATTTTCGATGTGCGCTACAGATTAGCACTGGATACAGGT
The DNA here is from genome assembly GCA_905404295.2 of Ochlodes sylvanus. Taxonomy (NCBI): domain Eukaryota; kingdom Metazoa; phylum Arthropoda; class Insecta; order Lepidoptera; family Hesperiidae; genus Ochlodes; species Ochlodes sylvanus. The sequence continues at coordinate 7,121,831 of FR990126.1, read as the reverse complement.
TTTTATACAGAATTCTTACTCTATTGATAAAATTACCATATTCAACTAAAACAAAACTTTGAAGAAGAAAGATTTTTTAAATAAATATTACCTAGTTCCTTTGTTGCAAATATGTAAATTTTGATTGTTGTTGCGTATAATTATGTTTTTAATTTTACTATTTACGCTGGTATTCTATTTTACTTTAATAAATATTAGTTCCTTTGTTGCAAATATTTGAATTTTGATTGATGTTTCTTATAATTATGTTTTTAATTTTACTATTTACACTAGCATTCTATTTTACTTCAATAAATATTAGTTACTTTGTTGCAAATATTTGAATTTTGATTGTTGTTTGCAAAGTTTCATACTAACTTTGCACCCCCGTTTTACCCCTTTAGGGGATGAATTTTCAAAAATCCTTACTTAGTGCTCATCTACGTTATGAAACGAACTCCTGTGCAAAATTTCAAGTTTCTAACCCTTATAGTTTAAACCCTGCGTTGATATGTCAGTCAGTCAGTCAGTCAGTCAGTCAGTCAGTCAGTTAGTCATTCAACTTCTCCTTTTATATATAGATTTTGTAATAAAAAAAATTACACTAAACCCGATATTTTATTTCATAAACTTTAATATAACAAGCCACACGATTTCCTTACATTTCTATTACTCATAATTTTCGACAGTCGATAGTGACGTAATGTAATCGGTACATCCCTAATTGCCATACACTTCTCAATATAAATATCTATAGCACACCTGCCTACGCTGCGAGCTGAACATTTTGTGCAATGCGCGTGCTCTATACTACCGTAATATATACTCTAAGGCAATCCGTTTATCATGTAAATTTCTGTTATGTTATGTTCCGAATTGGATTATAATTCAACTAGTAGACGTTCATAATATCATTCTCTACGATTTAAGAGGTTCTTAAAACTTTTGGTAGGCAAGGACAACTTTCAGAACTTGTGAATGAAATTGTAGGAAAAAAGGGCATTTAAAGAATCACTGTATGAGCGAATCACTGATTACATTACGACATTGTCATACATACCTACGTAGTGTGTTCAAAAAATAAAGTGACTTTCCAAATTTCGCGGGTTAAAGATATTGAATTTTCGAATTTAATTTTTTGTTATGGTGGGTCCAGATATCCCAAAAATATTGTACCGTTATCAGCTATTTTGGATGTTTCGTTTGTTTTTAACAAACTTAAATTTAAACGTGTTTTGGTACGCTTGGCGATTTTTGAAGTGAATACTTCTTTAGTATCGTTGTGATTTGGAATTCGTTGAAACGGAAATGACGCGAATGAAGCATCGGAAAAATGGCGGCTGACGTAAGCAAAGTTGTGTCAAAAAACATCAATATCGGGACTGACAGTATTCGTAGTCAATGTTGTTGTGAAGTTTCACTTCTAGCACATGTGAATTGCACACATTTTCATTTATTATTCAGATTCTAAGTCTACTCTATTACTAAATTTCGAAACAAAACTGTCGCATGACTTTCATTGCCTGCGCGAGGTTTTTGTGTAAAAAAACCACCATATTTACCGGAATTGGTCCCATTCCAATTTTTCCTGTTCCCATAACTACAAAAAACTTTAAAAAGGGCGACTTTTTGTGACGATTGAAGAGATCAAGACCACATCGCTGCAAGACCTCATGGCGATATCAATAATCTTACAAGTAAAAAAAACCGACTTCAAAATAATGCAAATTTAAGACTTACATGGTTTTCTCATGGATGTCAGAACTGAGAAATAAACAGAAAGCACCAACTTTCAAATAAAAAAAGAATCATCAAAATCTGTTCACCCAGTCGAAAGTTCTGAGGTAACAAACATAAAATAAATACAGTCGAATTTAGAACCTCCTCCTTTTTTGAAGTCGGTTAAAAAGCTATTGATTATTGATATATACCAGATTTGTAATTAAACAAAAAACCGTCGATTTCCTTGGGAGGTCATCATCAGGCCCTGACTTGGTGGCAGTGGGACCACCACGGAAGTACGTTCTTTCAAATAAAAATATGACAATCGAAATCGGTCCACAATTGACGGAGAAATCAGTGAACATACATAAAAAAAATACAGTCGAACATAGAAAATTTGATGCAATAAATAATTACAGATCAAGATCAATTTATGATTCGAAAATTAACTTCGTTATCCAAAAAAAACTGGTTTATTTTACAATTACTTAACTTACAGTACTTACGTGAAATGCCAATGTCAATGAGTAAGGTTGAGTTAATGAGTGTTACTGATAACAGAAGAAAACAATTAAAAAAGATAACAATATTGGAAATTTTGTTATCTAAATTCTGTAGGTCCAATGACCGTCACTTGAGTGATTCTATATACTTCTCAGTAATTGTTGTGATTCCGTTTTATTTTAGAGAACCTTGCAGTGCGATATCACCTTCTGATTTTGGACAAGGCCAAAGATTTGTTGGGTTTTCATAACTAAACTTTCGATAATGATGCTACAATCTTCGTACCTACACAATTTGCACTTAACAATTAATAATATGTCTGCAATATTCATGACTAATTATTTATTTATTTTGCATCAACCCTTAAAAATAAAATACCCAAGGGCAAACATTTAATGCCTTAAGACTGCATGAAATTAACATTTTTTTAAATCATGAAGCGTATATCGGGATTGTGGTCTGAAACATTTTTTGAAAGCAAGAAAGTAATAAAACTTTTCGAAACTTATCTCAACCACAGCAATAACAGACAAACATAAATAAGGGACTGAGTGATTGGAAAGAAAACAAAATGTATTAGAAGAGAACATATTTAAAAAAAGCTTTTTTTGCTTCGTAATTTGTAGACAAACAAATATCTGAGTGCCATTCATCATAACAACCATTACGGTCTCATCGGAAAGATTGCCAAAGTACACCAGCTTGGCGACTGGCTTGCCTCAAAGTAGCTGACCTAATATATATGTATGTACACAAATAAAATTTTGTATATATGTGTTATAGGTTACCATATGGGAATATTTTGAAAATGCATTTTGAAAATATTACATACAGATGTATCAAACTGATTAATTACATCAATTTCTCTGAAGTCGGTTAAAACAGAGAATTTAAGACGAAAATTTACTACGTTTGTGTTACCAAAGTGAACACAAAAGTAACACAGATGTGTGATGAAAGTTGAGTTTAAAGGACAATTTTATTTGGGGGGCGGATTGGTATAAATCAAACTACTAACTAATTACTAATACATCAACAATCGATTCAGCATGATTGAAGTGCTTGGCAATCTCCGACGTAATAATATTGTGTAGTCATAGTCACCGGATAGTGCACGGAGTGGGTTATTTATAACCATAATAAATAAACGGTATTTAAGGAAAAATGCTCAATTGAGCAATATAATCATATTAACTACTTACAGCAGCAATTCCGGTAATACCAATAGTAACAAAGCTGTGGGTTTTCGCGGTAATTCCCTATTTTACCAGCAACAGGAAATCAAGTTGGAATACCGTTCGTAGTTAGAATATTTTGTTGCTGCACTCAAAGTAAACATTGTTTGTAAAATTACGATATATCCACATCACTTGTGGCGCAGTGACTTGCATAGACCATAACGTTTTTATTCCAAATATGTGTTGCATATGTGTGTATAAATATAAATCGAATATGTTTTGAAAAGTTATTGCTTTGATATCTACATCTATACTTAAATTGTAACGAGTTGATTCTTTGCAGTGGATACTTACTTCTTCAACGATTGTTGTAAAAGGAATAAGCACCTAAAACTTGCCTCGGTTAAGAATTGGGTTTATAATTTCTATATAGGCAACACTTTAAGTAACCTTGCTAGGGGTGATTGGCTCAAATATAAATACAAAACGAACTGTAATTTTATTGTTTGCAGCCAAGGACATGGCTGGAAATGACATGGTTCACGCAAAGAACACTTACTTTCGTAATCTTAATTTTCGCGAAAAGCTTTTAACAGTTCTTATTATTAAATTCTTAAAAAGTTATGAGTCAAAGCGTAATTATCCACCAAATAAGTGGAAATAAACTTATAAACAAGCTTTTCATTTCGAACATAACAACAATCACCTTAGAGAATAAAACAGCATACCAACAAAAGTATTAGTTAGTAAGTACATAAATAATACATATAGGTACATAGATGTAAATCTTGAGAACAAATCATGTTAATGACCTCATGCATTTTTAGAGTCTCATTTAAACATGTGAACCGCACACGAACAAAAAAAAAGCGTTTTAAAATAAATTGCTAAAAAAATCCGCCAAACAATAACATAGCCATTTATGTACCGCTTACCTACACGCGACCATGCTATCAACATCAACACTGCTGAAGCAACGTTCAAATACGCACAATAGCCGTCACATAATACTAACACTGGCACTAAAAACTACGAAGTTGTGGTCGCGATTTTCCGACGGATGCGGTTTGTCAGCCGCGGCTCCCCGGCCGCCGCTCTTGCACCATGCGGTGCGTCCCGAACGATAATACGGCTCAAGAGGCAAATCGCCGTTGTGTTCGTCTGCCAGCGACGTCACGGCTTCCCTCCGAGCGGAGCGTATGGCCGCGTAAATATAGACTGGACGCACAACAGAAACACGAGGCGCTAGGGAACATGGTCCACTATACACGCGAACACTCCTCTTGCATTTTAATATATACAAACAGCAAATTCACACCAAAAACACACACAAGAACAGAGAATCAGTGCAACATAAATGTTAATTTTATTTTAACAACGAAATACAATTGTCTGGTACAAATACTTAAAACATACAAAAAGATTAAAATGATGGATCATTAAATTGATAAGCAATAGTATAATGATCTAAGCCAGGGCTGCTCAAAGTTTGGCTAGCCAATACACCTCAGTAGACGTAATCATAATTTTGACACAGCTAGTTTTATAAGTGTCCTACAAAGTAATTTTTTAGTTTCATTTTTAAGCTGTATAACATTAAGAGTGAGAAAGAAAACAAATCGTGCAATAAATTAAACAGATTTTTTTAAATTTTATTTTGTGCTAGCACATACAAATTCCTGGACTACATGTTTACAAAAAAATAATGGTTTGGACCTAATTATCTTAACGACATTTGTTTATCGTGAAAGAATATTATATTATGTATATCGGGAAAGTACCTATAAGTAATCAAGAACTCATAATTTAAACACCTTATCGGAAGATTGAATCACTTCCAAGCTAAAGGTCTTCACGTTTCGCAATATTTATCCTACATGACGTTCACAGAACCTTTGTATATTTTGACGAATATAGGAAAGGTTTTATAATATCCAAATCCAAATAAGCATTAGTCAGATCCAAACTTAATAGTTTGCAGAACAAGAACAGACGAATAACTAGTTGATACTAGCAGACATCAGACCTGGAGACATGCAACATCACCTTCTATGTCGAGTAACGCACGCGCACACTGAAAATGCTAGTTTCAAAAAGTATCTGTGTCGGATTAATCGCGAAACACTGCCACATCGTCCAAATACGCTTGCTAGAACAATGCTTTACATGGGACTGAACAACGCGTGTTGGTCAATCGAATCCCGAAAGATCTATCGTCTTGGACTGATAATTCCGGAAAATTTCGCTCTACAAGAACAGTAGGTAACGGTTTAGTTATGGACAACAAAGACAGAAATTTATACTTTGGAGCATACCAGCATACCACAAACAATTATGAACCAATATTGATCTAGGTTTTTTCTTTGATCGAGTGATCATGATCGAGAGATGATGTTTTAACTTGTTAAAGAATATATTCTGTCTAGCTGTTTGATCATCATCTCTTTACAAGATGTTAAAGGGATATGAGGAACTTTTATTACTATGTTAAATTCAAACTTTAGTATTTTGTGTCCAAAATTATTTCACCATAACATAATAGATTTGACCTGATGTTGCAGGGACATTTGAAATCAGCAGGATTCCCTACTAGTCGCCAACTGCAGAGGCAACAGCAGAGGAATCGTGCTTGAGCTCATTGGAATGGTCTCAAACTCTCAATCCCAATGATTGATTTATTTCTTTTCCTAAGTCAGATGTTTTTTTTTTTAATTTATGTTTGTTTGATATATCGCCATTGTGAGCTTGGTGTCGTTGGACATAACATAATTAAAATTTTGATTATTAAATTTTAATTTTAAATTTTAAAAGCCAAACTTAGATGTGCACCAGTCACATTACACTGTTCCAAATGTTCTTTTACTCTACAGGACCAGCCTAATATGACTGGAATTATTATAGCAAACAACAAACAGAAGTAAATCTTCCTTAGATAGTGGTGATTAAACTGCATAGAACTTTAGGTTTCATAAGAAGGTCTAATACTGTTATTCATAAACCACATTCCAGGGGCTAAGTGAAGTTTTTGTTTAGCATGAGTAAACTTATGGGTTATTAATAAAAAAATATCTTATACTATTACAATAGCACTAAACTGTTATTTAAGTGTGTTACTATGTACTCATAAAGAAAACTAGTGGACCCACCTTCGCTTTGCTTCGAGAAACTTGTTCTTTACGTTAACAAATATTAAATATATCCCATATTTGCAACATTTTTCATTGATGCTTCGCTCCTATAGCGTTCCTAGATAAATTGCCTACACAACACAAAAAGATTTTTTCAATTCAAACCAGTAGTTTATGAGATTAGCGCGTTCAACCAACCAAACAAACAAACATACAAACAAACTCTTCAGCTTTATAATATTATGGTTGAAACATTTGATTACAGTTGAAATTCAACCATTGGGAGAACACTTACTAATCTATCACTTACAACTATTTTACTAATCTTATCATAAGAATTTAAACAAGAAATAGCACTTGCCATAGACAATGATTAGATTATTGTTTAATTAATTTTGCAGAATGAGACATTAAGGTGTGTCCATTTAGTGCTTGCCTAAATTCACGTTTGTTTAGAGAGTAGTAAATTATTAATAATAATTTAAATCTACTGAATAGTGATTAACAAACTTTTCATGACGGATTATGGTACGCTTTTAATAGTTGCTTATCTAATTGCAGAACTTTTAAATATTTTAATTAAATAAGTGTAACCTATGCAGCATTTGACTCTTTTTTTAGGCAAAGCGGGATTTTGATACTTTATGGGTAAACAAAGCGGTATTCATTCGTCAAAGGCGACATAATTAATAAAAAAACGTAAATAATTTGTAGTTTTTTATTACTTATCTTTTTATTTGAGTAATAAATTAAGTTTACACTATTTATTGCCATAGGTCAGATTTTTTAATAAAATAAGTATGTCTACTATCTGTACTAACCCCAAAAAGCGAAACTGAGCCCTTCCCGTGCAGAGCATTAAATTTGTGCTGAAAAAATTTAAGCTTAAAATATTTCTCGATTACCTACAAAACTTTACATTCAAAATAAAAAGAAATGCAATAATGTTATGCATCTATGATAGAAAATACTAACCCATATTATTTGTTACTAAAAAAATTGTATCACCTACCTCTTATTGGCTCTATTTCCAACATCTTCTTCGGTGCTCTCATTTGATTTTTCTTCCTCATCCTAAAACAAAACAAATAAATTCAATGTCACAAAACCACACAAATTAAACAGTTTTTGAAAAAACTTAGACACATTCCTAGAAATTACGCGTTTTTGGATGCAAAGTTAATAACTATTATGTTAATAACTAACAGAGGAGCTGATGGGCGATGGAGGGTGGGTAGCTAGCCAGGTAGAAAAAGAATATTAACACGATGCAGCAGGGATATTGGAATTAAGATGGCTTGTACTGTAGTACCTAAACCCAGTAACTTCTGAAAGAGGAGAACTAATAACATTGCATAGCCTGATGTGAAGCAGGGTCAACAAAAAAATATAGTTTGGTAGTAACCAATTAGTATGATAGTCACTCCTCATAATTGAGGAGGTCTCTAGTATACTTCACGATGTACTTTAGTGCTAGATGACTTTGGTATGGTTTACCTATAATAATAATTGGGACTTGCAAATTAATATGCCCTCAAAACAAGTGCAGTCTTTAGAAAATTTAAAAATTATGGTTAATTATTCAACTATTAAGAAACTGCAATAGCTTAACTTGTCAACTCACTCAGGATTGGCAAGAAATGAATTAAAAAAGATTGTCAAATTAAGTAAATACCAAAATTAAAAACACTACACACTCAAAGTGCTACACTTAGATTCCCTGTGTCATGGGTACAATGGAAAAACACACCTAAACCTAAAACTGACAGTTAAAACTTATCATTCAAGTTTATGCCTAGCTGGGAATAGAACCCAGATCCCTTCAAATGATGGTCTGGAATCGTAACCATTGAACCATAGCAGTTGCATTGTAGTGATTAAACTCATCAAATAAATAGACTATTAAAAGAAAGCTTCTATTGATTTAAGCATTAATTATCAATAATAGTAAACATACATGTTTGAAGTGCAATGTAATTTCCAAGCTCTTTTAGTACCAATGCCAAACTGACTAATGATAAAACTGTCTATTAGTCAATGAGTATGGTAAAGGCATTGGGTCTCTTGTATTGAAGGTCAGTAGAAGCAGACTTTCTAACTCAGTTTAATTCTGACTTTAATCTTGTAAGTAATACTGTAGTTTTGTATGTTAGCTGCCTGACGAGGTTCCATCCTCCATTGAAAAATTATAAATATTATGAAAAGGTGTATTGGTGTTAGGTGGTAGATGTTGGCATACAATATTGAAGATATCTTATGAGAGACTAAGTACTTTTAATTAAAATATTTACAAACTTAATACCTATTTATAAACTTTACAAAACCTTAAAGGTAAAATAAATGTCAGTTTGTAATGTTTACAAAGTTCTATAAATTTAAAGTATTTGATATAAAAAACAGTATCACCTACTGAAAAACAGTAAATCTTTTCAAAGTTCGACATCAATGTTCTTAACCATTTATCAATTAAAAATTATAGAATAACAAAGAAAGAAAATAGTCAGTGGTTTGAATTGAACATAGAAAAAATAAAGAGCATATTTAGAGGAGGGTGAACCTTAAATTGGTGAAGGTGAACAGTGTAGATTATTTACATAATTCTTATGCTTTGTGTTCAAGCATCCTTTTTTTCAATTATGATATAAGACGTGCTTTACATTGAGTTTTTATAATGAAAAACCTTTCGCTAGTCCCTTTTTGTAAGCTCTTTATGTCAGATTATTGACCTAACTACACATCCGTTTTTGTTACTCACCGTTTTCCTTGGTGTCTGCACGCTGGGTGTACGTCGAATTGTTACAAGTGCCATACCACATTAGCACTAACGAATCGTAATCATTGTAATACACAATCACAAACATAAAAAGAAATAATATTCACTTATCATAATACTAATCTTTAGATGAATCATTGAAAATACTGGACAAATTGTATGAACATAAAGCATTATATGTTTTTAATATCACACTCGCAACATTTAATGTGATTTTTGGCGTAATTTTGATAGGGTCTGCCTATTAATATTAAGTAATTTTGTTTCTAATTTGTAAACGCGGAACAAGTAGCATTTATTGCAATTGCAATGCAAGACACAAAATATCACTTTTTTTGAGAAGCACAGTACAGACTATTTATATCAGTCAGCTACAGAAACAGATGTTTAACTTTAAAGTAAACCTCAGAAGCACAGACAACAATATTATATAACAGAAGGTCTACAGCTACAGGTAACAAATACTAATATTGTAAATAATAAAGGCCTGTTGACGCAAAAATTATCGCGCGATACCTTTATGGAATCCAATAACGCCAAGTAAGAAGCGGTATTTTTCACATGCAATATCAAATACGTTTTGCTGGACTTCTAGAACTCGGCCATTTTTCCGACATCAGCGACATCTACGATGGACTAAAATCGTAGGGGGAGAGGACTACAGTAGTATACTCATGAACAAACAGCATTACAGCATGTATTGTGTACTCAGACAAGAAAAGGAACAAGTTACACCAAGACACGAACAACGAGAAAGAATGATACGATTTAATATATCGTACAATAGACTGTCTCACTATGCGTGGCGGATTTTTCAAAGAAAGCAAGTTTCAAGCAAATTTGACTTATTTGACAGATAATGTCAAATTTTTCTTGTGCTACATACATACAACGATTAAAGTAATCGTTGCATACATACAATTGTACTTTCTCGTTGTTAGGATTTATGTGACGATTCAGGAGTCTCTCTCAGGTCACAATAATCACGCAAACAGCCCTTCTGTTATGAAATTTTAGGTATAAAATCAGTTAAGTAATTATAAGCATTTCCTTTTTTTTTTTCAAAAGATGTGCCGAGGAGTTTCTTTCGCCGTTTCTTCTCCTTAAAGATTAAAAATTTAAAGGCACCTTAGTGAAACGGTGGTAAATGCAAAAAATGACGTTCATAAGTGTATTGAAAAAATACCTACATGAAATAAATGATTTGAGTTTGAGTTTGAATGCCGACGAGTTGACATACAAGCTCTGTTTTTGGTATTTTCCCGACCCTTCAAGCAGTTCAAGCCCTCAATGCTATTCCCGCGGTTTCTCCAATGATCCAATCGTTCTCCCCAAGTGACAACTCTTGCGATCTTCACGAACCATAGATAACCAATACCATCGATTCACGCGTATCTACTAATCTGTACCTTCGATTTACCATCATCTCCGACATATGTATAAAGAAAGAGAAACACGGTGTAGTGCTGGTAACCCCTTTTATTAGGATGGAAGTAACTTATATTAGCAACGGTGGTTATAAACTTTATATTAACAATGGCTTCACATTTCACACAACTCAAGCTCAGAAGAATGAGGGACGCGTCATGACCAAAATATTTTGGCGGCAGAGCTACCCACAGACTACTAGCTGTAGTAGCTGTACCACAAACCACAGACTTTTTTTATTGTCTACAACACTCGTGCTATCTCATGTTGGCCGCGCTTACCAGATGTATATACATAAATCCTGCTCTGTCTACGACTAATAAAATCTGTTAAATCGTCATGTAACGAAATGTCGTATGCTGTGTATGTGTTTTTAATAGATGGCGTACATCTACACCACGTACGCCATCTACACTTTACAAGTCTACAGTATTATTTTGTAATTAGATAGCACAGTACAGCTGTGCAATGTATTATGACGAGTGCCTAGATGGCGTTGTTACAAAAAGTTGTACCTATGTTACCTATGTTCATAATTATGTTGCGTTTATATTTATGCTGATATTCTTTTTTTTACCATAGTGTTACTTATTAGGGCGCGTTCACATAGGACTTCCGTTTTACTGGATCCAGTAAAACGGAAGGTAATATTCCCACAGCATTTTGAGCGCGTTCACATAGAACGTCCGTTTTACTGGATCCGTTTTAACAGGTCAGTATTTCCGTTGTGTGTGGGATTTTTTACTGGATCCGGTATACTGGATTCTGTTTGAAATCGCTCATACAACTACATACGATACTAGCATCCAGTAATCCGGATCCAGTAAAACGGACGTCCTATGTGAACGCGCCCTTATGGGGGGAATATTCTACTTTCTTGACTTTCACTTCTATCGGACTGCACACGGTATTTTATTTTTTCAGTAGTACAATAAAATAAATATTCAGTAGTACAATTTTTAAGCACTTTTATGGAGTTGACGAATAAACGTAAGGACTGACGTGGGCGAACTTTCGAAAATCGTAGTGGCGACTAATGCATTTATTTTGTTACCTAGTACCAACCCACCGTACCCTTCCTCTAGTACCATTTCTGGCATTTCTACTAAGTATGTTGTTACATTGTTGTAACAGGAATTGTGATCCGGCTATAATAGGGGTGGTGGATCCTGTTACACTTTTTTCGAGGGGACCACCTTGAACACATCTATTCTGTTAATAAATTAGAACAATATTCTTCCTAACCGTATTTTTAGGAATTTATTTAAATAATAATCTTATTTGTCCATTATACATACAATACAAAATAAATTGTCTAAATTTTATCAACTAAAGTTGTGCAACTAGAACATATTATGTAAGTAATTAATACAAATATTTATACTACTGTTTTAAAGAATAAAGATACATAATAATAGTGCATTATGAAATCATAATCAGAAATCATCAGTGGGTGTATGACTAGAACTAGCTGACGCGCGCTGAAACGAACCTAAATTAAGCAGTGGCGTACAGTAATTTTTATTTACAGATCCTTGAACAGACGGAGATACCGTGCTGGTTAATGTTTGGACTGGCCTCTTTCCAATTATTAGGGGAAAACATTCATCAGATATACCTGAAAGAGCATTTTGTATCCTCTTCATACGATTTGAACACTCCTCAAAGTGATCAGTTAAATGCTTTAACTCAGGAACTGTAGCTATATTGTGGTGTGTTTTCAATGTCTTATCTATTATCCTTAAGCCATCGGTCGATGTAAAAGTAACTTTTTCGCCACTATAAAAAAACATTTCAATATCAGTTCCATTTTCCATGACTTGACATTTTGCCAAAGAAGAATAAAGAGTGATTTTTGGAGTTTTAGCTTTAACTAGATCTACAAAGCGTGCAGCATACAAATATTTTTTCCAATGTTTTTGAGGCAAATTATGATATGAAAATATTTCTTCAGGACTCGAATGTTGATCTTTATCTTTATCAACTGAGCATATTACTATCCTCATCCCATCTTTAGATATTTTGCATATCTCTACAACTTTCTCTTCTCGGTCTTTGCCTTTTTTCTTTATAAATTCCACTATTACACCAGATTGCTCTATTTTCAATACAGCATTTCTTGTTCTGTGGGATATGGTGGGTAGTCTGTCAGCGCAGAGAGGTGGGACATTCAATAAGTTTTTATTCACATGAGATGGTTTAGGTATGTTTTCTTTATCATCGTCTATTACCTTATTAGAGCTTCCAGCACCATCACATCTAATATCTACCCTTTTCATATTTTCTAAGAGACTTGTGTTGCTATTCTGAACATTGGTTATTGGAAAATTAATTGGCAAATTTGCTTGATTTTGATTCGAATTTAATACTTCGGAATCTCGAACTGCATTGGCATTCAGCTTATAAATATATCTATTACTGTTTGATGAAACCAAACTTGGATTTTTTTCCGGAAATACATTAAATGAGTTAGGTTCATATTGCTCTGCTGGTGTGAAATTATTACCTGAACTGCAATGTTCTTTACAAGAAATTTTACCATCAGTTTTAACTTTATTGCTGTGTTGTGTACTATGCAATGTTGTGAGAAAGCCTGAATCCCTTGACAAATCTTGCTTACTCCCAAAAACAGTATTTAGAAATGGATGCTCTATGATGCCTTTTAAGGTTATTCGTTTTTTTGGATCCTTACATAACAGCTTTTGTAATAAATCTTGTGCTTGCATAGATAGTTCTCTAGGTATTTTATAATCGGCATTGATTACTCTGTTCAGAGTGGTTTTGACATGTTGTGTGTGAAAGGGAGGACTACCAACTAACAAAGTATACAACATGCAACCTAATCCCCAAACATCTGCTGGTAAACCATGTACTTCTCTTGATGCCACTTCAGGAGATATATAGTTAGGTGTGCCACACATAGTGACATGCTTTTCATCAGGCCCATTCAATTGCGTCGCCAATCCAAAATCAGCAATTTTTACATTAAGATCTTTAGTCAATAATAAATTGTTTAAAGATAAATCTCTATGTATAATATTATGAGTATGAAGATACAATACTCCACTCACTACTTGTCTAAATATATCAGCAGCAGCCTTTTCGGAAAGACCGCGAGTACCTAACTGAAAGTGCTTAGCTAATTCACCATTATGTGCTAACTCAAGTATTAAATAAACGTAGTGTGTATCCTCAAAGAACGTAAATAACTCTAAAATAACAGGGTGTTTTAAGCGAGAATGTATGGTGACCTCTTGTCGTACTCGTCCTATCATGCCAGCACTTGCCATTAGGGCTTTGTCTATCATTTTGATAGCAACAAATAAACCTGTTTTTCGACATCTTGCACGATACACATGTGCAAATCCACCTTTGCCGAGATGTTCGAATATTTCGTAATCCTCGATTTTATCACCAAACATATTCATATTAACTATGATATTCATATATAACACAGCTGTTTTTATAAATTGTATGTATTTTTTTTAAGAATCTGACTCCAGCCATTATTTTTTAGTATACTGAAACAAAGTGAAATAACATGATTAAATAAATATAAATAATAAAAAATAAAAGCAAACACTCATACCCCCAAACTAGAATTCCCTGTAACGCGGGTGGCATGGACATGCACAATACAAATAACACATTTTTCAAAATATGAGATAGTGTATAAAACAGTAAAACTCAGTGAGTCTCAGTGAAAAAACCATGTTTTCATTTCGTTCTCGGCATTTAATTTTTTTTATTAATTTTACTCTACAACATGGTTCAGAATAACCATGTTGTACCATAAATCAATAGTAGCTACAGTCCAATAGTATTTAAATGTAATTTCTTACTTTTCAAGTTAAAAAAATATTACCTTATCAACTATCCACTTTGCGTCTTCAATACTTTTATGAATAATCTCTTTCACTCTCTCTGGATCTGATTCTGACTTGTGTTGTTTATAACTCTGAAATAAAAAAGGCTGGCATTAAATGAAATACACATCCCCTTTTTTGCTTGGACACTGGCATCGTGACTACCCGAATCTTGCGTTGCGCGGTTCCGATTACTGAAACTCTGAAATATACCGAATACGTACAAAACAATTTACCTGTTTTATAGCGAATTTGTAATATTTACAAGCATCCGGCGGCAACCTCTCACACTGGCGTATCAAATGTTTAAAGAGTTGCAGGGATGTCATAACAACTTTCGATTCACTCGATAACAGCCTCCTAAGCCCAAAAAACATTTCACTTCTCAATGAATTATTGCACAGTTATAATTCAGAAGAATTACATAATATATTTATATCGATCACTTCGTAGCTTGTTGCTTGTTGCCAGTTTAGTTTACGACTTACGTTTACGAGTTTATGTTTAGGTTTACCTTTTTTAGAAACACTATCTTCTCTTCACTTCACGACGTGACGTCGTGAAGTTTACGTCACGTCAGTAAGACAGCAGATGTCACAACTCACAATTTCAAGTTTCAAGTTTCAAGCTGTCTGCTATACCTTGGACGTATTATAGTAGGGACACGACATATTGTTCTATACGTACTACTACTACTACTACTACCTAATGAGGCCGAAAATCCGCCATGTTTACCGACCCAAATGTCATTGTCAGTCAGTTCAGCCGGTACTTGTCTTGTCAAAAAGTCGTGGTCAAAGTCAAATCAGCCATCTTATACAGGTACGCTATAAATAACTAATATGTTGCCGGGAAAATAAAGGAAGATTTACATTATAATTAGCAAGGTTTTTATGTGCAGTTATAGGTCATGACTAGTTGATGTCATGAGTTATAGGTCAGCACTAAAGCCGCCATGTTTGGTGGCCAGATGACGTAACAGTGGCACGCATTTTTTGTTGACATGTCATTTCCATACGTTTCATACTTCCATGTGCTGTACTGCTAGTCTGCTACTGCAGTCACACAGCACAGCACAGAATAGTTCAGAACACAGAATACATTAAAAATTCTTCATGACATTTAACACAGATAAAATAATTATGATACCTACCTAAGTATAGGTAATTATTTTGTTTATTGCTCATATCACTCTCTCATAACTCGCTCATAACATCATTACTTACGAAGATCAGCAATTACCAGCATATCTTACGTTAATAAACTCTTTGAATTCTTTGATCATTATCAAAGAGTATTATGAACATTCCCTTGATACACTGCACTTAAATATAGTAAGAACGGTTAAAAGTATAAACAATTAATACGTAGGTATTAGCGTACAAGTAACTGGTACCTACATAATTGAAGGACAAATCTATGTTCATTTCGAAAGAACACAATTAGCATTATATCATTAATTGTGGAGGACCAAAAATGCCTTCGCGACGCCTTTCGAGAAACTCGGGAAAGGGTAGTTTCTACTTGGCGAGAGCATTCAGTGCCTCCAGATGTTATCGTAATCCGTAATCATGATGACATTTTGGGAAAAATACACCAAATTAAATTGCAATCTATATGTTCTTTACATATTGCCCGTCTTTGAAAGATTACTACGGTAATGAAAATTACGGTAATCATTACAGTCATAGTAATATTAATGTTGCAATACAAAAAAAAATACAAAACCTACCAAACAATCTACGCAGGTTAGTACTTAGTTTAGTAATAAATTTAATAGCGTGGTGTTGCAACCTCGATTAATCTCCATCTTTTTGTCACGATGCCTCCTAAGAAGCAGCCCGAGAAATCCGGTATGTTTATCTTTATTTTATAGTATTCAGTGAAATGATTGTGTTACAACCATGTAGGAATTATTGTTCCCTAATTTAAACGCGGTGCTGTTAATAAGTTACCTTGTTTACTATTTATTGGTGAAACTTTCTACTGACAATACTTGGCCACGCGGTGGTTATTTTTCAACATGTCTCTACAGGTATTGTTTTAAATTTTTTATAAGAATCAATCACATAGCATTTCTTTTCTTAAACAGCAATATATAATTAGTTACTTTGGATCTGCCTCCAAAACCAAGTAGAATAACTTTGTAGGTTATCCTTACGTTCGGAGGCAATTCGGTCCTGTTATCAATATGAATTCAGAGCATAATATCATTGCAATAGGCATTGGTTGACTTATCTTTTTAAAATCCTAATAAAACTACATTTATTCTGAAATAGAAATTGCTTTAATGTAGTATTGATTTAGCATTTTTAAAATTTTTGGTACTGCTTCTCACACTCATCTCATGCATCGCGCTAGCGCTGTACTGTGTACTAACTACTATTTTAAGTCTTAGTTGAAAGGCCACATTACTGCTTAATAAATAGTATAAAAATGTATCAATACACCATTTGTTTACCTTGTTTCCTACATGAGAAGTGAATGTGAATGTACAATAATTTTAACAGCCTAAAATGTTATTCCAGGGTCAGCCGGGGCCAAGCCCGCTGAGAAGAAACCAGCAACTGCAAAGACCCCTGCTGCAGCCCCGAAAACTGCAGCGTCTGCTAACAGTGCTGCTAAGCCGGCTTCAGCCAAAACCCCTGCTCCAGCTCCCAAGGCTGCTGCGGCCGCCTCTAAATCAGCACCCGCCGCTGCTAAGCCTGCTGCTGCTAAACCAGCACCAGCCCCTGCTCCAGCTGCTGCTAAACCAGCAGAGAAGAAAACTGCAAGTGTTCCTACGGCTAAGCCTGGGTCTGCTAAGGCAGCAGCCCTCAAGACAAAGTCTAGTGCTAAACCATCAGTAAAGAAAGCAGCGTCTGCAGCCAAGCCAAAACCCAAGCCTGCAGCGACGAAGCTGAAGATTGCTCCTAAACCTAAGAAGACTGGCATCAAGGGACAGAAGAAACAGGCAGTGAAACCTGTTGCCAAGGCACTTAAGGCCCAAAGAAAGGTTAGTGTATGATGGAGTTGCTTTTTACTTTTTTTATACACACATTTTTTATGAGTTGGTAGGTCTATGTAGTCAATAACTGTCAAGTTATGTGATTTCATTATGATTTCCTACAATTAGATATACAAGGTAAAGGGCAATGTTTAGATTTAGACTTGAGAATAGAAAACAATTTTCGAATGACTGCACTATTTTGTACTTCATGTAATTGCTAATTTTAATCAATAATTGTTTCATTTTCAGGTTGTTAAGGGTGAACATGGCAAGCGCATCCGGAAAATCCGCACTTCAGTGCATTTCCGCAGGCCGAAGACGTTTGAACCACCCCGGCAACCCAAATATCCTAGAAAATCACTACCCAAGAGAAACCGGTATGTGTCACGAAAGTGCCAATTGATTATTTTTACTGTGGAATTAAATAAGAATAAAACAACGACTTATTAAGAAAAATAAACTGTTTAGTTAATTTATTTTGTTACATATCCAAGTTATGCTTTCATGTTTCTAGGAATACTTAAATTTACTGCTTGATCTGGGTTACATTTTTTTACTCAAATTATGTTTTTGCTTATTTACAATCCCACCTGGGTTTTCAATTTACTGTCTATACTTCAATCAATATTAATTTTTAATATATCACATATTTGTATATCAAAGGCTGCATCACAAAGTTATGTGTATTGTGTTTTCTAATAATGTTAATCAAATCTTAATATCTAAAAAAAGTTGTATGTTTGAATTCTCTGCCTTCTATTTTTGTTTTTGTCCTGCAAAAAGTAAATATAAATTATGTTAATATGATTTATTTTTGCAGCATGGATGCCTACAACATCATAAAGTATCCATTGACTTCTGAAGCGGCCATGAAAAAGATTGAGGACAACAATACTCTAGTCTTCATTGTCCACACCAGCTCAAACAAGCACCACATTAAAGCAGCAGTGAAGAAGCTCTATGACATCAATGTGGCTAAAGTGAACACCCTCATCAGGTTTGTAAACATTTTTTATAGTATTATTTATGGGTACAATAGAAAAAAATATATAATGATGATATTCTGTGGGAATCTCATTGATTCATAATGATATAAAAAATAACACACCTCTGAAAATTGTTGAATTCTACCATCAGTAAGTATCGACTTGTTCATTGTATTAACTATGATAAATGATTCCAGGCCCGATGGTAAGAAGAAGGCGTACGTCAGGCTCGCGAGGGACTACGACGCATTAGATGTTGCCAACAAGATCGGCATCATATAGACATGTATAATTTATAAGAATACAGAAAAAAATTACCATCTAAACGTTGTTTCATTTCAAAATCCATTTGATGGATTTCACTAGTCGAAACTAAGTATTCTGATGTAACGGCGAAAGGCCAGTGTTCTTTGTAATTTGTATGTTGGCAAAAGTGACTTCAATCTTTTAAAAAAAATTACAGCTCAAAGATAGTCTTGAATTGGAAGTTCATACGAAAGTCTCATGTAAATTAACTTTATACGTAAATATAATTATAATATCTTAATATATATATTTCTTGTGTGCGTGTGTATGTGACTGAACTCCTCCTAAACGGCTTGACCGATTTGGTTGAAATTTTTTGTGTGTCTTCAGGTGGATCCGAGAATGGTTTAGATTCACAATTGGACCCGGTAGGTGGCGTTGCTGTCGATACATCACTAAAACATTTTTTAATTATAAAGCGGTACGAAGTACGCTGGGACCACTAGTATAATTATAATGATTTAGTATTACTTCGAATATTAGACTGTAAATTCGACATCCACAAAAGTTTTTTTTTTATTTGAGCCGAAAGTATAATTATCCTGTAAATGCATTAATTGAATTATTACTACACATATGTGTGTGCTGAAGATGACTATAGCACCACCCGATGCGTAAAATACGATCGCACAAAAATACTGTGACACTCGCATTTTTCGACTGATTGCTTCATAATCATAACGTCATAATGTTGTTTAAATTGTGTTAAGTTAAAAAAACAAGTTAGTTAAGTCTCTGCAACACTCGTACCTATTTATATTGTAAATTGTAATACGGTTTAATTCATTCAGCAGTATATCAGGTCGAGATAAATTATACTCGTAGATTATAGACCGACATCGACACGGCGACGGCGACGGACCTTCCTTCAAGCCTTCGCAGTCTACAAATTGTAATATTGTGCGTAATAGCTTTATTCTAATTGTTTATGATACAGTTGTTTCGTCATAAGATGGTCAAGTGCACACTAATGTTGTTATTATATCGACGTCGAGTAGGTAGGTACTTACAAGTACGTGACTAATGGCCCTACCGATCGTAGATACATATATAAACTATTAGGAAGGCTAGATAAAATTATAGATACAAAGGCCGTAACCTTGTATTAACGTAATAATAACTTCGAAAATATGAATATGGGCAAGGAATTCATTTGGTAATGCGCTTGATTCATTATTTATTTAAAATATGTACCCTGTAATAAAAATAAATGGATGTTAATTGGAAGTGTAATAATTTTATTACACTTCGAATGTCAAACTACCTACGCCATCGCTTCAACCAATTGCTACCATTAGTCGTCTTGAAAGAAGCGAAAAAACTCCCGAGGAGTTTTTCCTAATTCCAATTACTTACATTTTATAGGCTACTTACTACGACATTACATAATTAAATTAATATTAAATCAAACTTGTGCCATTATTCTTGTGAACATTACTCTTAGAGTTTATAATAGACTAGCTTTCCCCCGCGGCTTCACCTGCCAATTTCCAAAAATCCTTTCTTAGGCTCACTTGAGGAACCCATATTTTATACAAAGTTTCAAGTGAACCTATTGAAGAAAAGTTAGTTTATTTCCCTTTTAATCCCGTTTATATTTCCGAAAATCCTTTCTTAGTGCTCCCTTATACTCCCCAAGGAACATAATATACCTACATGCCAAATTTCAGCTTCTTGCGTACAGTAAGTAGTTTCGGCTGTGCGTTGTCTGTCAGTCACTCGCTTCACTCAGTAACGGATGAATTTATTTCTTCAGAGGCCAAGGCCTGAGGTTATAAATGTCGCGTACCTACTGCTCTTTTCTGTAATAAAGAATAACTTAAGCCGTTCGGCCCTAAAAGATACATTAAGTATATTTGAGATTACTAGCTAATAAAAACTACATCAATTGAGTTTCTGAGATTCGCTGGAACAAAATTGTTTTTCAATGAGATGTCTTTGATTTTGCTGACTCTTATTTGGTATACTTAAGCATAAGCTACTTTGTGGCTTAATTAAGTCTAAAATGGTACCTACAAGTGTATCCCTGGTGATAAACCGATTGTTATCGATTCTCAGATGTTACGAAAATATAAAGCGATACATTAACGTACAACAATGCGAAATACTTAAATAAATGAATGATCCGTGTACGTGTATTCATTCCTATTTGGCTGCGTCGTCAGGTCGTCACTCAGTCACTCGTGTATACACGATGCGCGGGCCGATTGGATTGGCCCTCACCTTGGGTAGCTAGCTGACCCATATTGCGTCACTGCTTCATACATATTAAAATGGAAGGCGATTTGTTTTTTCCGCCATACTGGTTTGTAGACTTTGTAGGCGTCTAAAGGTATTTTATGGAGTAGAGTACGCAAGGGTATAAACTTTATTCCTAATGGGATTTTCTACTATCTAGCCACGGGTGCTGAAATAAAAGTAAGATGATTAAAATGGCACTCATATAAATCAGCAATTGTTAAAAAATCCGCAAGTAGTTAACTAAAACTTTAAGACTCATTTTATTATATATTCCAACTCCCTATACCTACCACGAAGTAGATAAGTAAACCCTATACCTAAATATAATAATTGTACCTGCTTAATATATTATTTAGAACTAATTATAGTAGTCCTATGTTCCTCGTTTTAATATTATACCTATTGCCTCAGACCAACAAAAAAAGGAAGACAGCTCGCCGCGAACATCAAAAGTGAAGCCACCTTTTTATCTATGTGTGTATCGTAGGGTTGCCATTTTTTTTAAATGTTTCCCTATAATTTGGGGATATTGTGCAGCTAGGAACTAGTATAATATTGTACGACTAAATTATTGTTGAGTATGGTATTGTACCTCAATAATAAATTAAAATTAAAAAAATAACTCATATTTTCAATAAACTTTATTAAATTCAAAAACACCACCTTAACAAAATTAATCACTGACTCTACAGAAAAAGTAATCTACTTATATACTCTATAGTTTATACAGATAAATAAAATTGAAGTGTTTGTAATTGCAAGTTACTTACATAAAAAAAATCAATAAAGTTAGGTGAAAACTACTTTGCAACAATTCGCAAGTCCACGATTGGTTGTGTAGAGGTCACTAATATCAAAATGATCGGAACAAACCACGCTGGTTTTCGATGGGAGCCATTCTCGATCACTCCGACTATTTCTTACAGCTACTATCCATTTATTTTTTATTTCGATATTTATTGGAAACCTAAAATATTAAATACATAAAAAATAAAGTTGGTAGAAAGACATCATATTTTATTTATATGCATATATTAATCGGGTGGGAAAATTTTAAATCGTATCATGGCAACCCACGCACTCTATATCACTGATTTTGTTCGTTGAGGTTTTGTGTTTCAAGTAACCTAAAATTCGTAGTTTTAAATAAAGAAACGATGTTATTTCAAGTACTTACAAGTGAAAAGTGATTCCGTGAGACTTTTTATGTAATTTGCTGTTGTTTTTGCAACTTTTCGCTACACACAAGGGCATAATTATATTTTTTAAATCTTTGTTCACTCGAAGACGACTCGTGACAGACTAAGAGCGATGAGCATGGTTTTAGTGTAGGTGTGTGCGTGAGCGTGTATTTTTACTTGCAGGAGCACGGTTTGATGGCTTCACTTTTGATGTTCGCGGCGCGCTGTCTTCCTTTTTTTGTTGGTCTGAGCCTATTGCTTAATATTGATTGTGAGTACCTAGGCAGGTACTTATATTATGGATGATATTCACGAGGTCTAGGGCAAGATGCACAAATAAATAAGAAGGTGCAGGATGACCCCCATAAATCCGCTAATTCTGCTATTTCACATCATCACAAATACAAATATTCTTTATTTGTACACCAGATATAACCATATCACCTAAGTAATATAACACTTACAAGACCATCATACGCACGTGAATAAATATGCTAAGCTGTTAAGTACGTACCTACTGATGTGACGTGGTATAAAACATGGTAATAAGTGCGTCAAAGATTGAGTGACTTGTTTTATGTACATATTAGAAATTCGAAAAATTATTAAGTAAATCAATTAAGGCGCGTCCCCGAGCCCTCCCTTGGGCGTATGAGCCTCTGTAACGTATGAGCCCGGCGCATGAGTTACAGAGCTGAATACGTGTATGATTTACGATGTTAGGTCAATTTAGGTTTTTTTAGAAAAATTAAAACGGCCACAATATTTGTTATTACATTGTTTATCTATTAGCGTTAGTTACAAATTAAAACATTATGTGGTTCACGACCGTATGCAAAGAATCTATATTTTCTTCTCATTTTAGTGGTCTTTTAATTGCAAAATTTAGTAAGATATTTATTGTATAAAAAAATGGTTTGGTCAATGCGAAGACCACACATTGTAGAGAAGAATTTAATGTATATTTTAATATTTAGTATTTATTTTAACTGAGGATTAGATAGCCTCTAACAACTAAATAATACAGCTAACGCAGCCGTTTGCTCGGGGACGCGCCATAACATAAGGCAAGGCAATGTACATTGTACGGGCTATAAAATTAGAGTCCAAAAAGGCACAATGCCACAATGGCGGCTGATGGCGTTGGCCATCGCAACGTCGGCATTTATTTCGTAGACTTAGATACTAAATAGCTGAGGCAGTTGTTTACATAAAAATACACGACAATACAATAGAAGCATAAAATGAAACAAAAATAAAATATAGCCAAAGTTAAAAATTGTCGTTGCAAAGACGCCGCCGCACAGTGGGACGAAAATCGGGTCTTCATAGACTTAAGGACTGCGCACAGTACAACGACTCCACAACCGACAGACGAAAACGCGACTAAAACCTTGACAAAGCTAACATTCAATTATGAGCCTTATATCTTTGAAAGTAAGGTTGAATTTCGAACTTATACTTAAAAGCCCTGTACGGCCCCTCCCCGCCCTACACCCATAGCCGTTCCGTTTCGAGACCAACGCGTCGACGTTGCGTTGACGACTCACCGTAGACGAGTAGTCCACGCGTCGACCGACACAATGACGTAATGTACCTAGAACGGAACGTCGGAGTTGAAACGGAGTGGAGACGGAGTCGAGTTGACGTCGATGAAGCGTTGATCGCGGAACAGAACGTCGGAGTTGAAACGGAGTGGAGTCGGAGTGGAGTTGACGTCGAGTTGGTGTAATGTGCGCAGTCCTTTAGGGTTCTTATGTTATAAATTTTTGATTTTCCTTCGGAAACAAACGTAGAATTGTATAGGAAGCCACAACATTATCATATTTACGCATCTCTGGCGATAATAACACGTTTTTTTTTAATTAAATTTGTATGGAACAAAACAGAAAAATCCAATTTATTCGAGACTCGAGAGAGTGCCAGTTATTTCCTCTCGTACGATTATTGCCACTATTTTTCTCCATTTTTTGGCATATCGCACATAGCGGGCACTGGTGCGACTTCAGGTGAAAAAAAATGAAATGTGTTTTTGAATTAAATTTGTATGGAACAAAACGGAAAAAGCCATTTTATTCGAGCATAGATAATATTCAGAGTGGCAAGTAACTTTTAAAAAGCCTTACGCACCAAAAATAACGTGCACAAAATGAAATAATGATAAAAAACCCATTCAATTTTTTTCACCCCAAGTCCATGGAGTGTGCGCAAGCGCAAGCGGGAAGGGGTAAATCTTGTATGAGTATAAAACGTAGTCGTGATCGCCAGCTAGTTTATTTTAATTGTGTGGCCGACCTACTTTTTAATTGATTTAATCTTTTTTAAAACATCATACTTTGCATACCTATTACCTACCTAGTTATTTGCGTATGTACCGCATGAATACATGCGGTACCACACTCATAAAATATTATGAGTAGGTATATGACATGGGTCACGTACCTTTATTATCACAATTCATACGACCTATTAGCGATTCACTTTCACGGTTTTATTTTATTCTAGTAACAATACCTTGTACTTTGCACTTTTAATTACTTAACCAATAATGTAGTCAAAAATGACAAAACGTTAATATGTTGTTTTTATTATTGTTCAAAACTTTACAGGACCTGAATTAAAAGTTCTAATAATTAGCAGTTTAAATGATATAACAAATTATGAGGAAATAATAATTGCTAACAACAACAACATCAAGTATTATGCTGTGCTTAATAATGTGAACAATACATTGATTATTTGATGTAACTAAGTAACGAAATTAATTATATTATTGATGATAAACAATTTAAATTGTTTATCATCCATCATTTCCATTCCATTCCATCATTAATTACACTTTACTGCTAAATATTCAAGGTTAACTTAATGACGTGATCGTACACATAAATTGTCCTTCCACTGCGCCAAAAAACATAATTTACGATTACGAATAGTCACTCAAAATTTATCAATATAATGACGGACCGGACGGACATGGTAAGGTACATAATGTTCTTAGAAGTTTTTTTATCCTTTGCGGTAACAATAAATTATTTGTTTGACAAAATGGGTGGAAGTAAATAAGCCCCTTATTTATTAATTCTTTAGGTCCCAACGCCAAACAATTTTCCCTTGCTCTTGGGGCACACGGAGGAATATTCGAGTGCCATAGAATTTGATAAGCAAAATTTTAATCGAAACAGGTAGGTAGCGGTTGCGATTAAAATATTCACGAATAACTGTTTTTTGCGACCTTTGACCCCGCATACACATTTATAAGGATAGAGATCGGCGGAGACTTTTCAGCCTCGTTAAAATACTGAAAGCTTAGATAATATTATTACATAATCGTTTCCGAAACAAAGTTAGTGACCACATCAGATCGTGTTTTATTATTGTTACTAACAATTTTACAAAGTGTTTTATAATTATTCATGCAGAACA
The DNA here is from genome assembly GCA_905404295.2 of Ochlodes sylvanus. Taxonomy (NCBI): domain Eukaryota; kingdom Metazoa; phylum Arthropoda; class Insecta; order Lepidoptera; family Hesperiidae; genus Ochlodes; species Ochlodes sylvanus. The sequence continues at coordinate 7,096,124 of FR990126.1, read as the reverse complement.
TCTAAAAGTCTTCAATACTTTAACGATTGTCTTATCAGTTACCACAGCATGCCAAATGACAATGGATGTACACGAATCAGAAAACAATTGCATGCTTTTATTAAGACTAGTGTTGTAATTCTATGATTCTACAGTTTTATCGATTCTATTGATTGTGTATAACAGATTCCCCGATTACATCAAGGAAATAGAAAAAAATAAAAAAAATTGAAGTATTAGTAAATATGTATGTATTAGACACACATTAGACACTATAGAGTCATAGGGACCCAAGTACAGCTCAATGTCGATCAATTTATTTGTCAAGTAAAAAAGTGATGGCACTGGTGGTGACACACGATAACATTAGCTGCTACAGCGTTTATTTTATAGTGTAGGATTGTTAGCTTAGTGTTTGCCAATAAAATAGATAGACTGTCCATGTGGATCAATCAGCTCTTATAAGATTGTTATGATATTGTTAAACGAAATCTTGATCTTTTCAAGTCATGATAATTTTGTGTTAACGCTCATTATTTTATGAAATGTCAGGTCACATGGTCTAGCGCCTCATCACTCATCCGTCCTCCAAATGAGGTCGCGACAGATGCAGGCTGAAGGACTGCGCACATTACACCAACTCGACGTCAACTCCACTCCGACTCCACTCCGTTTCAACTCCGACGTTCTGTTCCGCGATCAACGCTTCATCGACGTCAACTCGACTCCGTCTCCACTCCGTTTCAACTCCGACGTTCCGTTCTAGGTACATTACGTCATTGTGTCGGTCGACGCGTGGACTACTCGTCTACGGTGAGTCGTCAACGCAACGTCGACGCGTTGGTCTCGAAACGGAACGGCTATGGGTGTAGGGCGGGGAGGGGCCGTACAGGGCTTTTAAGTATAAGTTCGAAATTCAACCTTACTTTCAAAGATATAAGGCTCATAATTGAATGTTAGCTTTGTCAAGGTTTTAGTCGCGTTTTCGTCTGTCGGTTGTGGAGTCGTTGTACTGTGCGCAGTCCTTTAAAGGCCGTATGGCCAAAGCCATTCTTAGGTGGTGTTTAGTGGGTAGGCATGAGGCTTCACCTCGTGAGTCCCATATAACCAACGCAGCCCGCTGTGTTGGTATGCACGAGATTCTACAAGTTGAAGTGAAACTTCTACATATATCAACAAAAAACTAAAAAAAAATTGAGAGGTGTCAAGGGACACCCGGATGGAACGAAGTTCCTTTCGATTTATTACTGAAGGAATTGTAATAAATTTTTTTAAAGTTACAGTAATATGTTTTGTATTATTAACCAATATAATCCCTACTAATATTATAAATGCGAAAGTAACTCTGTCTGTCTGTCTGTCTGTCTGTCTGTCTGTCTGTCTGTCTGTCTGTCTGTCTGTCTGTGTCGCTTTCCCGCTTAAACCTCTCAACCGATTTTGATGAAATTTGACACAGACAATCTTTAGACCCTGAGAAAGGACATAGGCTACCTTTTATTGCGACAAAAAGGGATGAAGAGGTTGAAATAGAGGTTGAAAATTTGTATGGGATTTCTTCGGGTTTTAAGCACAGCGCCATCTAGGGGTGAACCTTCCTAACTTAAAGAATAAGAACGCCTAGCGCCATCTCTTAAAGAACCATGAAACTTTATATTTAAGCACTTGATAATAAGTTTACCGAAGCGAAGCGAGGGCGGGTCGCTAGTGTAATATAAACTTACATAATAATAATAATACTACTAATAATATAATAAATACTTAATATAAACTTTCTATAAGAGTGAGAGAGAGACAGAGAAACATGCGCACGCCGCACGGCTTACAATAGCTTACTATAGCAAAAAGTGTCGTGACAACTTTTCGTAAGATTTTTTTCCGTCTAGCCCCCTTTCACAACGCGCGACAAGGAACTTCGTTCCAAAAAAATCTAGAGGGTAAAACAAAATAATATCAAGGACATTATTACAACATTATTGCAACAACTACAGAGGTGTGGAGTGCTGTGGAGTTGGGAGCTGGAGGTAAACTTGAAGTTATGGTTGAAAGTGAAGGTGAGGGTAAAGTTGAAGTTGAAGCGAGGTCAGCCGGTTTACTTCGGGAAACGGAGACGGAGTCAAACTAAAAAATTAAAATTCAGCTTAAGAAGTTTCATTTGTACCTACCAACGTGTGAAAACTAGTACCTACTCGTACACTTACTTTGTCCACCTCTTCGATCAACAATGATCGAAGGCCCACCTAATGTTAATTTTCAAGCACCTATAAAATTATACATTTTTTTTAACATGGTAATTATATAACGTCTTCATCTTACGGCCGCAACCCCGCAACTGCAACAAATTGGAAATTAACTTTAGTAACATTAGGTTATTTACTTATGTCACGGTAATATGTATATGTGATACTATTACCGTGCTTATGTCTTTTATTTTATTTAAGTAAACACATCAAAGTATGTATCTGGTCGACTTTGGGCACAGCCTTCGGGCACGTGTAGAATAGGAGGCAAATTTAATTCAGTCTTCCCGATCTCGCGGGCTTAACGTACGTGACGCATGAGGTATGCATAGAGGTCATGTTCGTATGTATTTGTTTGTTCGGCTGGTTTAGTCTAGTGCTAGTACGTACCTACGTATGTACTTAAACAATGTCCCCCGCCGCACCGCGTCTGTCGGTCAGTTTGCGATAAACTGAAAAACTTCATAACGGATTTTAAGCGGTTTTCACCATTAGACAAAGGGATTTGGTTTTAGGTATATAATATATTAATGTTTTTTGTAAATTGCTTGAAATATATATATGAAATATACAGTACCTATACCTATAAAAATATACAGTTGCAGTAATCTGAAAGCTATTTAGTTAGAGGGGGATACAGACATCATCACAACCCATAACTGTATGCACATGCACGGGTCTCCTCTCACAATGTGAGGGCCATAGTCCACCACGCTGGCCAAGTGCGGATTGGCGGACTCCACACACCCTTGAGAATAATATTGAGAACTCTCAGGTGTGCAGGTGCAGGTTCCTCACGATGTTTTCCTTCACCAAAGCAAGTGATAATTAAATTTTAATACGCACATAATTCTTGAAAATTATCTGACTTGCGTGCTGGGGTTTGAACCCGGGGCCCCCGGTTCGGGAATCCAAAGTTTAACCACTCAGCTATCACTGTTTTTTTATGGAGTATACAGTATTAATCCATCAATCAGATAATCCTTATCAACTTGTACCTTAAGGCATTTCAGGCACATTAAGATAAGCCTTTCCACTTTATAATTTAAATGAATAGATATCTTAGGAGTTAATGCAAAATGAAAATAATCGTGCGTGAACATAAATTCGTGCGCGGGTTACGTCTCAATTCTTGGAGTGAGGCTACTAAGGTTTCCTGAAGCTTTCGATCATGATCGAAGCCCGAAGCGAAGCGAGGGCGGGTTTACTAGTGAATTAATAAGACTGGAAGTCAAGATAATGCTAGTATTGATTTGATTACTAATTTACTATCAATACTTTTACTTACTAGTCAGATAGAGTAGGTAGATATTCTCGGCGGTACTCGGCTATCGGTCGGTCTTAGAATTAAAGACTCAGTTGATAATCGAAACATGCTCTGTCCCACTCTCATTCATGCCTTCGCCGTCAGTACGACTACGGCTACGGTAACCGGTTACGTTACGAGCACGATCGACGCGCGACGACGTAATCAGCTGCCTGCCTGCCACTGCCACTTCGTTCAGTTCAGTTCAGTCAGTAGAGATTCTGTGACTCTCAGTCAGTAATGCTAATGTCAGTATAGACAGTGTATAGTCCATTAGTCCTACAGTAGTCAGTAACAGTAATTCAGTACTCAGTTACTCACTTACTCATACTCGGTTTAGTTTAGTTAGTTAGCCTCTTCTTGACTCTTGTAACTTAGTAGAAATTAAGTAGTGTTGCTAGACGGACGTAATAACTTCAAATGTGATACGTTAAACTTTGTCGTGTAAAGTTATAGCTTCGACTAGTGACCTTGTGTAGAGCAGTCAAGTGAAAAAAACATAAAGTGAACACTATAAGCAGTAATTATTGCACCATGTCGGATAATGCTCAGGATATTTTGAAGGAGACGGTGGCGACCGCCGCTGTCACTGGATCACTATTTAGCACGTTTGACATAATCATGCTTGTAATCCTATTCGGTGCAGCTGTTTGGTGGCTATATAGCTCTAGAAAAGAAAATAAAAAAGATGATATGCTACTTAGCAAATATTCAATACAGTAAGTACTTTTTGAAACAACTGCGTCTGTTGTTTAATGTTAAAGATACAATGTAAAATAATGTTGAGTGTGAACTGTAGTGTGCAAGTGTAATTTTTGAAGTGTGCTCAATATGGATAAATTATGTTGTAATTTTCCTGCGATACCTACACATGCAAACGGTACATCCGTAGAAGTATCTAGATGGTGTTTTATATTTTTGCGTTTACATTTTGATTTTTATAAAATGCAATTTTTATAATACAATACATAGGTACCTACCTAATTATAAATTATGATATGATAACATCCACAGACTGAGTAAGTAGGTACTGAAGTAAACCACGTTTTAGGACTTTTGTAGAGCTACAGAATGTAGATTTGATATGATGGTATAATACCTATATTATATGCCTAATTGATGTTTTCCTCAAGAAATTCCTATAGTTATGTTAATTTTTGTGCTTGGAGTCACTTTACCTACTATTCTATACAATTTTCGACTTTACTGTACAGTGCAGTTAGGTATGTAGGGTAATTCGTCTAAATATCGACCATGTCAACATTTTTCGACATTTAATAAATTTGGGTTTTTATAAATTCTAGTTATAATATTACGTTCATTACTTACTCTCTATTTAAGATTAATTCGTATCGCTTCCCATTTTATGTTTAATGACGTTTTGTTTGATTTGACACAACATTGATTAAATACAATGTATTCGAATAAACCATACTTTCTTATAAATATTTACAATTTGACTAGAACGTAATTTACTAGAACCTATACTTTTTTATTGAGAAAAGTTTATCTTCTGTCTTTTAAGCATTCTTCATGCATTCTGTCTTGGATGTATCTATTATATATGTAGGTATATTTCATAAATTCCTCTTCTCATTCCTACGAATACATGAGTTACAGCCTTAGGTTACAGCATAATAATCAATATATATATTATTATGACTGTATTGCGTATTTACTTTTATTTTTATCATATTTGATGCTTTTATAATTTTCTTTACTTATCAATATTTTTTCCATTGTTTCAATACGAGTTTGGCAAGGTTTAAGCGTAAGTATTCTGAATTCTATTAGGGTGCTATTCAGTAAATAAAATGGTAGTAGATCTACCATTTTATTAAGACAATTATAAGATTGATGATACAAAGCTGTTGTTTATATTTAATTCAGAAGTTTTTGTTAAATTATAACTATAGGAAGATATTTTGCCAAATTATAAAGTTTTTATCCCTCTTAATAATAATCTTTTATCGTCCGTAGCTGGTTAAAGTTAAAACGAGACGGCCGAAGTTAGTTATTGCTGGTCTGCTGTTTCTGCTTAATATCGTCCACTCGGTTGATATCGAGGTTTTCACAAAAATATATGATTAAACATTCCCATCAACAATGATATACATATACCGTAAAGTGGGGCTTTTTGGAAGAATTTTTTCATGAAACGGCTGTTAACAAAACCGACGGTTACCCTATCTACATAGGATGTTTTTCTTTGGGTAGTTCTCGCAATTTCCTATAAATAACTACTTTCACTGTTCATCTTCTGTTAATAGATTTAAAGATATATTGTTTTACAAGTGCCGTTCCAAATATCGCCTCAATGGGGGTATTTGGAATCTGACTTTATTGCTTCGGTTTTCCTTATTTTTTGAAGCCGTGTAAAAAGAAACGATAAAGAAATATAATGGAAAAGTAAAAGGATAACCAGCTGTCTTGAGTTCATCTCAGTTTCACTCCTTTCTGTCCCTTAAAAGGTGAAAAACGACAACTTATAATTTATTCATATCTACTGCTGCTTTGGGGTTATTTGGAATGTAACGTTAATAATATCTGATGTGTTCTTAATATGGATAAAGCGATATTTGGAATATTTAAGGCTAAGTCTGTTTTGTTTTAGCCTCTTGGTGAATAACAAGTTATCGGTTGGTTTACCAGATAGATGAAAGTGCCCGGACATGAAAATGCAAATAAATGAAAAATACGGTAAATTTGTCGAATCACGGCTCCACCTTGAAAGTGCTCCAAATGTATGTTACTTCGTCACAGATGTCGACGGAACCCCGCATCGCGGGGTCCCTTTTTTTCGCGTATACCTGACCTAACCTAACCTAAACCAACTGTCCCTCTAGGTCTAGAGTAAGAATAAATACTCTAGCTAGGGGGACAGTTGAGTTAGGTTAGGTATTTTTACGCCTTACTACATACTAGTGATAAAAAACGATAGAAAAAAAAATTGGAGCACTTTCAAGGTGCCGTGATTCGACAAATTTACCAAAAATACTTGCCATTTGCCTGCCATACTATACCATGAATGTAATGCCTTACAAATAAATAAATATGAGAGAACTTTACATACATTTTTTTATAACGCTACACACTCATAGCCCTACACTAGGATTACTTGTGTCGTTGGTGCCATGGACAACACACAAGACAAGAACACACACACTCAGACCAAGAACGGAAATTTAAACTCATCATACAAATTTCCGCCTCGCTGGGAATCGAACCCAGGACCCTTGTAACGGCAATCCAGCGTGTTAACTATTGCGCCATCCGGGTCGTCACATTGAGTGAGTTAGGATCGTAGCAAATGGAAGGATGTGCTCTCCCCCTACCCTCACGGGAAAAAATCCTGACAGAATACATGTAGGTATGTATTACATACATTGACCTGATTATTTTATCAGATTTAATAAATTTATAATTCAAAAGAAACTACTTCCAAATTGCATTTCAATAATTTTATTTTTAATTACTGTTCACAGTTTCTCAATGTTATTCTACTACTTTTTTTCAAATAATTACAAAATAAGACGAATAATTACTCTCAGATTTAAGACTTATTTTTATCAAATTAATTTGATAATTGTAGAGTGCTGAAAAAATCTTCCCCTTAACTTATGCCTCATGAAACACTCAATTCCAAGTAGCCCCAAAACAGCAACCAAAAAGCCCCATTTCGAAAAACAGAAAATTTATGGGATTTCGTAAGTGATAAAAAAGAGCAAGTAGACTCACTGAAATCCGCATGAAACACACGATTTCTTAGTCTATTTCACTTTGTACACACCTGTCTAGACTTTGTATACCAGACGAAAGTTATGCACCTACGAAATACATCAAAATTTCGAGACTTTTTAAATTTTAAACTGCTCGCTGTTTATAGCCAATAATCTCCAAAATTCAATTGTGACATTGAGATTAATTGTCGCTGTGTTGGCAGGTGGTAAAACATAATTCATACTATTCCTTAATAAATAATTACACGTGACCAAATCTTTTATTTCGGAAATTCCAAATAGCCTCGTGACTTGCAAAAAGCCCCGTTTTACGGTAGTTAATTTAAATAACGATATAGATTAAATACACAATATTATTGCTTACAATTACAGAGTATAAATCTTACAGCAAATTTTATTAACTCAAGCAAAAATATCACTAAATTCAACACTTTCCTGAAAGCCAAAAAGCATAGTTTGTTACTAAGCGGCCAAGAGACATACGGCATCGTCTAGCACTCTAGCATACTGCACAGATTATTTTTTAAATAAAGAAACAAAATAAGAGAAATACAGATACAAGGTAGGGGCTGATATTAGGAGAGTTTACCCTATCTAAACAAGGTTAATACTTGACCAAACAATATTAATAACATCTACGCATTTATAAACAAGCTGTTGAGATTGTTATTAAGCACGTTGAGGTCAAAATAAAATTACGTCTTACGTTACACTATTCCAAACTTCGAGTTTAGAGAAAGACATCGTAGGTAAACTATACTCGGTGCCAAATCAATTGAGAAAAACGGACATTGACCTTTCGGTCGTTCAAACAGGGGTTGCAAACCTACAGTATAAAGGTACATTTTTATGAGCCTTTTTAATTTATGTAAATAATGATAAATATATTACATGCATAATAACGAATGTTTAAAGGTTCTTATAATAGAAGAAAAAACAATAATAATTATTATTTTATTTATTGATTTCATGAAGAACGTATTTTTATTCGGTGCAATCATCACTCGAAGTTTCACTTGATATGTATTCAGATTCAGACGAACTGTCTGTAACATTAATTATGAATTGATCCACACTTTGGTCTATTCTGTCATCCAACCCACGCATTTTTTCTTCAACCTTAAGGACATGCTGGACACAGTTTTTCCACTTATCTGGTGTGATTTGAGTTAAACCATCCTTCAGCAAATTTTTGACATCGCTTAACTTGAAAGTTGTATTTTTTCACAGACTAATATAACAGACTAAATAACAAAAACTTAACAGTAAAAACTCAACAAAACTAATGCGAAAGCAACTGAAATGTAATCCGAGACGTACACACGCTAGCGCTGTCGAAACACGAATGAAAACAAAATGGCGGACCGGCCCAAAAAAGGTGACGCAAGCGCAACCCCTGGCTCTCACGGTCACATGTTTTTTAGAACGAAATTACGTAAACCGCGTTTTATTTATTTTAAGGAATAAATTTTCAAAACATCAATATGGTGATTAAATTGCTTGAAAGTATTATTTTTATATAAAACTGTAATGAAATGAATTGCTTCGATACTTACCATGAATTATAACCATGAATTATAAAATATAACACATTTTTGGCGATGTACCTACCAAATATTGCGAAGTTTCTATAAACCACAGACAATTCTTTACGAAACAATAAAACAAAACATTTAATCTGACCTAGAAGTGGAAATATTTTAACATTGTTAATTACTCGAAATTTAATATATCGCAAGTTATACTCTTTTACACTCGGCTCATTTTTGGGGTCAATGTCCGTTTTTCTCAATTGATTTGGCACCGAGTATAGTTACGTAAGCACGTACTGTAAACGTACCAGTAATTATACACTTGGACATTTCAGCATTATATGTAGGTACATCTCAATATATAATTACCTAATTATGCTTTACAATTAACGAAGAAGGTACAAAGGATTTTACAATATTTCGGGTAATATTCACAACCACTAATACCTACATAATTTTGTTATTAATAATCTCGTTAAATAATAGTAACTTATTATTTTTCTAAGATTAGGTGCTTTTTATTTTCTAAACACAATGAACAAATAAATAATATAATATTAAACAGCATACACAGATTTAGATAAAATCATTTGCTTACAGATTAATGTAGGTAGGTACTCGTCATCGAGATATAAGTACTACTTATATCTCGATGGTACTCGTATGTATTTATTCAGTGTTGATAACATGGAAAAAGTGTCGAGCGTCATTTTAATATTATGATTATTTGGTTATCTTAACAAGACAGTAAATTACATAATCGTAAATATAAACAAGGGCTTAATGATACAATTAGTAGTATATTACTAGATGGTCAATACATTCGGAAGGTCAATTATTACAATAACTATTATAAATATAAAGTACTGAAAAATATAACCCTAAGTAATTAAATTTTATTAAATATTTTATTCTTGGAAAATGACAAAGCACTATTGCTTAACACGAACACGTTACCTACTATAAGTGCATGCATATTAAGAAGGCCGGAAAATATACGTAGTTCTACGTAAATGTATAATAGTTTTAAACTGGCTGGTTATAATGGCATTACCATGGACAATGTTTCTTTAAAAAACCGGTCAAGTTCTTATTGTCACGCACATAATGATATTTAAGTAGGTAGGTACTTACTGTTAAAATAAACATGAATATTTCTGTAGAAGGTTAGCGTGATCTTAAATTTTGAACTACATATTTTCAAAATGTCTTAAGGCGCGTCCCCGAGCAAAGGACCTTGAGCGTATGAGCCTCTTTAACGTATGAGCGCATGAGTTACAGAGCTGAATACGCGTTTAATTTACGATTTTAGGTCATTAAATAACCATTTTAGGAAAAATTAAATGTTCGTTATGAAATTGTCTATCTATTAGTGTTAGTTGCAAATGAAAAAATTATGTGGTTCACGAGCGTATGTACGGAATCTATATTTTTCAACCCCTGACGCAAAGAGAAGGGTGTTATAAGTTTGACGTCTATTCTGTCTCTCTCTTTTTGTGTGTGTGTGTGTAATTATACGCCAAAAAATACATCATTTTGGAAAAGATCTGACACTTTTACACTGCTCGATATTAACCAAACTTAGCTGAAAACCTTCGCAAGGCAACTGCCCTGGTCCATTCGTTTGAGTTCAGAGCTACGATGCCACATACAGAAACACACACACACACACACATACAGCCATCGACGTCAAACACCTCTCTTTTTGCGTTGAGGGTTAATAAATAAGTTTAAAAGAAGTTGATCTCTAGTTTACACATGACTGTGATCAAACAACAACAGTCATGTGTAAACTCACAGTCATGCAAAAGATATTATCCAATTAAAATTTGTTTGTTCATGTGTGGCTAAGGACTAGTACAGTCACAAGTTACAGAATAATTTCATTTAATTCAGTTTATTTTTTAAGTAACATTCAATATTATGTTTATTTCAATATTTGCATCAAAGAACATAAAATGAAAGATACCTACAGACTTTGAAAGTATAAAAATATATTTTCTCTTATTTTAAATTTTTGGCATTCATTGTTTTTCCCGTGGAGTCATCATTTTATTCTATAAAAAAAATGGATTGGTCAATGGGAAGAAATAAGGCCGGCTTCAATAGATGATGTTTTATTTCTCTAGAAAGGGTAACACACGCGACACGGTACTGTACACTTTACTTCACTTCACAACTCGCGACACTGTACTGTGAAACGACACTTCACTGCTCTTCTCTATTTCTTCTTCTCTCCCCGCTGGCACGCTTCCCGACTCGCTACCAAGACTCGACTGACTCTGCCTTGGCCGGGATACCTTATATACCACCAATTTCAAACATTCCAAATTCAAACGTAATTTTTTTAATTTATCATCGAAAACGTTTTAAAAATTCTATTTTCAAATTTTCTTTTTCTTTTATTTTATTTTATTTTTAATTTACGCTACAATATTTTTACATTTTTCTTTTAAACTGACGAGTAGATAGCCTTTAAAAACTAACTAATACAGCTAACGAAGCTTCCTAAACTTCCTAAATTTGCAGTTTAATTAAAATTGACGGTGCATGAGTCTTACTAAAGTGGCTTACTAAAGTCTATGTTACGCAAATTAAATAATTCGTTAAGTATCTTCGAAGAAATACGCGCCAGACACTCGAACTATCGTTATAAAATGGATAAATAAACTAGTAACGATTGAAAGTATTTAAATGATAAAGAGAGAATGGAAGGAAGCGGGTATGGCGTAGGGTTGTCACCATCAGTGGTGACAATGACAACCTGCTAACGATCTTCCTACTGTGTTACACTGATGTGTACATTTTTGATATGGGCATATTTGGCATATAATATCTGATATTTCTTTATTCTATATTTTACAATCAAGTAACGTAAATATTAACATTATATTATTAATATCACCTTGAAATGATAACCCGAAAAATATGTCGCTTACTGATTGGAATAAGGCTTGTATTATACTTATATGTATGTACGTCGTAGACGTGACTGTGGGCAGTTTTTATACCAACATAATTATTTAATTACCAACATTATTAGGTACTAGTACACTGGAAAAATATTCGAGTATGCAGTGAGATCTCTATAATTATAATTCCACAATATATCTAGACCTCTTGTAGTAATCGTTTTAGGTAGATAGCAAGTAGTGGGTCGATTACACGAATCAAATTAAAATGACATAGTGGAGGTTCCAAACTAGACACGACCTTCACCCATCTGTTTAATGGATGAAAATGATTTAATATCAAATTTTATACATTAGAAAACATATCTCGAGTGGGTTGCCAAAAAAATTCCTTGCCAGACTATGATTAAATAAGTAAAAATTTAAAAATGACTTGATTGAAATACGATGAGTTGAAAATATGATGAAATACGAGCTGTGCCCGCGACTTAGGCCGCGTGGAATTTAACAAAAAAATCTAATATAAAACTAGCGTAAAGCTACTCCTTATGACATCTGCTAGTGAAAGTCCCGTCAAAATCGGTCCAGCCGTTACAGAGATTAGCTCAAACAATCAGACAGACAGACAGAAAGACAGACAGATAAAAATGGAAAAAAGGATTGTGTGGTTTTATGAAACCACGGTAAAAGTGAAACTTTTTTTCACATTATAGAAATTTAACCAAAAATTTTTGGAATAATATTCCATTATGGGTATAAAAGTCGCTTTAACAATCTTAATTTTATACTTGGAAAATTGGAATGATAATGGGAAATAATAAAAGTAGACTATTACATTAAACACAGGCAAAAACAAACAAAATAGCGTTCACTTTATCCCTACTCCGCGGCCGACCGTCACGCGACATGCAACACACAGAAGAAAAAGTTTGAGACGATGTAATAAAAGTTTCACTTTAAAAATGTTACGCATATCTTCGCGTTATCGCGATAGTGTGGCCCCAGCATAAGGCGAAAACTGCCGTAGACAGTTTTTATTTAAAATGTCATGATGACGCTACGATACTATAATAGCTTAAAAGTCTGTTCTACGACACATTATTTACACTTTATTACTTTTATATCAGAAATAATGGCGACGCAGTGCAGACACAATAATTAGTCGATTGGCTCAGGTTATCAAAAGTAAACTTGAAGTTTGACCGCTATTATTGCTAAAATGCTGACAAGAGACACAATAAAATTAGCCCTAAATATAATAAATAGGCTTTGTGTATTACATACATTAGTTAGTGCGTAAAATAAATAATAACGCACTAATTAATTAATTTATTAAAAAGGTGTAAAAAGAGCTCTCCTTCAGGGCCGGCATTGCACTGGCGACTCCTCTGGTGTTGCTCGTGTCCATAGGCGACGATGACCACTTACCACCACTACCACCAGGTGGCTCGTCTGCTTTTACGTCAGCCCTTCAGGCAATAAAAAAAATACGTTAAACTTTAAGATTAACTTATGATTAAGATTCAACAGTTACAAACGTTAATCTGAAGTCCAAAGTTCATCCTAAACTTTTGCTAGATAGATTGTGTATGGCTTTTTCAGTATACGATACGAATCTTGATCCATGTACCCCGTTTCCATTACGAACCTGTGACATTTAGGGTGATTTAGGCTTCGCAGGAATTGGCCACTGAGGCTCTGACCACAGCCACCGCACCGGTGGTGGGGGTTAGCATTTTACATGCTTTTGGGAGTTTGGGACTCAGCGTAAACGCTGTAAACTGACCGCCGCCGTCGCGTCGCCCAAAGTCACCGGTGCGTTGGCGGCGTGGCGGCGGCTGTGGCGCAGTGGCACTTTATGAAGCGCGAACCGGCCACCGGTGGCCGAAAAGACGTCACTTCTTGTAACCTTCTCTCTGCCATGAATTTTTATAGGTATTTTTTATTATTAAATAAGTTATTTACGTTAGGCATTTAATGTATAAAGTATGCTCTTTATAAAAATAATTTATCAATAATATTTGACAAGATAAATATCTCAGGTTTAAAATAACCTAAAATCTATATTCGCGATGCCGATACCGTTCATGGACAGCGACGAGTTGCGCGTACAGAAGAGAAGGTATATTCTTACAATTACAATAATATTACTAATTGCTCCACATGACACCTTAGTACGTAAATTGCATCTATGCAAGGCGGGGGAAGGTAGTTAGTTTAAATTAATAGTAGAAACCTCGATAGATACACCATAGTAATGAGAACATTTCAATATATTTAGCGACTATACGCGTAAATTTTGTTTTTATTGATAATTTTGCTTTATACCCCCTCTTAACGTTGTCTGTGAAAGCGACCCGCCCCCGTGTTGCACATGCGAAATTTAAGTAATGGTGTCATTGTTTAGCAAATAATAATTTCTATGAACTGCATCAGCATTATAAATGAATACTATTTTTCATACTTATTTATATAACTGTGATATACTCTGCAATATTAATAAAAATGTTTTACTGTAAAAAGCATATTTTAAGTTTTTAACGACATTAAAGTCCCAACGTAACTTGCTTATTTAATTAAGTAAATACTAGTATCAAAAATGATTGAAATAATTACAAAAATACAGAGAGCAGGTTATAAAAAGTAGCCGATTCTGGCCACCGCTGGCCGCGTCTCACTTTCAAAAGAAGAGCCACCCAACGCGCCACAGCCACCGGCACCACCAGTGACTGTGGTCGGTAGCCAATTAATTTGCGCGGAGCCGTATAAGTATAACCATATCTACCTTCGGTGATTCAATGTAGAAGAAGTCGGTAATTTGGTATTAGGTATTATTATTTTTCAACGCTTATGTTTGTATATCTCTTCACCTAGTTAATCTACTAATAATAAATAAAAACATTTGTGGTAAATTAAACTATTTGGCTTAAACATCAATTATACGTCAATATGGAAAACTTTATGAATTTAGCATAGTAATGATTTCGTAACCCTCTTATGCGGAAGTGGTAATTAGCATTATTACCAAATGGTTTTTACGCAAGTATCACGTTACTCACTCAGTACGCATAGAAGTCAAATTCAATATCATTACAAGTCTTTATTAATTTTATCTTATCTTGCGACTTATAATACGTATTCTTATAGGTAAGTATGTAGTGTAGGTATGTGTACTTATCAATATTTAATTGAAATTACCTGAAGATGGTATTTGTAAATGTTTTAAATTTTTAATTTAGCAATAACGTTCGAATGAATTGGCGATGGAGTAAATTTTTTTAAATCATAAAAACGTTATGGCCCTCGTAGTAATAGGACGGGCAAAGTAATTAATATAAAAAACAAATAATAAAACTGTAGCGGGTAAACATCTGCATAATTATGTTTTTGGAATTACGCTCTGTGTGTTCAGATATCAAGGGAAAAATACTGAATAGATTATGATGGCACTTAGCATGTTTGTAACTCATATCACCTAAGAATCTAGGATGCATTTTATGTTGGGAAACGGATCTGTTGTCGCGGATTAAGAGATAATTGTAATTAGGTACTTTTGCAGTAAATGGATAGGTATGTCTAATTTAAGGAATAACAAAAATGGATTTGTTTGCGGATAATAAAACATAGTTTTACCGCAGTGAAGCGATTTATCCACTCTTACTAGTTATCAATAATATTGTGGACAAGTTCACATTTGGGTTCAAGAAACGACCATAGGTAATACCAATATGTTATGAGAAATGTAGAATGACATTCACAAAGTAGATATAGTGATGTCGAGTTAGAAGCAGTACGATTAGATGAAACTTTGTCACAGTGACCTTTGGGGACGTGGCCCCCCCGCGCTAAAAATAGAACCTGTCGTAGCGTGGATTGGAAAAACATTTGCTTGTCATTCACAATTTTAAATCCAAAATATGTACAAGCTCAATTGAGAAATAAGTTTAGTATCTACCTAGATAATAATTATGGAGTAAGTTTACTTGAATTCATATTTTGTTTTGAGTGGTATAGTAGGTCTAGGTATCTATATTCCACTAAAATTATTTTTTAATTGTTCCCGCACAGATGAACAAACAATTAGGTGGTCAATTAAAAGAAGTAAGTTAATTAGTCATACAAAAAGATGTAGGTAAGTAATACTATCGTATACTCCGATTGAGCATGTTTATTTTTAAATTCGGAAACGATTAAAATAAACCAAAACTTCAAAGTTAAAAGCCCAATGCTTACGAAAATACATCCGTGCAAACCGCAACTTTCTAACTATATCCCTTCCTGACAACTAGTTGGTACTTACCTGGTCATCATCAGACCTTCAGAACGTATCACGTTGCAGCACATCTGACTGATAGGCTAGACGAGTATTAATAATTCAATTTTGGCTTCTATATTTATTTCTTCCAATTATATTGTATAGCTAACTTTACACAACTGCCTCTCAGAGGCAATTTAAAAGTACCTAATTTTAAAAGTAAGTTTTAAAACATCTGTATTCTTATTAATCGTCCAACCATTTTCTGCAGTTCTAAAATTTGCCACTAGATGGCACTAAATTTGAACAAAGGTAAAATGTCCAAGGTCGTTGGGCACTGTATGCCCCTTAAGAGAAAGCATGATCAAACGCGCAGACAAACAGATGTTTTTAGTTTTTGATAATTGTTAGGGTATTGAATATTGAATTGCGTAATAAATTGAGGTCTACGAGACTGTTTTCTAATTTTTTTAGTACCAGCATAAACATGTTCGCACTAACTAAACTGAAAACGATAGATCGCAGAGTACTGCGATCTATCGTTTTCAGTTTAGTTAGTATAAGTATATAAGGATAATAAAATTAGATTAATTAGATATACTACGGTTATTCCTTTTACATATTTGGAAGATAAATTGTATTTTTTTAAAAGTCAAAATTAGTCACACGTGTATTTGAAATTGATATAAAAGTTTTTAAAAATGAAGTTGAAGTTTAGTTTAATTCAGCTCAAAAATGGAGATGTTCATTAACCAATTCGCAGTGTCGTGACTTGTCAATTGAGTGTTTAAATAAGTTTCGTCACGAAACAAAAAAAAGCCCGATACTTGAACCAGAATTTCCATAGCCATACCCACATTAATCTCGTAGTAGTGCATTGCACCGAATCAGAAGCAAAATATCCCAAAATATTTTAGATTATTAAAATAAATAATAAATAAATAACGCTACACACTCATAGCCCCACACTAGGATTCCCTGTGTCGTGGGTGCCATGGACAACACACACACCCAGATCAAGAACGGAAATTCAAATTCATCATTCAAATTTCCGCCTCGCTGGGAATCGAACCCAGGACGCTCATTGCGCCATCCGGGTCGTCAAGATTTGAAGCATTTTTTGTCTTCAAAATTTGTACATACAATACACATATGATTCCTTTCATTCTTGAGTTGGTGTCGGTGTGATGCTATTTCTTTTGGACTATTAATTCGAAAGTATCAATCCTTTTAATAAACACTGGTTATTTTATTTTAGACCGGCTGGATCTATACAAGTCACAGAAAATTCATTTATCAAAAAATTGCAATCATCTGGCCGAAGTTTGGTTGTTTTCTATGGATCGCAAACAGGAACTGGTGAAGAATTTGCAGGTCGGCTTGCAAAAGAAGGCATTCGCTATAAAATGAAGGGTATGGTCGCTGACCCTGAAGAATGTGATATGGTAAGATATAAATTATATTTTTTTTACCTATTTATTACCTACATACTTTAAATAATTTTTGTATTGTTACTTTTTCTTTTATTACTTATAAGTTAATACTTGACTGCAATCCCACCTGATGGTAAAAGTGGTGATGTAGTCTTGATGAAAGCCTATTGGCTCGTGATTAACTTACTTATTTACTTTAAAACAGGAAGAATTGGGGAAACTGAAGGATATACAGAATTCTCTTGCTGTGTTTTGTATGGCAACCTACGGTGAAGGAGATCCAACTGACAACGCAATGGAGTTTTATGAGTG
This sequence comes from Ochlodes sylvanus, assembly GCA_905404295.2. Classification (NCBI taxonomy): domain Eukaryota; kingdom Metazoa; phylum Arthropoda; class Insecta; order Lepidoptera; family Hesperiidae; genus Ochlodes; species Ochlodes sylvanus. Next base: position 7,078,418 of record FR990126.1, on the reverse strand, counting down.
GTTAAAAAATGGCGATCCGGATCTTACGGGCTTAAATTATGCTGTGAGTTTTATTTATATAATTATAATGACTTAGCAGGGAAGTTTTTTGTTAGCTACGTGGATACATGCGTAGTTAGATTTTTTTGTTGAACAACAATACCGCTCCGATGAAATAATGTATTATACATGATTTGACTTTATTTTGCCGCCCGATAAGTAAACATCGCCTGGGCTTGTTGAGCTTCGCTCTGGCCGTTGTTTCAATATGTTCGTGTTGATTGATACACGACAACATACCCCGACACGATAAAATACGATCGGCAGTATCGGCATGGTCAACCGACAAGATTCATAATACTCGAATATGTAGCAATAAAACAATAACTGAATAGTATTACGAGTATGAACGAAAATAACCTTTATACCTTTATATAAATACTTTTGACATTACCATCGGCATGGTAATATGTGACTTTGTTTATTACATTTTAAACATGAAAAGACTATAAACGTAAAATTATGATACGGAAGGATGGAAGGAAAGAAAAATTGTTTGTTATAAACATTATTGCCATTCTCCTATGGCATATTGTTAAAAGGAAAAAATACGCCTTATTGGTGTCCGTTAAAGTTAAGGTACCTACTATCTACTCCTGTAGTAACTAATAAATCAGAAAACCCAATACGGGACTCAAACAATTACACATAAAACATAATCCGCTTAAAATTTTCCGCAATCGATAGTAGATGGCGCTGTTTAGTAATATTGAGTGAACGTTCTATTTTCTTTCTACAACTATGAAATTTTACTAATAATTAATAAATGATTTAGAGTCATATTAATTATTAAATTTGAGGAATAAAAAGCAAAATTATTCCAGTTGATCTTTGCACATTGTAATTATTATGATGTTATTACGTTTCCGTCAGTCTGTGGCGGTGGCCTGTCTTATGCGTTAGAGCGTCTGTTAATTCGTCAACTTGTCATTTCGCCCTTTGAACTTTGAACATGACATAAAGATTACGTCAATGAAATCAAATGTCATTTTGATTATCACAGCACAGCCAATGATATATTACACTAGATACGCCACCAAGGCTCCTAACGCGTGCAGTGGAAACGACCCTACGTGTGACCGTTTCAATCGGTCGAGCTGTCGGCTGTCATTGTGAGCGCACGATACTAAAAAAGGTAAAATGCCTGCTTGTGCATTTCGAAAGTGCAACAATTATGATAGAAAGGTGAAGAAAGAGGACGGTATATCATATCACAGGTAAATGTATAAAAATATTGAAATTTTAAATAGATTAATTTATAATTTGTAATTTTAATGAATCACAGCTTGTTTCCAAACGATAAAAGAGACAGAACATTGCTTCACTCACAGGTGTAACAAAGATAGCACAAACGCTAAGATCATAGATTAGAGGCAACAATGCAGACAGTAGGTACAATAGGTAGACAAGAAATTGTTAGTATAACGATGAGATTTTTTTATGAATTTAGGCTGAATTATTTTGTTTCTATGTTAAGTAGTTTTTGTTATTTCCTTAAAAAGCTAATTCATAATTATATGTATCCTACATGAAATAAATGATTTAAGTTTGAGTTTATGAAATTGCTGTTTTACTCTCTCGCAGTAATTAGTTTCTAATTTAATTTAATTTTTTTGTTTAATGTAAATTAAATTTAATGTTCTTTTTTGGTTATGATCCTTAATTAAAATTAAATGTTAATAATATGTACTTCCAAGAGTCATAGCAGTTTTAGGCATAAATCATTCTAAGAATAAATGTCTCGTCTGTAACATTTATCTATGACACTTATGGTTAACGTCAATAGACGTCAGTGCAATATTTCGGATCGTTTGTCAGGTTCAATTTTCATATAAGTAACATGTCTACCTCTTTTTACTTATAATGTCATTGAGCACAGCAAATAAAAAATAAAATAATTAAAATATCAATTCAGTTTATCAGTACGAGAGGAGAGTGAGGAGACGTCAATGAGTCTTAACTAACGCTCATGTAAATTGTAACTTAAAATACTCTTTTCAAGTATAATACCGACTGTGTGGTTTGAAGTAGTAGCGCAATACGAGAAGCAAACGAAGAAAAATATACTGATGTTTAATTATCATCGAAAAATGGAACTGTAACATACGAAAGCATAATATTATAAAGCTTAACCAACACGATTATAAGATGTGATATTATGTATAATTAAAATAAAACCAAACATATTCAAGAATGTTTACATCAATGTCGAACATTTCCATCAGAATTTTACAACGTTATGTCACCAAAATTATAAATAGACACCGCAGAATATCCCCTTGGCATAAATTACGATATATGGTATGCTGTTTATACCTATATTACCTAAGACATAGTATTAGAAGTGTTCTAACCTCTGTTACAGGTCTTGCATTAGTATACAATAGATGTGGAGAATGTAAATATGTTCTTTGTTTACTGTTCATATATCTAAGTAATACAAGTTATAACTTAAAACTACCCCTAAAATGTCACTAAGGAATTTGATCCAATTTTTTTCAGGTATTTGGTCTTGGGAACAAAACATATGAACATTATAATGCAGTTGCTATTTATTTGGATAAGCGTTTGGAAGAACTTGGTGCATGTAGAGTGTACGAGTTGGGCATGGGAGACGATGATGCTAAGTTAGTATACTATATGTACTTTATTATTTTATACTTAATAGAAAACTTACAGCCAGATAACAAAAAAGGATTAACACGACAATACTTAAAGGTCAATTACAAGTTTTCACTTGGGTATGTTTGGGTTTCCATACCACTTGAAAGACATAAATACAAAGATTGGAGTGCCTAAGGATATAGAGGTTGATGGCCAACTCAGGTGTTGGAAGTTTTAGGGGTAAACAATGATCCCACACAATCAGTAATCAATACTACCAGTTAAATATTTGAAATTTTAAAGTTAAAACTTCTATAGAGAGGCTAGACGATTTTTTGTAGGAGAAAATCTTATGGTTTTGCTTAAGCAAAATGCTGCCACATAGTGCGCTGGATTATTGTTTTTGTACTGAATAAAGTTTTAGTCTGTTGGACACCTACCATTTTTATATTAAAAACCTTGGCCAAATTTTAATTACTTTGTTTATCAATAAATATAGAATTCAAGTTATTAGTGTTTAATTATGATTGTGAGACCAAGGTTCATAATTATATACTGCATGTGGTTAATTAATTTACTTAAATTTTATTACACTCCACCTTTGCTAATTGCTTTTACTTTAATATAATTTTACAAGTAAAAAAAAGACTTCAAAATAATGCAAATTGAAGACTTATATGGTTTTCTCATCAAAGGGGACCACAAAAAAGAAAAACAACAACAAACAAACAAACAAAAAAGCAGTCCAATTTAGAACCTCATTCTTTTTTAAGTCTGTTATAAATACTATGGTAATTTGCAGCATTGAGGATGATTTTATAACATGGAAAGACAAGTTTTGGCCAGCTGTATGTGAAAAATTCAATATTGAAAGTGCAGGTGAAGAGGAACTGACTAGGCAGTTCCGTCTGGTAACGCACCCACAGGGTGACGTAACACCTAATGAGATATTTACTGGTGAAATTGCAAGGTTACACTCCTTACAGACTCAGAGGCCGTAAGTATTCATAAGGTTTTTTCAAATAAATAAAATGTACATTTAACATTCATAATGAGTTTGTTAATTAAATATCCAATTATAGATGTCACTGTTTCCTGTGTTTGAGTGTATCTTGATACTGGTAATTAGTATGGGTCAGGAATTTATGAAGATTTTCAATTAATTCAAAACCATAACATAAATTAAAACTTTGTCATCAAGGCAAAATCCAAGTTTTTTAACCCTTTTCTATATTGAATTCATTTGAGATTACTGTAATATTTCAGAGAGATCTTATTATTTAAAGAGAATGACAGACATCCGATAAGATTTTTGATAAATAAACAATAAATTGTTGTCGGTTAGTTTCCTTAATCAAGATTTATTACTTAACTTTAAGTCAGTTTATTTATGTATTTCTTTCAGACCATTTGATGCCAAAAATCCATTCCTAGCTCAAATTACTGTTAATAGGGAATTACACAAGGGTGGTGACAGGTCATGTCTGCATGTAGAGCTAGACATATCCGGCTCCAAAATGCGGTATGAAGCTGGTAAGAATATATTGAAATTGTATTTATCAGTAACACAGGAGACAAGCCTTATGGTAAGCGGCCTCAGTGGATATCAGTTACACCAAATTTATCTCCAACATGCATTGCAGGCCAATAAGAACTGCAAAACCCGCTTACAGAAGCCACAGTACAAAGGAAACATGTAAAAACCATTTCACTAGTGATTAGAATTATGACAGAGCTACAGCCGGGCGGATTAAAAACGGCACCATGCGCGACCAGCGACCCATACAGAAGGAACAATTTGCCATTGCCTCATCAGTTGTATAGCAGGGTATATCACAAATTCGAGATGTTACTTGGACTCAATGTATAGAATCCAATACACCTTATTAATAAAACTACATAGATCATAATACAATACAACTAAATTGATTTCTTTAGTAGAATAACTCGTAAATAAACATTGTTGTTGTATACGTAATTTGTTTGGAATTAATAAAGGATATTTTTTTAGGTGACCATGTTGCTGTTTATCCTATTAACGACAGTCAGCTAGTGGACGCCCTTGGTGAATTGACTGGGGCTGATCTGGATGAGGTGTTCTCGCTTATCAACACCGACCAGGAGAGCAACAAGAAGCATCCGTTCCCGTGCCCCACGTCCTACAGGACCGCCCTCTCTCACTACCTGGAGATAACCGCGTTACCTCGCACGCACATTCTAAGAGAGCTGGTGGAGTATTGCACGGAAGACGAGGTATGCAATATGCAATAGTTTCTTGTAATAATACGAGCTGTGCCCGCGACTTCGTCTACGTGGGATTGAACAAAACAAAATAAAATCTAAAATAAAAGTAGGCTTATAAGTTACTTCTTATGACATCAGCAATCTGCCAGTGAAAGTCCTGTCAAAAACGGTCCAGCCGTTTCAGAGATTAGCTGAAACAAACAGACAGACAGACAAAAATTTTAAAAAATGTTATTTTGGTATACATATACACATACTATTTTATTTATTTGTATAGATAATTACACACATACAAAGTTACCATTGACTCGTTTACATATATGACGATTGACTGACGCCAATATGTAATTATAATACCTAATAAGTTTTTACTAGATACCCGGCACTGCGTCACTACGCCCTTACCTTGTTTAGTTTATTCTAGTAAGTACACCTTACCATTAGCCTCGGAACAATTGAATATGATATTAAAAATAAAATTAAAAGTAATTACTTGCTTAATAGTAGTATGTCAGTTTAATTAACGAAAAAGGTCTACTACTTGCAAATTCTCATGTATAGAAGCCCTAAAATTAACTTTAGCGTGGGTTATATATAGTAGATCCTAGAGTTCGCCCAGTAACACTTCTGTGACTGAATTAGAACGAGACTGTTACTAAAAATTACTAGCTGGACTTTTACTAACAAGAACTAACAGGACTTACTATCTCTAGCAATCCATGTTCCAGTCCTCATACCTACTAGCGAACTAAACAAGTAATGTTTTAACACCCTCGGCTAACTGGTCTAACCATCCTAGTCCCGATGTGAGTCTCGTTCTGTGTCGGTCAGAGTTGTCAATTGTTTGAATCGTTAAATTTTCTAGGGTGTTCCATAACAGTACACAGTAAAGTATATAATGATGTAACAGTAATTGTAATTTGTGTTTACGAGGTTATAATACAATGTTGTAATATCAAACTAAAACCAGTAACTTTTTTGGTTTTATGGTACTAAATAGAGGTTTTTTGTACTTAGGACAAAAAGAAACTCTTTCTGATGGCTACAAACTCACAAGAAGGCAAGGCGATGTACCAGTCGTTCATAGTGGATGCCTGCAGGAATATTGTACACATTTTGGAAGATATCAAATCATGTAGACCTCCAATTGATCACTTGTGTGAATTGCTACCTCGTCTTCAGCCCAGATACTATTCTATCTCTTCGAGTCCTAAGGTAAGATGGTCTGCTGTAACATTTGGATTTATTATTTTACTAACTGACCCGGCAGACATTGTCCTGCAAGACATATTATTTATATCTCAGTTTCTAAGCAGCATATTAATATGAAACATGCGCCAGTTTTTAAGTTAGACCTCCAGCAATATAACTGCAGAACCGGATCAAATTTCATTTAGTAATTGTTGCTTGATGCGCGCAACATACAGACAGACAAAAAAGAAAAATTAAAAAAATGTTTGTCTTCTATTGCGCCTATGAAGACCCTTTATGTATAATGTTTTTTTCTCAAATATCTCCTATTCCTAGTACATAATATTCGTATTATTCTAGACATAAACCAGTTACATTTTTATTATTATGTATAATTATAATCCTTATGCTTGTATGTCTAAAGTTTGTTTACATTTTAATAAATAAGAGTGTTATTGTTGTAGCTACATCCGGAAACGGTGCACATAACTGCAGTAGTGGTGCAATATAAAACCCCGACGGGCCGCGTCAACAAGGGAGTGGCGACCACGTGGTTGGCCAAACACAAGCCGGAGGCGGGGAAGCCGCTGCCGACGGTCCCCGTTTATATTCGGAAGTCACAGTTCAGGTGAGTTTAAACGCTATTATTTTGTTTTACAATACAATATTGTGTACAATTACAATACAAATTGTGCACACCAGATAAAACATAAAAATACAATTACAAAGAGGCGCAGTAAATTAACACTGAAGATACACAACAGGCGGTCTTATCGTTGCAGTAGCGATCTCTTCCAGAAAAGCTTCATCCTGTGTTTAGGCTTTTTTTTCAAATCTTCTGATGGCTTTTTCAACTTCTAGCGAACTGTTTCTCATAAAACTGCACTTAGATGCATTAATCGCCAGTGATTATACTCTATCTATATCTCGAGGGTAAGGTGGGCGTGTCTCGCTATAAGAAAGGTCAGTCATGGCGTAGGATCCAAAATAATACCACTCAGGTTCAACTAAGCCTTTTAATCATTCGTGTACATAACCTTCTCGCAAAATAAGAACGGATCGCACAGGTACACACGGATTACAAATAACCTATCAAGTTACTTTCGTAAAATCACAATTGATTGCACTGCTATACTCGGATTACAAATTAACGAAACAATATTGGAAACGCAGCGATTTCGATATCACATGGACACGCCCTTCGATATCACGTGGACACGACCGTTCTCAACGACGTTCCGAATCTGAATGCCCAATCGCCGCAATGGCTACCGTCCAAACTGTCTTTCTGTCAAAGTCAAACTCAAAGTGTGACCACGTGATACCGACTTCGCTCAAGTGAACTACTTGACGCTTCCATTATTCACTAATAGATGGCGCTACGTGTTTACGCTCCGACACGGCCGTCCTGACCTTTCGCACGTCCCCGTGCGAGATACGTGCGCAAATTGCAAAAGTCATATTTCACAAAGTCGCTCGGCCAACCTGACCAATCTTAGGAATACTTAACTTGACAAAAAGTCAAGACTCAAGACAACCTGCATCCGGCGTCTGATAGTCTCAAGACAACCCTTCACAGGCGTCTGATAATCTCAGGACAACCCTTCACAGGCGTCCGATAATCTCAAGACAACCCTTCACAGGCGCCTGATAGTCTCTGGACAACCCTTCACAGGCGTCCGATAATCTCAGGACAACCCTTCACAGGCGTCCGATAATCTCAAGACAACCCTTCACAGGCGTCTGATAGTCTCAGGACAACCCTTCACAGGCGTCCGATAATCTCAGGACAACCCTTCACAGGCGTCCGATAATCTCAAGACAACCCTTCACAGGCGTCTGATAATCTCAGGACAACCCTTCACAGGCGTCCGATAATCTCAGGACAACCCTTCACAGGCGTCCGATAATGACTCAAGACAACCTGCATCTGGCGTCTGATAGTCGCTCTGTCAACGTGGCACAGGGTTACTATTTAGAGCTTTCAAAACGTAGGAAAAATGGCTACTAGTGCGAGTAAATTTTAATTAACTTTGTATTGCATTTTTTTTTATCCCTAACTACCGTAAACTACCACTGCTTCCAAGTGTCGCTATGGAGAAGAAGCAGCGAAACAAACTCCATAACATTACAACACATGTTTGAACAAGATTACCAATCAATTTTATTATTTGCGCGATTGTAAACTTTTAATCGATACGTCGTCACCGTATAAATCTACGTGATTCGGCGTCTCCACGTGATCCATCTTCACAAACGCTCTACCAGCGGCAACACGTACTCGGCATTGGATATTACCTGTAACATCAAAACACAAATGCGAGTATCTCTCCAAGCTCGGCCCTTCCTGACCAATAAAGCAATTCTCAAATAGCTAGTCTGTCCGACCAATATTAAGTTTCAAAATTATTAAAAGATGGAGATATTATGAGATGGAGCTCATATGACCAACCAGTACAAAACTTTGAGCTATTATCTAACCAGTATTTGTACCACTCCAAGTTCCAATTCCAACCAGTAATTAAACACTATTTGTCACAGTTCACTCTTGAGCAAAAATGGCTGAAGGTCGTTTAACTCAAATTAAAATAAACTTAGTCAACAACATCACTTTACTTAGTACTCACAAAACATAGCCTCTCAAGCTATGACATCGGTACCCATAACACAAGGGACCATTCCCCAGTTACTAAGCATCGTGTTGACTATCTCTAGGCCTATCTGCCTTAATTTCCTCATAATTGATCGTCACATAAAATTCAACAATAACAACTTAACCTTCAGGCACTTTCATCATCCATATCACGGCTAACAAAAGCCTTCATCAAACCAAACCCGGTTATTAAGAATTATAAAGTCAAACAAACATACTGGTTAAACAATATCCCTCATATCCAATAAACTTGTAATAACTTATTATGTCATAGTTTTAATTTACACCAATTCAAAACATAACAGCTTGTACTCAAAATAAATTAACTGGTCACTATAGATTATCTCCAAAAACAACTTAATTGTTACTAACTCTTTTAACCAGATTAGACAATAGGGGATACAAAATTCTCTATACTAATAGACAATGCTACGCATCACAGTCGTTCGAACCAAATCACAAAACTACTCAGTACAACTGTACACAGGTTTAACAAAATCTCTAAAAACTTCCGAGTAAGACATCTAGTGCCCCGGCTACCCAGCCGACCAGCAATCACATTGCTCACATCCAGCGAATGGATTAGATCCCTTGGATCACCCAGGTTTCACCCCCTGGTAACCATACGGATGGTCTCTACAGACTCCGACCTCTGCCAGAGCCAAACGCTCACCGCTCACCCACGGACTACTTGAGTTGCCCCAAGAGATACCGATTTCTACCGGGCTACGACTACGTTATAGCTACTGGTTCGGTCGCACGCTACTCACTATGGCCCTAGAGTCCCATTACTCGAGTTCCTACCACAACTTAAATTTGAATATCATTAACTTCGATCTTGACTGATACGCGACCTGCTGGCATTTTTCTAAGCCTATCATGCGCGTATTTGTAAGAACGATTTGAATTTAACGCTCCTATTACGAAAGACGAAATACGAATTAACGATCTCCGTCATACTTCTCAACAAATAACGCAGGATTCGCAAAAGGTGAACTACTAGGTCTAATAATGTTGGCATCTAATAATTCCTTTACTCGCTCAAGCCTTACTTTTCGTTCCTCTGTCGATCACCCGTCAACACAATACAATACAAATCCGATACAAATCACCCGTCACACCACACTCGCAACCGTGAGCCATGACACCAGAGGCGCGAGAAATGGCGTTTGTCCCGGCCTCCCTCGCCAGCATCAGCGTCAGCACGTGACAGACGATGCGGTCCCACACAACACACGGCCACTTAACCGCTCCCCATGTAGTCATCGCAGGTCCACGTCGGCTCACCAAATCCGATGCAATCAAGAAACAAAATAATCAAGAAAGAAAATAAGCAACGCGTGAAATAAAAGTTATATCTCTGCATTGTATCACATTATTACACGAAAATTAATTAAATCAGAACGGAAGAACAAAATACCTTAAATAAAGTGTTTCCTTTTTCTACACGATTGATAAGTCAAATCTACCTTCATTAACTTTAACAAGAGTTAATTTTGATGCTACTTCGCCTTGAATGATTCTTTTCTTTACAGCGAAGTAAAAAAAAAGGAAAATGAGATATTAAATTGAATTACTACCGGAACCACCGATTTCCTAATTGACACCTATGTTATCGATCACTTCATCATTATCACATCTACAGCCACTGTCCCACTTTTGGGCACGGGGCTCCTCTGATAATGTGAGGGATACAGGCCACAGTCAACCACACTGGCCAAGTGCGGATTGGCAGGCCAATACAGATTGTTGTCCAATTATAACGGTTAACCAAAAAAATCTAATTAAGATTTTTTTTATCACAATAGATGTAGTGAAATAAAAATTATGCCATACCGATACTCGCCGTCTTACTTGAAATTCCTTATGTTCTACCACAACCTGATACAACATATCTCCAGCAAGTAAAGAGATGTTTGTGGATCACATTATCACAGTAACCTGAAAAGCTGAAATAGGTCCTTTATCCCAACTTCTGATCTCGAGGGTAAGGTGGGCGTGTCTCGCTATAAGAAAGGTCAGTCATGGCGTAGGATCCAAAATAATACCACTCAGGTTCAACTAAGCCTTTTAATCATTCGTGTACATAACCTTCTCGCAAAATAAGAACGGATCGCACAGGTACACACGGATTACAAATAACCTATCAAGTTACTTTCGTAAAATCACAATTGATTGCACTGCTATACTCGGATTACAAATTAACGAAACAATATTGGAAACGCAGCGATTTCGATATCACATGGACACGCCCTTCGATATCACGTGGACACGACCGTTCTCAACGACGTTCCGAATCTGAATGCCCAATCGCCGCAATGGCTACCGTCCAAACTGTCTTTCTGTCAAAGTCAAACTCAAAGTGTGACCACGTGATACCGACTTCGCTCAAGTGAACTACTTGACGCTTCCATTATTCACTAATAGATGGCGCTACGTGTTTACGCTCCGACATATATATAATTATTATATCCTACTATATACATTATGATAGTGTCAGCTTGATTCCGAGTGTCTGATGATGGAATCATGAGGTGGACAGTGAAACTCTTTGACAGTTATTACATACATCCTCGAGTTTGGATCTATTTGCTTAGTTTTCATGAGTTCCATACATTATATTATTGGTTAAGAGGGTCTCCTATTAGAGCTGATAAAACCCCATTTTATGTTTACAAATGTTCGAAGTGAATATAATTTGACTTTTACCCATTCTGTTTAAGTTACTATTACAATAAATATAATATAATTATGTTAAAACGCCAACATATTATGGATATATGTATAACTAAAAAAAAATGTACAGTCATGATGATGATAGATAATAACATATAATAATGATAGCTTATGACCAGCAGTTTTACAACTAACACAAACAGACAGTCATCATGTTGTGCTCATTAAAGCAAGATAATAATAAATAACTTTATTAATGAATTTCGCTACGATTTAGTTTGTTACTTGATAATCTTAATATAATATAAAAACTTAATAATCGTATTATTAAACGCTTACACAATCATAACCACATTTAGATTGCCTATATCGCAAGTGACACATCAACTCGAAACAGTCTATAGACGAATAACGAATTTATGAAATGAGAAACGAATGCATCTGTCAAATATCTGCCGGTACAATGTCTGCACGAATAAATGATTTTGTAATTGTTGAATCGAATTTTGTAATTGAGGAATGGGCAAAATATATTAACAGTTTTTCTATTGACGCAGGTTACCACTGCAAACACAGACACCGATATTGATGGTAGGTCCGGGCACTGGGCTGGCGCCTTTCCGGGGGTTCTTGCAGGAGCGGGCCCACGCGCGGGCCAATGGCAAGGTGGTCGGCGACAATATCCTGTACTTTGGATGCAGACACCGCGATCAGGACTACATTTATCAGGAGGCACGTATATACCATGACAATAGCAATATTTACATTTTTTATATACCTTGTTATTTTAAGGCGGTTCGCGGCCGAGACCGAGACAAGCGACCGAGACAGGAGACCGCGACCGGCACTTGACCATAGGCAATGTATAGGCGACAACTCGCGACCGAGACCGAGACAGTCTGTCGCGCCTATACAAAGTGACGGTCGCGGTCTCCTGTGTCGGTCTCGGCCGCGAACCGCCAGCTTTACATCACTAACAATACAGGCTGATGTGACGCGTTGCCGAACGAGAAGAAACTCAGGGTATAAAGCCGTAAAGTCATGCGTGTCTCCCGTTGATATTAAACTGGGTGGCCTGTTCGTTAAACGGCAGGGGTACCTACATCACAAACATTAAATTATATAAAAGGCTATTGTCACATTGGCAGTTAACAAACAGTCCGTGACAATGAAGTTGTTTTTATTTTCGATTATTATGTTGCAATATCTGAAGCGTAATTTTTCTGTACAGGAACTTGAAGAATTTGAGAAAAATGGCGACGTAACACTAAACGTAGCTTTTTCACGAGACCAAGCGCATAAGATTTACGTAACACATTTGTTGGAGAACAATTTGGACCAAATTTGGGACATATTAGGAAATAAAAATGGGCACTTTTATGTTTGTGGGTAAGTTACGCTGAACATACAAGTAACTGTGTTCTAAACATTTTCGTAGTAATCGTGTGAGATTTGTGTGCTTTTATAAACTGAAATCTTATCTTTATTTCAGAGATGCAAAGAATATGGCTGTAGATGTTCGCAACCTGGTGATGAGGGCAGTTCAAGAAAAGGGCGGACGTACTGAATCTGAAGCTGTGCAATTCCTGAAGAAACTAGAGTCCATGAAGAAGTATTCCGCTGACGTATGGAGTTAAAACTTCAACATTCGGTATAGTTAATTTTTTATACAACTCTTTCGATGTATTCAAATAGAATATGGATGAAAGTTTTTAATTACGATAAAATAATTGATTGATATCAGTTTGTAAAACTGAGGATGTGGTACACATTAATATTGAAAAAATATAAGTCCTATGTCTTATATGACGTAGGCAACTGTTAAAACATTTTTTTATTATATTTAAACTGATTAACATGTATTTGGTAAAAACGAAGGTGTAACATTCAATGTAATAATCGAACAAATCCATAATCTGTACTAGTGCGTCTCCTATTAAAATATAACTGTTGTTATTGTTGCGTGTGAGCGATTACGAGTGGGCACGTATTTATGTAAGTGGACTTGGGAATAGATTTTAAGAAAATTGAGGTTAATTTTATAATTATTGTTATTTTGATTAATAAAACATTTATATCTCAGTAACGGGTTTTATTTCAGACGTAATATCGTTGTCCTCTAACTAGGGCCTAAGTTGTATTTATTTATGTTAACAGTACTATGAGTTTCTGAAAGTTTTTGGAGACAATATTGTGTATTTTGTTTTTAACACAATTTACCCGTAGCTTCGTAATTACGAAGCTACAATTACGAAGCTACGGGTAAAAGCTAGTTAGATTATATTATTATTGGATATTTTGATACGTACCTACAAGGATTAAAATTTGAATAACTACGATCATAAACGCAAATCATACATACAAAGAATACAAAGTAGAGGAAAAATATAAATTCACATTATTTAATTTTAATTTAAATAATTAAGGCTAAGTAAAGTATTATAATGTCGAATAGAACAGGAAATATCGATGGAAAAGAATTTAAATTTTAAGTTCATAAAGGTGCAGACTGCAGACGAAAATAAGTTATCCGTTTCTGCCTGTTATCGGTTGCTATGCAACGATTGTTGGTAAACATTTGCTTTCGAATATGGCAATTGTATAGCTGGATCGATTTATGGCCCCTGAAACTCCTGCAAACTAAATTTCATGAAAATCGTTGGGAGTTCCAAGATTCAGATTGCTCGTTTAAAAGTTTAAAGGTATTAGATATCAGATTGTAGTAAAATAAAAAAACAATGTTTTTAACGATAATTTATTGATTTAACCGCAAATATATTAGTTTATATACAGTAGGGACGTTAACAAAATGCAAACTGAGAGCAGGCTACATATTTACCGTACTTACTAAGTTTTGCATACTCATACCAGTTTCCAAACAAGTGAACTCTAGTAATGAACAATGTCGACTTCATACTTCAAATAATACATGTAGTACTAGTCAGCATTATAACGCCTCTAAAACTACCAAAGAAAGTCTATTGAGTTCATAGCTTACTAGTCCACAGCGGGACTCCACACTACGCATACAAATCAAATCACTAAACAAACACGTAAATTTCAACTTATTGAAATACTGAATTTAATTTACGAACACGAATTTTTTTCAATTGTTTTAGTATCTACTTAAACGTTCTAGTATGTACATTATTCATTATACTAAAAGTCAGGATTACGACATGCTCATTATAACTCAATTTTCGATCAGAAACTTTCACACCTTCAGAACAATGTCAAGTTGCAATTGCAAATATGAAAAATCATAACAGCTTTATTTGTTACCAAAATTTCGTTGTACTATTAGCTCGTGTAAAACGCGAATGCAGCGTTGTTATTAATATTCATACAGGCGTTCGTAATGAAAACACTGCTGTTCAAAATAGATTATTGCAATAATAACAAAGTATAAAAATTACGCCAAATACACACCAGATTTTTATCTATTCTAAAAGCAACCACTCATATTGTACTTTAGTATTTTACACATGTAATTTACAATTATTCTACACAATAATATTAACAGTCCATATTTCTTAATAAATTAGCAAAAAAATATAATTTCATTTGCCACTGTCTCTATGAGTATATTGCAATAACAGGCACAAGAATCACTGAAACAAATTGGAAGTACACAGTTTGCATCGACTACTTGTATGTGACAATGTGTTGTTTGTTAAAATGACGTTGTGGAATATCTTATATGAAATTCGTAATAAAGGCACTTTCACAGGGCGAAATTGCCTCAGTATACAAGAATTACAGATTTAAAAATACACATGATAAACCAAAATTAAAAATAAAGTAACAAATTTGTGCTCAATCAATATAACAAAACAAAAATGCAGGAGGCAGTGCTATAATACGACAATATTATTATTATAATGAGCATCCTGACTGTAAAATACAGACTATGTAATGACCACTATTAAAAATAAAATTAAGATAGGGACGTACAGGAAATTACGGAAGCGCCAAATAATAATACCTTAAAATGATCTACACGATAATTTCTTGGGACCTATGAATAGTCATTTCAGAAGCGCATGTTATTCTATAATAGGATGCGGGAGTTTAGACGCGAAAAGAATCCACGTTAAAATCGTAACAACAAAACGGTTACATCATATCCACGTCATCGTCGTCGCATGTCCGTATATAAAGTGAATTGTAAATTCTTATACCAAACAAGTCAACACATAAAATAGATACCACAAAAATAAGTATTCGTATCAGGTATAATTCCTGGGAGATAACTAAAAGGAGATCCCAGATTGGAATTTTATTAGCTACAAGTGCCATTTTGCAAAAGGAACGCAAAGAGAGACTGAAAAGGTACGCAACTGATAATGCGAGACTGCATTTCTCTGTCTTCCTATCAGTTGTCGGTCGGGCGGGGCGTGACTCGATCGAAATGCAGTCTCATACAACTAGTTGTCGTCGCTGAAGTGAGGAACGTCGTAAGCGCCGGGCCGCTCACGAGTCCGCCGGCACGTCCCACTCCGCCAGCCCGCGGTCCACTAGCTCTCTATTCAGGAATATCACTTGCTGAAATCAAATTAAATAACAATCATTAACTATACAATACAATAATACCCATGTCCTTTTGGGGTGTGGTCCTTATGGGTCTAATACAATACCGTATAAAATCAGTAATGGCATTGTTTAATATCGATGTGTATCGATTTGCTGCCCACCTTGTGATAAGAGAAGTTACAAATTGAAATTTGCTTAAATCTTTGAGTGATTTCAATTGATTAAAATTTAAGTACAATGGCAGATCTTCTGTGGTCAGAGAGAGCTTTTTAGAATAGGTTTTAACAAATTACCACATAATGGAAGCCTCTTTGACTATGGTGTTGAAAAACAAACATGAAAACACGCTAACAATGCGCTATAATATATGGTGTCATAATAAAACAATTTGATTGATTACATAATTAGACATTGGTGAATTAATCAAGCATTTAGCCGAGATTTAATAATGCTAATATATTTATGTTACCAATCAATCAATGACCGTTATAAATTCTAGGAAATGATCAGCAGATAGGAAGCAACATAGCGATCAACCGGTGGCTCTAACACAGGAAATAATTCACGTTGAATAAGATGTTTGTATGTCAAGGTCTGCATAATTTTAACAACTCAATTTAAATTTCGAATTCATAATAAATTTTACTGTTTGTTTGACCAATGTAAATGCCATACTGCAAGTAAAAAACAAATGTTAAAGGCATTCTTATGACGAAAGGTTATTACAAACTTGATTATTTTAAAGATAAAAATGCTTAATCATGAGTTTGATATTCTAGCTATTGATAAGTAGTAGTAGTAGTAGTACGATCTGTAACATGAGTAGCCAAAGAAGCTTCTTGGGAATTTCTTGTCGCTTCTTTTTCCAAGACTACTCACGGTAGGGATTTGTTGAAGCGATCGCGTAGTTTGACTTTCGAAAAGTGTTTGTAAAAAACCAACTTCGAATAAACTTCATTTCATTTTACATTGTAGCTGTATGAGCGTGCATTGTAGCAGTTAACTAACTGCCCGGTCGCCGCGCGGTCGAATAACTGCTAAGAATTTGTACGTTTTAAACTAGTCAATCAGTCCAAAGCAGTGATAGCCGTGTGGTTGAACGTTGGACTGCCGAACCGGAGGGTCCGGGGTCAAACCCCGCACGCATCACTAATTTTCAAAAATTATGTGCGTATTAATATTTAATTATCACTTGCTTCGGTGAAGGAAAACATCGTGAGGAAACCTGCACACCTGAGAGTTCTCCATAATGTTCTCAAAGGTGTGTGAAGTCAGCCAATCCGCACTTGGCCAGCGTGGTGGACTATGGCCTGTACCCCTCACACTGTGATAGGAGACCCGTGCCCAGCAGTGGGACAGTTATGGGTTGTGATGATGATGATGAAACTAGTCAATAATGTTTAATTTGATTTAATTGACGACCCGGATGGCGCAATGGTTAACACGCCGGATTGCCGTTCCGAGGGTCCTAGGTTCGATTCCCAGCGAGGCGGAAATTTGAATGAGTTTAAATTTCCCTTCTTGGTCTGGGTGTGTGTGTTCTTGTCCTGTGTGTTGTCCATGGCACCCACGTCACAGGGAATCCTAGTGTGGGGCTATGAGTGTGTAGCGTTATTTATTTATTTATTTATTTAATTTGCTATGCACCAGGAGCGAGCGCGATAACTATCGCGTCGTCTAACTGGGGCCTAACAATGGCACAGTTATAATGTGACAACCTGAGGGTGCAGCGTGAGGTAGAGGTGCACCAGCGGCAGGCCCGCCTCGTCGTAGCCGGCCACCTGCGCGTGCAGCAGCTGCCCCGCCGTCAGCCCCGCCATTATGCGCAGCGCCTCGCCGCTCCACTCGGCCTCTGCACAATACAATTATATTGAGTTTTACACAATATAATACATTTTTTAACTTGAGAAACCTATAATACCACATAGCATTCAATATGGATAAAACTAAAAGTACTAGGACCACGCCTGTTTGTTCTTGATAATTGTGGAAACCAAGTCTCGCAAGTTTTTAAAATCACTGATATAGTTCCTGGGGGTCGCCAGAACCGTTTTAATATATGAGTTGAATAACGCCTCATTTACATGACGCCATTTTCTTGTACATGCAAGAGCAATAATTGAATGCAATAGGCGCAATAATCGCCATTCAAAAATAGTAAGCGAATGTTTTCACTCGGGTGGTTGATTGCGATTATTTTATGCAAGTCTTCAAAAGAAAAAAATGCTATGCTAAAATGGGAGTCATGGGAGTCTACAATTAATTTCAGTTTTATTGGATCATTATAAAATGTTGTTGAAAATGGCGTTATGAACATAGGTTAGATTAAGATTATAAAACAAAAAAAGGAATTGCACACTTGTATGTTTTTAAGACTGATTAAAAATTAAATACATGAATATGCAGTAAATAAATACATATATTATCATATAAAAAACACAATCTAATCTTTTAAGGTAATGCTATGAAAAAAACGCCTATAAATAACATTCGCTATTAGGAGCATACAAAAAAGTATTATGTGGAACGACGCCCATTTCAAGGTTGCTGTGGTTATTTTCATATCTAAATATAAAGTGGATGAAATTTTTCCGTTTTCGCAAATAGCTCTAAGAAAACAGACAAATCTGTGTATGTTATTTACGTATGTAGTTGTTCAACATGATCCACAAACACTTTACTTTTTAATCTAGATGTAATTTTTTTTACGGTAAATTCTTATTTCTTACTTATTTTGGAAATAATATATGATTTTCGAAAATAATTTATGATTTTTTTAAGGCTTGTATTGAAAAGTCGCGCCAGTTCATTGGCTTGAGTTGCTATCGTGAATGAAATGGTCGAACGATTACTAATTAATCGTAATTTAGTTCCTTTCTATTAAGTCTTCAAACTGCCTTTCCCAAGCCTCGTTCGTGTCTAGTAAACTATATCAACCACGACATTTGTTCAGAACAGTATATCTATAGACTACTGTGTACAACACTATTTATATTAAATAGAAGGATGTCGTCAATATTATTCTTTCAATTTACAACACCATATTATTTATCGCGGACGCGTAATAAATGGAAGGACGTAATCACATGGTAATAACTCTACATAATACAAATAATTTAAATTGCGACACGGCTGCATGTAATGCTATTCAAACTAAAGTGTATTTGTTTGTCTTTCTATCACATCAAAACAGAGCAATGGATCGTTGTGATTTTCGGTATGGAGATTGCCAGAGAGTAATTTAGGCCACTTTTGTGTGTACAAAATTATACCTATTACCGTGTGGTAATACTATCTCATTTCAAATATGTAGTTCATAATAATAACACACACACATTCAAATACACAAGCAAAATGAAATGAGAATGTATAAAAAAAAAAAAATTACGCACAATAACATTGTAAAAAAGTTAATAGTAATTAAAATAACTAACCATTATTTGAAGGTTTGACAAAAGCCAAAAGGGCCTCCGTAGCCTGGAAAGGCAGTGTCATGAAATCCTGACGGATCTGCTTGAGCTGGTCGTTGTCCACAGTGAGGTAGCCCCCGAAGTCCACCAGCTTCACCACAGATGTGTCGTTCTCCTCCGAAGTTGAAATCACCTGGGCGCGATACCAATTGTTCTCAGTAGGAGCCGCGCAGATTGATCCCTCTGTTAACAACAACAATTCATTCATGCCTACGATCGATTATTATTATTATTATTTATTCACTTTATTGTTTGTACACCAAAACATGTATGCATAAAAAAAAACAATGAAGAATAGGAAATACAACACAAAAGGCGGCCTTATCGCTACATAGCGATTTCTTCCAGGCAACCCAAGTTTTCGATCTGCATTAATAACACTTTTTTTATTTTGTTGCGGAAAATACAAACTTACTCCTATTTTTTCCTTTGAGGAGACAAATTGTCGAAAATATTTTAGTGTAAGCAAACCTTTTACAAAGTTTCATGAATTAAGATCCGCTAGTATAGGATGTACGTTGTCTGTCCGTCGGTCATTTAGCGTTTCATTAAGTAGAACAAAATAATTGAAATAATCATCTAATATAAATAAAATGTATTTATGCGCGTTTCGCCTTTACAACTATCCATCCAAGCATCGTCAATCCGCCAATTGATACACAAATAAAATGACACGAAAGCAATAACAGCACATTAGCCAACATGACATGCCAAACGAGTGGAGACATTCCAACTCACCTTTCACCGGGCGCGGCAAGGACGGCACGTCCGGATTCTGGTAGGTGGTGGCCATGAGCCGGTGCAGCGCGTGCAGCGAGGGGAACGTGGGGTGCAGCGGTTGTTGCAGGAAGAAGTGGCCCGCGCTCACCAGACACGTCATTATTGTGTCGTTGTTCACCGACTCCACTAGCTGCAACTGATGTTTTATATCTTGCTATTGCTTCTCTAACTTAAAAGTACCAAAGCTGCTGTCGATCGTTGGATCGATCAATTTATTAATTTTGTAGGCTGTCTAATACACTGTTTTCAATACTATTATTATATTTTTAATGTGGATAATGTCTGAAACAATATAAGGGCCCGAATGGAAAGTGGTCACTACCACCTGTGGAGTCCTTAATACGAAAAATATAAACGACGCTTTTCCGCCCAATTAGCAGGAGCCTCTGGACTTTGTGACGCATGGGTTTGTGGCCACTAATCATATTGTTTGCCACCAATATTCACCAATTTTTCAAATACTTGATCAAGACTGATTGTAATAGGGTATTTGTCTACAATGAAAATATAGATCAAACTGTTGTTAGCTTAAAAGTATATATTTTTTAAACCAATTTAGCCAACACATTTTTTTTTAATTATTTGGTATTTTATTAAAAATCGATAATAAAATAATTAAATTTTCATGTTTGATAACGTGATCGAAAACACGCGGTTTGTCTGAATGACGTCACCTGCTTATTGTCAATGAAGTATTGTACGGTTTGACATCAATGAACACAGAACAGGAACACTATACGCAATGACAGCATTGACAGCTTAGTATGTTTATTTAAGCAGGTGACGTCATGACCTGTTTAAAATGGCGTATTAGCGTTTTGGCGGCTTTTTTGTTCATTTAAACTTTGATTGTGATTTTCATAGAAAATAGAGATATTTACAAAGAATTAAGCAAACTGCATTATGCATTCTGTTATATTGAACAATTTGAGTTATTTTTCTAAAATCTGTCAAATACCCTATTGGTTTTATTAAAATTATCTTTAGTATATCCAAATAAATTTAAATTTATTACATATACCCAAATAAATAGATGTTGATTGCAAAAAAATACAAATCACGAATTACTGATTTACCTACTCTTACTGCTTAGTGTGCTTTTACCAATGAAGGTAAAATATGCACACGATATATATTGTCTATATTGATAACATAGTTTATAGCTATGCTATAGCAGTAGCATAGTAGTCTTATAGATGGCACCATACATCCTTTTTTTATTCCATGTTTATCAACTGACTATATTTGCATGATCAACAAAATATCATGCTTGCCCGTTCAGCAACCATTCAAGGGTTAAAATGTTTTAAATTCAAACACATTGCAGTCACCTTAAACTTACAAAGCTTGATAAAATGTTAACATTAAACAGAACTAGTTACATATTAATAATAAAAGATTAAAATAATTGTTTTGTCTAATACTCACTTGTATGAATTCTGGTATTAATGGAGCCATTCTTTGATATAAATCTGCACTTATTTCATTAATAGTGAAGTTTGGGAACCTTTTCTCTGGGAATTTTTCCTTAATCATTTCTAATGCTGCCTCAATCTCACTCTGAGTCCCTGTGAATTTAATGTACAACAATAAATGAATCATGTTTCATTTACAAAATTGAATATGTTACATCATCTTAATATTCTAAAACAAAAATTAATTTGATCGAAAACAATTACCTTCAACTGCGCATATCTTCTGTTTAATAAAATCTGGATGTTTTCTTACATATACATTTGCACCAGTCTTTGCTTTAATTTGAATTACAAATGAACCATATTTTCCTATAAGTAGACCTACCAGGGTCTGTGGTATTAAGAATTGATGTATTCTCAATGCAGTTTCAGTTGGGACCATGTTCATATTGGCAGGAGGTGGGCTTGCTGCTTCTGAACATCCTTTTCCACTGTCACTGGAGCCCTAAAAATACTTTTAAATTAGAAGAAATTCGAATGAACACCACATTTGGTATATATTTGATCAAATTTAAATAAATCCATAAAACCCAAGAACCCTGGTTTGCTAAAGAAAGCTGCTGACAAATTAAGTTTATATCAAAATACTAATTCTGATATATTGTAGAGTGACACAGAAGCTTTGTATTGCTAAGAAGCAACCAAGTCATAGTTGATAATAATATTAAAGTTTTGTGTAAATTGGTTGATATGTGTTGAGAATGTCGGAAAAAGTTAGGCTGCCTAGGAGCTTTCAGCGAAAACGCTACCTAATCCCTTTGAGATAGTATAACAAATATATGGGTAGAATATTCCTCTTTTATAGATCTACATTAAAGTCCGCAATGCCATAATTATATTATGTCTATCTTTTAAGGAAAGCTCATTACACCCATTCTAAGTTTAAAAAAATTATCACATACAATACCACCATATAATTTAAATGAATATCTTAGGAGAGATCACAAAATGAAAACTAATGAAAATAAATTTGTGTGCGGGTTATGTTTAACAATTTTGGAGTGAGAGTACTGAGGGACTTTTTCTTGAAGCGAAGCGAGGGCATAGTTTGATGTGCTATTGTATTAAAGTGTTCAATAATTATAAGGTTACAAAGTAAATAATTTTCTCACAATGAATCACATTTGACAACCGTTCAATTGTGGTCATTGAGTCTATGGATATGAATAACAACACAGGCATCACTAATATATTGCCAAAAAATGTTATTATATATGTGACTAGCGAAACGTCCTCGCTTCGCTTCGGGAAACTTATTCCTTCGGTTTGCAAAGATTTAGTTATATATATTGGATAATTCACAGGATATCTCTATAAATGATAGCTTTCCCCCGCGGCTTCGCCCGCCATAAACCCCTAAATATATAAAAGTTTATAAAAATTTGCGCCCCCCATTTGCCCCCTTAAGGGATGTTTTTCGAAAAAATATTTTATACATGTTTCATAACTCTCAATGAAAAACCTTCATTCTGAATTTCATTCAACCTTCAAAAACGGCAAAGTTTCATACTAACTTTGCACCCCCGTTTTACCCCCTTAGGGAGTGAATTTTCTAAAATCTTTTCATAGTGCTCCCCCACGTTATAAAAGGAGTCCCTGTGCAAAATTTTAAGTTTCTAACCCTTATAGTTTAGGCCCTGCATTGACATGTCAATCAGTCAGTCAGCTTCTCCTAGTGCAGAGCAACTTTTTTCTAATACTTAAATTATTAAACTCGTGATATCTTTCGAATGGAATGTCCGAATTGAATAATTTAAAAAGTTATATAAAGGTAATTAGGCAGTCTTGAATATGAATTAATTTATTTTGATAAGGATTAATACTAAGATACAAATAAAGAGCCTTTTCCAGCGGCAGTATCTCAATTAAGTTTTTTAAATAAAAAAACACTTATTGTGGCATAACTATAATAGTTAGACATATGCCATCGCGGACTTTATTGTAGATATTGATGTCCTTTATAAAACTGTAGTACATCACTTTGCTCTTTTTTTTTACACCTTGGGTTACATTAAAAGGATCCCTATTTTTTTTTTTTTCCAAAATAAAATTTAGCCTATGTTACTCGTAGATAATGTAGCTTTCGAATGGTGAAAGAATTTTTAAAATCAGTCCAGTACTTTTTGAGTTTATTCGTAACATACAAAAATACAAATCTTTCCTCTTTATAATATTAGTGTAGAAATGATCGCTATAGTTGTGCAAATGATAATTTTATGTTCTCAGTCATAAACTTTTTTTATGAGTAATAAAACAAATATAAAATTAAATAACTACTTTTTGATAAAAACAAGATCTCAAAATCGTTATAACATACCTCACTATGGTTATCTGAAAAGTGACACATCGAAGGGCTGGCAAGCATAGGATCCACAGGACTATGGTTTGCAGAGTCTCGCTCTGATATTCTCCTGGACTGAGGAGCAGAATATCTATCTCCACTGTCACTTGGTTCACTACTTTCACGAGCTCCATTGACTATGTCATTATTGACATTCAACTCTTCAGTCTCGGCCACCGTGGCCTCTTTGGTGGCATCACACTCAGATGCCACAGTATCTATCTTCATATTTTCAGGTTCTGATGCCTTTGTATCAATGTCATCAGAAATTAAATCTTTTGCTACTATATTTGTTGTAACACCAACAACATTCAAAGGACTTACGCCAACATCCTGATTACCGACTTTAACATCATTTTTTGATGTTGAATATAAATTACACTGTAAATTTTGGTTCAACGAAAGTTCTTTTTTGCAGTGTGTCACAAAAGTATTCTCGCCATTGTACGACATCTTTTTATCCTTTTCCAACGACTTCTTCCTAATAATTTTGTCAATCTCTAAATCAACTTCTTCGTCAGTCAATACCAATGGCGATGACCTTTGGGAGCCGGCCCCTCTTGGTATGATATCAATTGGAGCAGACTTAATAATAGCACGCTCAGCTTTACCAGCAGGAGAATTTTTCTGAAGCTCCAATTCAGCATTTAGGGCTTCAGCTAACTCTTCTTTTAGACTTTTTATCTTTTCTCTTCCTCCAGGGTCAGATTTTGCATATTCCCTTTTTTTCTTGAACCAAAAAATACCCAACAAAACTGCTATTGATGGCACTGACCACATAAGCAATTGTCGACAGGGTGCCATTGCAATGAGCCACTTTTACAAACAAACTAGAACAAAAATAAGACATTGTAATAACTCACAATTATTAAACAGAACACATTATTTTATTTATTAATAAAATAAATATTATCTGCATTATATCTATAGTCTACAGTCTACACCTATAGTCCTAATAAATAATAATTATTGAGTATACTAAACCAAATAAATAATGTAAGGTAGGGACAATATTTTTTAGTTGAATGATAATAGATAATGGTTACTTAATACTTTTTCACTAACCTTATTTTATTAAAATGTTATCATAAAAAATCGAGGTTATAAATACTAACGATAAAATTAGATAAGACTCAAAATCTAGGTTTGTTTGAAACAAAAATAATTAATAATATTGCGCCTAGTTTTAGAATATAGTAAGACATACGTTTACACTGAAACGTATCTAAATAGAAATCACGTGTTCAAACACAACAAAATATGGGCCGAACTATATTCCATATACCCACCACGTTTTTTAATAACATTGTTATTTTAAGTATTATATATACACAGACAAGCTAATTTATTCGAAATGGTTCACTTTAACACAGTAAACTTTAAATAAAAACCGGTGAATTATACACCATACGGTAGAGCCACGGGCGTACTGTTATTTCTAAATGCCGCTTGGAATTAAAATTATAGCGTGACATTTATCAGACACGTATACAGTATACACTACTTTCTCACTTCCCGGCCTTGCTTTAAGCACAACAACCATGTGCTTTCTGGTTTTTTAACACGCAAACGTAATACGTTGCAGGCGAGGGTCACGAGCAGTGTGGAAACCTTCACAGACAACACGTAAGCAAGCATGTATGAAATTATAAAAGGAAAGGTTACGCAATTTTAGATTTGTTCATATTATGTTAAATATGTGTTAATAGATACCTAAACTTTTGTAATTCTACTAATTTATCAACTATTTTTGTAATGGCACCGTGAATGTGTTCTAGTTTTGATCGGAACCCGTGATCTAAATCTGGAATTTCTCGCCGGTAAAAGTAAATTTGAGCATACTTACTTTGATATATTATCAAGAATAGTTTCACAAATAATAAGTAAAAACTGTGTCAAGACAAGAGTTAATTGAACCGATCTTTATTACTAACAATTTTCGCTAAATCCGAAAATCCAATTTTCCACGTGCTCACAATGTTTTCTACCGAAGCACAACAAAATTCAATATGGCGGTTTCTTAACAAGTTGGCAACATTAAAAAAATTATAATTCCATGACATGACATTCATCCATAGAGAATTATTATTACGTTTCCACAAATTACAATACGTATCAATAAAATTATCATGGACATGAAAGGAACTAAAATTATGTTTAATCAATTCTAGATAGCTTAACATCATTAATAAAATAAATCGAATCGTGATTGACTAACTCATATGAACGTAAAAGCCAAGAACTTTTTACGTGACGTGATAACATCTTATAAATTTATGAACACTGGCAGCGCGCGCGAAAAAGTGTCTCGTTCTGCCTGAGCCTGTGCGTGCAAGCGAGAGCGCGGAACAAGCGATAGAGAGGCACGATCGGCCAAAACCATAGATGTATTACATCTATGGCCTAAACGTTCGGCTTGCAACGCAACGCACCATTGCTGACGCTTTCATGTGAAATTATCTTCCGTAAGGCGTAAACCGACTTTGCAGACAACCTTTTTTTTAACTAATGAAACTAAATAAAACGTTTCTTAAAGAGACTTTCCGTACCGTCTTAATATGTATGGATTTCTACTGAGTACGAAATATTGATTTCATTGTATAAATTTCCCATTTATATGAAATGCTCTTAAAAAGTAATGAGTTCCTTTGTTAAATTGTAATATAAAAATTCAAATAACTTTTCCGGTACTTTAATCCCAACCATCTCTGTGATACCGATTTCCGATAGCATAACTGGAACCGGTACTTTGCATTGTTATAGGACATTTGGACCAGTTAAAAAAAATAAGTAGTAAGTTACGCCACATTCTCCTTTGTCCCTTATTAATCCACATCTCTCGATAAGTCGATATTACAGATCTATTTCTGAAAATTAAATCAAAATTTCATAACTTACATAATAAAATTTCAAAAATCAACTAAAAAATCAAAATGTGTGCAATTCACACGTGCTAGAAGTAGAAGTGAATCGAATCGAAATGAGATGAGCTATGAATATGAAAGCGACTTGTTGTTACATTACGTTGAACGAAACGCGTAAGCGCCACAAAATTCATGGCGCTTAAAACGTTTTGCTCGCGAGTAAACTATACCCTATAAGCGATCTAGCGCTGCATGTTGTAATAGTTTGGTTAGATGTCGTAACTATTGTTTTAGCGCTGCAGCGAACTTTAGTTCTAAATCTTGCTAATTTTCCTATCTCATCTCCACAGAGTAGAGACTCATCTCTCACGTTAAAATGTGTCGAAACAAAACGGAAACGAAAAACACACTTTTTCGTTTCGTTTCGTTCCGCTGAACCAAAAATTAGGAGCTACTTTGAGACCCTGGAATGGACATAGGATACCTAGTATTTTTCCCGGAAATACTTTCCTTTGGCCTTAGGATAATTTTAACGGAATTTTGTCATTATCTGACTCCAACGCGGGTAAACACTAATTTTAAATATGTAGGTACATACCTACTATGTACAATATAACATTATTAGATATAAATACTATGTTCGGTTTCGGTTGTACTATGTAGTGGTTAGTAAGAAGTAGGTACACAAAATAGCACGTGGGGGATTGACCTAAATCATAAAAATGTGTGATGACTGATGACACAGCTGCATTGCAGTACTCACTTACGTACCCACAATAAGTACTCCATGATCAGGGAGTATACAATTAGTTACCTCCCTAGTGATTTATAAACAAGATCATTGTAAATTCATTTACAGCAACAAGTAAGTACTGAATTCCCGTACCTACCTTTCTTTTATTCTGCATTGATGCCAGCGAAGTCTTCGACATTGTGAGAAGATACCTATCCTTTCAAAAAATTCAGTTTCGTGGTAAGTGGTATATTGGGATGTTATGCTATTGAAGGAATGATTGTATTATTGGCACGTGAGAGATTTTCACGTGAGTTCGACTATGACAGTGTTGCGTAATGTGTGTACGAAATGTACGAATATAGTAATCACTATTTTGGCAAACGCTTAAACTGATCGGTGACTTATCGTAATTAACAGAAAACCAAAGTATGAATAAATAAATGTGGCACTCGGAGACTGCCGCGGTAAAGCTATTGCATAGCATTTTTTATCAACTTATGCAATTATAATTATTAGAAGTTATATAGTTATATCAGAACAGCGCCATCTAGTTTGTAGAAAACATACGTACCATACCTGATTGGGGGTGGTGCATTATTATCTCCTACCAGCGCCATCTACGTACTGTGCAGTGAACAATTATTCATTAGGTTAGATGGGTCCATTTATCGATGGAGGAAGGCTGGCTGAGCTGGTAGTTCACTCGCAGTATACTAGATGGCGCTGAGTAGTAAAACGCTGTAATTCTGAATCACGCTGGTGAGGTTTTTTGTAATATCTATAAGTATCCAGCATTAACATTCAATAAATGACTTTTCTTTAATCTTTATTGTGCTTGCCTACTCGTTCAACGAAACTACTCTTGGGACCGCCGAGTGGTCGGTAATTTATTCAGGTGTTAGGTTTTTTTCGTTACGGAATTTCTGGATTCGGTCCCCACGCTCAAGGCCCGCGATAAAAGCTATGCAATAGCTTAATAAATTTATTGATTTAATAATTCGCTGCTGTTCGTTTAGACGTGAGTGTACCTACAGTAATAAGCAGATCCTCTGCAACTCCGGCAACGCATTGGTGATGTTGATATTCGTGGACGGCGATGACCAGTCGTTCCATGTGTCAGCTATATAAGTAACACGCTGTCTAGAAAACGCCAGTTATAGGTGTATAGTATGGCCGACGGTTCTAGGCCGGTCTGAAGTTAGGCTTTTGGATATTGTGCGCAGCTACAGGTACTTTAGAGAGAGATAGCGACACGAACATTGAGCGCGTGACTGAAACAAACAATGCTCAAATTGACACCCCGGTCACGCCGCGCGTCTTGTCACCGATTCGACCCTAAAATTGACTTCTGCGCAGCGATCCGAACAAAGTTCAGACCGGCCTAGAACCGCCGGCCGGAAAATCACAGCAGTGATAGCCGTGTGGTTGAATGTTGGACTGCCGAACCGGAGGGTCCGGGTTCAAACCCCGCATGCACCACTAATTTTCAAAAATTATGTGCGTATTAATATTTAATAATCACTTGCTTCAGTGAAGGAAAACATCGTGAGGAAACCTGCATACCCTGGGAGTTCTCCATAATGTTCTCAAAGGTGTGTGAAGTCCACCAATCCGCACTTGGCCAGCGTGGTGGACTATGGCCCATACCCCTCACACTGTGAGAGGAGACCCGTGCCCAGCAGTGGGACAGTTATGGGTTGTGATGATGATGATCAGAATAACACATAGGACATCTTATATATAAAATTCTCGTGTCACAATGTTAGTTACCATACTCCTCCGAAACGGCTCGACCGATTCTCATGAAATGTTGTGTGGATATCGAGTAGGTCTGAGAATCGGCCAACATCTATTTTTCATACCCCTAAGTGGGTGGCTCATCCTAAAAATTTTTTTTTCATTCTTTTGACAAATTTGTTTTTGGTTATTTTTTCATGGTGTGGCATAAAAAATATGCTTAATCTTAATTTTTCACTTCCCTACCCCCACCCATAAAATTTAAATCGCGCTTTTTGTATCTACATATATGGCGGAACAACGTTCGCGGGGTCAGCTAGTAATTTATAGATATAGTGTGAATTATCCAAAATATATAATATGTAACTAAATCTTTGCAAACCGAAGGAAAAAGTTCCCGAAGCAAAGCGAGGGCGGGTCGCTAGTATTTTATAAGTGTGAAAGTAAATGTGTCTGCTACATTTTTATGCTTAATCTGCTGAACCAATTTAGATGAAATTTGGTATGGAGGAAAGAAAGAGAGAGAGAGAGGAAAGAACATAGGATGGTGTATATCCTGGATATTATGATGGGATCTTTTTAACATTTTTGTGTTTTGTCATTAACCAATTCCCATGCAGGTGAAGACACGGGCAAAATAGTAGTACATTAACAACTTTGCAATAAACAATATTGTAACAATTGTCTGTAACTATTTATTAATATGTTACATAAATTGAAAGTTGCAATCAAATCATTTTTAGTAATGTAATAAAAGACTTATTTTATCTACTAGTGGTCCCACTCTTGCTTGACTTCGGAAAACATTTGGTAATTGTTAGGTTTGATTCTTTAAACTGACATAATTTTTTTATTTCTTAACCAATAAATAATACCTAATGTTAAGTGAAGCTTACCACAATACATTAGTGTAAACTGCACCCAAATCAGATAAGCCGTTTTGGAGATTAGCGCTTACAAAACCACAGACAGACAAAATTCTAAAAATCATTGTTTTTGGTTCAATTGCGTTAATAATGACCCCTAGTTAAAGTTTTTCTCGTATATCTTCAATGTACAGACAGCAACCAGTTCTGTAACTGCTAATAATAAATCTGTATTTATTATTAGTATATTATAGATATTGTGACATGGCATTGTATTTCATGAACTGAACATAAACCGAAACAAAGTTTCTTTATAGTTATTTTACTGATTTTATCTTTAACACAGTACATTGTTAAACAATTAGCATTTCAAAACCATCGGTAATTGTTAAGTTGGTAAGTTCAATTCATTTTTATCAAAATGTTCTTTAGCAATAGAGTAAGAAAAGATTTTTTTGATCATTGTGAGAAAGCAAATGTTGATCCTTATTTAATCGGTAACTAGTGTTGTTTGGCTAAGTAAATTACAAATGCATTAGGGTGTAATAATTTTATTACTAAAAATTAGGATAAGGAACTACTTTCAACAAAATCACATGTTCACAGTTACTTGTGCTAATGAATAAATAGAAACCATAATTAAAATTGTTAAAACACTATTGACTATTGTTCAGTACTAACAAACATAATTACAAAGTTTAATACCATTCTGGGGACATTTAAAAAATGAAATATGATGGGCTGATGTCAATAAAAACAAGATTTTTTAGTTTATCAATATTTAATTAATTTATGTACATTCCTTACACTTTAAGACATTACCCAATGACTGGTAAGAAATATAAGGAATGTTGTGCAATATAATTTAGTTTATTTATAAGGGCGAGAGCTAAATTATATGATAAGGTTTTGTGGAATAATTTATAGCTCAAGGGGAGTGGGAGTCATCACAATTTGGAAACAGATTTGTGAGTCTATTTTAAATAGACTATAACTTATAGTGTCCAGAGCATAAATTTGTGAATGATAGTTAATCACAATGCAATTTTATTTAACACAAAATAAAATACACACTGACTCACAATAGAAAGTTGTTAATGATCAAATATTATCTACAGAATTTTCATCATCCGAGCTGACTTCATCACCGAATTCAATGTCCTCATCGAGGCCATCCACCGAATATACCACAGTCTCATTGATGCGTACAGTTTCAGGAAATTCTCCATAAGTTTTCAGATTCCTCGCCTCGTCAGGGGTGTATTTCAAAATTACATCAGCCTTTGCGTCTTGGTAATCTCGTAAGCCGATTAATATTATGTCTCCTTGGTTTATCCATACTTTTTTCCTTAATTTTCCGCGGATGTGGCAAAGACGTTTTATGCCATCAAAGCACATGGCCTCCAAGCGGCCATTACCGAGCATCTTTGTGACTTGGGCGTATTCCTGTCCGTCTTCTTTGAACACCAACTCACGTTTTTCTGTTTCATTTTCATTCTTTCCTCGCCTCCTGTTTTTACCACCTTTTCCTTTATTTTTCGGCATAATTTATATAATCTTTAATACAAACATAAACAATTACTTCTATGAAATTTTCATAAAATTTTTGTCGAGTCGAGTGATTGACATGACAGTAACGTGACGTTTGGGGTTGACAATTTTTTTGTGCTCAACACAGACTAGTTATGGATACTTTACCTTTACAAAATACAGATATTTAAAGCCTACACACAGAGTAGAAACCTCATCAAGACCGTGTAATTTATTTTAAAGAAACTTGTAAACTTGTAAGTAGTTGAGTTGAGAATAAGATAGACACGGAGTAAAATTTTAACGGGAACGTCGGGAACGGACATAATGCAGTATGGCATAAACCAGTAAAATTAATAAGATTCTAGGGAAAATAACAATGATATTTTTTTTTACATTTTTACATTAAGCAAACGATTTATTCATCATTCATTCTTCTAGAATCGTTATGATTGGAAATCATAGAACGCTTTTATTGGAAATTCGATTCGATGAAACGGACATGTGTGTGAGATAAGGAGACAGTATAAAATTATTAAGTAATTACTGCAGTTAACAACATACCTTGAGAGGTGGCAATACCCGAAAACATGAAATACCTATTGCAATAAACCATTTTACATGTTTGTATGATTTTGCAAATACGATTAAAATTCCAGAATTACAGAAAGTTAGTATCGCGAACGTTAATATCTGTGTTGATGAGGTATCAATGTATTTAAAAATAAATAAAGCATTTACCTCTCTTAATTATTACCTTGAATTTAAACATTCATAATATTTTGTCATCCGTCGCGGTTAGTGTGTAACGCACATCAGATACACGGACAGCACCATCTAGTTACACGACTTAACTTTAAAACATTGCCTGACATTGACATTAGTAGTTCAGGAAGTAGATTTGTGATGGCGCTGTTGTATGGTATTCCTAACAATCCGATGAACTTTTTTTAATTAAAAATTATCACCTGTTTCATCTCCTATATAATATGTTTATATATTAGGCGTTATGTTTTGCCTGTTTGTAGGTTTGTCAATTTAAATAATACGTTATCTAGAGAAACGTCAGTAACATAAATTATTTCAAAGTTTTATTTTATAAGTCTAATAGTGTCCCTAGACGATCATGCAGCATGACATGTATGTTACGTGAATTATATGCTGCATGATGGACCGCATGATCGTCTAGGGCCACCTTAAATGCATGCTATGCATAGTATGCATGTTATCCTGTCTGTTAATCATTTTATCACACTTCATTGACGTCGTTTCGAAGCGAACTGGGCTGTTGCATGACATGCCGCTCTAAATACGGTCATGCGTGCATGTCAATCATGTTTGCATGATGAAAAATAAAAGGAGCTGTCAATCAACTGCCAGCACGTAGTTGGCATGTCATTCGCATATGCAACACAGTTAAACGTTCACGCATGCATGACAGCACGTAAGGTATGGCAAGCGCTCATAGCCCGGCGGCTTGCGTCGATCTCAAGTGATCGACAAAGTTAAGCAACAGCGGGCGCGGTCGGTAGTTGGATGGGTGACCGCTAGTGGCAAAAATTTCTTGAGCGCTTCCGTGCTTCGGAGGGCACGTAAAGCCGTCGGTCCCGGTTGTTATCATTTGGTAGCAGTCGTTAAGCCATGTCGGATACCTTCGGGCGGCTTAAAATTTCCGACACTTGGGTTGGCCACTAACCCCTCCACCAATCCGCACTGGAGCAGCGTGGTGGAGTATGCTCTAGGCCTCCTCAGGTACGAGGAGAGACCCGTGCTCAGTAGTGGGCCATTAATGGGTTGTAGCCAAGGTATGGCATGAAGCATGATCGTCTAGGGACACCATAACATTGTTGTTGGTTAAATATACCTATCACACCTCATAACTGTCCCACTGCTGTTCACGGGTCTCCTCTCACAAGTGAGGAGTACAGGCCATAGTCCACAACGCTCGCTGGCCAAGTGCGGATTGGCAGACTTCACCCACCTTTCAGAACATTATGGAGAACTCTGAGGTGTACAGGTTTCCTCACGATGTTTTCCTTCACCGAAGCAAGTGATAATTAAATTCTAATACGCTGATAACTTTTGAAAATTAGAGGTGTGAGCAGGATTCGAAGTAGGGCTCCCTGTTTAGGTGTGTAAAAGTTTAAATCCTCACAACACATACGCCTTTAAAAAATCCGTTTCCTCGTTTATACTAATACGAGTATGGTCATTAATAAATCTGCTAATTTATAAATGCTTCAATTGCATCGTGCCGAAATAGTTTAACACATTTCATATAGTTATGATAGGCTTAAAAAAACATTATACCTATAATATTAAATGTAATAAAATATAATAGCCCCTAAAATAATAATTAATTGAAAGATTTAATCAATAAAATTTCGTTTGTTAAAATTGTCTAGTTGGTAACATGCCTACAATATTATTTGACATACTTCGAACCCTTGTCATGTTTGCCATGAGCGACGCGGTTGACGTCAATGGTAGTGTTGTAGTTTAGTGGAAGCTCACAAGGGTTGGCGCGAAGGTTATAGGTAGAGCTGCAGTGGCAGGCGTGCAGTCGGGACGGCGCGGCGCAAGGGGCGCCCGTGGGCGGTATGCAGGGGTGAGGCCAGACGGCGAATGAACTGCAGAAAGGGTTAATGCTCGCTTCCCCTGCAACGCAGCCACCCACGCTCTATGCCACTGAACACTTGTTTTACCTACTCATGAATAAGTGTACCGCTCATCGGTCTGTAAAAGTCGCAATTAGTAAATCATCGTAAGAATCAGCGCTTTTTGCTTTGTCCGTGTGAATACAGGCAGGGGTGATTCGATCCAAACAACATTGTATGTATCGGGGCTCGTAGGTTGCTTTCCAGTAGTAACGTACAATACCAGTGTTGTAATTACGACTTTACATATACATGAAAATAAATTTAAGTTGGTCGGCAGTTTTAAAACTATTTGCGGTATGTCTTTGTGTAGTTAATCTGGACTCGAAGCACCGCAACGACTGCTAATTTCATTGTAGGTAATGATGCATCTTTCGTTATCCCTGGCAAGGTGATGTACTTAGGTAGTTACCTCTTTCAAATTTTAAAAAACGATTTGACTTTGATTAAAAATGCGTCCTGTCCTGTCCTGTTAGTTGTTGCAGTAATAGTCCAGTTAGTAATCGTTAGTAAGAGTCTATCTCATTGAATATTGATTAAGTTTGCTGAAACGTAGGTAATATTTATGATTAATCTAAATCCTTTATTTTAAAAATAGCTGAAAATGAGATTTATCATGTTTAAAATATCTAACATAGCTTAAGGTCGTTCTCACATAATCGAATTTATACTGATTCTGTATGGAAGTCTACTATGATATATTGAGGTTCGACCTTAAGCTGAATATGTCCACTTAAAAAGAAATATTGGCTGGGATTTACAAACGAGAACTTACTTAAGTCTGCCGCATTCAAAAACTAAAATTTATAAAAGGACCGTCAAATAGCAAGCATATTTTCTTCAAATTCGAAACCGATCGCTACAAGCCGAAAAGGATACTGAATTCTCTATTTCTCTCTGCACTGCAAGCGTCAGCGTCAAGCTTAAAAAACAAAGCTTGGCTGCAAGTTGTAGCGATATTAAATAGACTAGATTTAGTTGCAATATGATCATTAGATAAAGAATTACTATTTTCACTAGAGTGTTCACTAAAAATACTAGCCACAATTCCCAACGGTGTCTAACGAAGGTCAATCATTTATATACCATCATAATGATATGCAGGTTTATAACCGCTAACGTTAATCACGGGGTTTTTTTTCTTCGATTAATAAGAATCGGTGATAGATATTATAGCTTTAGGTATAGGCGTTATAATTGAGGGTGTGTGAAAACTTCGGTATCGCTACGTTGTAGTTTATCTTTAACTTATAACCCTACCCCCTCGCAGCGTGTCGGTAAAATCAATATCTATTAAACACTGTACCCTATTATACCCAAAAATAACTTTTCAAATCCAATTGACAATTCCAAAGATTTGCTGGTCCAAACACACAAAAACTCTTCAGCTTTAGTATATTATTTTGTCTGTGACTTTGTCTCTGAATCTCCAAAACGGCTTATCCAGTCTGGTGCGGTTTTCACTAATATATTGAGCTAAGCTTCACTTAACATTTAGTGTTTGTTTTATTTCAATCGGCTAAGAAATAAAAAAGTTAAGTCCGTTTAAAGAATCACAAAGGAACATCTTTCCCGAAGCGAAGTGAGGGCGGGGCCACTAGTCACTAATATAATAAATGTAATTTCAGTTACCTAACATTTCGAAGTACGAAATAATCCTTAATTTCGTCAGACAAATTATTATTCGACGTTTATGAAAAGATGTTTCCCGACGATAAATATAATCGAGCAAGCTGAGCTGAGTTACATACCTTACATCTATAGCAACTAGGATGAGAATATACATTCTCATTCTTCCGAGGTACATAATATATTAGGTATTTGGCACATAGGCTCAATCTTCGTAACAGGGTCAGGGTACTGGGTAGGGAGCAAAGCGCGTGCGCGCCTAAAGGTCAAGGTCGGGTACCCTGAAAGATTTTCTTTGAGTTCGACGACCTTAGGCCGTTAGGCCGTATTTCAGGGTAAGTATCTCTCAACAAATTGGGACTTGTGACCTTCACCGTGACGTGACCGCAAAAGCGGCACGTGTATGATTTTGCGTAGGCGTTCGAGTTATTGAACTGAATCCTGTAAGAAGGTTTAGCTCGTACCTTCTGAAAAACAAAGATTAGCCTAATGTATTTAGATTGGTTTTCCTTTGATATCATCCGATAGGATTAAATAATTAGTTACCCTCTAAACGTGTCCTATCCTTTGTAAGACCGTTCCCATTTCGTTTCGAGAAGTTAAGTGTACAAATCGTATCCGCCTTGAAAAAATATTATTATCCTTTTTGAATTCATTTATAATTATATATATTTTTTCAATGTTTTAAGTATAGATTTGATATACATTGATACGATGAACAACAACTTACGATAACTTTAAATAAATCATGCGTTGGTGGCCAAGTATAATAATAACATAAAATGTTAAGTGCGAGTGGAATTGACGTCAATTTTGTTAAAGTTTTTTAAAGAGGGTTGGGATAGTGTAGCATTCATAACAAACGTATCGATGCATTGGTAATCATTTTCAGGTTGGTATTGCTTTGTTCGAAGAATATTTTATCTTACGGAATACGGATGTATAATTAAGGTTAAGTAAAACACAGGTTAGGAGAGCACAAACTTTAGTAAATAGGAAACAGTATAAGCCGCGAATAATGTTACTCTTATATTCTTGACTCCTTTATATAAAATTGGAATCCTGCATAAATAACAGGGCTGGGTTCACAGACGGGTATTACACATACAGATATTAAGCAAGTTGCATTTATCAAGTGCCGTCTTTAATAAAATTATGTTTTTGTTCGCAATTTTAGTACATCATCATAATTATAGCGCTTCATAAAATACACGCAAGGTTGACGTTCCGTTGGACGTTGTAGTGTCATTTAGCAACATTTTGACGCTGCTTGGTCGCAATTAAACTCGTAAATAATTATAATGCTCGGGCCACACTAACGGGAAATGCCGTTAATTATGGCGATGATCGTAGGTGTAGCCACGACTTCAACGCGATAATGTCACAACGGCATTCACATTGCCGTGTTAATTTTATCGCAATAATTATGGCGATGTTCGGCATTGCCGTTGACGTTGACGATTTCGTTAGTGTGGCCCGAGCATGACGTCTCTATAGTTGCGTCTACTATACGCAGACGTCATTTGCTACTTATTAGAATGTTTTGCATTGGGAGGTAGCGGTGCTGCGACATACGACAGACTCAGCGATACCGCACATTTGGACTGCAAATCGCATTTGCATCCGCCAATATCGGTGTGCGACATTTTGTCGCGTTTCTGTCGCACGTGTGAATAGATACTTACAATCGCATTTATATTTTGGTATAATATTTCTAATATATCTGAACAGGGCACATCGTCGTTTATCACGCTTGTTGTGACAACTTTTAGCAATATTTTATGATAGTCAACTTTATACTAAATTATTTTATTTGTCATAAGCTGTCAGCTCCTATGTCACCGTACACCGGTGGTGGTTGGAATAGCTGCTAATAGTTGATAGTTAACCTTTACCCTTCAACTTAAGGTACACAGTTATTGATTTTTTTTGTTTTAATTTTCATGCAAATACCTATTGTCATTGTGTGTAAATATAGAAATACAAAATATAAGAGAGAAATTTACATTAATAAAATGTAGTGTCTCTGTTCCGTGAATAAAATAGACTATTGCGTCTATTATAATCCCGATAGATAAAGTAGTTGACGAATATTTGTATATTCGAAGGTCTTTAATATTGGAAATTACAAGGAAAACGTAGGCGTGGGTTTCGAGTTGTCACGGCCGAGGACGCGGCCTTAACCCCGGCCTCCACGAGCTCAGTCCCGGGACATTTTGCCTAATACTAATTCTACATTTAATACGGATTCTCCCTCTTATATAAGATTAGCTTTAATTATAATCTTATACCAGTGTAGTGGAATCTGTGTGCACAGAATCCAAACAAGGGAGTTCTTTGGGCTGGAAATCACTTGGTATATCAGAATGCTAGATGTGCATTAAACCTAATTTACTACTACTAAGTACTACATTAACAAAACAGGATTAGATAGAGAAAAGTATTATAGCCGAGTGGTTTGTATGTTAGACTCCCGAATAGGAGAGTCTGGATTTAAGGCTCCGTGCAAATAGGTCACCGACCACAGCCACCGGTGGCAGTGGTCAGTGGCGGTTCTTTTGGAAATGCGACGCGACCACCGGTGGCCGGAAGTCGCTCGCTCTCTGCTATGTAATTATTTCGATCATTTTTTATATTACTATCTATTGAATAAGTAAGTTACGTTGGGAATTTAATGTCGTTAAATATGCTTTTTACAGAAAATCATTTTTATTAATATTGCAGAATAATTCACAGTTAAATACATAAATACGAATAATCAGTATTCATTAAGCTGATGCCGTTCACGGAAATTATTAATTGTTCAAGAATGACACCATAGTAGTTAAATTGCACCTGTGCAACTCAGGGACGGGTCGCTTTGAAAAACAACGTTAAGCAACAACAACATTACACAACAAAAGAATCAAGAAAAACAAAATTTACGCATATAGTCGCTAAACATTTTGAAATGTTCTCATTACTGTGATGTATGTATCTATCGAGGTTTCTGCTATTAATTTAAACAGGTAGTAGGTGTGAATAGCAGAAACCTGCCCACGCCTTGCACAGGTGCAATTTAGGTACCTACTAAGGTGTAATTTGGAGCAATTAGTAATATTATTGTAATTGTAAGAATATACCTTCTCTTCTTTACCACAGCATCTCATACTACTCATCTAAACGGCATCGGCATCGCGAATATTGATTTTTCGTAATTTTAAACTAGAGATATCTTGTCAAATATTATTGATAATTATTTTTGTAAAGAGCATTTTCCGAAAATAACTTATTTAATATAAATAGTATATTTCATTTAAATTACCATCAGGTGTCGTTGACAAGCATTAACTTATCAATCTTATGTAAAAAAATATATATTTCATGGCAGAGATAGGGTGTAAGTGACGTCTCAGTCCTCGAACAAGAAGGATCCGGAAGTGTTGCCTTTGCCTCACAAGTTACAGCAACATGCGGATGAGAAAGATCAGCACGACCTCAACCATAATGGGAACTGGCAACCTGGCATCCCAAGTCCCCCCTGGCATCTAGCCTCAGATTAGTCGTCTCGTTGTTTCATAAAAAAACTGATGTCATTATTTGGGTTTTTATTTGATATTGTGGATGACTCGCCTTCAGTATTGAGAGATAGGCAATTAACATTTTCAGTACAAGGGCACGAGGTGGGGAGGGTCATATTATCGAGGACATTCTCTTGACCCGCAGCCCCCAATCAGCCCTAAGCGATGTCGGCGCAACGCCTAAATGTAAATGGTGAGTTGGCTATTATTTATTGTTCTATACATTCATGTTTGTATTCAATGTATTCATTTTCGTTCATAGAGTGTTTATCCTATTCTATTAATATTATAAATGCGAAAGTTTGTATGGATGTATGAATGTTTGTTACTCTTTCACGCAAAAACTACCGAATGGATTTTTTGCTGAAACTTTACAATAATATAGCTTACACATCAGAATAACACATAGGATATAATTTATAAAGATATACTGTGAATTACCCAAAATATATAACTAAATCTTTGCAAACCGAAGGAATAAGTTTCCCGAAGCGAAGCGAGGGCGGGTCGCTAGTATATTAATACATGAAGAGGAAACTTTGTGGCCTTCTTCACCACGATGCTATGCACGGGGTTTGTAGCCGATCTAAATGTCAGAAATTTTTAAGCTACCCGAAATGGCTTAACGACTGCTACCCATCAAATGATAACAACCGATACCGATCTCTTTACGTGCCCTCCGAAGCACGGAAGCGCTCAAGAAATGCTACTAGAGCAGTCACCCGTGCAAATATAGACCGTCCCGCTCGATGATGGATCACTTACGATAAATGATGAACGAGATTTGGCATAATTAAAGTTGTCATGGAGACAAAATGTAGAAAGCTAATAAAATACAGTCGAATTTCGACCCAAGATCGGGAGTAAAATTAGTAAGTTTTTTGTAAATTTTGACTAAAAATCCGATTTTTTTGGAACGCTATTGACAAAATTTTATTTATAAAAATGTTTTTTTAAATGTTAGTATGATAAGTACTTACTTAAAAAAGTGGATGGTCTGAGATATCTAGACTAATTTAATAAAACTGAAGAGCTTTTGTGTTTGTTTGGCCGCGCTACTCTTTGGGATTAACGCAAACAAAATTGCCACTGCCATATGCCAGACGGATTTGAAAAAATATCTTTGTGTATCTTAGCCACAGTGTAAGAGTGGAAAACATCGAATTAAACATGATTCGAACAGAACTGGTTTTTCAATTTGCAGTGATGATGGTGGTAGAATTGATCAGTGATCAGTGGAAAAACGATCGTAGTAAAACATTCATTCCCGATAATACCAACACGCGTGCAAAGGTGCTTATAAAGATAAACAAAGGTTGTACGTTGTACCAAGCACGGGCTACCAGGCATTGGCGTTGGCAGTGGCGGTGAGCAGCGGGCGGGGCGGTCACGGCCGAGGACGCGGCCTTCACCGCAGCCTCCACGAGCCCCGGCCATCTCCGCTATATACACATCCACTAATGATATAGAACCGAAGAGTTTGTTTGATTGTTTGAACGAGCTAATCTCAAGAACTACGGATTCGAATTGTAAAAATACTTTTTTTTGGACAATCCTCAAACTATCTAAATACCAAATATGTATCACCTAAATCGGTTCAGCGGATTAAGCGTGTAAATGTAGCAGACAGACAGATACTTTCGCATTTATAATATTAGTATGGATTTTGTACTAGAACCTGATCATTCTTCCTCATAATATAATTATCTAAATTACCGTGTCATAGATTTAAGTAATGAATAATAAGTTTAACGTCTTATTTTGAACGCTATTCATGAATTTCACTTGAATAAACAATATAGGGAAAATCTAAGTGGGCTATATTCTTTCAATGGATTTAAATGTTTACCTGTATGTTGGTCATGTCATGTTGAAAATAATTAACATTAAGACTTGGAAATGTAATTACGGTAGTACTCGTAGACACTCTCGTACCTATCGTATATATTATAATACTTTAACATAGATCATAATTTCTTTTGCGAGAATTTTAATTTTAAGACTGGTACCAAATGGTAACAATTGGGACCGCGCCCGCTGTTGCTTAACTTTATCGATCACTTAAGATGAAGATCGACGCAAGCCGTCGGGTTATGAGCGATTGTAAATACTAGTAGGTATATAGTTAATAACAAATTTAAATACTTTTCCCCCATATTTTGTGTTTAAACTAATTTAGAATTATATTTGCTCTTATAATTAATATTTGTTCAGTACCTACTCGTTATTCATTCAGCACTCGTTATTCATAAACTTGTGTGGCACTAAGATTTATCGGGAGGTTGTAGACCTCTATGTTAAAACAACTTGTTCCAAATGAATATAACGTTTGTTTACTAATAGTGAATGTTTTTTAATTAAATACCTACGTTTTCATAAGAAAAAGATCAGGTTCCCAGTGGAGTAGCGTAGTGGTGCTCTAGGTCTCCTCAGTTATTATATGAGTAGAGGCCCCAGCTCAGTAAAGGGTCTTTGCGAAACAGCCATAGAAAAAAAAATTACGTACCAAGTTGTTTTTGAATTTGAATTTAATGGGTTGAAGCCAAGATCAAGTTCAAAAATCTCTTCTTTTACATTTTATAAGCTAATGTTTGACAACAATCCCACCTGATAAGAAAATATATAAAAAAATTGCAAGTAAAAAAAAATGATTATTCGCAATTTTATTCTGATCTTGTTAAGATTATAATTAAATATGCAGTAGTTAAAGTAAAAAACTGAAATTAAATGACCATAATATTAAGCATATATTATGAAACTCAGTGGAACTTTATCAAATAACTCATATTTGATATTCATCGCACGTAAGCCGTTCCTGTTTAACGTCTCCAAACCACATTTAGGTAGACGTAAACAAAACCAAAAAAAGTGGTATATGTGACCGGCGTTTCATTGTCTCAAGTATGCGACGGTAATCGTTTTCATTAGTTCAACGAATCAACGAACGCTGGCAGTGTGTCGTCGATGGGAGCGAAGCAAAAACCGTGGTTTGCGGACCGGATACGGGTTCCCGATGGACGCGGGGCTCAGCGGGGCGCGGGGGGCGGAGTGCATCGGGACGTTGACTGTCTGGGTCCTGCTGGCGTTATCTGCAGTTGCCCTTTCGTACGATGCACCGTAACCCTCCTTCCACCCCCACGCCAGTCGGGGCTATCACACTACTGCAGCCCCCTCAGCCATTCTAGAATTTGCTTGTGACCTGAAATAGAACAATAAACGACTTTATATTGTATATGTGTCGATGCGATTTCGAATCACTTTTATTTGTTGTCTAGCTTCAGAATTAAGATTTATCTTAATTATAGTAATGTGCAGCTTACGATATTTACTGCATAGTAAATGTATCTATTTAAAATGTATTTCAATAATATTGAAAGTATGCTGATGATTGAAATATTTCAATAATAACGTATGTTACCTTAATCTTACTTACAATAAATACATCAATGAAAATCGATTAAGCTATTTCTATGATTAACGGAAACAAACACAAATCGACAAAGAGACACGAGACTTCCAACTGAGAAATATTAACAACATACATGAAAAACTACAAAAATAATGCGTTTGTTTCTAATGTAGTTTGTTTCTAATGTATTATAATTTGTGTTAAAACTCCCATTAATTGAGGATACATATTTTAGGGGTGTACATAACGATCCCTGGAGGTAAAACGATCCCCCATTGTTT
Source organism: Ochlodes sylvanus (assembly GCA_905404295.2). Lineage (NCBI taxonomy): Eukaryota > Metazoa > Arthropoda > Insecta > Lepidoptera > Hesperiidae > Ochlodes > Ochlodes sylvanus. Next base: position 7,035,143 of record FR990126.1, on the reverse strand, counting down.
CATCGAGTTAGTAACGCCATCTAGTAGATTTGATTGGGGTACCTACCTAATTGCGCAAGCATCCGCGCAGTGCTGTGCAAAGTGTCATCACGGTGCGAGTGTTTTTAAAAAATTTATGACAAAATAATTAAAATTAGTGTATTCAATCTAAGGTTAGTACATATTTGATATTATATAGCTGTAGTACTAGTAAGCATAATGCAATGGCTGAATTTGTAGCAGATTTTGGTGTGTTTTAACATCATAATCAGTCATATTATTTCGTCGTAAATAAAGCAACTGCTTAAAGTTGAGAAGTTTTAGGTTATTTTGCCGTTTGGGGTAAAATGATCCCATCATAGGTACAAACGAGCTCAGGGATCATTTTACCCCCTGTTGTTTTTATTTACATATTACATTTTTATTAACAAATTTTATATATTTTTTAGATATCTACAATGCCGCAAAATTAAGAAAGAATGGAAGAATGGAATGAAGCAGAAGTACGTCAGAATTGGGGCGAGACAGCAAACAATCCCCAGGAATCATTTTGTCCATACTCAGGGGATCGTTTTGCACATCCCGTTTACAAAATGATCTTTTAATAGACTTGGACGAAAAACGAAATAGGACAGAAATTCTTCTAGATATTTGAATGGAAAGCTTATTAATTTATAGGGTGATAAATTAGCTAACGATATACCTAAATTGACTAAACGATATGACGAAATGCTTTATTAACACAGTTTTACTCTTAGGGGGATCATTTTGTACACCTTTCCCCTATATTATATTATCTCTATTAGCGGTCTTACCTATAATAACAATCTAGACTTCTATAGACAAGGAAAAAAATACGCGCAGGTCTATTGAGTGAAATAATATCTAATGAATTGAATCGTGGCAGGATTACGGAATTTCCATTGTAATATCTACTAAACTTATTCCTTCCCATTCTTCCTCCCTTCTGGAAACATTCTTTTGTTTTCTTGGTTCTCTGGAAAAGATCGTTTAAAGCGGGAAGACCGTGTATTGTCATCTACTACGTTGATATGTTTTTTATGTATTAATTTTTGGTGTGCAGTTTTTTGAGGTACTTGTTTTGAAGTTAAAAGTTTTACTTAATACACATATCGCCGTGAGCCTACATTAAAATAAATACTAAGACTCCGTTTCTACTTTTCGGGTGTCGGGGTCGTCAAAATTTAGGACGTTCTAATAGCAAAATTTTTATAGGTTCAAAGATGTTCACATTAATGCAACACCTTTTTTTCGATTCGACAAACTTCGATAGAAATGGGAGTACCTTACAATTTGTCGGGCCTTACACTGGGAAATGAGGTCTTACACTGACGAGATTATTAGACAATGTATATACAAATCTACACATATACCAGTGTTTGAGTCTGTATACACTGATTACTGTATTCGAGGAGGAGGCGTGCGTGATAACGATAACTCGCAAGTTATTGTAATCGGCAAGCCTTGAACTCCAAGAGCTTTCGCTCTTTTGTACTCAGTGTACCTATTGTTAAATTTAATAGACATTTATCAATATTGTATTGAACTTAAGATTACTTGGTCAATTATTATATTTATCATTATCAAGTATATATATAAACTTATTGATTACACATAGTTGATTTAGTAAGAGTGCTTATTAAATATATGTAGCGGTCGAATTTGTTAACAAAGGAAAGTTTAATTAGAAGTTAAAGGAAAGTTAAATTTCGTGAGAGTCGGGAGAAATAAAACTTGGCGTACCTATGTATTTTTATTTTTCAAACAAGCTAAAAGAGGCCTTAAATAAAATACGTAAAGAGATATTTATAGTATCTACTTATTGAGTTAGTATATACTAAGTATTCAAAACAATGGGTTATGGTAGATGTCAGAGAAACATAGATACTATATTAACTAAGTATATAATACAGTTCCGGTAACAAGATTAGATAAGAATTAAATGTTGAATTTAGAAAATGTTAACTCTTTTTGGCTGAAGGTAGTTTTCTGAAAGAGACCAGGTACTTTTTTCTTGCAATTGACAGGCTGGACATAAATAATGAATCTTTTATTTTATATATTCGTAAAATATACCATATTATGTACTTATGTTTTACCTTTCTGGACACCTTTATATAAACTTCAGTGTGTCAAATCTAACGCTCCATCGTTCTGCGTGCGATCAAAATCCCAAAAAAGGAGCAAACTGTACAAACTTTTCTGTTCACGTACACGATACGATGTGTTGAATAAAAATCCACTCAATCATTATGAGCAAAAAGTTGTTAATTTGAAGCATTCAAAGGGCCGGCTGTCAAATATTAGTGAATCGCAGTACATTGAAAAGAAATGTAAAAACTCGTTCAATGCGTTAGTTTCTGTTGCCACATATCCTAATTGAAATTTTAAAGATATAAAAAAACTTCATCATTGTTGGTCAATCACTCAAATACAAACGTATGTCGAATTTATATGGGTAAGATATTTTATTTTTTACGTAGTATTATCAATGGGTTCTTTAATGGATTCTTTAATGTGTCTATTCTATTCGAGCAATGATTAAAATCCATATTCATTACAAAGATGGGTAGAAGTTTTGACTATTGATTGCTTATAAATGCGCGAATAATTAATTTAATACAGGGCATTAATTTAAATTAATTTCAAAAATGTTGTTAGCCAACTTTATAACGACTCGTACGTAAATTTTATTATTGTTACTGGAAAATATTCAAATATCATGTTAAATCTATCAGGGTTTCCAAACCAACATACGAAACTTTATAGGCGTATCCATGTTAGTATGTGTCTACTCTCTCTAATATCTTTGCCTATAAACTCTCTAAGTATCTTTGCCTATAAACTTTTTTTGGTCATATTTACTCATATGTACTTAGGCCTCATTTACATGATACCAGTTTCTTGCCTGTTGCATATAAAAAAATTAGAGCAAGAAACGACTTGTATGATCTACCAAGAAATAATCAATATCGGTTCAGTACTTTTTACGAATTTACTAGTAAGTAAGACAAGTGTAATTGTAGGACTGACCTGGCATTTGACACGAGTAAAGGATATAGTTAAAATTTGCCCTATTACTTAAATCAATATATTGTAAATAGTAACGTTAACAAAGTACAAAACGTATTCCAGCCAGACCCAATGGCCCGGCAAGTAACGCTTCGCAACTTCGCAAGTAAAGTAACGCCATGGCTTCTACATGTCATCATCTCTAGTCTCTACAATATGACTCACTAGTCACCGCGCTCACCGCCCTCGTTTCGCTTCGGGAACCCTATGGCCCACAATTACCCACGCAAAATATTTAGACGAGATTCTTGGAATTGACAAATAACATAATCTTTTTTATTGTTGTCCTTCGCCATGATCTTCTTATAAAACTCGGAAAAAAAACTACTGTATTCATAATTTCCAACAAAATTTCGACCTGTATTGCCGGCGATTTTAGGTTATTAACCGAAGCAAAGGTATACTTAATTTCTTTTTGAGCTGGTTGCTTACAAATCGTTGAATCGTTGAAATCAGTCGCTTAACCGGCTTTCTATATCGCAAGTGGTACCCGTGAGTCGTGAGGCGTGGCCGTTCATTTTGGGCAGTTCGACCTTGGGCCGCGCGTCCTCGAGTGGTGTCAACGACAGGACCCCGACGCGTGCTGAACTCCCCTCTCTCCCCTGCCTCCCTTAACAGGCTAACAAAAATAGTATGAGAAAATTAAACGCACCAAGTTAATGTTCATTTTATATTGTTTTGTACTGTCCTATGTCACTAAGCTAGGCATTAAAATTTTTGGAGAAGTCTAAACTACGTTGTAGATTGTGTGCTTCGTGCGGTACGATTGTCAATTTATTATGTAAAAATATTATTACACAGTATATGAAAGTAAGTATATAATTAAGTATTATACTTGCTGTCCCAGCGAAATCTGTACTGCTCGGGTGACATATCGATAGCAGCGCCACCTACCGGGTGCAATTGTGAATCTAAACCTTTATCGCATTTACCTATTATTTACATAATATTTACATATTTAAATATTTACCTGAAGACACAAAAAATTTCAACCAAATCGGTAGAGCCGTTGAGGAGTTCAATTACATACATACGCACAGAAGAAATATGTATTATATAATAAGCTAATTAAACACTCCAATTTTTTTTACATTTTCCACGCTTTTTTTTATTGTTCTGTAACGTTTGAAGTACGTGGTTGTTTTTTTATTTAATTACTTATTGTACTGACTACTTTTTTCGATTTTGTGTACTTGACGCATTGACATATTATTACTATCGCGTCACTTTACAGTAGAACTGTGTTTGTGGGTATATTTGTATTCCGCATAATGAAACAAAACACATAGAAGTTGATAAGATATGTAATATCAAAAGACGATTTTTCACCTAACATGTGATCATTTGTATGATGTTTAAGGTGCAACCAAAGGTAGGTCGATCTTAATGCTTATTTACTCAGTTGTTGAATTCAGTTAAAAGAAATTGCGAGGTGGGGTGCTTTGGAGCGGGGGGCAGGGGGAATCCCAGGTCGACGACTGGCATCTAAAGTCCGACATTGAGTTACCCTTGCAAGGGCATTCCACTACTGCAGTCTTCAAGGCCCGTAGAGTCGAGACTCGCGAACTATATTTTCAACCCAACCAAACATATCAGATCATTGAACTATGTTAAATATTCAGTTTACTTTGCGAAAATTTAATTAAATTTGCAAACCTTGTTGCAAGGTAAGGTAATGTGGACTAAGTTCAGTTGTTGGAAAGGGTAAAATAAGGTAAGGGTATTTAAGAACGAAAATATTTTCTCTTGTTCATATCAAAGCAAGACTATTGTTAAAAGCACTTTGTTATGCATAAGTGTATGTCCTTATCTTTATGTAGCTGTACCTGTCTTGGGAAGTAGGGTGCTCCATCTACCTTGAGTCGAGCCAATATTTACTGCTAGTTGTATTAGAAACATGACATGTTTTTGCGCTTTCCTGTTAAAGTTATTAAATGCTGACACATTGCTGCTCTAGACGAGGATTAACGGCGTTGCGGGTGCGATAGACATAGATATAGTTAAATGAGACATCACACTAATATATCTACCTACTCCCAACACCCGGGCGGGAATCGATCCCGAGACAAGGGGTCTCGATCGGCAGGGTCGCCAGGGTCGTTGCTAACTAGGCAGTAGAGTCAATGTCAATATCAATGTCAAGTTGTACTAAATATCGTTTAGCGGTATTTTAGAACATATTTACTTATGTGCCTGGCCTACACTACAATGCAATATTTTCGTACAATCGACACAGTTTTTTTTAAAGCTTTTATTAGCTTCATACGTACATACATATGTTAGTATGTTAGTATGTAAGTAGTAGTAAACTTTAAACATGAATTTGAACCTCAAAACGTCAGATTAACCCGAAAGGCATACTTATCAAGGACCGATGACAAATTACCAATTAGAAAGAAAAAAGAAAGAAAGAAAGGAATACCCGACTTTTTTGAACTCGATTTTGAATCATTCACTGGGAATAAAATCCTTCGAACAGGCATTGCGCCATATAGTACCTAGTAGGTCGTGATTACTCGTGATTAAAGAAATCTAATAAAAACATAACAAGAACCCGCATTTGATACTTCTTACAGGAATTCGAGTATTTTATAGACCAGAATGCTGAACCCGAATAAAATTTTCGACATAAGCATATTCCTGGTGGTACGCAGGGGAAGAAATACACGTCTAGCCACTGCCTATCGATCCAGCGGTGACGCGACGCCGCGCCGACTGCCGCTGACTGCATTCACACCGATATACAGGATAAAAGGATAGCAAATTAAATTCATATCAGGTAAGATAAAAGGATTATTAATATTATAATATTACACCAAAAGCCTGTATACTCTACAAAAATACTTTTCTCAAGACTGTTACATTTTAAAAACAATGTTGTGTAGTACAATGTTTTAAATGAAGTGATGATACCGTTCTTTGGTGTAATTAGGCAGGGTTGCGTGAACTACGTGAGTAATACTTATGTATATCGAATATTGGGATTTTAGTATTTTCATACGTCAGACGTCATACGAAGGTAAGAGCAGAGGTAAAAGCTTTTAGGACTAACCAGAATAACCCTGTTCTACAAAATATTTGAATAATAATTAACCCTGTAAATAAAATGAAATATAAATATTTCGGGATATGCAGGGTCTCTTTAGGGGCCATTCATCGTGTGTGACTAGGTGAGGGAGGAATGAGCTTTGTGACATCTATCTAAATCTTTTAAAGTCCAGCGCAAAACGTTAATATTACTAAATTGATCGAAAATTATTTTACGCTAATTTTGTATTCTTTATTTGATTTTTTTTCTGAAACTAATTACATCAAAATTTATGAAATTTTCCAATCTAAATATTTATTTGTAGAGGTTGTCCTAACTAAAGGAAGTAATATTTTAAATTGATTATTTTTTCTTCTCCATGATAGATTTTCAAAACAGGCAATAATATACTTGAGTGTGTAAGTAAATAGGTATAGAATATATTTATTAGCGCAGTAGATCTCATAAAAACATAGCTGTCTGTATTGGTTATCAACTGTTTTTGAGAATGAGATTCTGTTCACTATGGTAGAATTCGAATTCGCAAACATTGACGCCAGTGTGAGCGGAGAGGACGTTGGGGCGATGAGAGCGCGTAGGCTGCATAGACGTGCATGCGTTGCGCATGCGGGCTGCGTCACCCTCGCCGCCAGCCGCCGGCCCGCCAGCCCGCCGGCCCACCAGCCCCGCGTGTCCTGGTGCCCTTCCCAACCGACTTTCACTCCCGATGCCCAAACTTAGCTATAAAACTATCGATAAACACGCAATGCGACTCCCGTACGCAATCACCAGTAAAATCTCGGATTTAATTTGTACTGTTGCTCACTAGTCATGCTACGCTATGACTTTGTAGATTAACAATTAACGAAATAAGGAACTAATAATGTGTCAAATATTATTTTAAAGAAAAAATCATTATATTTTAATAATTCTTATAAAGTTAATTAAGTATACTTAACTTAATTAACTTTACAAAAATTATTCAAGGTGTAGGGCCTTAAAAACGTTTTTAATTACTTTATTTTGAACACGATTAAAACGAAAATGATTCATTATTCAAACCTTACATTAGCCAATTAGCATGCGAGAATGTAGATTAAGTGAAACGTTCTTTGCCCTTTTGACCGTCACTGACTTACCTTAAAATAATAATCGTGTTATGTTCAATTCTTTGAAAGGGTCAAAAGGTTAAGGGCGTTGCAGTTAAAATTTACCGTATAGAAATAATTAAATATAACGACTCATTGTTTTATTAAAAAAAACTCATTGTGTATGAAACTACAGTTAAATAAAATTAATAAGTTATCCCTTGAATCTAAACTCAGTGTGTTAAACAAAACAACAACGATAAATTTGGTTAATCTGTTTTTATTTAACCACAAATTGCGATAATTTCATTACAATCACCACCCAATGACATACAATAACTTTGCTCATAACTTGCACCAAGTTTGTCTTAGTACCAACATTTCTCAAGGATCATTTAATTTGGTTTCATTCAACGTTTTATGTCCCGTCTATCCTAGATGTGATCGTGTTTCTCCAAAATAGACAGAGCTGCGGTTCGGCCGTGAGCAGCGGTGGCAGTGACCTCGGTCGGTGCCTGCGACTGCACCTCCCCCTGTGAACTACTCGCGGCACCGTTCCGCCCGCCCCGTCGCCGCCCGGCCCAACCTGCCCTCACACCATCCGACACATCAATTATAAAGCGAACCGCCAAGAATTTGGGTTCGTTAGCGTCTGGCTACAAAACTGTTATAATACTCGATGAAATCAATAATAATAATGGGAGTCTTAAGAAGAGTGAATAAGAATTTACTAAGTTAATGCGCACCATCTTCGGACCATGTCACTTAACATAAGGTGGGATTGTTGTCAAGGATTAACTTAGCATCGTATAAAAATAATGTTTTTAATAAATTACGTTCTGTAATAGGTAAATCAAATTCCAAGCCATTAAGAATAGTAATTTCGTGTAAAAACAGCAGCGTAGATCACGAAAACGAGGTAATACGCACGTATTGCAAATTAGTAATTATACTGGTAGTAATTAATAGCTCTTTTAAAGGCATGTGAAGTTGCATTACACGTTTTCTTATATCGATCGAACAGATGTAATTAGAAAGCAAAGAGCAAATAATATCTGTATCTGTACTGTACAGATTATGCAATTGTAATCAATATGTGCTTAGTTTAAATTTTGATAACTCAGCTCAAAGGGACGGAAAAAACTTTAAACTTTATCTCTTAACAAGATCATTGCAATCAGTATTTATAATATAACTGGTAACAGACGTGCTAGATATTATACAGAATTCGTGTACTATCTTCGGTGAGTGATACAGTCAGATTTTGTTATAGGCATATTTACATTCACGGCCAACAGTCGTGTTATCTGCAGATGAGTATCAACTGTTATCTGTGAGCGTGCCGAAACACGAGTGAGAATCGATCGAGTCCAATATCGAAGGGTGTAAAACCGATAACGCCTCTATATCCATCGATTCTCGAAAATACACTGACCGAGTTCATAGGACACGGTTTCCAACATACTTTATTTTTCTATGTAAATAAAAAATATGTCAATCGCACGCAAGCCTTGCTTCACGCAAACTTATTTCCTTCATTTTTTAGTTCATCAGGCTGTGAATGCTGTGATGTTCAATTTAAGAGGGAAATCACACCACATTTTAAGGGGGAAATCGTGAATTTGGATTTAATTATATCTATCTGGTATAATATTGTTACTGATTTTTTAAGGTACAAAATAAAGTATCTAAGTCTTTATGGTCATCTGGAATTCTGGATATAGTATATTTAAATATAGTGTGTTGTTTTTTATTTGTAAATGCTTATACAATCTTGCCGCCGCAATGGGTAATTGGGTATATCCGTGTCGCGGGTAGCATGAACAACACAAATAAGAAAGACAACAACAACAAGTAATTAGATTAATACTCTAAGTCCAAAGAACAGACATTTATCTGTTTCATAAATATTATCTTCCCCGGTCGGGAATCGAACCCGGTGTCGTGTTGTCGATGACCTTTTATGATACGTACCGCAAAGGACTGGAATAAGTTGCCTGCGACGGTGTTCCCAGTCGATTATAATGCGGTTGTCTTTAAGTTAAGAGTGAATAGGTTTTTCTAAGTTAACGCGCTTCACCATCTAAAGAGTACGTCGCCACTTACCATCACATGGGATCTTAGTCAAGCGGTAATTTATATTCAGTAAAAAAACCTGTATCACTTAAAACAAATAACCGGTAAGTGGATCAAATTTAATTTGCGATATTTGATAACAAATCTCGGGACAGGTGAAAAAACAAAAGCTTGTTATAATGACATGAGAAAGAAATCAATTATTCCTGAAAACCACTGAGACGAAAATTGAAATTACTTAATTATGTAATTAATTTAAAATGTCAGTCATTTAGTCGTCCTTTTTATGCGTGAATACAATGACATTATAAGTAAAATTGCGTGAATAGCCGAAAATATAGCCTACCATCTACGCACACGCCACCTACGCAGTGCTGACTAAGACGAAAGAAGGAAATAAGAAATCTTTGTAACGTCCTCACTCTACAATCTTCTAACAAATTTTCTTTCCATATCTTCTATACCTTCAGTTTGTTTGTATGTTATGTTTTTGGTCGAATATGTTTTTTGTACTTATGATAAACGAAAAGTCGTTTATTGAGTATGCGAGCCATCACAATCATCAGATGTTTAGTAGATAGTCACTGTACATACTATAATTTTAATAATTTATAGACAGTAGGAGTGATATCATGCATATTTTACGTAAGGACTGTTGTTGCCGGGTTTTATTGCAAAAAAAAAATTGTCCCTTAAAACCTCCTATTGAAATTCCGTTGCCAATATGTACCTATACTTAGAAAAATGCTGAGATACATATTTAATATTTGATCTATGTAAGTTTATCTTATATTATTATATAAAATTCTCGTGTCACAATGTTAGTTACCATAACATACTCCTCCGAAACGGCTTGCCCGATTTTTATGAAATTTTATATGTATATTCAATAGGTCTGAGAATCGGTGATATTTCAGTAAGTAGGCGAGTAATCTATATGGCGGAACAACGTTCGCTAGGTCAGCTAGTTACACAACATTAAAAGTGCATTCATATTCGATTAAATTAGAGAAAACGCAAATGCGTACATTTTATGGTTGTCGTCCGAAGCAGTGTGCGTGCCGATTAATTGTGCATTAATCACGGAACTGTGTGAAGGTTACACATACTGGTAGTTCACGGTGTTTGGAAATGCATTTTTCATGCTGATTTAGCAGCACACGTATGTAGTCCATACGCTATATAAAACAATGCAGTGTATGTGGTTCTTGAAGGTCACATACTTAATCAATCAAAAATGTTTTCTTGCTTCCTTGTTAATTTCGTTCACTATTTATTTTTCATATGTATAAATCGTTAGTCCGTCGGTGAGTAAGCCAGTTTTTATATTTATTTATATTTTATTGATTTTATAATTATTTATGTAATATATCTAGACACAGAGAAAATAGTTTTTTTATACTCATACAAAATTTTGCCCGACATTATACCCGTTTATATTTATTTTTGAAAATACTTTAATGTCTGACATACCGGCAGTGTGGTGCTGCGTGCCCGTTTGCTAATTTAATTCAATAAATAAACCTTCTCATCCTGTACAAAGTCTTATGCTTCTAGATCCACTGATTCAGGCTATGCGTTGTTAAGTAACGGTGTAAATTATTAATTAATGAAATTATATTTAAATTGCACAATGACTTTCTAAGACTAAATAATAACTCGGTACCTAAGTTTACAAAAGTTTTCAAAAATATTTAATTGGTCCTTTATTTTTTTATTTTATTTTAATAGCATAGATTGCTTTTGGCTCACATATGTACCACATCTTTGTTTTCAGAAAATTGAACTCCGCGTAGGGTATTTCCAAAGATCATTGCACCGCGGAGGTCGTAGGTAAGGTTAAAGTTGACTCGGAGCAGTGGTTGCAACCGGCGTGGTCGGCGGCGTTGGGCGGGCGGTGCAGGACACCTGAGGGCGGGGGCCGCGGCCGGCGCGGGGCAACGCTGCAGATTCACTTTCGTCCGGCCGCCGCCGCCGCCGCCGCCGCCACGCCAGTGAGAGAAAGTTGGCCGCCACGAGCGAACGAGTCTCGCTGGGGAGCGGCGCGCGCCGCATACGACACGCGTTCCGAAGTAAACATACGCCGTACACGTTTAATGGATAGCGCCTTGGGATGTGTTAGGGTTTGTTTTTAAAGTTCGCTTTAAACGTTTGCAAAGACTAGGACTTTTGAAGACTGACAAGTTACGGGGGAGTCATGCAGTGCTACCCGAAGTTGTCGCCGAAGCGCGAGCCGGTTGATTACGAGATGGAGATGATGGGAGGCCGTCGGCTGGAGCTGCCCGCGCCGCCGGGCAAGGAGTTCCGCGCGCCGTGCCTGCTGCCGGCGCCGGCGCCCGCAGCCACGCATTCCGTCATCCAATGCATGAGGCCGCCGCCACCACCGCCGCCGCCGCCGCGTCTCTTGAAGCCACCCTCCTTCGAGGAACCCTCCAGCTCAATTCCTGATCTAGGTCAGTACAATTTAATTTTTTATTTCAGCTGATCCTCGTGGCACCTATCTTTATCTGCGATCCTCAAATTATGTATTAAGTTACTTAATTTTTTTTTCAATCAAATCTGACAATTTCATTTCATCCAATATTTCATGTAGGTGGACTTAAATATTTGAGAAAATTAAAAATATCCCATAAAAATAATAATAATCAATAGATTCGTAAAAAAACCTTTCAATAAACAATTTTATGGCTAAGGCGACGATTTTAAATTTCATTTTTTTTATCTGTTAAAATTAACATTTTAACAGACCAACTGAAAATATGCACCATATTGTATAATTAAAAATTACCGAAATACATTTCATATTAATAACTTTTACCAAAAAATCATAAAATATTGCAATATTAATTACAAATTTCCTTGGATGTCGTTGATTTATACTTCCCGCTTCGAAAAATTGTAACATACGTTTACAGTTACATGGCAATTTCCGGGTGATGACGACAACAAATGAAGGCCGTATGTACCAGTATTATAAGATCGTGTGCATTTATCGTTATTTACACGCATTCATTGAAAACAAAACAGCGTAAAATGCATGCGTAGATAATTCTGATACTCGATGATATAAGTCCATTATCGTTTGCGGATGCAATGCGTATTCGTAGATAAGTCAAGTTTACAGAGTAAGACAAGGTTGCAAAAAATAGAAATATATGGACATTTTAGTTTTGTACAGTATTCGTGCAAAAGACAAACGTACTTCATGCGTTATTTTATGGCTATTAATTATTGTGAACTATGGGATGGAATACACCTTTGGAATGGATAGGTATTAAATTGAACAGGCGAAGAGCTGTGTCATAGTTTTAACACGAACAAAATGTATATAAAGATAATCTGCAATGGGATAATCTGGGTAGATTATCCTATCTACTATCTACTTTAAAAACAAGGTAAAAACAAACTCGTGCATAAGCAGCGCCACTGGTTCGTCCTGACGCCATCAGAAAATCCCCCTGACATTGGTTCGGAAAACGAGTCTGCTGTTATGAAAAATAATGATGCTAACAACATTTTCGCGAACAACAGATTAGATAAGCATCGCAAGGTCAGAGCGACGAACGCGTGGTGACGGCGCGTCATTCGGTGTCATTAAGGTCAGTGTGACATTGGGCCGATAGCAGTGACAAAATAATAGTCGTATCTTATCTGGCAAAGTCAGAGGCGCGGGCGCAGGTGCGCGCGACCCCTGTACCCTGATTGTCCGCGGATCCCCAACCAACTTCGATACATGAGATTATTCACGTGACTATGTTTATTTTTACGTAGCCAATGAAAATTGACTTATTTATTAATTATAATTTCAAGTTAATGTTTTACATTATGTAGGGAGTAATATTTTGAATGGAGTCTGGTTAGGGTTAGATGATTCTTCATCACGCTGCTGCATTGCGGATCAGTGGAGAAAATAGTATTAATCCAAGTAACGGAATCTATCTGCCAACCGCGCCCTTAGTTGCCTTACTCGATCAATTACCATTGATCTTCGAGCTTCAATCTTGAATATAAACGAAATAGGTACATAAGAACTTTTGGTATCCGGAGTCAGATGTCTGAAAAGGGTACGCTAGAGCTAACACTTTTACTGGACAAGTCTGAATCAGACTTATAGCGTTTAATACTGTTCATTTATTTAGAAATATTGTCAATTTCCTATAGAACCTAAGTTACGGAATATTATATCCACAAAAGTCTGTGAATAAATAAATATTTGCATTTGACTTATAATTAATTATAGTCATACCTATAGACCAGCGTGCAGCGGTTCTCGAACTTCTATATGGCGACGAAGGATCCCTTGTAAAAATACATAAATATTTACCGTTGTCTTTTTAATCAAAAGTTAAAACTATTTATTTAAATTGCACAAATCATGCAATTTATAGTAAAAATATATTATGTACTTTGTTGTTATTTCCTATGTAGTTTTATTGTGCGTTTCATTACACATTCGACTATTGTTAAAATATTTAGATACTATTTATTTAGTTGACTTTGATACCTTAGATTAGTAGTACACTATGGCCACATTTTTGTAGAGCCCCCATGAAGGCTTTGCGGAAACTTAGAGTTCTGTGGTGCACACTTTGAGTGTGGCTGCTATAGATTATAAGTTTTAATAAGGCCGTATTTGTACATACATATCATTTTTTATTTGAATGAAGACTTTGTTATCGTTTTAGGGAAATTTCTGTGAAACTGTTGAAAAAAAGAATGTTATTTTTATTGGGAGATAAATAAAACGGTACTTGGAGCAAAGCGGACGCGGCGACTACCTTTAGTATTTAAAAACATTGTAGGGCAATGTCTGTTGGATTAACTAATACATACATAGTTGTAAAAATACACTGGACTTAGCACATGAAGGATAAATTTGATTACGTTGTGAAATTGTTGCGTACATTGTGTTATCACCATAACCTTCTGCAAGAGCAAATTACTTCCTGCTGATATTCGCATGCGATGTGTATCTAACTATTTATCGCGCTTTGTGCTTCAAATAAGTCGATTTGACATTCTCCGTACATTGTAGGTTTCAAGGGCATCATTAGTCATAAGATGTCCGAAGCTGACATTTTATTAAGTACGTTGCGCATTATTAGATAAGAAGGATCATGGAAATGATACCAAAATTATACTTTTGAATTCACCTGACGAAGAAAGTCTTACACATCTACACATATTGTTATTAAACAAGTTACGTAAATAGTGCAATGTTTTAAATGATGATACGGACTGTTGTTAGTTCGATATACGATAAGCGTATCGTTATAATAAACAACAGAAAAATACAAAATAAAAACCGGACAGAATCGTATAGCGGTTACCATTTTATCAAATCCCACAGTGTAACAAGGTCACTCGTGTCGTTGGTAACCAGTTAGGGTTGAGAATTAATAAGGATTCCCTTAAGAAAACTTTTTGTATGTACCGTTTCTTATTGCTTTATTCATATTTAAAAATACATTCTAACTTGGCTAACAACTCCGTAGGACTGCTCCAATTTTACGAGCTTTATTGTAGTAGCTATGTTATAAAAATCAGTCACAGCATTACAAGCATCTAATACCCTATGAATTTTATTCATATAACCTAAAACACATAACTCGTAAGTAATAACAGATTGAGCGCACAGGGAAGTAGCGGCCAACCTTGCTGGAGGTCGCGCGACGTCACTCGCACTAACAATACTTAGATTGTCTCATAAGGTTTATTTTAAGTAATTGCGATGATTCCTAATTCTATTAGAGAGTATCGTTACCAAGTAAATTCGTAAAGTTCTATTGAACTCTCCACCCCGCCCCCTCCTCGCAGGAACGGCCCCACCACCCAGCCGTGTGACCGAACGCGGGTCACGGCCACTTGTATAATGTACTTGATGAAAACGATAAGGGCACAATGAGTAAACTTAAAACGTAGATAAATGTTACTACATAATACATCAGTATTGTAGGTCTGCCATTTTATAAAGATATTTTTCCTGTTGAAAAATCTAGATGCCGGATTTTGTTACGGATAATATCGCAGCCATCAGATTCGTTCTTTTAGTTGTATCAACAACTCCTTTTTACTTTGTTTCTTTGCTTTTGGGTAGACATTCTGCGTAGATTAATTAACAAGGTTGAAACTTACTAGTATTTATTAATCACTGTTTAAGTTCTTGACAACATTTGGAAATGCTTAAGTAAATTACTTTTTAGTTAGAAAGTACCTACTTGATTTGACGCTTTTGATAACAAAATTGAGGCATTTTAATATTCTTGAAATAGCATTCATGACATTTGAAGCAGCTTTTATTAATATCCTCAAGTATGTACCGTACAATGAAGTGAAATCTATCTATTTTTAATTTTCGTAGATAAATACACATAAGCATTAGTAGGAAAAACACTCAATATGTAGTCGGACTACTTGTAGCTACACGTGTCAATTTCTGATTTCCTGGAAAAAATCCTTCGCGCAGGGACTATTCATCGGTTCCAATTCAACTCTATGGCAACTGAACTATTAACTTACCATATCGAGTATATAACGCAAGTAAGTAGGTACATATGTTATTTCCAGTTTATAAATTGAACATTGAACACGCGCATCATAATTGAATTACTGACATAATTTTATGTAAGGGCGCGGTCGAAAGTTAGGATGGATGCAGCAAAAAGTTTGAACATTTCCATACTTACCTTAAGGCATCGATCCCTGGTATTTCGTAGTCTGAAATCGTAATAATAACTTTTAACCAGTAATATTGGAACCTAAGTAGGTTGGCTGATGCAGCTTGGTGGAGGAATTTCAAGAAATGGCTTCTACAGTCGGTTGTAATGAAATATTTAAAATCCAAGGTATATAAACAAGGGCATCTAACGGTGTATTCACTGAGTAGTGTTGAAGTAATCAATCATTACACAATAAAAAAGATGCTCCGTAAGGTTAAGAGGTAATGGAAGAATAGCTAGGAAATGAAATTATCGTGTCAAACGTCTAAGTGGATGCATGGTCGCGCAAGGTCAAGGTTTCATCGTACGATTGATTCCGCGCCACTTATACAACTGACGCTGTGCAGTTCCTCATGCATGATCACTGCAGCGGGTCACTTAACACTGCTCACGACCTATCTATTGTGTTGAAAATACGACCGTTGCCACGGCCGTTTACAAATCGGAAGATACAATGACGGTAGATGAATGGATGACTATTTGTAGAGTAGATGTAGTAGCAGCGAAGAAGCTTTTACTACCTGCGAGGACAGTAACAAACCATAAATAAATAAACGCTACCTACACCCGCGACACGACATGCTGGGTACTAGGATTCCCTGCGTTTCGGGTCCAGGACAACATAAATAACACGTCAATAAAACCCATAATCAAAGAACAAACATTTATCTGTCACATAAAAGTCTGCCCCGATTGGGAATCGAACCCGGTACCCCGTTAAGCCATGTCGGATGCCTTTAAAACTTTCGACACTTGCTGGGCTGGCCACTAACCCCTCCGCCAAGCCGCAGTAGAACAGCGTGGTAGAGTATGCTCTAGGCCTCTTCAGATATGAGGAGGGGCCCGTGCTCAGTTGGGTTGAAGCCAATATAGGTATATTTATTTTATACACATTGTCATGAGTCAGAAATAGTCTCGATAAATCCACGCAACTTCGTATATTTTAACGTGTACCTTTTGTTTGGTTAAGAACTAGCAATACCAAGAGGTAAGCTGAAGGTCGTAAGATAAGAAATCGGTTGGTTTAATAAAAGTGAAGTATGAAATTGCTTTTGCACTCGGCAAGCAATAAAAAGGAAACATTGTATTCCTCCTAAAATAAGAACATTTTGATATAAATGTTGACATAGTCCTATATGTATTTTATATTAGAACTATGTCAACTATGACTATATAGGTATGTGAAATGATTATTTTTTCTTAATGAAACATTAATTTAAACATTATAAATAAGTGATATTAGCTCCGTAAGTATGAATTTTTAAATTGTAAACAGGACATTATCATAATTTGTAGGATTCATTAGATCATAGGAATCAGAACTCTTCTTTTTTCCTGTGTCTGTCACTTGATCTGTAATTTCCAGTTCAGATCTGTAATCTGTATCTATCTACTAGCAAAAGAAGTTTGTTTTCAATGTTAGTTTGTTTTATTAAATGTTTGTTTTGTAAAATTGTAATGTTTACAATGTAAAGAAAACTAAGACACACCAACGATATTACCGATGCGTTGCAGCCAAAAAAGAGGAAAAGAAATCACCGGCTCTCAAGCTTTCAGACGGGTCACTACAAGTCGTTTGACGGCTGAGTCTGAAGAAAAAACGCTAGCCAGCCGGGCTTGAATTCAACCACCAACCGGGAGCTTCTGTCGCCTCTGATACCCTGGTCACCCGTCCTGATATTGGGCAAATTATTCTAGATCGCCCCAATACGGCCAGACAGTATCTAAGTACAAACTATTCCACGCGGCTTCGATTAGAACTAGACTAGTTTTATTTTATACTAGCGACCCGCCCTCGCTTCGCTTCGGGAAACTTATTCCTTCGGTTTGCAAAGATTTAGTTGTAGGTATATTTTGGATAATTCACACTATATCTTTATAAATTATATCCTATGTGTTATTCTGATGTGTAAGCTATATTATTGTAAAGTTTCATCAAAATCCATTCGGTAGTTTTTGTGTGAAAGTGTAACAAACATTCTTATATCCATACAAACTTTCGCATTTATAATATTAATAGCATTTCTGTAAGAAAATATAATATACATATTTCCGTGTTATAATTGAAATAAAATGGGCGTCTTTTTAAGTCTACATTTATACGACAGAGGACAGACTCACATTTAAGGTTTCTGTTTATATTATATCGCTTGAACTTGAAAATGAACTTATACACCCGTGATATAAATACTTATATTTTATGTATCTATACACGCCAAATCAATTTAGCTATCAATTTAAAGTAACTTCCAGAAGTATCACACGAAGTATTATATAACAACACTACTCATCAAATACTCTACTCAACCTGTAACTTTGTAACCGATTCACAATAAATTGTAAAGTAGGTAGGTACTCATCACTAAACGATGGTATTCGTTCGGAATATACTTGAGCAAAACTACAATATCGTCTTTTTTCAGTAAGACACGCATTTCCAGAAGTATTGTTAGCATTTATAAATTGCATCGCATTAACACCGCAGAACTCAATTAATCAGAGGTTGTGTTTAACGCACCTAACCGTACCTAATAAATTAAATATCATACTTTTTTTATGTAGACCAGTGAATTGACACTGTAAGTATACATAGATATATACATAGGAAACGACGTTGTAATCAAGGTAGTGATCACGCCCCTGACCCACGCACTACGCTCGCGTTGCCATGGTCACGGCCGATCGATGGAGCGCTGGATGCACCCGGACTGTTACGACATAATAACATTCGCCCTTTTCTACGACTATACTGCCGTCTGTATTGCCGCCGTTGTACACTTATAAATACGTATGATTTTAAACTTAAAAATACGGCCTAGATATCGTGAACTTCAATTTGACAAAAACAAATGAATTTGTTATGGTGACATCAAAATAAAAATATGATTAAAATAAAGTCTTTGTGTGCTTGCTAAGTTGATAATCTCAAAAAGTGCACCACACAAATTTTTATACGACATAAATAAATAGATTCGTAAGTAGATATAGTTAATTTGAATATACATACTTATATTCATACATTTAAACAAACTATAGTAGCGGCACAAAATTAAGGCCCCTTTGACACATTAAAATAGTGACGTGACATAAATGTTAATTTAGTATCGAAAAAATAATATGGTCAAGTGCGAGTCGCATCGATAAATTTTTAAAGTAATAAGTAGTAACTAATTAAAACTTTTCATTTAACGAATACATAAATGTATAGGTAATGTATTAGAATTTTTCATATATTTAAGATATAATAGATAATATATTTAAGGTCTCCTCAGCTCGGATGGAGACCCATGCTCAGTAGTGGGCCTTGTTGAGTTGAGACGATTTATTTTATAGTATATTTAATTTCTGTAATTGACTTACTTACTTTATTAAAGATGATACTGTATAATATTAGTGAAAACGTGAAGAGATTTGTTCGCGAGCCCATATACTAATGGTCCCGCGATAGTCCATCATGTTTAAATATACATAATTATACGCATATTTTTTAAATATCCATGTAAATAATTAACTTTGGGCCCTAAGTTATACATTCGACAAAGGAGGTCCGCCAAAGTGGTACCAGACTGTCCAGTAATAAATCTTATATATTATATGAGTCATCTTATACTCTTTATTATGATACAAAATTTATAGCTGTAGCTAGTGGGATTTTTTTTTAATTGTATTTTACAATTTACTATCCTTACTCTTCGCCGTAATAGTTTACGTGAAAAGGAACGTACCCAAGTGCAGTAGTGAAAGGATTAGGTAAAAAAAATCGATGTAATAAATCCTATAAAAATACTTTTACTTTTAAATGGCAATTAACTGAAAGATTTTAAATGCAGTATAAAAACATAGTCGATGAAATAAATACATTGCTTGCAATATTATTCATCTTTTTGATAAAAAACACAATGAAAAGAAATAATCCATGTAAATTATGAAAATCGATATTACTGGATGGCTGTTGCTTCTTTCTATTCTATTGTCAATCTGTCAAAGTACTCAAATCAAATTATCAAAGTCACAAATCACAATCCTCAACTTCAAATTGACTTTGAAGTATTTTTATTCCTAACCTAACTCATTTCACTTTCGCTGTCTGCGTCCTGTGTGTTTTATGACTATTACTGGATTTTTATGCTCGAAAGACATATTTTGATTTGCCCTTACGATTTGGATAACGACGGCTGGATAATTTGGATAAAACGAAGAACATTTGCTACAAATAAAGGACCTTTTCGGATTCGTGTAATATCTACTAATTCTAATATTGGTAAGTTATTTATGGAGAATGATTTTAAATTGGTTCAAGTGATTTTATAGACAAAATGTATTAATTACAATTGTTTGTACTTTGCAGCCATCATGAATGTATCTGCTTGTTGAAATTGTGGATTGTCATCGCATCGTAAAAGGCGCTTTATGATAGAATTTAATAAAAGAAATCTAATAGAATCTACCGTTTTTTACCTGTAAAAATAAAATATGAATCTGTAGCGTTATTTAATAAACCTTATATTTTCCTAAAAGAAAATACCGTAAGCCGTTAACAACATCGCTATGTTGCCATGTCAAAAAACGGGTTTTTGACATGGCAACATAGCGATATTGAGTAATCTTTAAACTAGTATATCTCATGAACCCAACTAGCTAGCGAAGTGAAATAAAATTTATCTTTAAGCTAATAAATTACCTTAAAAATAGTCAAAGTTTTATTGCTGGACAATTTGGTACCACTTCCCATAGTAAAATGGCGGGTCTCCTTTTGTGACTTTTTGCACATCACTATTGACAATAAAGAACAGCAATTTGCTCCTTCAAAATGTAAACTTGATGTTAAACTTGATGAGTGGACAGACGTCAAATAAACGTCATAGGGGCCTTCGTTTCGTGCCGCTACTGTAACTATAACATATAACATTTTACGAAGCTTTTGTCTTATTAGCCAAGCAGATTAAGTAAATCCATGCAGTTTTTTTCATCACATCATCACATGCCTGTGTGAAGCCGGCCTAGGTCACTAGTTTAAGATAAATTACAACTCTTCACTGTCAATGAAATACGACAAAGAATACAATTGTCGTTACGAGCAGTTCGAATAACACGCTTCAAAGCCTGTTCGTTTAGTGAGTCACTCGCCCTTTAAACGCCTACTTCAAAACATGGTCCGTGTTGAAGGGCGTGAAAACACGAATATTTAGCTATGTTAACATTATGCACACGATGCGATTGCGACGACATGAATTTGCAAACAATACAAGTCTGGTCCTTTTCAGTATGACGATGGTTTAGGACTCCGTAAAGGGTTGTATAATGGGCGAACCTTTATTACCAGGATAGCAGACACTGCGAAGAGGTCGTCCGTTCGCCCGACGCCCCTGCGACGTGCGACGTCACAACACGCTTGACGTCGCATCGGGTCATTGCACAGGCAGCAAAGAACGCGCATGCAATGTCGGACTGTCATTGATATTTTTAAACATGTAGAATAGGTCACTTTATTTAAGCATATCAATGCACCCAGGGTATTATAATATCTTAAGTTTGGTGAGTGATATTTAAATAAATAAACCACCGGTTAATGTTTGTGTCATCAGTCATCACAAACTTAAGCCTTGTTATTCTTAGCGTTTTGTCTGTTTACCATGTTTTATATAAAATATTGTTCGCCAGTTACATTTATTGTAACTACACAACGTTTTTTGCTCATTATGTAAACCTAGATGAATGGCATAAGCACAACTGCACTATACAGACGCAAATTACTCAATGAGCATAATTTTCTACATATTGCATTCTGCGCCTTGTCACGGCGCGCGACGTATACAACGTGTTCAACAACTCACCACCACAAGCAATTCTACCAATGAAAAATACGCAAAACCTACACACGCAAGCCAACGTCATGCCGTATCAGATACTCAATAATACACATGCACAATATACACCTATCTCTTTTCCACTTATTCGTAATAATAGCGCTGTCGAATTGCATACGAATGCACCTCGCTGCTTTCTTGGCACGTGCACTGATCGCCTCGCCAGTTCAGCTGCCCTGGTAAATTGTAATGAAACGAAAAGTTCACGATCACAACATACATACATACGTTCAAATCACAATAAAATACAAATTATTTTATGCTAGCTGACCCGGCAAACTTCGTACCGCCTCAGAATCAATAAGTAAAAAAGCTGAATGATAATTGCAGAACATAAATTTTATTTGATTTCTGAACGACTTTTAAATTTAATTGATGTCTAAGTGTCTAAAGGACTGGACGAACATCAAATGTTTGACATTCAAAACCAAAGGTATAGTTTCTAATGGACAGCAAAATTGTTGTTTTTACTATATTCCAAGCATTTTTTGATATTTACTCACCTTTTAAACAGCAGCTTTTTTAACAGCTTTTTTGATAGCAGTGATAGCCGTGTGGTTGAACGTTGGACTGCCGAACAGGAGGTTCCGGGTTCAAACCCCGCACGCACCACTAATTTTCAAAAATTATGTGCGTATTAAAATTTAATTATCACTTGCTTCGGTGAAGGAAAACATCGTGAGGAAACCTGCACACCTGAGAGTTCTCCATAATGTTCTCAAAGGTGTGTGAAGTCCTCCAATCCGCACTTGGCCAGCGTGGTGGACTATGGCCTATACCCCTCACGATGTGAGAGGAGACCCGTGCCCAGCAGTGGGACAGTTATGGGTTGTGATGATGATGATGATTAAACCTTCTCTAGACTTACGCAAATAATTCAAAACCAAAATTAGCCAAATAAGTCCAGCCGTTCTTGAGTTTTAGCGAGACTAACAAACAGCAATTGAACTTTTATAAATATAGATTATATACCTTATTATTTTATACTATCAATAAACTTATCCTAACAATGTGATAGAAAATGAATAAATAATATTTGAACAAATATTATATTATCATAGGCATAAAAATGTGTAAATATCATTCGTTTATAATATTTATTGTTTGAAATCACGACAACTTAACAAACCTATTAAAAATAAACATAAATGTCAAATCACTTATACTTCAAAGTTAAATGAATGTCGATTTTAGTTTTGAAGCTAGTTGATGTCATCAGTCTTAGGGCCTGTTTCACCGGTTACATATAAAGTTCCGGATAGTTATCTGACATTTAATGCTATCTACCTATTATAGGCTGCTAATAACTTTTTTCTGTTTCACCATCTAACTCCCGGATAATTTAACTGATACATAAAGTTGTCGGCCACTTGACAGTTAACGGAACGGCAACGTCGCTTTTTTGCGTTTCGTTACTACTACGTAAATTATCGTCATTTGAAAACAATTTTAAAAACCTAAATAATAAAATACTTTTTGATCAAAATAATCCAAGTCAAGTTTTATTATATTATCAAGTTTAATTTATCAATAAAGAACGGAAATAGTAGGATTCCTATGCTTTACTAGGTATTCAAATTCTAAATGTGTTTATAGAAACAAAACGCAAGACATGTGTCATTTTATTTTTTTCGTTTCCGCCATTTGACTTGACAGATTTTTTATCCGTCGCATAACGCCTCTAACAGCCACTTGAAGTGGCAGTTATCATAACCAACACTTTATTTGACAGATACTTCTATCCGAGACCTGTGAAACCAAAAGTTGTAGTTTATTTGGGAGTTAAGTTCCTAATAGGCTATCCGGAACTTTATCCGTAACCGGTGAAACAGGCCCTTAACCTTTTATTGTTTTACTTACATAATTGAAACATTTTAAAATTGCTTCTTCTTGATCAATAGATATAGAACAAAAACAAAACAAAGAAAATCGGTTAGTTAATAAGCAAAGAAAAAAAAGAAATGTTTTTTTTCTACGAGTATTTAAGATAAGTTAGATCAATTAACACAATAATTTAATTCAGATTATATCTCCATCAATCAAAACATAAATTTGTATTCAAAGTCCTTAATAGGTATACCTTATTAAATTTATTTTTACGTAGGTATAGTTCTCGAAAAATGATCGAATTAGAAAATTAAGTCTACTTTGTCCTTTAAATAAACAAAATATTATTGACATTAGTCGGTCAAATAAGTCGCACGCACCACGTTCGTCCGAGAATGCACGTCGCTCGGTGCAACCGAGTACTAAGGCGTCATAAACAGAAGGAGCTCCACTTGCACGTAAGCGCACGAATTGCACCGCTCCACACATCGATACTCTATTTTCACACATCGATAATCTCGATATAAGTACATGTACTTAGATTATTTTTTGTATAATGTTAAACAAGGAACTAATCCTTATAAACAAACAAACACCGTGACTAGTTGCTAGATCATAGGGAAGTATCTTGTTTTTTTTATTTTATGAGATTATACTATATGTTGGATTACCATAGCTTGTAGTCAGACTATAATAAATATAGCAAATGACGCATTAATAATATTTTTATTAAATTAAATTAAATTAAATTTTAATAAAATATACTGTAAAAGTTATTAATTTAATATAAATTATTAATAATAATAGTTAACGTAAAGTCATCTTGAAAAATAGGAGCCTTGTAATTTTTATATATTATGTAGGTATTAGAATTGTACATAATCTTTCTCATGTTTTTAATGTACCTATAAGTATATTTTTTTTATTGCCTGATAGGCTGACGAAAAGTCAGTCGGGGTGCCTGATGTCTATCTAATTTTATTATGTTATGTTGATTTTCTTATTTTAGTATTGTAATTATGCTGTCAATGCGATAGATTTACGATAATACCTAAATTAAACGGTGTTATAAAAACCAAACCTGGATACGTATGAAAGTGCAAAGCCGCTGCGACACTAAAAGCAGATAATGCTCTCGCTTTTACTCCATTACCTGCTGGTCGTCGAGGTAGTAAGTAGGTGTGTGTTACACGCAATAGGCATTGCTTTCTAAGCAGTGAAGGTGAGGTGCACGCTAACACTAGTTCAAGTTTAGTACAGCGGGGGGGCGGTGCGCGCGGGCACTGCAGTAATTGCACAGATCGTTGTACATCTAACGCCATACGGGGCAACGAACGCACGCAGCTGCCCGGGAAATATATCCCGTCCTGACTATTTCAGAACGCAGCTTAGATACCAGTCCCTGACATTGCTTGCGTTGCACCCAACCTGTAACGTGAGAACGCAAAAAATTATGGCACTAGTAATGATAACATAAATTGCAATATTCCCGGCCTCGTCGCCGTAAAGCTGTTTAGGATTCTATTAAACTAAAGGTTTATGTGTTTTTTCTTGAGCCCTTTTTCTTGAAACACACTTAATTTATACAAAGTTTTTTAGACCACAAAGTGATTAAAGATGAAACAGGTTGTTGGTCGCGTTCACTTTTTCGGATTATTGCAATTGGATTACTAGCAATAAGGCCGTAATTTTTTACTATATTCATTTATTCACACATTAAATGCGATCTATAAATAAATAAAATTGATATCGGATGATATCAAAGTGTCAGGGACGCCGTATCGCGCAATCTGCGGCCCACTTAGTGCTCGAAGTTCATCGGGCCGTTGCACTTTATACGAGAATCAAATGCGCGTACGCACTCGATGCGAAAGTGATTCACGTCATCATCAGGTACTCTCTCTACCCGAGTATAGTACTTTTTGCGTGATTGCAGGCTTTCACTATAAAAGTGTAGGACTTAAAAGGAAATTAGTAATTTGTAGTCACTTATCTGACTTTAAAATATGCATTATTTAAGACTTATTTATACGGTTTTCTCATGGATACCATTGTCTGAACTGGAACAAATTGAAATGAGACCACACGGCAAGCACTAACTTAAAAAAAAAAACAATAATCAAAATCGGTCAGTCGAAAACCAGTCGAAAGAGTGGTTGAACAGATTTTGATGATTCTTTTTTTTCAGAACTCTCGTTCTGAGGTAACAAACATAAAAAATGTTATCGGATTGAGAACCTCTTTTATTGAAGTCGGTTAAAAATATAGGGGCAACAAATTAAAATATGTTTTCATACCTGTTAACAAGTCATATGCCCAAGTACATACCTAGTCGCTAACTAGTAACTAGATATAAAAGAGTGTTGAACTCGAGCCGGGAATGCAGGCAATAGAAAAAAAGTGCAATGTTAGAAGCATCTAAGTCGGGTGCAGTGGCCGCGCAGTGCCAGTGACCCGCGGTTTGCGTGCGCCCGCGCAGCGTAGCGCCTCTACGGTGTGCTACGAACTACGGTAGCTTTGATCAAAAGATATTGGTTTCTATTATGACAACACTTGTAACAGCTTTTCAGTTTCTTCTTAGCTATAATATTTTGAACACATCTGACGTGTATTAATATACTATAGACATGATATCAAATAATTGGCTCAAAAGACATTGCACTACCATGATGTTGACGACGTAATTTTTTTATTTTGTTATATTATACGTAACTACGTAACTTCGATTTATCAACATAATTTTTGATTACTAATATCAAGCGTATAGTATAGACCATTTGAAAGCCTAGGACAGACAGGCTAACAAAGATTTCTAGAAAACAAATTATATTATCTTCCGCGTGGAACGAAAAAAAATATCTAAAATAAAAGTAGCCTTAGTTACTCCTTATGACATCAGCTATCTGCCAGTGAAAGTCCCGTAAAAACGGTCCAGCCTTTCCAGAGATAGCTCAAACAAACAGACAGACAGACAGACAAAAATTGTAAAAAATGTTATTTTGGTATGTGCACCGTGTATACATCCATATGCATTGAGTAAAAAGCAGTTATTTTAATATTACAAACAGACACTCCAATTTTATTCATTTGTATAGATGTATAGATATAAATAGCCCGCCCATGGTGTTGAGTCATGCGGCGACCTTTGAATACCTTCGTGTGACTCCTACAACTTTGTTACACGTAGGCAAGTATCCTCTGGAAGACCCCGTGACGTAATTTCAGGATCGATACCGGAAAATCCTCTTCAGTTGCCTGAAAATAACGTGAGTCATCGCTCCATTTTGTTAGATTATTGATATTTGTATATTTCTTTTACTGCTTTATAGTGGTGTGAACATTGTTATTTATTAGGGAAAATTGGCTGATTCTAGTTTAAATGGGATACCCTAATTGTTATAAATATTTAATAAACATTTAAATATACCAGATGCTCAATATCTTTATAATAGATGTTTAAAGACTATTAAACTATTCAAATATTGAAATTAATGGAAGATAGTTTTCTTAAGAAATCTTAAATAACGATTATGCGGAGACATACCTAGTTACAAAAATCTCGGTTCGTTATTTCATCACGTATTGGTATTCAGTATATTCAGTGTCAAGTGCCTCATAAAATTTATTCTATGAGCTGCTCATACCCGTGAATTTAATATTTGAACGAATTCAAATGACATCGTTTTACAATGCAGTGACCGGAGGGCGAAATCATCATTCGGTCCCAACCGGCAACTTGTTACATATTCTGAATGTCCTCAAAATTTAGCTCTGGAATATTAATTCCGATCAGTCTCTTAGAATACATTGCCCCTTGTTTACGTAAGTTGTAAGCCAAATGTATTGTAGAAATGTGGCCAACACTATGATATTTTATTACAGTGTGAGGAATAACGAAGTATATGTGTGGAGAGCATTTGTTCTGAAAACATTATTCACATACCTTTTTGGGCAGCGTATTATATATAGATATAATGTTGCTATTATCCAGTATTTATAGCAAGCTTATTGTGTATTTTACACTTTGTCTAACTGCTTATAGATGTTTTTCTCAAAGGGTCATTTAAAAACGACTATTATGGAAAGCGCTACAATATATAATTAGCAGATATATAATATATAATTAGCAGAGGTATATCCAGCACTAGATCTTCAAAGACTAATATGATAGATAGTATGGAAAGTGCAAGTTAAATTATGCAGCCGAGTGTTACAGAGACCCATAAATACAACTCGCTTAAGAATACTAATGATTATGAGTGCTTATCTGCGCACATTACACCAACTCGACGTCGACTCAACTCCGACTCCGAATGTTCCGTTCATCGATCATGGGTGTGCGGCAAGTAGTATACATCTTTCAAATATACGTTAGAAATTCAAGCTTGTGCAACAAGATATAAAGCTCATAAGTGCATTTTAGTTTTGTCGAGTCATTTAGTTTTGTCGGTAACGGGTGGGAAATGAGTGGTAGTAGTGGTGGGTAATGTGCGAGGTCCTCAGTGTTCCTGAAAGGACTATAATATGGATGAATGGATACTCAAAACATTATGTATAATATTTTCTGACTTGGCTCTATGCTTCAAAATTATAATTATATCTCCCGCAAGTGAAATTCAAGTTCTGAAATCCGAAGTATTTTTAATATAACGAGTACTTAGTATTAGTTCGGTGAAGGAAAGCATCGTGATATAATCCGTAGGTATGTATGTATACCTGAACATTTTCCATGAAACTTTCGAAGATGTGTAAAGGTTGAATACCTGTAGCCTTAATCAAAGCGCTTGGTTTTTGCTCGTAATATTGTGAGATTCGAAAGTAGCAGTAACGGGTTGTTTGTAAATATTCACATATATTTTTGGGAGGAAATCACTTGTCAGATAAAATGTTAGGTGGACATCAAAATACAGAACATCAATAAAATTATACCAAGTCAATGCGTCTGAAATTGAGTCCAAACAAAATTTTGTAGCAAGGAAATATTAACAACAACAATTTTGTCATTCAATGAATCACCGTAGAATAACCCAATATTTAATCAGTCGCCTAGATTCGGTCTCCTGATTTGAGTGTTGTATGTTATTTAATTGTCCAGTTTCCGTACTGTGCCAGATAGGTTTAGCCCTATCATTTGGTCAGTCCGTAGACGCAAGCGGATAAATCCTTGTTACTCAATTGCCGCATCACCGGCATAAACAGGTGAGACAGGTAGTAGTTCAGATAGGAGTAGGTAATGGAGTTATGTAGATATCAATTCAGATTCAGTGAGAGCAGGCGTGGGCACTTTTTGCCCCTGGTCGGCTTCGCATACAGATGCGACGGCGGACGACGACCCGCGCGGCGCGGCGGCGCTTGACCTCGCCTGCCGCCGGACGACGGAGCTGCCTCGCAGCTTCCACCGCATTAGATTTTCACTTACAGGAAAATCTTAGTTATACCTCCCAAATATTTGTACGCTGTGGAGTAGGACAAACAAGCTCGTCCACATATTGTACACATTGTGCGTCCTTATTGACCGTCCTCACCAAATAAAATGTTTCGATTTGATTCGGAAGTATTCTCATGAAATATGAATAATAGTTTTCGATCTTACCCACATAATAATAAGAAATTCTATGATATATATTATTCTAATGATATTGTAGCAGCATTGACTTATTATAAGTAAATGCGTAGCAGTCTTCTTTGCCTGAAAACACGGATAAAACAACGTTTTCTAAAAATGAGACCGAGCTGGATCGATTTATTGCCCCAGAAATCCCTTACATACTAAATTTCATGAAAAATGTTGGAGCCGTTTCCCAGATTCAGATTATATAAATTAATACAAGAATTGCTCGTTTAAAGGTATTAGACAAAGCTGACGTAAGATAAAAATGCTTAAGATTATTGTTTTCTATCAGAGTATTTAAAGATTATTTAACTAATCTATTTAAATTTGTTCTAAAGATAAATTGAAATGAAGGGTTACTTTTATTATGTTACAAAAAAAACAGCACAAAAAGGTAATATTTACTCAATACACATTCTCAACTGTAGTACTTACGTAGTATAACACCCACACAGCTCGAGTCTTTGCACATTTTGAGGCGAAGCAACGAGTGTTTAAACAGAAGTACAATGGACTAGTATAAAAGTGTGTGTGTGTGTGGGGGGGGGGGGGGAATACATATCTTTAACATCCAAGTCTTCGTTCCTTTAAAAGACACAGTACATACTGTTTTGCGCAAGAATACTTGTGTATTGCATGTGTACTTTGCGTCATACACCAAGTATACTAACAGAGGGAAAAGTTATAAATTTTTATTGTAAATCAACTGTACCTATAATAAAAGTTCACGCGATATGATAATATGCAACAAGATCAATAGCAAGTTCACTATTCTTAAAGATCACTGTTTTTATATTGTGAGCATATAATGGATGAAAAAACGCAAATTTCACGTAGGTAAATAAAAGTAAGTAGATAGATTTTCTAATTTTTCAAATATTCTTTTTATTACTTACATTCATTACTTTAAATATATTATTTCATTCAATGTAAACGGCGGCATTCAGCCTGTTAGAATATAGTTTAACAAATGACAACGTTTTACAGTGAACCTACTTCTGAAATATGGAGATTTGGCATCGATTCCGGGTTCATCTTTTGTCCTTTTCAGTTACGTTGCGAACAAACGGAACAGAAGTAGGGGGACCGAGCTTTCCTCTCTTGTATAGCCGAGAAATGTAATAGGATAGGAGCGATATTGGCAATGAGTTCTCGGCCGCGGCCAAGGCCTGCGCCGGTCAGGGGCGTACATCTAACTCAATAATGCAATTCAAACGCTTTGCTCACTATTATAATGAAGATGCTTTACATTCAGAACTGCTTCTACTATAATAACTACAGACTCGTAAATTTATTTCTATGAGCATTATAAACAGATTGAGCTTTTTATGGAGCAGTGTAAGGGGCTCCATCCAATTTGATTCTCCAAGCTTCTCCTGAACTTTTCTTCAAGCATCTTCTCCCTCCGAAGATGGTGAATCATGCATGCATTATGTAGGTACAAATATATATCCACGGGGCTAGCTTCAGCCGATCTACATTTAATGGTGTCAATCGTCTAGAATGGTAGAATGGTTGACACCATTAAATTCTACATGGGCGGCTATGATTACTTACCCTCAAACCACGTGACAGCGCCAGTTGACTGCAGGCCTAGTAAATAATATAAAAATGTGACTCCAATTCAACCTCTTTATTACTTACACATCATATCTTTTACCTAATCGTAAGTAAGTAATCACCGATGCCCAAATACATCAGTTATCCCCAATGCGGTGTCCGGCAAAGAAAAGAAAAAGAAAGAAAGATAGTACTGGCTCTCAAGCTTATACAATGCAATAGGCAACTGCTGCAATAGGCCAGATACTTAATTATATTCTTTACAATTAAATTGACAATCTATTGAAATATTTTTATTATTTTAGCACTGAATAATTCGTGTCAGAATAAATTTTAAGTGTGTGTCGTAGCTTATCTATCTGACTTATTAATTTTGTCGGATTCGCCCGACTAGTTCCGAAGTTAGTTACTTAGTTAATAGAAGCGAATCCGACAAAATTAATAATTATGTGAAGTAAGCCACGATCCGATGCTACTAAGGTGTGTTAAATATATTTATGTGAAATCTAAAGTGTCTATCACATATTCTTAGGTCTTCATATCAAGTATCCACTAGTGCCCCAATCACTCCCCACTCGACTCACACATTGATTTTTTTATTTATCTTTACCTACTAGTTGCCCGCTCTCTGGTCGAAATTCGACCGTAATTCATTCTGTCAAAGGACACATGAACATTGAAATTATGAACGATGACCCTATGACACATTTCAAACATCGTGTCAAAGGCATGTTAGTGTGCATAGAGCAACTAACATTAGTGTGTGTAATGTTTTATTTATTCATTTACTTAATGTATTTTTTATGTATGATTAAAAAAATGTTAACATTCTGCACTTCCGTAATAATTACATTTTTAAAACTTTTTAACTCTATTCATTATATTTTCAAAACAAATTTGTAGTGTAGGTAGAAATAATAGGGAATTTTACTGTTAAAGCAACAAACATGTAATATAAATAACATAATCATACATTATGTTCTTTAATATATGATAATGAATTATGTTTTAAGGCAAACTGTCTCTACTAAATTGGCGCTCTTCTAATACCTAAGACTACATGAATACTTACGTTTATGTAGTTGAAATCGCAGCCAAGCATTAGCTTATATTGAGGAAATAATATTGTACTGTAAGTATTTTAACTCAAATTATAAAAATATACAATTGACTAACAATTCGTTCAAGAAAAAAGATTGCGACAAAGTGGCTTTTACAATAGTTCAACGGAAGTAGCGTTTTCTAGACGTCCTTAAAGGGTTTTGTGATCGCGAATGTGAAACTGAATACGCTGAAACAGACTGTATTGTGCGCTACAATCGTGCTGCGTGTGTAATGCATGTTTGTATGTGCGACGGGTTACACGTCGCTGCGGAAACGAGGTGCGTCGGGCTTCTCCCGTCTGGCCTCACACCCCTGTCCACCCTGTCTGCAAGGCGCCTAGCCCCCTTTGCACCCTGCCCCCTGCTGTAATTCACTCTCACTAACCCACTGCAGCACAGTCAATCATGCATATCGCGCAACCTGTCTAATTCAAGGCAAAGGCGACGTTGTACGCTAATGCAGTTTCGGATGTCATCTAAGTTAGCCTTTTAACTTTTAGTATTTAGTGGCCATTGTTCATTATTATTATGCTTATAGTTAAAAAAAATTTATTCTTTAATATCTACCATATTAAAGAATAAATTTGATTTAAAGCTTTTAAAAAAATTTAAATAAGGAAAACTACTTACCTACCAAACAAATAATTATATGAATGTTTAGTAATTATGTTAGTGATATTAGGTTAAAGAATAGAACTAATAACATTGTTCCGTAACGTTTGCAAATTAAACCTTATTGTTACTTATAAATGAAGCATGTGGTAACATGAAGTCATGAAAAATGTAAAACGTGGAAACCCTTTACAAGTTTAACTGAAACGCCGCATAATCTTTCTTCCTGGGGTTTTTGTTCGCAACACACACTACATCAATCAAAAGCGTCGATGCATTCTGTTTTTAAAATGTGTGCAAGTCGTCGGTGAAAGCGCCGGGGTAGCGGGTAGCGGGTAGCGGCGCGGGGTGAGGGGTGCGGGCGCGGGGTGCGGCAGGGGAAGTGCCCCCATGTCTAGACTGGGTCGGTAGTTTTCCGGGATTCAGTCGGCTTTGACTGCAGTCTGCTCACCCACTCATTGCGCTCTACCTTCAAATGTATACGTACGCGTACGTACGACCGTCTGAGGGCCCTCGTCGCATCAGACGCAGTTTTTGTATTACTTTTCTTTATGTAGCCGGCTACTAGGGTGGAGGAATGAATGCTCTTGTCTGCGGGGAATCTTTAGAGCGTTGGAACAGCAAAGAGTGAAAGAATAGGAAGGAGGCAATTACACAGTCGAGGTAAACAATGTCAGGGACACGTATGTACATATGTTTTTCCAAGTACTCGTACGTTCTCGTTATTTTAATTAGAAGACGATCTAAATAAGGGTGGCTTCGCTCTACACGTGGTACTTGAATGTCTGTGTGACGCTTTATTATAATATGTAGCATAAGAATATATATTCCCTTAATCCCTAGATGACTATGCTAAATAAATTTTAAAATGATTAAGTCCGTTAACGAAAGTGATATAGTTCAAAAATGTTACTGTTTTTTATTCATATTAGGTACATATATTCTATTAGTATGGATCTAGCTAATTACAGAGCAGGGTAGTTTTTAGAATTCAAAAAGCTAGTTACTAGCTTTCATTAATTAATTAATAATTAATTTTCCTCCTAATTGAGCAGGCTTGGAGGGTCTCGGAGTCTATAAATAATTGTATATCTTAATATATATATTTCTTGTGTTCGTGTGTATGTGACTGAACTCCTCCTAAACGGCTTGACCGATTTGGTTGAAATTTTTTGTGTGTCTTCAGGTGGATCCGAGAATGGTTTAGATTCACAATTGGACCCGGTAGGTGGCGTTGCTGTCGATATATCACTAAAACATTTTTTAATTATAAAGCGGTACGAAGTACGCTGGGACCACTAGTAATATATATATTTCTTGTGTGCGTGTGTATGTGACTGAACTCCTCCTAAACGGCTTGACCGATTTGGTTGAAATTTTTTGTGTGTCTTCAGGTGGATCCGAGAATGGTTTAGATTCACAATTGGACCCGGTAGGTGGCGTTGCTGTCGATATATCACTAAAACATTTTTTAATTATAAAGCGGTACGAAGTACGCTGGGACCACTAGTAATTGTATAAGAGTTTTAAGTTCTAATATTGCCCGAACGCTTTCAATGTAACTTAGCGAATTTGTCAGGTGACAATGGAATCATCAAATATTTGATGAGTAGAGATCAGTCAGCAAATCCTTTATCTCAAGCATCTGTGCTATAGTTGTTAAATAAGCCACCTCATAGTATGTGGTGAACGTTGCGAATGGAAATCGGCAGAACCAAAGGCATGATCAAAGCGTTACGGGCCAAGTACCTAAGAAGAGATTTTTATTGATAAATATTGAAAGAAATAAAATAGTCAAGCTCCCAGCCGCAACACGATGAGTCGTTTGGCGGCTAACTCAAACAAGATGGTGGGAAAGAGACAGGCTTCATGGAAAGATTCCACTTATAAGTAATTATTATAATCCTTACGGAAACCTTAGCATCTTGCTTGCGTCGGTGTTCCCACTTGCGTATAATGTGGGAGTCTTCAAGAGGAGAGTGAATAGGCTTTTAATAAGTTAGTGCGACGTACTCGTATCTTCGACTTCATCGCCACTTACCACCAGATGGGATAGTTGTCAAGCATTAACTTATCTCATGTAAAAAAAAAGCAGTGCTCCGGGTTCTTTCGCAACAACTTGACCTGCTAGCGTGGGATTGGAATCGGTATTCTAGACTGCCACAGTATGCTAATCCCTGTAAAAAACATATCCATTAATTAAAGGGTACCCTTTATAGAATTTCGTTCCATATATACTTTAGTAACTATAGTAATGAACCTACCGGATATCTCCTGCTGGAAACTACTGTATCTTGTTCCATGTTTAACAATTCATTGAGTACTTCTAAATAGAAACGTTGCTTCCACTACAAACAATAGGCAGTTTCCTTCTAATAAGCTTTTGTGATACCGATTGTCTATCCATTCCGTGTAAATGAAACCATAGCATATACCTAACAATGCGCTGTGTACATAGTTGTGCACTTTATAATGATTAAAGGCTAATGTTTAAGGATTTAATTAAATTTCTGTCCTTTTAGCTTATTCATTAGGTACAGAAGGAAACAGTAGTAAATATAAAATAGTTATGGCAAGACAATACTGTTGGAGTGTATAAATAGACAATACTTTTACATAATTGGTGAAAGCACACGTATCTATATTATGCAAAAAAAGCAAAGATAAAACATTT
The DNA here is from genome assembly GCA_905404295.2 of Ochlodes sylvanus. NCBI lineage: Eukaryota > Metazoa > Arthropoda > Insecta > Lepidoptera > Hesperiidae > Ochlodes > Ochlodes sylvanus. The sequence goes on along the minus strand of FR990126.1, from coordinate 6,999,906 downwards.
CAATAACCTTTTTCTTCTGGTTGTCAAGCGAATAACATTTCTGATTGTTTGGTAGCTATCGACGAAGTTTATTGCTAAAAATAAAAATTTGAAACTACTTTTGAAGTTCTCATGAGAATGGGGAATGATAAGCTATTTGATTATATTATAGTTTGGAACAGTTGCTACTTCATATGTCAACTGGTAAGTATGTAGTTATCTACTATGGTAAAATAAATCTGATTGCACGTTCAACTAAGTAGTCTAGTTTCTAGAGCCGACTTATAAATCTGTTATAAACTTGACGAACAGGGAGTCTACTTTCAGCTTTTGGACAGCGACACACTACGACGCCTTTAAATGTACAGTTCGTTCCGTAACAAAAATTCAAACAACCATTAAGTATAATAAACGCCATGATTAATAACTTTTTAATTAGGTATCCAAATGACTGCTTGATTCTTATGAATATTTTGAGATAGTCAAATTATGTAATCTGTATTCTGTTATTTTATTTCAAATATCTAATTTACGTGTTGTATAAGACCGACGGATTCACGGATTAGGGGCACAGGCGTCTCGTCAGACGACTCGAAATCTCGACGCTTCAGCTGTTGAAGGCTAAAAATAAATAAAAAATCAAGTGTTAATTTATTCTGGGATCAAATAGTACTTTAGAACTTTTTAAATTGTAATTAGTTGCTACGTGTTGTAACTGTTGTATGTGCACTTAGCAAGCCTCGTCATCCAAGTTCTTTATATAGGCAATGAATTGCTCAAACAGCTCCTGTGCAATACGGTATTGTTTCGAATTTATTGAAAAACCACTTCAATTTTCAACAAAGCAGACCGTGCGCTATTGCGTCAGACGGCGCAAATCCTTTAAATGCTCATCTATTTGACCAAGCTTGCAATTGCTTGGTCTTCCTGATGCAGACGGAACGCCTGCATTACCGAAATAGTGTGGCTAATTGTGTTTCATAACACCGGACTGAAGGGTCGTAGCTAAGGTATATTTAGCGAGCGGGGTTAGCGGCGCGGGGCGGGGGAGCGACGCGGAAGCGTAGGGCGGGCGGAGGGCGATGACCGTGAACATGGGGCGGCATCGATTGAAGCGGCCATACCCTCGCGCAACGGAAAAGTGTACACCGCCACGCGCGTTCTAAGCGCGGCTTTATCTTAATGTATCCTTTTATACAGTAATCAATATTGTATTTCGAGTGCACGCAATACACTTGGGTGATTATCAAGTTGCTCATGATTGTAAACATAACAACATGATAAACATGATTGTAACATATAGGTAAATTATTTTAAACGATAAAAAAATTGTAAACATATTTAATGCAGTGTTTAATGAATAATTATAAATCGTTACGGTATGCGTGAGAATATGTTTTAATTTTCAAATTAGATTTGTTATGCCTAAATAAATATGTCTCGAATCATGATAAAAACGATGAAATTGGTTTTTTAGTTTTAAAGTTATTCTTAATTAGTGCGTTTAAAACATCCAAGTTTAAAACCGCGCTATGTGAAAGGAGACTTATTACGCGTCAGCAGCACAACGATACAAAGTGCTACAACTACATACGTATTACATTATGATATGTATATTAAAATCACATGCTAATAGAATGACGTTTGCCAATGACGTACACATCATAACAAAGTTGATTGAAACATTTTGGAGTGCGATTAAATAAATTATTATTTTTACTCGTAACATATTTACCAGGAATCGAAAGTTAGGACTTGGTTCGAAAACCTGCATACCTAAATTAATGATCTGAGATGATTGGTATATGTAGTACTAACTGTAGAGTTATAATATACGAGTATGTGCTCGTCGTAGTTATAAGTTTCGTTCGCCGTTTCTTCTCTTCGATAATCTTATTAATATTATAAAATGTGAAAGTTCGTATGGATGTCCGAATGTTTGTTATTCTTTCACGCAAAAACTACCAAATGGATTTTGATGAAACTTTACAATAAAATAGCTTACACATCAGAAAAACACATAGGATAATTTATAAAGATATAGTGTGAATCATCCAAAATATATAACTAAATCTTTGCAAACCGAAGGAATAAGTTTCCCGAAGCGAAGCGAGGGCAGGTCGCTAGTAATATATACGAATGGCTTATCAGGCCGATTTGCTATTATATTGTTTGTTTTATTATGGATAAAATCAACGCAAAAAGACGTCTGTGGGTCCGTTATAAATTTTGAACTATACAAAAGTGGTCTCCTATTCTCGGCTTATGATAATCTATCTATCTATATATAGAAATTTCTTGCATTACTGAGTGACTGACAGACAACGCATAGCTACTGAACGCAAGAAGCTGAAATTTAGCATGTATGTTCCTTGGGGAGTGTAGGGGAGCACTAAGAGAGGGTTTTTATAAATTCCCCCCCGAAGGGGATAAACTTTTTGGAAATTAGCGGGCCTAGCCGCGGGGGAATGCTCGTTTCTTTATAATTTTAATGTCTTAAAGTCAAACATTTACTTTTACTAAATTATTGCACTGTATCTTCCAGCGCTGAATGACCACCTATCAACAGGTAGATTTGTTATGATGCATTAATATCGTAAGTAAAAATTTTATTATTCTATTTCTATCGCCTAATATGCCGTAGTAAAATTTGTTAATTTATGACAACATTGACAGAATGTGTAGTAGCAAATACAGGTATTCCATAATTATAGTAAAACATATTCACCGCTTACAACTTCCAAAAGTGGGGTGTTCATTCCATGTTAATTTAATCTCCACGCATCAACCACTATAACTGTTACGTTAGTGTACGGTTGTCTGTGTACGGTAGTAACGGGACGCGGAAGGCGCTCGCGGGCGGTGTACGCACTTCCTAGTGCAGTATTGATCGGCGGCCGTGACTCCGCCGCCCTTGCCCGACATTCAACCGCCCCGTCCCACTGTCGCTGCCGCCCGCTGCCACTGCACGCGGTATCTACCCACTACCCATCTCGCTGTCTATACAGAATTAGTTTGGCTCGAGTGCCCGCCGTTTAATTGATGTTCGAATGCTTCTTACAGTTTTTCGCAGCACTAAAATTTGTTTTCAAAAGATTCAATACTTTATCAGCATGGGTAGAAAGTTTTTGACGCGTTGTTAACCAGATAGGGAGTGGCATCGCTGCTTCTTTTTTCCAATGCGCTTATTTTAGAAATAATAAATAGGTATAACGTCCATCTAATTTACAAGTAGACGGCGTTACAAGGGAGCTGCAAGGATATTCCGGGCTTGATGGATGGATTCGTCTAACACAAAACCAAGTAGCCCATCTGCTCATGTGCCAGCTATGTACATAAAAAGTTTCGGTACAGCGCCAGCGATCGGTTAGTGTATTGGAAATATGTTTGTTTAGTAACAACGCGAAAAGGTGAGTGATGAAAGACGTGAGTACGTAGGAGTGTTTTTGCATTGACAATGATCGTAATAAACGAATATACTACTTATGTAATACTAAATATATTGACTTTTATATTAACGCACGTCGAAATCATGACTAATATAATTTTCAGTTATTTTCTTGTAAACACGATACACGGAAATTGACGACGACCGTGAAAAACATCTGTTGAAGTTATTTCACTGTATAACTAAATTAAATACATTTCGTGTAGTTCTGATAACCTCGGTTGCTATGTGTTTAATTCATTCTTGAGATCCAATAAATGTGGACATGTTGATACAAGAAATAGCTAGACAAAAAAGCGTAATTGAAAAAAAGCGTAATTGACATATCCACGCAAAAAAGCGGAAACGTTGTAACCCACACCTGTCACATTTTTATTAAAGATTCCAAATAAAAAAAACTGCGTGAATAGTCCAAGTCCCTTGGCTCAACGACCTATTTTGTACAGCGCTGAAAAAACGCTATTTTCATACATTATCTTCTGAAATCTCAAAAGTTTATCCGCTTTTTGTGGGCGTTTCTGCTTTTTACCCTTTTTTCTTAATTATCCGTTTAAAATTCCGAACTATCGTGTTAAGTTTTATTTTAATTGTCCTGTCTTAAGCAGACAAGAAGGTAGAGATTTAGGTGGTTACTACATATTATATTTTTGGATTTGGTTGCAGATTTCTACATTTTCTTTTCACCCTCTAAAATAACGATACACCGTACCATTCCTTAAGATATTAAAGCGAAGGGGTGTGCGCCCTAAGGATTGTCTATACTGTACGCATGCACATAGATATGCGCGATCCTTTCACCCTCGTGACCAAAGCACCCCAGTAACTTTAATTCCGTTATTACGTCGAAGGGTATGGGCAAAGAGGGCTGACTCAAATTTAACTTCCCCTGACATTTTACGAAAGGAAATAAGAACGAGTAGTATTTTAAGTGTGCTGTTTCATACAGAGAAGATGAATATTAGCATTTAATTAATTCAAAAATAAATGCTTATTCGTATTATGTATGACGTATGGAGCTTGTACGTAACCAATAATAAACACTTTCAAAAAACAAAAGAAAAAAGAAAGTTGCTTATTTTTATGTATATTACTGATATTTAATTGACAAATTAAATTTATTTGTCGGGTCGTATGTGTCAGTATTGTGTAAGCGTTTATTTATTTTTAATGAAAGTAATCTCAGAAATCTTATCCGTCTATTTATTATCTATCATTGTATTAACATAAATGACGCAGGCACTATAAGTAGGTACTAAAGGTTATTGATTTATAAATTAATTTATAATAAGTAAATAAAATACAAAATTGTAACTTCCTCCAAATACAAAATACATAATATGTGCTTACATACTATGTATTTTGTCTCGTCGCCTATAAATGTTTCTTAGCAATGAACACGTGGATTAGAGAACACATATTAAAACTCCGTTGTTTTCGACCTAATCTACAGATTATGCTCTAGGTTGTATCACGAAGAGACCCGTAGTATCCTGGCATGTTGCTTTAATGGTGCACTCAAGAGGTTAAGCCTGCAGACTCTATATAATTCCAAATATTTCCGTAGACACCTCGATTTGGTAAAGTATTAAATTATATATAATGGTTCCTACACACTCATATTACTCCAATACCCTTTTGAGAGTTAGTAGTACACATACGAGTAGGTATTGGATAAGAGACACCCGGGAGGAATATCATCTTAATCATGGATATTGCCTATGTCGGCGTGGGATCGATCCTGGAACACCGCTCGGCAGGTAAGGTCACTGTACAGCTACGCTACAAGGTCGTTTGCTATTACATCTTCGTTTAAAAATAATCGTTACTTCATACTTTACTTTTAATCTTTTCATGAACTGAGAGCAAAAACCGACATTATGGTTCTTTCCTCTTCTCTCTTGGCCGAAAACCGATGATACCTTCAGTCTAACTGTGTATGGGGATAAAGGTGACTTCTTAGCATCAGGTAGCACGTTTCTTGTCTGATCGTTCGACGGTTAATAAATTATAATATAAATTAAAAAATTGGGGTTCAAGGGAGTATAGGGCCTGAAGGGCTATAGCGAACGATCTCTCCTGTAAGAGGTCACTGGGAAATGTACCACCCAGTTTAATCCGTGGTAGGGATTTCATGGGACCACTATCTTCCCAAAATTTACCGTGAAATGTTTTTTGAAGTGATTCGGTCGCAGTGTTGGAGAACTAGAGATAATGCTGTGACCCGATTATTTTTGGCCGACAACGCATCGGTGACACTTTGCGTTACTGATATCTATAGACTACAATGACCACTTACCATCATGGACCGAAGGCTGCTAATTTATAAAAGCTTCAATTGCATGTCAATTCAGTGTCATTGTCAGGGACGATGACGTCAGTGATTGTGTCAGAATAGTTTGACCATTAGATAATTATACCGAATGTGACCGTGACCGACGTTGGACCCGACGCATTTATAAATTAGGAGACATGGGCCCCAGGTGGTTCATGCGCTCGTTTGTCGGCAATTTACATAAAAAACGAAACAGATTCGCCGCTTCCTTATTGGCAGCGTGTGGATGATGCCTTTGATGTTACGAAGGTCTGAGGAGAGAGAGCCGTGAACATTTTTCGTCACAAACGGTTATTGATATAAAAAAGAAAGTAGTTTCTACTTTCATTGTAGTTTCCCATCAATTCCACGTCAGTTATTTATATAGTGAGAAGGCCTAGCTAGAGTATACACCACCACGTTTCTTTAGTGCCGATTGAAGGAGTTCTGACACCTTGCATTTTTACAGTTATTACGTAATACTACGTAAGACCTATATTAAGTATATTATAATTATGTAGGTGTCTACTGAGGAATTTTTCATATCCTCCGCTATGTGTATTGACAATATAATATATCAGTCATTTATTAAAAAGAGTAAACAATCATAAACAGATGTAAGTTACGTCATATTGTGTCCAAAGTGTGTGAAATCATAAAATTACAACACTTTTATAAACACCTGAATATCAGAAAACACTATAAAGACGAGTCTAACATTTTAAAAATAAAATAAAGATAAAGTATAATAAACGTTCGAATTATTAATATAAAATAATAATAATAATATATTTCTTTCTATCACATTATATTTAACTAAAAACAAAAAATGTTTATGAAGGCAATTTTGAGACAAACGAGTTTGTTAACTGTTATTAATTATGCTCAGTAACGTCGAAAGAAGGTATTTTAAATCATAAATGATATTGTTTATAATTGTGTATGGTACGAAAATTGTTCATTCAGCAGTATTTTTGCCTGACGAACATTACGATATTATAGTTGCGTATGTTTAGTGGCATTGAGAACTAATAATAATAGGTGAACTTGACATTGAGAGCAGAGGCTCGTCATCGTAACGAGACGCTCCATCTCTACCGCACGATGCTGGAATGTTAAGGTAGGAAAAGGACAGATAAGGAATCTTACTGTGTACGCCACTGTTTGTAGGTCAGTCGTGTATTTGTTCCGGACGATAGTCAGAAAGTCAATTGGAGGTTATACGCGGTTATTTATTTATACTTGAATTAATTATGAGTGCATAGAATGAGGAAGATGTTCCTAGAGACCTTGCAAATATGCCACTTGTACTAGCTATTGTGTACGAACTTACCGAGAAAAACCAACTGCTTGAACTATTATTTTCCACATAAATGTACGTAGGTATATTTTACTTATTGACAAAGACAATAATCGGTTTAGTTGTTTAGAATAATTAACTATAGAATTGCGCAGCATCATAGGAAGAAACCAAGTTTTGAAGCTTATTCGCGTATTTTTAGTAAGTACTTACCTAAATAATTTATTTGTTGTTATGAAACTATTATGTAATTGGAAATATATTTATGCATTTTACAGTCTACCCTAAAACGTTAAAAAACTTAAACATAATTATAAAAACATTTATGAGGGTTTTAGTATCTACCTATGTATGTATTTAAATTTCAATTTATCTACTGTTGGTTCTAATTAAATCAACGCGCGTCTGTGGGTAACATTAACTATGAATCTGTCATGTTCATAATATTCTTACAAAAACAGACGCCAAAATTAAGAAGATGGAAAAGCGGTCTCTAGTAGCATTTTCGCGAATTTCATTGCTACCTACAAGCCTTGAAGGCTACGTAGTTCAGGAAAATGCCACTAGATGGCTCCGTTCTCTGTTACCTTCACTCGAAACTTTAAGTGTTTTGTGTAAGATGGAGCCACATGTAAGGTACAGCGAAATAGTATCAAACTTGTATCAAACATTATGTAAGTAATTGGACTTTGTAGTTTATACATTAAGTATACATTTTTCTTCCGAATATGTATTTATGCGAAAACTTCCTTTTGCAGTTAGATTTAATAATAAATCTAAATGTATAAAAGTAAAAAATCTTTTTTAAAATCAACCTTTTATTTAAATGAGCTAAAATTCATAATAAAACTTCTCCTTTAAATGTTTTACTATCAAATATACTTAAATATTTTTTATTTTTAGTTATCGCTGGACAGGCATTAGTATTTTACGAAAGCATCAAAATCTTTAGAAGTTCGCCATATTGGATTAAGAATGACGTCCCTTTATTTTTTGAGTTATTCTCAATAAGCTCTTTTATTTGAATAACTAGTCCGCCATCTTGTATGTTCGCTATGTTGCATTTAAAATAACGTCACATAGCTAATCATGCATTGTCATCCAAACTAAACTATACAAAATTTCAACTCAATCGGTTGACTATAACTGCTCAAAATTCAGTTGCAAGATTCCAGGCGAACATATATAGTTACATACATACATACCTACATTGCAAGTTAAGTAAAATAAAATTATTTTAAAAAATCTTAACTCCATCATAGATCAAAATTTTATATTTGTTGGGTACTGTACGGTACATTGATTTAGAACATTTTCAAATAACGTTAATTTTTATTATAAAGTAATATGTACCTATTTATTTTGTTTGATTCATTTATTTATTCAATAATTTATTACACACAGGTCCTCACTTCTTATCTATAAAGTTACTATTTATATACTAAATAAATACATTTTAAATGTACATTTTTCCCATCTGGTTCAAGCTTTGTTTAGCTTTTTGACCTCAATCGAGTGTTATACAAGTGACACACAAAAACTAACAATAACTTTAATGTAATATAACTTAATAATAATTTCAATATAATACGAATAATGACTGGCTGGCGAAATTTGATATAAATAAAATCATTAAAATTACGTGACATAAATAGGTACGTATTAGGGTTGAAAATTAGGTTTTGTAACAAAAAGAGTTTAAATTTTCGTGGCGTACCAATTAAATTATACCAAATTGTAAGTTAATAATAACGGCTGGTCGATATGAATTACCGACCAATCTAACCAATCTACCTTATGTCACTTGCAGAACTACGATCTAGTCTAAGATTATTATAACGGAGATATACTGCAGTAACCACTTCATACTAGATACATAGCAAGATGACTGCTATTACATATATTACATATTGAACTAATTTTATTGGTGTACCACTATTAACAAGTAGCAGCCCTACATAGTGGCCTCGCGAGTGACGGTGACGCACGCAAGCCTCACGCGGTCGTCGCTCCCCGTTACAGAAAAAATGACGTTCTTGACTCACTTTGTTTATTACACACTCACCCACGTTTACGTCACTCCTTATATATGTTAATCCGTATCTTTTACGCACGTGTTCGGTTCCGCACGTAAATTATAAGATAAACAGAAAACTAAAACATCAGAGTGAATGCACGCGTGTTTACAAATTGATGCAACTTTATCTCGGGGAAGTTAATTCCGAATGGTATCATTCGCATACCATCGAATGGTATTTAATAAATACCTATAAGTTAATTTTGATTATTTTATTTTGTATGTAATAATTAAGTTATTTTTAAAGCTATATGTAATTTTTCTTTTTGTACATTACAGGAGATAAGGTAAACCTAAGTTTTTTTAAACCGCTTCGTTAAATACATAGTTCTATGAACATATTTCCGGAAAGTTACATTACATACAAATATAATCTGAACGTGAATAAAATATTTTAACGATGAAAAACAAAAGCGGGAAATTAATTTTTCTTATATACATAGTTCCGCTACTCGACGCGAGATGGCGCTGGTAGTTAACGGTTTTATGAACAGAGTTGGTAGTGACGTATTTCGGAGCAATTTATGTAGCATTTTATAAAAAGAATATAATGAATTAAAATATTTGAAAATTCATTTTAAATAAATATTTTTTTAGAAAGGCATGACCGATTTCTAAATATGCCAGCGTGACGTCGTTGAGGATAAATATGATTTTCAATGGCCTGGTACCCACCTACCTACATGTGATGCATATCCGCTTGCTACGTTTATATCAATGAAATAAATGTTTATTTCCGGTCCTTCATTATGTTACATCACCCACATGTATACGATTGGTAATAAAATATATGTAATACACATATTATTCTAACTTTACATGGAGATAAATATACTTGAATGTACGTTCACCTTATTTTTTGCATTTACTTTAAATGGTCCAACAACATTAAAACAAAATAGGTTTATTACCATTATCATGCATACAAATTGCGATGTTAAACAATTTACCTACAGTTCGATCGAGCGGTAAAACTGCGACGCTAATAATCCGAGAGACCTTCGCGCATAATATCGATATGATAGCAATGTAATAAAATAAAACAGTTTGTCGGAGAAGGGCGGGCGATATCGTAATTGTGGGCAACGTCGACGATAGCGGAGTTGCAACCTTGCAGAGTTTGTTGCTCCGGGGCGGGGCGGGGCGCGCGGCGGGGCCCCGGGCACTCCGGGCTCCGGGCAGGCCGCTAACCTCCAGCACGCTCCTGACATGCTACGATAGGCTACGATGCATTAACTACGAGTACTACTGCCACGATTCATACTCTAGTAATTCGAGGTTTATGCATTTTTATATCCTCTCCTGCACTCTGTCTTTTCTTTTTTATTACTTGTGGGCGCTTAATAGTAAACTGGGGCAACTGTTGTTATTGCTTGTCGCAGTTATAAAATTAGAAAGTAACGCAACTAAAACTTTGGTGCATTATGTCAGAGGATAAAATATAAATGTTATGGTACTAAAATTATGATTACTAGTAAAATAAAGGAGGTAATAGGTACATACTTCTTTCCAATTTAAAAATTAACTTTCCGCAACAGCTTTACAAGTGATTATACAAGTTATTAAACTTAGTTAAGTTTTAGTTTAATACAGAAAAAATACTGTTTACTTAATTTGTGTTTATTCTAATTTTCATTTTAATATATTTATAAGGAAAATAAGCATCGGAACACACTCGTAAAAGGCCATCAGAACTTATTGAACGGCTTAAAACTTTGCTTCTATCCCCAGAAGCGGGGTTAAGCACCTACACAACGCTATCTAGGGACTTAAAAACTATTGACTCTTTGTTACGTTTGATATTTCTAGTATTGTGACTATTGTGAATCATCTGGTACTAGAAAACGTTCAATAGGCTTCAATTCTACCAAAGGTTCGATTAGTTATCAGTTCAACAACATAATTAGATAACTATTTAACTATCGAGCATCGGCTGCTCTTAATGCAGTTTATCGTTCCAGTTATAGGTTGTTTACACTCAATGCACCTCGTGCACACACAACGGAACAACGGTTCTAAACAGCCGGATTTCCCAAATACAGCTTTGTTTTGTTAATTATTTCTCAACCTCTGTATTGGATGTTTCCCTTCTGATAACCCACTTACATGTTGATGGATAATGTTTTAACGATTTTGTAGGAATTGAAACCATCATACATTTTATTATTGTATTAAGAAGGTAAGAAACGCTTTCATGCCTACTTGTGTCTTCAAAATACAGTATTGTAAAATTTCTGCCTAAACTATTAAGTAGTATTTAGTCTCGTGTAATTAAGACGCCCAGCACTTTATAGACTGAGAATTGAGAACTTAGGATTTTAAGACTTCAGAATTCGTAGAAGGTAATTTACTGGTTTGAAGTATTTATTGTAAAGATACCTACATATGTAGTGTAAGTCTAACTGTTAGAATGTTAATTTGATGTAACTTATGAACAACTTATCTTTTGTCGAAATCAGTGAACCTAACAATAAAATCTGATGGCTGGCGTTGTAGTTAAGTGGTTAACTAATTCTGTTTTAACTGTTTAATTTTCTGAACAACGTTTACTGAACCATCGTGTCTATAAATATGTTTAAATTTATAATTGTATTATTGTAACATCTGGTTACTCGGTCACTATAAAACCAATGTTAGTGGAAACCACATTTGTCCAACCTGCCTGAGTCATAAACATACAGCGTTGTTCTAATTATAACAAGAACCGTACAGTTATGAAGATTGTTCCATCTGTACGTGCCACATCCGTTTACGCATAACTACGATGTGACCCATATACAAAAACAATAGAATTATTCATGTCGCTTGACGCTCCAGCAGTCTTTGTCACCGACTGTGGAAAAATATATGGAATCATGAAACTGATAAAACAAGGGCTGTCTTTCATATTTATGTACGCATTGACTCCTTGATAATGAGGTACGAGTACCTATTTGTAGACGCTTGGAAGTGGGGTAATGTAAATAATGTTTCGAGAAATTTTGAAATGTGCCTTACAAGAAATTTCGTGTCACAATCGAAATATACGAGCCCACTGGGCCAACGCGATGGAGTAACATCAATTCAAGAGATCCGATCCCATTACAAAATATATTTACAAACAATTTCACAACCAACTTATTTATGTCCACATTTACCTCAAAATAAATCGGAACGATGGAAAAATTTCCTCTCGTTCCCTTTATAGTAAAGTTTGACTGACCTATTTTTGCGCCATACCACCAAGCGGTTGTATAAATCGTGTCGCATTTAATATTAAGCAAACTCTTTTATCGGTGTTTTTTTTTAAATAATAAGAATTGTTTTTATATAATCTTTTCTATTTCTTTGCTTATAATATGTTAAAGCTTCACTACAATCTCATCTGAAGATGTCTCATCATCTCATCTGAATCTTCATCATGTTGAAGTCTTGGATGGTGAAGCGAACTGATGTTCATTGTTCACTCTAGACTTGCTGACATTCACGTTACTTTTGTTCTAAGATACACACATAAGGCTCCTTCTAACATATTGTGTTGGCATTTGGCATGAATATCGTGCAGTTTTCCGACGTGCAGATACCAATTGTAGTGACAGTATGGCCGGATCTCACGAGGACGATAATTGCGAAGGTCGTGTCGCAGCTGGATCTAGCGTCACACGCTCAACTCCTTCGTGTCATATCAATATGTACTTACTTACTGACGATATACTGTCCAGGTCGCACGCAAACAGATTTCCTTTCTAATCCATTAGCAATAAGGTGTAATTTCAATCGTAGAGCGTAGCGGTCGGTGGCCTTACCTCGTTAGAGTTCATGCACCCGTGCGAAACTAGGGCACGTACCTCGTGCGCCCCCCTCCACCTGCGCTGCCCCCTCGTTGTCCCGTTACCGCTACTAGCTTTCATTGAATTTTTACTATTACACGACTCGATAATCTTATTATTGTATTCGGGAAGAAAAACGTCAACTCTAAGTGATGAATTCCCTGGTTTATCAGGTGTGCTCACGGACGATGTCCTCAATTAGCTTCAAATTGCATATTATATTCTTTGTTTGTTGATTCGTCGCTGTAATAATTACAACAGAATTTTCGTTATGCTCTCTAAGCTTAAAAATCCCTTATACAATAATAATTTTGATATCAGTTATCATATCCAATGGCACTAATGGCTCTTTTAACATATGCATTTATGTACGAGTTCTAATCCGTGACGCAACTGCGGTTGTATTTATTCACGGCTCGAAGAGAAAAGCTGTCACCATGGAGTCCAGTGAACCAGTATTGCGCTGGTAGTTGCGCAAGCGCCGGCGAGAAAGTGCTAGTAAAAGTTGACGCAACGAGCGTCACGCCGTTCGCTGCCACGTCACACGCACACCAGCACATCCCGTATGTGTGGTTGTCACTAGAACGTGTCATGCATTGACGACACTCGATTACAATTGAACGTTATACAATACTTCTAATAATAAAGGCGTTACTATACGTTACACTAGATTCGGCGTAGGAGTGGGCGATAGTTTCAAACGGAGTAGACAAGCGGCCAAGTGAGATTCTGTCACCTCCTAAAGTTCCCAACCAATTCAAATGTCGTCTGCCCTTTCATAAGATGCATTTATATTCATTGACGTTTTCCGGCCTCAATATCGTGTACCATTGTGCGTGATGCTTCACTCTAGGCATTTATTTGGAGTTTGAGTTTAAAATTCTATAAAGGACGTGAAAACAGCACAGCCTTGCGGATTGCGACAGTTTTGAGTTGCTAAAACTGAGATCGGGAGAAAAACTGCATGTTCCCATACAAACAAATAAATGAATAGTACCACAAGTGACAGGCGTCAGAAAACTTGAAGGCTGAAATTCGCCTTTTACTTTTTATATCACCTTTAAAAACTTATTTTTGTTTTTTATGATGTAGAGAGTGATATTAAAAGCGCATAACATTTTGGCGGTTAAAGTGGTTTATGAATGTCTCCGAAAAAAACTGTAATAGCTCAAGGGGTAAAACCTAAGCTCGACAAAATGTATTATACCACCTTTTTATTTTTGGTCGTTTTAATGGCCATTACCAGGCCCTACTCAAGACTACTTAATGAGTACCGAATCTTTAGATACAGAATAGGCCGTGTATGTTATTGTATCGACATTACCTTCTATTTTCTCATAAAAGGTAAAGACTTTAGATCCAGGGTGTGTGCATTGTACGGCGATTAACATAATCATCGCTTTCAGTAAAATAAGTACATTATTATACGTAACATTAGTAGGATGTATTTACTCCATATTTTCACCAGTCTCGCCACCGTTTATGTAAATGGTTCATTGCTTTCCCTTGAATGAAAGTCATTACAAAAGAAATATTTATAATATTATGTAATATGATACGTTACGAGGCAAGAGACACTAAATATTATGTTTTTATTTGGTATTTGTGTCTTATTTTCTGCTTGTCCGAAAAATCAAACGCGGGTTTTAATTTACTAGACTCTAGTTAATTAAAACCCGCGTTTGAATTTTCGGATTTATGTATATAGATACCTGTGTAAAATAAAATTTACATCCCGCATTTTGAATTATATGCGACCCACTTTAAATAATGTGATATAATTAAATAAATATTTGCTAGCGAGTCCTTACCCATATATACCTATAACAAACTCATGGTCGGGAAACTGTGAAAATTAATAACTAAGACGGCGATAATACTTATGTTAGCACCTTGAAACTATTGACACGCCGCTGTTTGTTGACCTTCGATTGGTAAGACACATAACACCATTGGATAAGTAGATACTCAATAGCAAAACTTCATCGTCATAGTTAACCTCCACTTCTATAGAATAATAGCGTCAAATGTGACACTTCTTGAGGTCAAATAAACTGTTTCATATTTAGAATTGTAACATTGTCTTCATTCTTTAATCACACAATTAGCACTGGCTTAATTTTTGTTTTCCTATTGTGTAGTGTGTACACCTTTCATTTGAATAAATTGGGACGTAGGGATCCTCGATCTCTTGTAAAACTCAAACCCTCGCCTGTCATAATGACAACAAACCCATTGGCCTAAATAAAGACACATTTAGTCTAATCTGTGAAAGTCATATCTGGAGTAAGTAATTTCCAAAGTGGAGGGTTGTGGGGGGAGCGGAGTGCGCGGGGAGCGGGCGCTGTGGCGACAGAAATAGGGCGCGGAGGACAGAGCAAGGCTGCCCTGGTTGCCGTTCGTCGACCCAGGCCCGTACCTACCGACACATAGCTACGCAGCTAGCCGCGTAGCCGTGCGAGTGCGCGTGTCTGTGTGCGTGCAAGCCGAGCTAACACTACAAAACTGTAGCAATTTGCTTCAGACATCCTAAAGAGTAGTTACTGTCCAATTTACGATCCAAATAGTTAAGCTCCTAATTATAAGATATATTTTAGGTTTCTTTCTTAAAAATAATTATTTGAAGGAAATATAGGTATATTATTAACATTTAAATAAAATACAAGGTTAGAATAAAATAAAGAAACCTATTTTATTCTAACTTATTAAAGTTTCATTGTAATAATAACTTTCACTCATGAATAAAAGAGCGCCATCTGTCGCAGAGTAGGCTAACTAAAAGTTCTTACTGAGAAACGCTTCGTTGCCGAGCCGTCCCCCCACCGCTCTCCCTGCGATAAGGGCACGAGTTCGTTGCCCCGATAGAGGCTGACCTCAAAAACGAGGACACTGCAAAATTAGGACGATGACAACGTAACGACTCGAACGCCAGCATATCGCAAACAACTTTCAACTTTGGCCACAAGGCTTATGATCGGTAATGCCCCGCTCGGTATTATTGAACTCCATATATTTGATCAATTAGGCAAATATGCTGAGTCTGACAGCAGTGAGCTAGCTTCAAGTGTTTCACTATAAGATAATAATAGGTTCAGGTTTGCGCTAAACCTGTAACTGTCGTAAACCTGTAGGGTTATTCCACAAGTAGAAACTGCTTTTTTGAGTTAAAATTGTGTTCAATGTTCAATATCCAACATTTGTATCGTTTAATTTTTTGACTTATGATATTAGGATATTATTCATTTTTATTTAATCACGAGGGCTCAGCTGCCGTGCTTATAGATAGCTCTACTCTAAGCAGTGACTTCGGCAAGTTCGGCACACTATGGGAAAAGATTGCATCATGAAATTGAACGAAAAAAAAACAAAACTTGATTACATTATGACTGCATTTTAGTATTAACGATCGATGCACCTTGACAATATGAATTTAAATCCGTTTCAGACGTACAAGGACATCTTGTATTGTCATTTAAATTATTAATTTTATCACAGTTTGTAATACGAGTGGAACTAAGTGAACGTTCCAGCAGGTTTTACTATTCAGCTTTGTGATTTGATTTGAAGGTTGTGGATGCTAGCTCTCACTGAGTGACGAGTCATTAGAACAGTCCGCAAGAAGCGATTCAGCTGTGACGATTTCAAATCGGTCGATCTGGTTTGAGATTGTTTGATGTTCATGTAGTATCTCTGTTCCTATTAAAACAGAAAGGCTAATGTTTGAATGCAGCCTTAGTTAGATACTTTTTAATTTTTATTTCTAAACGCGCTCTAAGCCGCAGATGAATGTTATTATTGCGATATATTTTTGGATGTGCCTATCCAACCCAACGAACCAACCAACAGTTTTTTATTGGATAATTATTTATTTATTTCACTCTTTATTCAAAAACCTAAAGCTAGGAATTAATATGGGCGGACTTAATGCCTAATGGCATTCTCTACCAATCAACCTCTCTCTCCAACCAAGAACTTATATCTAATCTAATCTATTAATGTAAGTTACGTGCAACTTAATTAATTTATTAATGTTTTCATTACAGGTAAGTTCTACTGACATTGTTTACAAAAATACGAGCATATCGTATACGTAAGTTAAAGTATTTTATGGTAAGGTAAGGTTAAGATAACATATTTTTCGGGAATAAGTAAAGAGAATCATTTTCAATTAAGACAAACAACACCACACTATAATTTATTGAGTAACAATTACATATTTAAGACACAAGAACACATTTTTATAATCTATCAGTAAGCTATGCTTGGATGCTAAGCAAAATACCTATATTAAAAGGGGCAGCTAAACTCTTTTTTTATAGTGAAAATCTTCAAACAGAATGTGTTAAGATTATTTTTTAATTGATAGTAAGAGCTTCACAAAAATGTTTTAACAATCAACTTTGAAATATGTTTTCGGTTGTCTATTTGCGAACAGACAGAAAAAACCCGCGTAAGGTTTCTTAGATTTAGAAATTTTATGACTTTCAAAAGTAAAAATAATCCCCCTAACATCCAGACAAAACTGACTCTTGGTAATCAAGAACTTTGTTAATTAAAACAATCATACAATTCGTTGTCGTCATCACAATTAATTGATTGATGAATGAGTTAACCGACTTCACTTCTGCAGCTTTGAGGTTGCGTAATTAAGAGTTATCACCTCGGGATTAAATTGATGTTGTCATCACAGACCATAACTGTCCCATTGCTGGGCTTGGATCATTGCGATACATTGTGAGGCGATGAAGGATCATAGGCCACGACGCGTCACACACTTGTGATTGTGAAGTACATGATTTTCTCTGGCATAATGTTTTCCTGTCAATATTCAATCTAAATAATCCATTTGTAATACCCATTTTCACGCCTTCAGGTACCTTTCAAAAACTTGAAAAAGGTTTGAATTTCATGCAGGACATAGATATTCAAACAATAAGCCGTTACTGTATGACAATCGCCAATCAAATCAAACTAATTGTATAATTTTGAATCGGGATTAGTATAAATCTAAAATCCGATTGCATTCGTATGCGATAACGTATGCACGGGAAAATAAGTGTAGGATGCAATGAACACTGGGAGCCGAGGCTAAATATAACGCGGTCGTCGTACTGTAAGTAGGTCGCTCCCTGTGCCCGCCACCGCCATCGCCGCTCCGCTACCACCCTCCGCCGAGTGTTACCAACTTTGTACCAGTAACACCTATCAATACTAGGATTAACGTATTACTTCATTTGAAATATCACTTGCCCTGAATACTTGTTCTCGTTTTGAATTATTAACCTCTAGCACAATTCATTAACCACGTTTTAGTAATTGCTTCAACCAGTCTGTTTGAACATTTGAACTGTATTGATTTCAAATCTTTTCTAATATAATATAATTCAAAATTTGATAATGGAATATTACCAAATTGAAATATTGACTAAGGAATAATGTGAATTAATTTAATGTGACAATCGATTTTTACATTTTTTCAACAAGAGTTAGTATTGAATATTTTAGTCTTGACTCTGACGCTGTAAGGAGTCTGCGAGTCCATACATCTGAGTCCAAACCAACCTACCCGTCTCTGTACTCGTGGCGTACTCTGCTGAACAACGGAAGAACCTACCACCAGTTTAGCGACCGTGGTGTTAGAGCTTTTACCGTCTGGCTAGCTATCATCCCCCTGCTAAAATCGTCTTTGTAATGTTTTTTACATGTGTCGGTGGAGCCACCCTCATGTTCGAAAGCCAGAAATAACCTAACTGCTATTTTTTCCTATTTTAGTCGGCAACGCTTTTAGGATTCTTTTGGTGGAGAGTGCGCGCACGGAGGACTTTAGTCGCCGTGACTGTTTCGTCGCTCTTATCAAGTCCTTGGATATGTATTGGGTGCGCGCACGTTACGACGCGACAACTGGGTGACTTTTATGTACGCCGACCGGCGTCGGTGACAAAATTGTCAATTTCCATTCACATAACCGGATAGCGCAATGGTTAACATGCCAGATCGTCGTTCCAATGACGCTTCCATATCAAAAAAGTTTTGTCACTGTCGCCCTCGTGAGCGCACCCCACTTTAGAAACGCGACGCGACGAAGACAAAAACTTTTATGTCAGGCGGACAAAAGTCCCCCGTGCGCGCACTCTCTAACTGATGTGTGGTGGTTGTTCTACTCCTTTGTTGGCTATATTTAAATAAAAAACGGGACAACCCTACGTGTATTATTTATTAGTCTGTGGCTAGAGGTGACGTTTATTATAATTATGTTTTCAGCGGAAAAATATCACAAAAAACAAATTTGTACCTTTTATGTTGTAAATAATAAACACAAGCATTATTTATAGTTATCTTTTAATTTCATCACCCAAATGCTAAATGCATAATATAATGGATTAATGGTACCTAATGTGTATAAAATAATTAAATTTACAATTATTTATATTTTTTATCTATATATTAATAATCTGTTTATTATCTTTAGGTACTACTTTTATTTTATTATTGTTTTTTGTGTGTACCGGCAAACAATGGCAATTTGAAATGGGACTAATTACTATTGCGAGTACCTATATGACTACTGGTCATAATTTGAAGTACGCTCACCTATGTGGCTACCGTCACTCATACACATCAATAATTACTTAAATGCATCTACGACGCGTTGCCAACTGCTAAGAAGTGTAGGACCTCCATTATTTTGGATTTTATCTTATAAGAAAGGCCGAAGCAGGCCGGGCATCATATTTTTATAGGCTGAATTTATTATATATATTGTTTCAAATTTAGAAACTTAAAAAATAATAATCTAAAGTTGCAAAGTTATCTGGTAAAATATGACCTTTGGCGTATTTAGACAACAACTAACAAATAACAGTACAGTATGCTGAACGTAATTATACTGAACTGTTTTTGTGTATACTCTGCCTATAGTTTCCATGTATCTGTAACTGTCTACTGTACATTTAATTTTCAAGTTTGTTGATGCCATCCTTCAGCTACAATGATTGTTGCGATATTCATCTTGAAAAAGTAGATCCCTGCAATATCTAGTTCATCTTTACGTTGGGGCAAAGATAAACTACATACTTCGTTTCAAACAGTTACTTTACATTCTTGTTTAATAAGTTTTACGAAATCTTTAAAAGTAGAGTAAACCGAGTCTCTAACTGGCGCTCGGCGTTAACAGATTTAGTGAAGTCGTCGTTGATTGAAATGGTGATGGGTGACGAACGTGTTTGTGAAGAGCTCGTCAGCTCATACGTGGGTGTTGTTGTTTTCCCTATGGTTGCTGGCTAGGATGGAGCGCCGTCGAGAGGGACGGGGGGGCGCGGGGAGCCGGGGGGCGGGGGGCGGGGGGCGCTGTCGCAAGCGGGTGCACGGCCGGCCGTCGGCCCCGCGCCGACCCTGACTGACTTATCTTGCGAACGTGAGTCGCGCGCAAATTCGCATTCTAATGCTGGCGAATTTAACAGCGAATTATTTACTATTTCACACAAAAATGAACGGAATAAGTCGGGGAATAATTAGACTAATTGTTTTATATTTTATTTTCAAGACATTTATTTAATTTAAGAAAATTAAAGTCACATCACGTTTTAATCTTTAGTCCTTAGTCATAAAATTATGTCAAATAATTTTTAGCTTATTCAACATTGCTAAGTGGTAAATTTAAAAATAATAAAGGCTAATTAAGCTTAATAAAATAAATATTGTCTCAACATCAGTTAAATAATTACATAACATTATTAAAAAATATTGTTACAAACTTTATAAAAAAATCTATAAAAATATACAAACTTTATAAAAAAAATTATAAAAAAACGTACACATTACATGGGATAAATTATGAAAGGATGAAAATTTCATATTCATATAAAATTTAGTTTTAAAAAGCATTTATAATGTTCTTTACCCAAAATCAATCAAAATCAATCGTCAATGATATTGATTTTGGGTTAACAACATTATGATTTTGGGTACAGTAAATTTATCAAATGATAAATTTAATGTTATTCTTTTTGGTAACACTTCTGTGCCGCCTTTGTTGTTGTAGATGAGCTTGGGCGGTGAACAGTACCTAACATGAAGTTTACCAATCACTTGTCCGCTGTTATTATAAAAAAAATATTATATTCTCCTATGCCTAATTCCAATTTAGTTATATTATTTCCTAATTTAACATAATTTACTAGTAACCGCCTTTTATTCGCTTCGGGAAACTTATGCCCTAATACCCATACTCAAAAAATGTTTAAACGAGCTTCCTCAATTTGATTTACGATCGATTTCGTATCTGTTTTTATTGGAAACCGATATAATAAAATAAACACTGAATATGGCTCCAAAGCTCACCATAATAATTATATGAATGAGAACTGCATCCAAATAGATTAAGCTCTTTCTGAGATTAGCAGAAACAATTTAAAAAACAAACTAAAAAGCCTAAAAATAAATTTATTCCGTAAATAAATAATATACTTTACTTAAGTATTATGGACCTCCTGTAATGTATAGTTTTTCGCAAATATCTTCCATAGATATACCTACAGACTTCAATCATTTAAAGGTTGATTATAACAGTTATCACTAATTACTAATTAATTAACTGAATGATGAATGGAGCTGATGGGTTCTGTCCACTGGTGTATTTATACCGCGGTCAGCGCGCCGCGTCCGTATGAAAGTAAAACTGTAAAGCTTACGAGACTAGTCACCTGTATGGGTGATAATTAAACATCTATTTAATACTAGCTGAGTCAGCGAACGTTGTTCCGCCATATAGATTACTTGTAGTGAACGATTTAAATTTTGGGGTAGGGAAGTGAAAATTTGGGATAATGTGTATTATTTATGCCACACCATAAAAAAATAATCAAAAAAAAAAAATTAAAAAATGTTTATGGTGTTTCATAAAAAAAATACACATAATCCCAAATTTTCACCCTACTTAACTTCTTAAACCTAACTTGAAATGTTTGTCAATGCTGTCAATTGCTGTGTCAATACAGAGGGGATGTTTCCACGAGTAAAATAACTGTTTTTGATTAAAAATATTTTCAACCTACGCTCACTATGAACAAACCTTAGGTTCTGAACAATCTCAAATCAAAAGGAGGGCTGAGCCAACAAAACAAAACCTCTATAATTTAAAAGTACTTAAGAATTGTGATTACAATTATTATAATACATAATTTACACTTCAAAAACATCAACAAATAATCTCAGAAGCGACAATAAAATAGAATGTTAATGTGTCAAGAATGGCATAAAAGCTTAGGTCTATGGAGCGGCGCTTGCAAAGCTCGGGCTGTAGGCTTACTTCACCTTGACGTAATGAGTTAAGGTAGGCCTTAGGCATCGGCGTGCGGTAAGAGGCGAACCTAGGCTAGATCTCAAACTGAGACTAGGGTTGTCAAATTGAACAATCTGTATCAACAAGTAAAATTGTTGTGTAAAAGAAAATATTTAACTTTAATAAACATAAAGAAGTTAAGTTAAGAAAGATGTAATCGAAACAAAACCATATTTACAGTTAATAAAAATAATAATAGATAACACATTCTCCCTTTTTTGTCCAAGTATTATTATTCTATTAAACATCAAAGCAGCATAGTATTACATATACATATTAATGGTAAGTATACGAAGTAGAATGGTATATCAATATATATATATACATAATGGTATATATAGGCATTTAAATATTCGTCAATACCCAGTACCTACACCAAACTGCAGGATATCGGCAGCCCTAAGAGTGGCAGGGAGCGGCCGCGGTCGACTCGGACTGTAATACATTCGGCCTAGTCAGCGTTCGTTGCCCTGCCGGCCGAGGCCGCCGCGAGCGCCGCGCCGAGCCGAGCTACCAGCGGAATTTAAAGTCTGTGTACACCAACCGAGGCTCAACCGATAAACTATTTGCTACGTCATTCCAATACTACATCTGTTTGATCCTGTTCAATGGACCAGGCAAACGAATTTTTTTTTACACGTCAAATAAATCTATAAAAAATTACAAGAAAAACTGTGTTTTTACTTTTTCCATATCTCAATAAATGGCTGAGATATTAACGATCAAAGTGCGTATTTACGGCCGTTGGTTTTTTTAAAAACGCAGGCGGGCGGTCACTACTCGATGACGTCATCTCTCAGTAGTCGCGCGTAGTTGATAGGGATTTTTGACCGAAATGTTAATTTAAACTCAAGTAAAGCCGCGAGCAAACCTTAGTTATCAATAATAAAATAACATATATAATTCACATACTATCTACTACATCTATGCAAAATTTCAAGTCTGTATCTATAGAAATAAGAAAGTTATAGATTTTTGAACTGCATAGACCCATATTTTCTATACTTGCGCCGTATCATGCTCGCGGCCGAGCCACGTCGTGACGTCATAGCGTAAGCGCGGAAATTCAAAAAAGGGCTTGAACTTCTCGTCTTTATAACTTCGGAAATACTGCATGTATTGAAGTGAAATAAAAAGTTATGTAATGTATATGACCTAAGCTCGGATTTTAGGTGTATTTGATAGTAATATTTTGACCCTTTTGCCTTCTCCATTGTTATCGATAAGCACTTTTGAGGATTGTTGTCGGACCAATTCTACTGTAATGGAAGTTGCTTCGAGTAATTGTTTATTTTTGTTTTGTTTATGACTAATAAAACAAATTAATAATATTAATTATTGAAAATCATTTATAAATAATTCTGATAATAACACTGAAAATGACGCACGAAAGAACTAACTTTATGATCTAGTTCAGTTCGGACTATGAGTTTAATTACTTAATCTATAATATCTAGTTAAAACCAAGTGGTCTGCATAATATCTATTTGCTAGTTATAGAACTCATAATTAAAAAGAGCTTTCGAGCGTAAGGAATATGCAAATTGTACTACAAAATGAAAATTTTCAATTACGTGCTTATGCAAATTTGTAGATTCGTGACGCTTCTATCCAATTTATAGAACTGGAAATTATTTTAAAAAATTTATATTCAGGAGTTCAGGAGTCAGTTGTTCAGGCTATTTGGAGTATCTTTTAGGCACCATGCTTATACTTATATAAAACTATAGATAAAATCACAGTAATATTAAGCGTACTCAGTTATACGAGTATTAGTTTATTTACGAACCCACTTCACTAAAGTACTCTGCATAAATCAAATATAATAGACCTGTTGCGCGTCACGATAGTAATTTCTCGAACAGTGTACATCATCCATAATAGAATCAGTTGACGCTCAATTTAAATCCGTTTATTATAGCAGTTACAGCGAAGGATTCGTGAGATATATCCGATAGATGGCACCAATGCACTCAGAACAAATGAACCCTTTAATCAACGTACTTGACCCCATGAGTATTCGTGATGCTATCGTGTTATACATCAACTAGTCTGCATAAACATGCAAACCATAAACCTGTTAGAAGAATAAAGTGCATGCAATTGTCTTATTTTGTTAATTTTAAATTAACGATGTGTTAGGCAAATGGTAAAGGCGTTTTTCAGTAAATTATTTTTCATTTTTGACTGCTAAAAATAAATATAAATAAACCTACCACAGTAAACTTCATGAATAGTTTAGGATCAGTTCACTCAGTTTAACTTCAGATAACTTCTAAAGATGTTACGATATCAATTGATAACATTTATGTTCCAGAAGTTCGGTTCGTCATGGAACCCAAATACATTTTATGATAATTTATATTTTCTTTGTTTGTCACGTTGTTATTGTTTATAGCGGAAGACAATGTGATCCGGTTTTGATGCATTCACTATAGAAAAATCCTAGATCTTTCGATGTAATTACGTATTCATATTAGTTACGTAACAACAAAAGACAGGAGTGAATTAAGCATGGTCTCTACACACGGATTTCAGTGTTCATTTGCTTTTTAGAGAATATATTATTTGTTAATATAGCAGTTACTATAAATCTATCTATATATCTTTTATATATAATGTTAGAACATTTGTAGAGGATCAGACGCTTTCCTACTCTGGCACACACGGAACACTGAGTTAAGCTAGCACCGTAAAAAAACAATTTTATCGAGCATTTAATCATTTTATTTGTGAAGAAAAATGACAATATGATTACAGTTAGCTTTGTTTACAATATTTGGCGTTAGTTGTTATTTGCTTAGCATCACTATTAAGTAACGTTATGGAATTATTGACATGAAGCAGTCCGGTGAGACTTAGGTACTCTCTTATATTTTGTGCTTTAACCCAGTGCTTTGGCAGCGTTTCTTAAATAGTTTAAGGAAAAATAATGTACCTATCATTTAAATATGAACCCATAACAATTGATAACAGCGGCACCATCAAACTCCCAAAGTGAAGTTGTATAATGGCTGTCACAAAGCAGTCTGGTGACTCTTAACCCAGTATTATGTCCGCTTCGAAGTAACGTACCTACTTTAAGAGAAAATAACGTAAACTTAAAATATCTATTGGTAAATATTGACAATAGCGTCACCATCAAAAAGCAAAAGTGAAATTACGCAATGTTTGTCAGAAAGCAGTTCGGTGACACTTTAACCCAGTGCTATGAATTCCGGAGCTGGCTAGTCCAACGCACCCGTTTCGCACTCATTAATATGGAGACAGCGCCTCACCACTTTCACTCTCGCCAATAACAAGTCTTACGCAAGTCACTGACTCCGGCAACTCTCTACTTGCTCTCGGCCACTATCTCCGCGTCATCCACCCCACCATTTAGCGACCGCGAGATGAACGCGGCTCTCGCAAGAGTGGTGCAACGAGTCTGCGAATCGACGCAAGTTGCATCCTCGTGCCTAATGACGACCTCTGCAGTAACGAAAGTGTACCTAGTGTTTCGGTTAGTTTATAGTGGGCTAGTGGAGTAGGGCATCGGGGGTCGACGCCCGCGCAGCCTCGCCAGGTGAAAGTGGCCCTCCTCGTCCCCGCGCCGTCCCGCCCTCCCGCCTCCATCGGTAAGGCGCGTTGGCAACTTACCTGCGCACGCGCCTGCTTTTTGCAACTTGGCCATGGGTCCTATTACGATACCTGCGAAACAACGCTCCAGCTGTAAAACATGAATACGTATGACCTCCATTGTCAATCTCAGAGCAACGATTTATATTGTATTCAAACAAATTCCTTTCAAACATAAATTACTTATTCCGTTCCAATAACCAATTGAATTTGTACAGTTAACAAATAATTGCAACAATTCTAGTCCTGCCAATAATCCTGTTCTGTTCTGTTTATAATCTGAGAAATTCAATTAACGCTTGCTATTCCAAGAACACAAAGGTTCCAAGAATCGACATAACTTTGAGTACCTATTTCAGTTTCGTACCCCAAAAAGTCGATCCCGTTATGTAGGTAACTCCACTGATTATTATTAAATGTTATCTTTACTTGTTACAGGACATTAGTAACTGTTCCAGTTAAGCTAAACAATAGTAAAACAGAAAGTTATTTACGTAACTGGCAGACGATAGTTAGTGATTGAATAGATCCATCTTACGTAAACGTAACGTACTTACGTGTGTTACACTAAGCTTATATAACGTATGGATTAAATACTTTCCCTAAAACAGAGTTTTTCACGTCATTTGTTCAAATATAATTCTAAAAATTAATAGTGCCCGTATGAAACACGTGCTTCTATTTGTTAAGGTAATCATGCGTTCGTTCCATTATGTCTTATCAGAAAATGTGTTTTTTCGAGTGTTGACGAAGAATTTTATTGCATAAATTCAAAATGACTGAAAACTGATGTTCTAGCTATTTTTATTTTACTAGATAATAATTAAAACATGTTTCAATCACATTCCTTTAATGCAATTTATTGACGGATTAAGGCCGATAAAGTGCTTTTTAAGGACTTAGTAGGTGAATCCCCAGTAGAGTTACATCAGTACTAAGCGTACGAATGAATTGTCACACAATCACCCGCTTATCTTTCGAGCCTAGTCCTAAAGGTGCATATTTGCTGTTGCCGCGTATCGTCCCAATCTGCCTTGTACGCGTAGAGTTGTGGTGCTGAGTGTTGTTCAGCTGTGTCGAGGTTGAATTGGAGCCGGTGTTGCGACAGGCTAACAAAGAAAGCGGCAGAGGCCCGGCCTTGAGGAGTTCGTCGACCGAGTTTGCGCGTCGCAAGGTTTCGCCAATCGGACTTCTCGCAGCTCCAGGATATTGCCAATTTTGTTCAGCGCTTCAAGGCTGCGCTGTCCGGGGCAACCAGCCTCTTACTTTTTGTTTCGTCGCGGGAAAACGCTGCACAACTGGTGGTGTCAAGGGGTTTTGTGACTTTCTATTGTCATACCTTCTAAAATTGAAATGTGTTACCTAACGGTGGGTTACTTATTACTTGACCTACTTACAATGTACCTACTAGGTAGGTTGTACTTATTCATAAAGTGAATTTTTTTATGCATGTATATTTTATGATTAGTGATAATATAATTAACGCTATTATGTATTATTTATCATTGTCTACAGTCCGTTCAACAGATAATATTTCTTTATGTCTTCGGATTTCATAATTATGTATGATTAATTGTATTGTTAGGACTGGAAAACAAGTTAACAAAAAGATAATATATCATACTAAAATGAATAAAATAGTTGAATGTTTACCCGAATTTACCCAATTTATTCGTTCTTGTTTGACTTTACCTTACAAAAAACAGCAAAACGGCGGCGCCCTCGATACATTTTGAACCACTCACATCCATTTAAGCATAGCCACAAAATATCGCACTGGAAACCTAGATCTCGGGCAGCAACACGGTTAGCTTTATCTGTCACGATTACATTCATTCCGTCCATTCCGTCGGCCGTCATTGTCCCACCTGGCTCCAATAGTTTCACCAAGTGGCCCAAATGCTTTTAAACATTTATTATGTTAAATGTAATCCTACTAATCAACATCACCTATTCGTATATACCGTACGTATTCTAAGTACGTGCCTACGTAAAAGAAAATAATCGCAGAGTCTTTCGCGGACTTATTGTCAGTTTACTTATACTTAATAGTAAATTGTGTATAATATATAAGTATGTTACTATTCACGTATCTGCGGAAAATCAATGGTTGAGAATATTAATACAATATACAGTAAAAAGTAGTAGTGGCAGCGTGGTGGAGTATGTTTCACGACTACTCAAATTTCTCTTGTTGTACAATGAACCGGTAATGAGTGGTTGCCTTAGACCAAAATACGTTTCTATACGGTACATAAATTCCAATGCCTAATGAATTTGCTATCCGGCTAACCTATTTCCATGTTAATACATATTTTTAGGTCATAACGTTACGAAGCGGAAAGTTATCTGTACGAGGAAAAAAAGGATTTCTTTAACTTACTATTCAGTATTTCCTTCTGTGGTACGAAATGACATTTTATTTGTATACATACAAATATAAGGCTATAAAGTTGTTTTATAATATTTATATTTTGTAGAAGAGCAATTCTTATTCTTAATTGTCGTCTTAATTTATCCATTTATATACTAATCTTAAAACATAAACTATTACAATTAAAATCTAGGCAATAATAACTGTACCTATTTTACTGCGTATATGGCTTCAACCTTTTAATGGCCCACTACTGAGCACGGGTCTCTACTCATACCTGAGAAGGCCTAGAGCATACTCCACCACGCTGCTCCAGTGGGGATTGATGGAGGCGTATTAGTGGCCAACCCAAGTGTCGGATTTTTTTATGCCACCCGAAGGCATCCGACATGGCTTAATCCGACTGCTACCAAATGGTAACAACCGGTACCGACGGCTTTACGTGCCCTCCAAAGTACGTAAGCGCCCAAGAAATTTTGCCAGTAGCGCTCACCTATCCAACTACAACATGGTAATTAACATATTAGGTGGCCCTAAAGAATGTGGTTTAAATGTTTCATGAAACAATGACCGGAAGGTGAAATACTGTTTTTATGAATGAGTATACATTGAACTTACTTAAAGGTGAAGTCTACATACAATAGAGGTGACAGTGTGATGTACGTATTACTTGCACTCAATAGTAAATAAAAACGCGGAAAACGATTGCGTAGTTTAATCGTAATACATTATTACATAAACAGTGACAATAAAACTTCAGGATCCCGACTGAAAATTTTCAGTGTTTTAATGTAGGTACTTGATTCTACGACATGCTGGTATAAAGGATAATTCATACATTTATTTATTCTTTATTTATTCTCGTACAATTATTACTCCTGTTCTTCGCTTCGCTTGCTCAGTCACCGAATAAATCCTAAGGTTTTACAACCATAGTAATTGATTGCTTACACCAAGTAAATTCTTGAGTAAACTAAACGCAGTAAACTGCTTTTAGCTGTTCTTGTATTTGTAGAATTGTAATATATGTGAACAGAGGTCATAAATTACGTTAAACTATTCTAGTCTGTAAGGTTTTACGAGGAGCGACGTAAATTGTGTATTCGAGTACGACCCTGAATGCTAAACAAAGCGGACGACGAGTCCCGTTAGCTGAGCAAAGACAAAAGCACCCTCTTACCTATGTATATAGATCACTTCTTTAAATCATTTCCTCCGACACAACGAATGATGCATATGCAAAGTAGTAAAGTACAAAACTACTTAATTTACATTGAATAGCACTGTTTTTGGGCTGTTGGGAAACACCGATGGTGTTTAATAGTGTAACTATTACATATCAATATACCTAATTAGAGTAGCATAACAAGAACATTAGTAGCAGCCAAGTGGTTTGACCGTTGGATTCCCGAGCAGAGGGGTATTTCTCTAATTTTGCTCTAATTTTCAAAAAAAAGTGTGTATTATAAATTAATTATCACTTGCTTCTCCGAACGAAAACATCGTGAGGAAACCTGCACATCTAAGAGTTCTCCATAATGTTCTCGAAGGTGTGTGAAGTCTACCAATCTCAGCAAGGTTGGTGGACTATCGCCTGTACCCCTCACATTGTGAGAGATTGAGAGACTCGAGCCCAGCGGTGGGACAGTGGACTGTAATGATGATGATTAACAGAACATTCATTAATATATTTGACTCTGTAAATAATTCATAAAACAAGTCAGTTCTGTTTTGTTTTGCTTCATTAGTTAACTGAAAGGCCTAATGAGGTAAAGTTTAGCGGAGTTCATTTACCCGATATAGACGTGTTATACGCAGTGACTAGAACGAGAACCTTCAATTTCAACCGCAATTATTACTTAGTAACATTATGTTTGTCACGTAATTATGATTATTACCTTTCCGTGGGGTAACTTACCTTTTATTATAAAAATAAAATTACTAATTAAATTACGATTAACTTATGTAAATATAACAATATAAATACTTTGTAAAACTGTGTTAATGCATTACACTGAAACTAAAATTATCTCTTCTTTCGGATTGGCGATAGATGTGTCATCAACGTCTGGCATTATCCCAACCATACTCATGAATGTTACTAACATCCTTTACTTGATTGATGGCAGTATGTAAGTCACCCGCGACCATTTTAACATATTACTTTACATTCAGTGCTATCCTAATAATCACTTATTTCAATTTTCACTTAGTGATGTTATGCGGACAACTTCCTGAATCGTGGTAGTTCATATACTAATGCTCAAAGTGAGACTTTAAACATTATATTAGCATAATGTGACATAAGGCACTTAAATAATAATAGAAATATGAAGCTGTTTGCGAAAATATGTTTTATTATATAACAACATTTTTGTATAGATTTTGTGACCGGTAAATGTACTGGTATATAACATCGATGATCTAAGTAATGTACATGTTGTAGAAAGTGAAATTAGCTAGTCAACGACTTTCTGTTTTGCAACTGCCACTGTAGAAGTTACAGTATTTACTTATTTAGTTCAGATGATACATCAGAATATCTTTTAACTCCCGACGTCAATCAATACGTGCTTGAATGTGGAGCAGCGAGATGATGTTTATGCGTCAGTTATAGTGCGATTACAATGCAATTAGAAAGCGAATTGCACAAGTGTTCGCAGCCTATCA
This sequence comes from Ochlodes sylvanus, assembly GCA_905404295.2. Classification (NCBI taxonomy): domain Eukaryota; kingdom Metazoa; phylum Arthropoda; class Insecta; order Lepidoptera; family Hesperiidae; genus Ochlodes; species Ochlodes sylvanus. Next base: position 6,968,980 of record FR990126.1, on the reverse strand, counting down.
TAAGAAAGCGCGTTCAACGTAGGAAAGTTAAATTGAGGGGAGGGAATAGAGGGACGGTAGGGGGGCATGCGCGCACGCAGCACCAAAAGTGGTACACTTTCGATCTCAACTCGCGTCGGTGAGAGTTGCGCGAAAATGAAAGTGGTGTGCCATTATGGTCCACTTTCCACGCTCAGGTCAAACACCCCACGAGCGAGTATTAGTTAATGGTAGAGATAATAATTAAAGATATGCTAATCTTCATAACCAAGATGTCGTTCCACCGAAATAGATTTTATGTAATATTCAAATAGAATAGTACATTACGATACGTGTGCGTAAAGTAGCTTATTATTGCACGGTGTGAAGTTAGCGCACGAGCAGAGCGAGTGCGCTAAACACTGTACAAATAATATAGCTACTTAACGCACGAGTGTCGTATACTATTTTATAGCACGAGTGACATAAACCCGCCTATACTCAAGCATATAATTATTTACAGGGAAATAAAAGAAAGGAAATGTTTACGAAGCTGCTGCCTGCCTGCTTTACCGACATGTCAAACGTCATTCAAAAGTATTATTAGTTTGTCTGCTTTACCGACATGTCAAACTTCATTCAAAAGTATTATTAGTTTGTCTGCTTTACCGACATGTCAAACGTCATTCAAAAGTATTTTAATTTGTCTGCTTTACCGACATGTGAAACGTCATTCAAAAGTATTTATTGTATGTAAATTGTTTAAAGTACCTATTTATTATTATAGGAATCCTATCCTCTTATCTAATACCTTTAAACGAGCAATTCTTGTATATATATATATATATAATTGGAATCTCGGAATCGGCTCCAACGATTTTCAAATTAAATCGATCTAGCTAGGAATCATTTTTAGAAAATGTCATTTTATTCGTGTTTTTGTAGTCCCAATTTAAACTGAAAAATATGACTCTTCCTGACATCTATTGGCGAATAATAATACTACTATACTAATACTAATTGCTTTAACGACACAACAGCAGAATAGATGGCGTTGTTAAATGAAAATCAATTGTTTATTTATATTATTTGTGTCTTCTTAATATTATTATTCGTACTTAAATATAATTTCCAAAAAACACAATTTATAAAAAAAAAATACCGAGCAAAGCTCGTCGATCTAGCTAGGAATCATTTATATAAAATGTCATTTTATTCGTGTTTTTGTAGTCCCAATTTAAACTGAAAAATATGACTCTTCCTGACATCTATTGGTGAATAGTAATACTACTATACTAATACTATTTGCTTTAACGACACAACAGCAGAATAGATGGCGTTGTTAAATGAAAATCAATTGTTTATTTATATTATTTGTGTCTTCTTAATATTATTATTCGTACTTAAATATAATTTCCAAAAAACACAATTTATATAAAAAAAAATCGAAATCGAAAATGTTGCCCATAAACTTGGTGGGGCGTACTTTTGTGACAAATGCGCAAAGTATGCCAATAGGACATCTTCACAAAAAGAATTTGATTTGTTTCCTCTGCGCCATTTCTTAAATGCATTGTACGCTGCTGTATAAAGCCTTTTTGATTTACTGGGCAACAAATTTAGGGTCACCGATTTTGCTATTTCTTTTATAGCGTCTGGAACAATTTCATCAATGCCATCTTCACTAAACTCACTATCCGAACTACGAGTATTCATTTTAGCGAAAGTTACAATAAATGTACAACTATGACTTTGATAATAATTATTAATACCGTTTCGTTTTGATTTACTTAGTATTTCTACCTACCCACTTCTCTTTTGATATTTTTCCCCTACCAATTTGTAATTGTCAACAGTGTAAGTGTCAATTTGTGCACGGTATGAAGTTAGCATCATAACCCGTGCTATAATCGACTACTTTACGCACGGAAAACCGTGGCATAAATGCGGGTTTAGGTCACAGTGTGCTATAAAATATGATTCATTGGAAAGTAGAAAATGAAAATTAAAACATCAAAGTAAGAACGAAATTAAATTTATAAACAAAGGTTAGGTAAGTATTATTCTAATACATACGTAGTACCTACACACACTTCTTGTATATTGGAAACACAACATTTAAAGGGAAAACAAAAGCGAGATATTGTGTTATATCGTTTCGGTAGTTCGTATACCTAGTTTGAATAATATCCAGTCTTAAATGCCATAGGCAACGCATACCTACTTGATATTTTTGATCAAATCTTTATAAATAAGTACATATAAAAGGACTGTAAGTTATCGTTAGAAGTATACTTATTATTGGAACGTATTTTGAGAAATATTTATTTAAGACCTACATTATTTGTGTACATTTCGATTCGATTCGATGCTATGTTATTTAAAGTAAAAAAGAAGTTAGTAAAGAAGAAAAAGCGAGGCAGTCAAACTTAGCCAATTGTCGTTATTTTCATTTAGCTATCTCTTTCTCTCTCATACTTTTCATAATTATTTCGCATCCAAAGTTACAATAGTGTCATCGGAGCGGATCAAAAAGTGCAACTCGTTTTGTATGATCATAACGCGTCTATATAGTTATTATATTTATCTTAGATTCGATGTTTAAAAAATTACCGATGTCAAAAATAATGCTTTACGCGTGCTCGTGTCTATACTAACATAATACTCGCATTTCTCACGCGTGCAAACGCGTAACCGCGAAACCAACTATTTTCGTGTGTCAATAACCTGATAAGCTAGTATTGAACAGTTTAAGTATGTTTCTTGTAGATACAATAATATATTCATATCTATACAAAAACTATATATCGTTTTAAAAATTAGTTTTGTAGTACAGTCACAGTTGCTAAATAAATATTTCAAGGTAAGCTTAAGTCTTTTCTAGACTTGACAAAATTAGAATAGTTACAGACGTGAATTTCGCGATTTTTTATGCAAGCAGCCGATTCGACGACACAAGCGAAATTGGGGACTTTTGGACAAGCCCTGCAACCACGAGGGACTTATCGCCATAGCCAGGTCCGTTGTTCAGCAGGACCCACCACGACCAGGAAAAGTTGGCTTGGATCCAAATGAATGTATCCCCTTACACCCCGAAACTAACTTTTGTTTTATTGTTCAAATATTGAAAAGTAAATATACATACATGAAACAAAAATACCGCCCAAAAGTTAACATAACGACTCTACTTGATTGCAAGCATCATTATGACAAAATTCATACAATACAAATTCAAAATGGATTTTTTTCAATTTTCCAACTAAACCTTCAGTGTATCATTGCATTTTGTATAATATGGAGCGAGGGCGGCGAGGGAGCACGAGGTGAACGAACTCCAATGACGTCAGCGCGACCTGATGCTGCCCGGCTCCAGCTTAACCTGAACTGTGACCTGGAGTTGACCCTTACCTATATACTTATATTATATGTATAATCAATATCAAAAATTACCATACAAATTGAACACGGTTTTGGTTCAGCAAGCTCTTAATAAATTGCTGCTCTGTACATTTATATTTTGAGGGCGATGTTGTTTGACGAACTGGAACATTATACTTAAAGTAAGTATACTTAGCTATGTAATTTTTTATTACTCTGCAAAGTTTATGATAACTTTTTATTTAAATAAACGCTAACATATTTTCATACCCCCGGACTAGAATTCCGAGTGGTGCGGATGGCATTAACATACATTAAGATATGATAAGAGAACAAACATTTATCTGGCCCGGCCGAGAATCAAACCTGGGACACCTCGCTTCGCAGGCAGGGCAACTATGAATAGTCCGAGAGCTGATGACGAATTTTGGCAACGTATTTTTGGTATGTTGACATCATAAAATCTGATCACTAGTAGCTAAATATATACTGTGCAGAATGTGACTGTTGCAAAAAAATACCAAAAATTATATCTTCAAAAGTTAGACATTTGTGAAAGTAAAAAGCCCAGACTCTTTTGTCGGTTATAAAGTATAACCAGGATCTGCCAAACGTATTTTTGTAATATACAATATAATTTTGGCATACAACGGGACACCTACTGAAGGATTCAAAAGGATTTTGGAATTTGCCCTTGGACATTTTTATTTATCTTCCTGTCGTGCGTTTTTTTACCATAGAGAAACGGATGTCTATCAAAAGACCCCATATCAAGGGTGACCGGTAAACCACAAAATTTATTTAAATAAATTGTCCAATTTCAACACACAATTTTCCACCGTAGAACTACGTCTCAGAATTGAGGTCTATTCAGGCAAACTATTCGCAAGATTGTTGTTGAATAAGTCAACAGCAAAAGTTAAACGCAGTTTATTAACGGCGAAGTTCAGACCGCACGCCCTTCGTTTGCTGCTCCCATATCGTAAAAAGCTAATGAATACCTACATTTACGCGGCAACAACCGACAACGTATTTAACTATAAAATAAAATTATCTTCGGTCATAAAAATGTCAAACACTCCAACAGTAATTCCCGGGTTAGCTTGGAGGCAAATCAGTTGCCTTGGCCTATAAAGTCGCCTCCACTCACTCACTGATTCGCCAATTCTAGATTTAGGTTTTCAGTTCAGTGGGTTGAACTGGACGCTTCCGAGCCCAGGCGCGATTGTTTCGACTGAATCGTCATTGAAACCGATTGATTGTTTGATGTCGCGTGTGTCGTGTAAAAATAGCGATACTGATTGGCGTACAAGGCTACATTAGCCAATTCTGTGTATCGTTGGAATTGGATGATTTTGAGCGAAGCACTATTGTACCTAATAATATATTGATAAGAGACAAATGAACATTATGAGAATAATCGGATTCAAACACAAGCTGTTTTGAATTGCAGTGATTTAACAATCTATAATAAACAATTTGTATTGTAATGTTGTATTCATATATATCAAGGATTTTTATTAAATCAATTTTCATTAGGTTTCAATTCAAGGAAATTTTTATTCATGATGATAATATATCAACAGCTATCATGATTACTACAGAATTATAATAAAACAAAGAATACGACGCCCCCCTTTCAGTCTTTTCATACAATTTTTGTTCTTTATAATTTTTTTTGTTAAAATTAGATTTGCTTCATTCATTAAAATAACTGCCACTTAATTATTTGGTTGTCTATTTACATGCTTTTGTACGTTTAAGTTATAATGATATTTATAATACGCTTCTGCGCTATTAGTGCTTTCTACTTCTACCCAATTAGATGAAACCTATCATCAAACTCTAAAGTAAATTTGTCTGAGTAAAAACCCCTCAAGCAAAACAACATGATTAATTGTTTTAAATACATACATACCAAAAACATTTCGTTTTTAAAGCATCACGCTATCGTGCTAAATGTGATCCGGTGTAGATTTTGGAAGGTCTCATCAGTTGTCTACCATCCGGCGGTCTAAAGTTGGGTTCTTGCGATTGACAATCGGTGTCATCGGTAGGGGCTTCGATGTTAAGGGACGTTCGTAGCACGTCGCCCCCGTAGCTCCAGCCGTAGGGGCGGGCGGCGCGTAGAGACGGCTACGAGCGCCCCTGCGGCGTTGGCGTAGCGAGCGCGAGCCATTCGCGTTGACGCCGCCGCCGGTCGCACGCGCCCCATTCGCGCGGATGCACCTTCCCGCCATGACTGTGACCGAGTGCCGCCGGCAGAACCGCTCTCATCAGCATCCCGAGGACCAGCTACCCAGCGACGCCGACGTCCTCCTTGGCAGAGTGCTAGCAGGTGAGCTCGTGCACGATCAGCTGATCCCCATTTATAAGACGCGCGGGTAAACAAAACCCGCGAACCTCAATGCTCGACATGTTTTGTTGTCATCCAACGAAACGTATCCATATCGGTTATTAACATAACCAAGTGTTGTTTTTCCATGCAGTAGTAGCATTCCATTATACATATGTATGTATATGATGCATGTATAATGTATTGATGTGTAAGTGAAGTGTCGCCATCGGAAATCTTTGCGCGAGGATGATATGACGAGAGCGTTTCAACTGAAGATTGTATTTGGGATTAACTGCCGAGTGTCCTATGAAACTATAGGGAGGACAAGATAAAGTTCTTTTCACTTTCCTGCGCGCCGAGCGCCGGCGAGCGCGGGTCGGGGTGGGGCGGGGAGCAGCCGCGGATCTGGGTCAAGCAGAGTTCGTTGCCCTCGGCCTTCCCGGCTATATTCGAAGTCGCTCGCTACTCGCGGCTCGCTAATCACCGCCGCTCGCAACGCGACCATCACTATTCAGTATTTGTGCTAACATTATTATAATCTTATTTTTTATCTTACATTAACATAGACCTCATCATAGACTCTCATTTAATCAACAGTATTTAGCTAGCATATCTCTGATATATTAAAAACAAATCTAAGACCCTTCATAGGATAACAAAAGGATATAAAAAGTATTAAATATAAATAGTATATCAATAATTCTAATAATCGAGAATTATATGCGACTAATATAAAAATAATAAAAAAAACATTGTCACACAATACAAATAAGATTTGTGTCAAATTAGAAGATTAGTCAATCAAAATGTTTGCAATAGTAAGTAGTAAGTGGGTATTGCAATAATACAGCGGGTATGCGCGCAGGCCGCTCGCAGGTCGGGCGCAGCGCGGTGGGCTACAACTGCTACAGGCCGCGTTTCGCAAGCGAAGCCCATCGCTGAATGCCATTTTATTTTGGAGGCCGCGCGCGAGGGCCCGCGGTCAACGGCCCCGCGCTATCTAGGTCGCCTCGGAATAACCTAGTGCCGATAGTCTAATAATAATCTACGAGAACCTCGGTACCTACCTCCGTCCCGCTCTTGCGCACTAAACATCAGCACGCACGGTAGGCGACAACGCTTATTTCGCAATATCTACCACATATTCCGCACTCACAGTCGCTAACAAGGTTCCACTGTCTCTTTTTCTCTTCAAAGAGAACTTCGCACAGCAGAAGTTAATACGAGTTAATTGGTCCCGCACAATATCGAAATTAATATTTTACTGTTATAATATAACAACCGACTTATTTTTATGTGATTACTTCATAATTCACACAAGGCATATTAGTTTATTGATCTATATAGGTATTATTTACATATCATCGCAACCCAGTGGGACAGTTGTCCCACTGCTGGGCACGGCTGTCCTCACACAATGTGAGGGGTACAGGCCATAGTCCACAACGCTGGACAAGTTTAGAGCGGACTTCACACAACTTTGAGAACATTATGCAGAACTCTAAGGTGTGCAGGTTTCGTCACGATGTTTTCCTTCACCGAAGCAAGTGATAATTAAATTCTAATACAAACATAATTTTTGATAATTAGAGGTGCGTGCAGGGGTTTGAACCCCGCCCCCCGGTGCGGGAGCCAACGTTCTACCACTTGGTTATCACTGCTTACATCTCACCTGGCTTACACAATACTTTACCGGCTTAAAGTAGTTATGAATCTGGTTCGTTTAGGTTTAAAATACATATTGATTTCTACTTAATTTAAAAATAAAGAACAAAGTTTTCCAATTTAATCGTATAATACGAAATTACCTCCCGAACATTGATATTATAATAATTCCGTTATTATAATAGTTATAAGATATACTCGTAAGTCATAATTTATTGTAACCTTTACATAAAAACTTTAACTTTTTGTTGACACAATGTAAATAATCTGTTAAAAATTTGTTCGTGAGAAACCTGACCTAAGATAAAACTTAATTATTACTTTTATTTAAATGTGTTAATATGTATTAACAACTCCTGTCCCTTTCTACCGGCTCTACCGTGTTGACAACATACATTGTTATTATGATAAAACAGGTAGGTAATTTAAGCAAGTACATTATACATACACGCAAAATTTCAAAAGTCCGCCAAATCTCAAAAGTCAACATATTAATATTTCAGGTCATAACTTCAGGTGTAAATTAAGTTCTATTGAATCCGTGTGGCATGCAAACTTTGTTATAAATATGCAATCCGCAGATGATTTGAACAAACTAAAAAATAGTGAAACAATGGTAGATGTGACGTACTACAGTACTACAAGGCGGGCGGCGCGGCGCGGCGGCGGTATTGCGATCAAGGCCTCTAGTTCGTTCACCCGTCGCATTTAGGTCACGCGGACCCCGCAACCCGTACCCCACACCTCGCACCCCTCGCCACACGCAAATAACTGGCCCACTCACTAAATACCTACTTTTGGTCCACCAAAATATCTGACTTTTTCCATATCATATTTAGCATGACCTTTTTGTGTACTTCGGTTTTTATTTATAAATTCTGTTTGTTGATATATTTTACCAAAACACTAAAGGCTCCGTTACTCATTTTTACGTATTAGATTTGCACAAACTGTTTTAAACGCATCTCATAATGATTATAGATACTAATTTTACAGTTAGTACCTACCTGTACGACATAAGTATAATTATATTTTTCGCTGATTTTTTATGAAATTCCATGGACAATAACCTAATAAATTTACCATTTATTGAAAGATAAAAAAAGACTCTTCGAATTCAGATTTGACACAGGACACTAAACAATGGCGAAATAAAATTTTTATAGACAATAATTTTATTGAAGCGTCTTGGTGCCTATTATAGCCATTAATTGATTACTACTTTTTTGTATTGTAACTACTTATTCCAGTTAATTGCTTTAAGTATGCAAGAGGTAGGTCAGTGCTGCACAAAAAGTCACGATATTTATATTTGCATTCGTGTCTAGTTGGTGTAGTGACGTTAGCAAAACAGCATTGTAAACGGACAACGGGTTGCTAAGTGTAGAATAAAAATCATATTAATATAAGCAGTGTTATTTATGAAAACTCACACATTGACATAAATACTATCAATGTGAAAACTAATTCTTTAAATCCTATTATTATTTATCTAGAGCAGTAGTAGCACAGACAGTAGCAGAATACCAGCGTTGATGTACGATCTGTCATCGGCTTCAGCGAAAGTAGTCGCCAAGGAAACCGTTGATAGATATGTGGTATATATGTCATACAGACATCATACTGTCGTCATAAATACGTCGATAGCTACGCTACTTCAGCTACGACTACAAACGACATATAATTAAAATAGCTCAAAATTGAAATTAACGGCGGAACTGACTTTAAGTATTTTATTAATATCAATAAAATAATTGCAGTTAAACAAAGCGACTAATATTTTTCGTTAAGTTACTGGTTACATCTAAAATGATTCTGAAAATACTACATATTACACAAAATATACAAAACAGGTATGATTCCCGACTAGCCAGATTATTGCTGTGATAGGTATGAACCAAATGCTATTGTAGGAGATCGTAGGTGCGGGGTGGCGGGCGGCGGCGCGGGGCGGGGGGAGCGCGAGGTTGCAGGTCGACGGCCGCGACGCCCTGACCCCAATTTGATCTGCGCTCGCGTCATGCTGAGCGGACCTCTCGTCCAGGCACACCAAGCGGAAAAAACCCATTGATAGTTACAACACGACTTCATGAAAGTATTATTGCACAAATACTGAATAACTCAAGATTTCCCATTTACAATGGTAACTGTGTTCTATTTTAAAGTTACACCTAACGCGTTACGCGTTTTGCATGCATGATTTCATTTTTATGCACAACTACTAACTACATCAGTAACTATGAAACAACGAATGTATCCAATCAATGTCACGCTGTAAGACGTCTTGATTATCGCGAGTTTCAAGGTATGGTGATTTTACTACTCCGACTATGCAAACGTTACTAAGGACGAAAAATATGTTATCAAACATTACATCTCCCCAAAGCCGCACGATGAGTAATTGATGACATTTTTTCGTGTGACAGTTCCCCAGTAACCCGCTAACCTAATCACCGTTCACAAAATATCCGCCAACGCGTTGTGAAGAACCGACGTATCGCACTACGTTACCTCATTTTTTGTGCAATGTTATTATGGAACTAATACTTGGTCTACTTTTGGTACTTTTGAAATAATTCTGCAGTATTCAGGCCACGAGGCGTTGTGTTTGTTAAAATTTATTTATACAGATTCGTTTGAAATGCTTCTCTTTTGATTAAACATTGCTATACTTTAAAAAATCTCTATTATAAATGTGTTCTTTAGGAAAAGGTGTGGTATCCTTAAAAAGGCATAAATATATTTTGTTTATCATTAGACTACCCCATCGTTTGATCTTTTTACCCGGATCCGAAACAATTCTGTAGTATTGATTTGTTGTCCGATAAATTAAAAAGATATTCAGATATTGCAATAGTCACAAAAAGTCGAAGCATTTTATTTTATAGTCCCCTTACAGATCCTCCGTAATAACTTAGCACCTCTAATTCTGCGAGAACAGAATAAATAAATAAATAAATAAATCAGTTTCGTTTCCTGCGATTATTATAATCTATTTTAGATCTTTACCCGTGATATAAGTTACAAATATGTATGCCAAGTATCTTATAAATATAAGAATACAACTTTTTTAGGCCTACTTATTTGATCTAAATTTTAAGTCAAAGTAAAGTGTCTAGTCGTCGGACCATAAAATATACGGAATATAAATATGGCATGAAAACGTTGATTGTGTTGTCACCAGTTATGTAAGTAACGCGCGTACGCACGCAAGTAGCTTCACAAACAACTTCAATTCCACTTCACTTCAACCACAACTTTCTTTTTAAGCTACTTCATAATTGGCAGGCAATGCAAAAACAAAAAATAACGATTAATTACTTCCTCGATATTTAAATTTGAAAGTGTATTTAAATAACTTTTTTATTTATTAACCGATTAAAATAAAACAACCACTAAATGTTAAGCGAAGCTTACATAGCATAATATATTAGCGGAGTTTTAGGAATATTTGGTTCCGTGCGTATAATTTATTATAATACTTAATTAGAGTGTTTTATATGTATAAACCTTCGGGAATCAACTATCTAAATACCAATAAAAACTGCATCAATATCCGTTGCGGGGTTAAAAAGAAGAAAGCTTAGAAACAGACAGACAGAGGCGGAAAGCGACTTTGTTTTATACTATACTAGTTGTCCCAGCGTTCTTCGTACCGCTTTATAATTAAAAAATGTTTTGGTGATATATCGACAGCAACGCCACCTACCGGGTCCAATTGTGAATCTAAACCATCCTCGAATCCACTGGAATACACACAAAAAAAATCGTTCAAATCGGTCCAATCGTTTAGGAGGAGTTTACTGTCAACACACGTACAGAATTAATTTGCAAAATAATAGCAAACTAATTTAATTCATATTTTAATAAAGTCCGGTATCAATGGAACAACTTTTCCTCAACATAAAAATCAAAATTTTCACGAGTGTATATTAAAAGTAACGTAATAATTATATTATTATCTAGTAGTATGTGCTATGTTTGAAGGGGTATAAGTACTATAAGTATAGGTAATATAAAACTACGTAATGTGGAAGGATGAGTACGCAACAGTAACGCTTAATCGGTTACTTGAACTGTGGTTGATGATTACTCGGGTTGAGTCAGCGGTGACCCAGATGCGGTGATGACGGTCTGAGGGAGTCTACGTGCTCTAAATACGCGGAGTAGGTTAGGGTGCGAGGTCAACGAACTCAGAGCGCGCTACCCTTACTGATCCAATCTCCAATGTTATACTCTCGAATTTATTCTGTAATTGACTTGAACATTGACATTTTAATAAAATGTTAGTTCTTTGCGATAAATTCATACGCACCTTAAACAGCTTTCAGTTATTTTACGAGTATTTTGTTTTTAAATTAGTCTATATAATATATTATAAATTTAATACGAAGTCGAGTCGAGGAAGTAGATAGGTATTTTAGTCCTGACTTTATTTCATAATGGGAAACTAGCAAAGATTAAATATTAAATACTTATTTGTATAAAATTCAATTACGTTCTACAATAACAAAAAAAACATTTTTAGAACGGAATCAGGAAATAAAACAGCTTTGTTAATACGCATATAATAACAACTTCAAATAAAAAATGAATGTTGCTAAGCGCAAAACTCGAGAATAGCTCGACTTATTCGATATTTTTTTTTGTATATTGTTCCTTAAGGCACATGGTTTTTATGATAAAAAAAAGTAATATAAAAATGTCTGAATTCATGAAGTCATGGGAATTCGTAGCTGATTCAATTACCGGGAAAAACGTTATATTTATTTAATTTTAAATATTAACTTTTGACAGAGCGAAGTCTGTCTGGGCAGCTAGTTATTAATAATGATCCAATACCAAGCTTCACATAAACTTCTACTTTTACTTAATCCGCGATCTACTCGCACATTTTATCACTCAACTGCGCGCTTCTGTCAAATCTCAAAAAAAAACATTTATGATGTCAGACTGGGAGAGCTAGCTGCAAGTATCATAATTATTTACAAATTAATAGATTAACATATAACTACTGGTATTTCGAACCGGTCAGTACATTCAATAAAATTAATCAGTTATGAAATAAATCCATTATCTAACATACACTTATAATTATACTAATCTAACTCACAAAAGCTAACACAGTGACTTTGGATATAAAAGTAAAACAAGCGAAAACATAATTTGCATAGTTTTTTATTTTACTTTCCGATTTTTTTTAAATAACAACTCGGATTTATAACAACAATATAGTACAAATAATCATTAATTTTGAACTGAATTCAAAGAAATAAACTCTTGTCAACCAACATTGTTAGTTACGTGAGAAGAGTAAACGGCAGCGTAGCGCCATCTAGTGACGAGTAGAATATTCTACATAAAATTGACAGATGTCGCCCTCAGTCGCCGGGTGTGCTTGTAACTGAATGAAATTTTATCAGTATGATTCTTTTCGCTTTTACAATAATTTAATAATTGGTGATAGGTACATAAATATCATGATTATTGTAAATATTAAGTAACGATTAACATTAGTTTCATCAGGAATAAAATGTAAAACACTAATTTATTGTTAATTTATTGTTTTAAAAGATAAGATACGCAACCAGAACATAACTTAAAGTTCTTTATTAATTATTTAAAGATGTTGGTTTAATAAATCATTGAATATTAATAATGAGTCAACCACAACTACTACTAACAATAGATAGATTTATAATTGTTACAATTCTTTAAATATTTTACGTATTTGGCAAAAATGTTTTTGTGAGTATTAATTTTATGAAATAATACTCAAAATAACTATGTATGTATGTTATAAAAAACCTAAATGCGGTTTAAAATCTGGATCTAAAAATAGGCGGCTAGCTAAACTCTGGTGGGTTCTCGTCGGTTCAGGGGTGGCGCGAGGTGATGCGGGGTGGCGCGGGCGCGGGGGGCGGCGGGGGCGACCGTGAACCGCGCCGACCCCGGCCCGCGCTGCCGCCCATACAATCCAACGTTGCTTCTTCCGACACGTTGACCTGTGATATTAGATAAGCTTTTAGTGGTATTGAAAGCCTATTACCGCAAAGTAACTAAGGTATTGTGTACAATACCTATGGGTTATAGACATCGTTTGGAACAGTGCCTACCAGGGATCTAGAGATAATTTTACCTACCTAGCATTAGCTATGACGTAACGCGAAACGTTGAAAAGTACAATATAGGATCAATTATGCTATTTCCGTCCATGTTAAAGTTTCGAATATCGTCATCGGTTGCCTAATCCCGAAAGCTTTCGCAAAATTTATTTTCTTTGTTGAAACGTTATTCCATTTTTGCTTTTAAGGATTCAGTTAATTTGTTTTAACCTAAATAAAAAGTAAGAATCTGTGATAGCCAATCGGTTGGAAGTGTTGAAACGTTGGACTTTCAATCGTGGGGGCCTGGGTGCAAATCTCCACACAGCTCTAATTTTGACAAAATATGTGCGCATTAGAAATATATTGTCATTTGCTTCGGCCTCAGTTGTCATGGGCGGCAGCGGAAGGGTGGTGCTACATGCTCGTTTTCTACCATAATTGTATAAAAAAACATAACAATCGATATTTTTTGTTGACAAACAATTAACTTGTTACCGATGGAGTAGCCAGAATGCGTCATCGCTGAGATTGGAACTGTATTTTTACCTTTGTAATAAAAATAACAATACTTGGTGAAGTGGAGCTTATGGTACTAAATGACAAGTGGCTAATTATAAATTAAGGTTGGCTGGTGGGAGTCAGGGGGCTAGATTGACGTTACGTATGTAGGGCGCATGCGCGCGATTCGCCTACGCGTCCTAACCGCGTCCCGCCGCGCTTTCGCGCCAAACTGTCGTCGGTCGCGCGCCGGTTATAACCTCAACTTTACGATACATCAACCTCTGCCGTAAACTTCTGTAACTATGGAAACGAACTGTGATGACATGTCACCGCCGCCAGATCGAAGAACAGGTGAGCGACTATCACAATTACAGATAACAAACAACCTAGAGGTAAACAAAATGGATCTTGATGAACTTTGACATTCTTCTTTTTGGAGGCGTACCATCATTCTTTTTAATTACTTTTTAGAAACTGCACCGATTGGTTGTATGTATAAATGTAAATGACGTAGATAATTAATTATGATCGGTCAGTAAAATAATTCGCATACCTACTTACTGCAAACTGCCTACTTAGTTACATGTTAAATTTTTTTTGTTTACAAATCGACGAATTAGTTACTTTTGAGTCGTGTACAGATACAATATCTATTTCCCTGTAGAAATACCCTATCCTAATACGATAATAAGCCAACGTGACATCCGTATTTATTTTTAATATATGCGTTTTTTATTACTATACTTTAATTTGTTTCGTTAGATAGAGAACAGATTAATTACACATGACGTCAACAATTTAAACAACCAGTTCACAAATATCGAAATGAATTATACTATCGTACTTTCAAAACTGCACATCCATGTATGCACCTGCATCAATTCAAACCTACAAATTTCCAATTATTATAGCATAGCATTAGTCATGACTCATGACCAGCAGCCAGCAATGGTTTATGAACCTGAGCGACAACTTGTCACAAGAGACATTGGGAGCGGAACAGCGGTTACCTCACCAGCGCCCTACGGTCACCCCGCTCCATTGCATCCATGCATATTCCATTGTGGTGCAGCGATATCCGTTCCACTTTCGTTCACATCCTCCCACATATCAACGACCGCGCATAAGGCCACGCTTTAAATGTAAAGCCTTTTGTACTGCACTCTGAAATGAATTTCAATGCCAAAGCTCGATGCTTGTACGAGAAATTAAAGAAAGGAATATTTCATTCCAGGTTTCATATATAAAGATGAATTTCAACTCGATCATTTTGCTTGCTTTTTCCGTACGCATCCGTATTTAGTGCGAATTGCCTTAAATGCACTTAAGCGCATTAATAAGCGCTTAAAAGAATATATTTAAGTATCATAAGCACCACCTATTAAGTTTTTGTTTTTTGGACAGATATTATGATTTATAAAAAATACAAAATAATTAGGTACTGATCTAGTCGTATCGTCGCAGGTTTTTGGTTAGTAGGTATTTGGAGAAATGTTATTTACGCTTATAGTGTTTAATAGGTATTATCCGGTAGCATATGAATGAACGCACTGGTCCCTTACCAACATTATATACGGACATGAAAAACTTATATGTTATGGCATTAATTTTCGGATTACGCTATATAAAGGAAGGAGGGTTTTTACATATTCTGTATGTAAACAGCTGGTAGCTTGTACATAATATCCTAATACACACGGTACGCTTATTTAAAAACGCACTTTACAGACGATGGTATTTCAATCTCCGCCAGCATCTTGAAAGGGTTTCTTTCAAGAAATTGTAAAGCGAGACTCGACGTCGCCCTACACAACTGCAGAAGGCAAAAAGTGTGTGACTGAGTATGCGCCTAGTACGCGACTCTATGTAGGTACTTAGAGTGCATCGCTCCCGGGCGCCGAGTCGTCGCACTGCATATAGGCCAGTGCACGCGAATGCCCGGACCCCTCCCCGTGCCCCACCCGCGGGCCCCGATGCACCTCGCGATTTTCCATTTCCAACGCGGACCCCGCACGCTAATTTCAATGCACTTCGCTTCGACCTCACATTCTAATTCAATTGTCACAAATAAGTTATGTGACATACTCTTGTGGCGCTCAACTTCATGAAGATTTCCAGTACAACATAGTGTATTGCTGAACATACTTTAATCCCCAGGGATAATCGTGGATATCTGGAACTTTCTAGTATCGACAATGATTGCAATATAGGTAATCCGGTAAAATCACAATCAGTAAGTTTTCATCCCACATATGGATTGTATTACGACAGTACGTTAAATTACATAAATATGTACTATGATGTATTTCATTTAAGATCGTTAATCACGCGGTAAGTTTGTCGGTGTGGCAAAGAATACAGTCATGTGTTCTGAACAGAGCACGGGTTCAAAGCGCTCGGTGACAGTGTCACGGTTCGAAAACGTCGTAAGCGCGGCGCGCAGCCGAGCAGTTAGGTCGTTGTGGAGTGGAAGCCGCGGATGTAGTTACAAGTTCCCGCGGTCGTTGGCCGCGCGATGCGTGCGCGACTCCCCTATATCGGCTAACTGTGGCGCGGAAACTAATTCTCGCGCCCGTCCCGCTGCTATATCCACCCGCCACCCGCGCCGCCTGCCTTATGACTTTATGACACATCATTCGCAACTGCTCCGCGAATACCCCAACTGCTACGTCAGCGTCTGCACTTCGAATAGCTCTTGTCGCATCAATTGTTGTCTTGATTACGCACGTGGACATCATTTTGTAAAAATAAGTTAGGACCCAATAGCCAAATTGTTAATATGTAATAACAATGCAGGCCGAATGCGTGAACGCGGAAACGGTTGGGTGCCGTTACTTAACTGTATAGGTCTAGTCTAGAACAATCCTGCGGGCCCGGCGACGATAGGATCGGGCGACACGTCTTGAATTGATGAGCAAGCACTCTTGAAATACAACGTTTTTACACGACGAAAATTAGGTATTATGTATTTTTGCGAGTGTCAAAAAAGGAAATAATCAAATCGGTTGAATGTTTTGTTTTAAAAACAGACAGCAACTCTATTGAAACTTTTTAAACTTGTATCTGATATTCTGTGCAATTCATCTAGTGTTAAATAGTAACCGCAACTCATAAAAAACGAGTGTGCTTTAGACCACACGACTGAAGTAAAACTTATTTATGGAAAATTATTTTCGTTCTGTACAAAACGTACATTATCACTGAGACTCATATATGTATATTTTTTTGTAATAGTTCGCCAAATGACATTTTAATTAAAATTATGTAAAAATATGGAACAAATATGTTTTTTTAGCCCGGCTACGAAAAAGTAAAGCCATAAAGAGGTAGTGTGCAGGAGCTATACAAGAAAGTAGGGGTGGCGAGGGGTGAGTGACCGAACAGCCCTCGTTTCGTCGTAAGTGTCGCCGCCATACAAGATGTTTCAGCCGTCTGTCTTTACGAATTTATTCACACAAACCCGCTTCCATTCATAGTTTGCCGAATATCAAACTAAATAATATTTTGAAATATCCTTTTAACCGGTTATATTGTAATTATATTTTATAGCTGTTATTTGTCGACAATAAAGAGTTAAGCCTTTCTTTATGCTGATCTTTATTTAATATAAAATCATTTTTATTTAATCAATTTAACTTAAGACCTAACAAAAAATCTTAAATATTTTAAAATATCACCAAAAACATTTTCGTCGGTAATAAAAACGTAGGTACAGAACAACGATAGCTACTATAGTAGAATTAGTAGACCGTACTTACCTAAATTCATCACATTCACAACCCATCTCTTATCTGGGTTCGGGTCTTTTTTCAGAATTAGCAGATTAAGGTATGACTCCACTATGCTCGTCAAGTAGGTAGTAGGTACTAGGTACGTACGTACATAGTAAGTACATTTCATTCATCTTTGAGAACATAGTGAGAAACTCAGTATGCAGATCTCCACGATTTTCTTTACCGTAACAAGTGATCAATCCATTTCAATTATAAACATGTTACGTAAATAAATTTAAAGTTTAAGCATTTGCAATATTTCAACTTGGGTCACAGCATGATAACAGTCTCGGGCCCTTTACTCCTTAAGACCAACATTGAATACTACATTGGAAAATATTGTCAACTTGAGATATTGAGGATGTTTTGATGTTAATATTAAAGATAGGTATACATAGATAAGAAAGACGCTCGTTACTTTAATGACGTAAATAACGTCCTTGGGCCAAGCGACAATCACAATCGTGCAAATATCTAAAGCGGCGGTCACTCAACCCCGACAATGTAATCGATCAACGGTAGATCCTGTCAGTATCGCAAATATCTTTCATATCTGTTAATACTCTATTCATACTTATATTCTTAATAGATACTTATTGTATATTGAATAGTGACCGACTGCATTCAAATCAATCAATAAATTTTATTACAACGTACCTACCTATTTACAGATTGTATGGTTAATGTATTTATTGACATACAAATAACATTAAAGTTTAAACAATACATTTACAAAAATATACACAGATAATTAAGATCCATCCCTGACTCCAGGCAAACGTCTTCAAGTTATAGTAGTAGGTACCTGAGTATTATCTGTTTATTAACGTCGTATTGGGGTATCCTACTGACCCCAGAATGGGTAGAACACTGACACCAATTCTATACCGGCCGACCGGGGTTAATAAAAGGCGACAGAAACCGTTCTCTGCTTGGTTGTATGGCTTTATGTAAGGATTATTTATCAAGATTATTATTTAGTCGGATTATCACTAATATTATTGTCTTTCCGTGAAGTCCAAAGCCAGTACTTTCTTTCTTCCTTGAGCAGCAACTCATTGGTGATGATGTTGTTGTTTGATGTTGTTGACGGCCATAGGCGACGATACACCTTACCAGCAGGTAATACCTCGGCTCATTTGTCAGCTAGTTACATAAAAAAATTGTGATAGTAACAAGAGTTTGTTTACGTTACCGTTTGCTACTTTTTGGAGGCGATGACGTCAGGGCCATTAGCCACCCTGAGATACCCTTGAATAGTTGTGTTAAGAAGAGTCCTCGCTAGCTACCATTCTCTTCCCGTGTAATATTTGAGAGTTAATAAAAAGGCGAATTAGTTGCAATTATATACTTGGTTGGAAACATAAGCCGCTTGTATTTTGCAAACATCGATAATAATTAATTATAAAAAAAACTGTATATTTTCAAATTAATATTATCATTATTAGTAACTTGTAAAAAGAGATGATATTTAAATCTACATAATATCGATATTACTTTAGCAATGTTAACCAATAATGGAACATGTAGGACATAACATGATTGATATTATGCGAACATAATAATATGTAATGCGACACGTAATATTTACACCACTATTAATACCAACTTTGTTTATAATCAACACAACATGCGTCACGTTTTGCTTTTAAAGATTGTTTTTTGTTGCCAAGTTTCCACGTCATTTAGGTTTTCTTTTTCAACATAACCGGCAGAGTATCGGCTAAATTTCCGCTATTCGTCCATTACAAGTCACTGACTGACTCATTCGCCGTCATTTGACAGCGGGTACGTTGACACGGAGCTTTTGAAAAGATCTCCGCTTTGGTAGCTTTGGAATTCAGTCATACACCTTGTTTACTATCAAGCGATCACTGCCCGACAACTTGTGTTAATAGTAGGTAAATAATCAACCGAAGTAACTTCACGCGTAGTCGGTAACTGGAACCCAGCCGGTAGTAGCAGAATTTCATGCGTTCCCGCGTTATGAAGTTTTGAACGTTTACAAATCGTCTGGCTACAAGTTGTTTGATATATGTACTTATATTAGTCTGCGGTTGTTAAGCCATGTCGGTCAGCACAAAACCTTCCTTTAAATGAGTCATTAATCCTGGTACTCTCCGGGGCTCCGCACGTAAAAAAGGCGCGGGCCTACAGTAGACTGCCAAATACATATTCAACGATTCGCAAATGTGATGTAGAACATGCTTCTTGGAACAACCATTATGAGTTCCACAGACCCTAAAAGGGGTGTAAATACGTCCTTTGTTTCGTACAAACGGCTGATAGAATAAGTGCGCTATCAGTGACATACATAGCTTACTCGATAGCGGAGCAGCGATAAGCTGAACAAAACATCGGTTCGGTACAATGACCCAGAATTATATAAAAAGTCCTCATCGATTGTGATAACGCTTTGACAATGACATTTCGTATTGATAGTTTCGAGAAATAAAGTAGTAAATAGGCAGACATTTTCTTTTTTTAGTTGTTTGAACGAAATTTTCAGTTTTGTGACTCCTGGAGTACCGTTTATTGCTAGTCAATAATATTAACATGAATGAATGTATTGTACTGGTAATTCTTCAACAACCACATTTCCATAGTTAACCTAAAACAGATAGTTTGTCTATGCAATACGGTCTCCTTTTACAATAATATTTGTAATGCAGTATAAAAAATAACAATTCAATTTACACTCCAATCTAATCTAAATAAAAGTCAATAAAAACTTTTAAAGATAACTGATTGCAGAACATTAATAAGTGTTGTGATGAATAAGAACTAATCATTAAATTAAGTAAAGACAGCTGGTTGTTAATATACTTAACGTAATTACTAGCAACTAGCTTTTACCCGCAGCTTCGCTTGCGTAATTTGTGTTTCGAAACAAAATAGCCAATAATTACTCCAAAATATCAGTTTTACCCCTTTGGATGCGACAACTGCATATTATAATATAATAGTTAATTTGCGGTGACATCGAAATAGTGATTGCTTTATTACAATCGATTTACAAAAAATATATGTGCTTTTAAAAAAATCCATCTTTACATTTATATTGGAAACAAACACAACTAATCGAAGTTAGGTTGGGAATTTAGTTAAAACTAATATATACATTCGCGTAACCATACATACGCGTATCCAATAGTCCAAATAGTTATAAAATTAATATAAATAACTCGATTTAAAGACGATGTTATAAAAATGTGTTTGAAATTATTCATAAGGTTTAAGTTCATTGACATATCAGCGGCTGAAATCGCTGCGAGCCGTACGAACTGATGTCAACTTTCTCGCACTTACGTAACGTGGCTCGCAGAGAGATGTACTAGAATATTCGGTGTCATCGACCACGGCCGCTTGCGACATTCACTGCTGCAGCGCTAACGTGCTACCTTCTAGTCATTGGGAGAATTTTTGTACCGAACGCACCGATCATTATTCTAATTTAGTTACGTGCACCTCGCTTGCACTTTCTTAACTGCATGATATATTTTATCAATTCGTTTCAACTGAGTGATTGTAAGTTTCTCTTTTATTAGATACTTTTACCAATACATAATTATATCCTATTAGTGAGAGACTTGTTAATGTATAAACGTGCAAAGTGCGCAAAACGCGTAAAGCATAAAATAAAATTAATCACAATATTGTTATCACACGCCGCGTCATTAATTAGTCACTATAGTGCATAATAACGGACAATTTAACGTATTACAAAGTCCGAATGATTGTAAAAAAATTTTTATTTAATTAATTATTTATAGTTCGATGATTTTATGCTACAAAAAATATTCTGATGTAATTTTTGATTATCTAAAATCGAATAACGAAGAGGTCATCATCGCCGCGACTCCAGACGTTAACACCAGCCCTATATGCACACTATTCATTAGATTAATCCACACTCATTAGACTCTCCTTCTGTGTCTAAACCATAGTATTGCATGCAAAGTACAGGCAGCAAAAACTTTAAATCAATTATTGCTTACTTTACATAAATACACTCGTACTTGTGAATAGGTACCTACTTTACAAATCGACACAGTTTTAAAAACAATAAGTTAAATATTTTCAACAAAGAAAACATAAAAACACCGAATTTATAAATCCTAAAGAGGTCAATATCAAAACAATATTAGTATTTATTCTACACATGAATTATTTATTGATTCTGTCTGTTTGCTTTCTTCCATATTATTTTGTAGGTCACTAGATAACATAATTATTCGGATGTCGTTTGTCCTTTCGTAACTATCGCAGCGTTATCTGAGGACAGTAGGAACACATATGAACAAAGCTTAGTAATCTACATAGCGACAGTATAAATACGCTGTTAATTTTTATGTTACCTAATACTAAATGTAGTTTCACAAACTGCATTCGGTACCGGTTCGAATTTTCACAGCGGAACTGGAACGTGCTACGAATCTTGAAGATTAAGAGTACTGCACGCAGAAGTGAAGGGGCGTAGGTACGTTCGTGACACACCAGCAATTATAAGTATGGAGGCGTCATTGAACCCATGTTATTGCGAAACAACGGAAACCAGTCCAGCGCGCCCCCTCCCGCCCGCGTACCCCTCTACACCTGCTGCGAATTTTTAAAATCCTAGATTATAGTTGACATGCTGTCAGCTCTCATAACACGTGATTCGCATAATTTAATGCCGCTTACATCATGAGCTATGCATTCTTTCCTCGGTGCACTTAATATCCTCCAGATAAATAATTAGTATTTGTATTATGCACTTTACACTTAAAATAAACTATTCTGTTAATTTTACGGCTAATTAAAACCTACTTATTAATTGGATTATTGAAATGTAATAATGCTCTTGAATTGCTTATTCGAATGTCCGTGACATTTTTTATTGCATGCCAGGTTTCTTAACCTCAATGTTGCAACATTAATCTAAAATTTGCTAAAACAATTAATGTTTTACAACAAAATATATTTCGTATTATTCCAGTGTACCAGAATATAGTAAAAATACTAATAAAACTTCATTTTAGGCGGAATATAAGCGAAAAATAAATATAACTAATAAATGTAGCTTATGTCGATAGTCCATATAGTATTTGGAAAGTCTTTTGATACGCAACTTAGTAAATTTTAACAATTACTAAATTTAATTAATTTATTTGTAAATAATAATTAAACTATTATGCTGTCGCTACAGCTAGCAGTGGCGACCTAAAAAGCGACGTGCTTGATAGAGGTAGTCAGGGACAACGGCCGGGCCGCCTCGTTCGCAGGAATTGCAGGTAGGCTAAGGGGTTAAAGAACTCCCGTGCACTATATCAAATACCATTGAACTCGCGTCGTCTTCCTCGCACACTGCACCGCGATGCATCGCCCGCACGCCTCGTCGTGCGAATCCTGTCCGATCACGCGGCACGCATGCGTATGACATGATCTACTAGTATCTAGCCTCTATGTGCAGTATGCGTTCACTTGCATACGGTAAAAAAATACGATCCAAACTCTTCTTCCTTATTGCACAGGCACTTTAAGCATCTAGATAGAAAATGGCCTCTGGAGGCTCTTCCTCGAAGTCGATTGATAAGCCATACCGGTCATAGGGAAGGAAAACGTAACTTAATTTTAGTTTGCAGAGCACTAATAAACGCAAGTCACGTAATTTCCTCTGCTGTATTAGGAAAAGCAAATTACGTAATGATGTTTAGCTCACGATAACCAACCATGTGCCAATAATCAAGTTTAACGAGTGGAAAGTTCAAAGAGGACATCGACATCAAGCAACGTGGCGGCTCGGCGGCGCTTTGTCGTTCACTCGCTAGAAAATCGCGTTAATTTGCACGACACTGAATTGCGTGGGGCGTGGGGAGCTAAGGCACTATGATGTGCACTGGCCTCGAACCAGGAAGATTAGCTCGGGATAATATTTCATAGTTAGTTCACGCACCTCTTAAGCAGGGTTAAAATAAAACAGAAGGATAAAAGTGTTTATTTGACTTTAATAAATTTGGCACACAAAAGCGATAATTTCAAGGTAAAGAGATATAGTGTCGTTGAACTTGATAAAACTTAACATAATGTCACGTAGGTCTGTAGTCCACATAAAAGAATATAAATTTTATTTGATATAAATAGTCTATATCGTGGACCTTACTGACGTTTGATAATAACAAAACATAGATAAAATCTTTTCAAGAAATCATGATGACCAAAATTTATATATTAGGTATACATTTTTCAGCCTTGTAAAATCTTATAAATTATCCATCTTATTTATGAAATACTTACAGATAGAGTTTATGAAAATATATAAGGAAACTCAGTTTTCAAATTCCAAAAATTGAAAATTCGGAAATTGAAAATATGGATATATGTCCGTCCATATAATTATATAATTAGAGTATTAAAATGTTTATATAATGATCATCGTATACTTACATAGGTTTGAGCCCTTTGCCTAAATTACTTGTGCGCGTGCGCCTGGTTTAGTGCCCGCACGCTGTGAGATGAGCGCACATTTCCGATTACCCCCGATTACGTATCCAAACCAGTTTCATTCCTACTATGTGGCATTAAACACATTACTCAATATATTTTTATTTAAATAACCCAAATTTATATTTACATTTAAATTCAGTATAAGAATTTCAGATATTTATTTATAGATAAGATGTTAATAAAATAAAGAAAACTAAACTGCATGAGTACTGCGTGATATGGTCATTTCAACGATATATATTTTATCAAATGCTCGTGTCCAAAGCATGATATTACTTGATTTGCATGTAGTAATGAATTTTTTATCGCTAACCAGTCTTTTTTAATTCAAGGATATTTTGGCTTTGTCGACATAGGACCTATTCGGAAAATGCTTTTTGCGTTGTTCTAATGACTAATTAAAAAGGTAAAAAAAGTTGGCGGTATCTTCTCACTTTTTTCCTGAGAGAGCGATAAAAACGTTAGCCAATTGGTTCTTAGAAAAACCTGGTAACCTTTTTGTTTTATATTCCTACAATGCTAGAAATAGCTACAAGCAAACATCCCAGCCCACACCTATTACCTAGACGGCTACGGCTGGCGGGTGTGTGTGTAACGTAGATGAACGTGTTATCTACATTGGCACTTGTTTACCGCGATCTACAAGCAGACCTTGAATTCGGCGGAGGTCACTGGCCCGAGGCCTCGCTCACTGGAATATCATAAATATTATTATAATCGACCCCGGATGGCAGCTCCGTGACCTGCCAAATTTTATTAAGTCGTATCATTTCTACCAGAAGAAAATTGGATATAATTGCCATTTACGTTAGTTGACTAATTTTTACATTGCTCAATGAATGACGCAATTTATGAATGATTAGAAGCAGAATAAATAGGAAATACCGCGAAAAGATGCTTAAATATATTCGGTCGACCTGATTTCTAAGTAAGTATTTACCGAACAATAAATAAAGCTGTTTATTATTGGTCGTGAGTGTGAATATACCGAGTACAATCGGCACTAAATTTTCAGTGGCTCGAGTTCGTGAGCTTATTACCGCCGCGCCAGTTGCGTGTGTGTTTGTTGTGAGCCCCAAATTCTTGGCTGTGTTGGTGATTGGCGATTTTGGTGGCTGGCCCAAGGACGACCAGTTTGGGTTCAGTAGCCACTATCGACAGTGAATGACACCATTACGAGCATTGACCTTATGTTTCCTTTGCCTCCTCGAATAATACCGACTGGGGATAAGTTCGAATACTTAACATGATTGTGCGTGGAACACAAAGCAACTTAATTGACTTTGACTTAGAAACAATGCACGAATTTACATAAAATTAATTATGTAGCGCGGGTCAATACTCCTTCGTTGAAACTGAACATAACTTAATGCATTCGCACATCTGTATTTAGTTATTTACTCGTAATTACTTACGTCAGTCAATGTATTATCGCTAACGATCTGCACAATTAGTGAAGATTACTTTACCTACTTTATGCATTTATTTAACACTTTATTGTTTATACACCACAAAAATAAAAATACACATAAAACGCAAGAAACAAATACAATACAATGTGGCTTTATAGTGTTTATCTGAAAGTTTTAGTTATCCCTAATTTAATATTTGATTAAAATGGTACTTGTCAAAGGGAAGCATGTAAAACAAAAAAGTAATATTAAAAGGTGTTTGTCCCAAAACTATTTCAGTAAAAACTTATCATTATTATGAATTACAATATTATTTAGAAATACAAAATAATAGTATTAAACTTGTTCGAAATTTACAATTATTTATAATTAGTATAATTATCGACATCAGCTCGGCATCATCTGGACTGGACTAGCTAACGTTTTTCAACTATGAATTAAATATGACTGGACTATATCGAATCAAACCATACATTACTATATTTATATAATTTATATTTATTACCTATATTAAAATCTATCATATAGATATATATGATTCGAAAAACGAAACCAGGGAAGCCGAATTTTATAATAAATTTACTTCATATGACGCTATGCTTGTTGTGAAACTACTAGTAGTAGTCTGTAGTCTTAACAACATAAGGAAATAAATACCTACTTATATCGACTGGATGTAACCTCAATAGGTGAAGTTGACGTTTTCGGTCGTTTCGGTAATAGAGTTCTGAACATAAATATATTATACTCGTAGGACTGATGACTGGAACAGCGGATCCAGGGGATGCCTGCTGTCTTCGTCAGTCTTATGCAAAATAAATCATATTTATATATGTAATAGACATAAGTATCTACACAATTGACGAAGACGGATTAGGTGTAGGCATAAACATGAACCCTTAATATACGAGAACCCATAAATTTGGGTGCAATCACCTGTCTGTTTTTATGAAAGTATGAAATAATAATGACGTAAGGCTGAGCGGGTTCGAATTAAATCCGATCATAGCTACATAATACATAACCATCGTGTAACTTCACTATTTCAATGATTGACGGCATACTTGCACATTATGTTTATTATGTGAAATCAATGCTACTTTAATATTTATAGGATCCGATAGATGCCCGCGCAGTCAAATAATTAAAAATATCTAATATTTGCAATGTTAAAATATACCTATTTCAGGACAACTATTGCTGAAATAAATGCAATGCCTCAACTTTATATATTTTTATGTCATTGGTAGACAAATAAGCAAACGAACTATCTTGTGGGTCTTGGACATTAAGGACACCAGAAGCATTAGCGATGTGTTGCCCACCTAAAATTGGGTGGTAAACCCTCATTATTATAATAAATATAATTGTTATTGTTACAAGTATATACAATAACACAAAATTATATAGCTTTAAATAATAATGTTTACAAAGAATAACTTGTACACCGTATACTACTGTACTCAGGACATTCCAGTGCGGCAGTAGAGGACGTTACGTAGTTTAAAAATAAAACTAAATGTAAGTTTTCCCCTTTGTTACAGGTAAGCGTTGGAGAAATGGTTTGCGAGTTTCCGCGAGTGGCATGGGTAAAGTGTTGTTGGCTCACAAGTTATGATTGCACGTAATGCGTTCTCGTTAGAGCACAATGCACCAGGCTCCAGTGGTGGTATGGTGTCAGTCACCCCGTTCTAACGGGGCTCGCCCTATAACTGCTTGCGACTCGCGAACAGTCGTCAGCCGTGCGACAATTGTCGTGAAATCGCTTACTAATGCAACTGCAACTGTATTCATAATGCATGCGTAATAGTTCGCCTCCGCTGACTCCTAGCGCCACGGAGTCGCCGCCGCTCTCTACTAAAATAGAACGGAATTTGATTAATAGTAAACATTTTATTAATGTAATTCGCACATTCTTTTAGGCTTACGCTTCTAAGCCCAAATGCAATGGATATTGTATTTACTTATTCGAAAGTAGGAAGTAGGACTAGTAGGTATTTGTGTTTGATAAGGATGTAAAAAAAAGATGTTCCTTTAAATATAAAAAAAAAAAACGAAAAATGATTAGCTCATCATAATGTTACGATATATGTTACCATCATATGTTACATTTAACTTTAAAACAGCCTTAGGACATATACAACTAAACACAAATTACCTAAGAAATACCTGAAGCAGATAGATATTACATTCGTTACATACAACTTTAAAATCTATGGGCGTAAATATCTGTAGGTAGGTACTGCAACGTCATAAATGACCCACTCGGCTTTATTCGCGGTTTGGTAGCCCCGATACCAATCGTTAGCGACGCCAAAAGAAAGAGGGTATTCCTAAGAATCCTAAGTCAGCTGTGAAAAATACTTTCAAATGCAAAGCATGAAGAACGCTACGAAGACCTATCATTCATCGCTTTTAACACTCCCCAGGAATGCAACCATAACTGTGACTAAAACATAATTCATTCCTTATGCAAAGACGTGGACTAGCTTTTATTAAAGAATGATTCTGGAAACTGTTGCTAATTATGTTACAAAATCTTCGTCATGTAACGGTTAGGTTAAATACGTTTTAATTTTAGGTTAAATACGTTTCCGCCAAAATATTGCAATGAACGCTCCAATCTTTAAAAAAATCATATTATCGAATTGTAAAAAACAATCACACATTTATTTTCTGGTGCCGAACGTGTATAAACAATTTAATGTCAACGACTGTACAAATACCTAATATATGAGAATAGCATATTTTCAAATTATATTGAGACTTCCCGCTGATATTTTATCATTATGAAACTGATTTCAAAGAAGATCCCTGTTCGCGATATCGTTTAGCGAAAACACAATGCTGCGACTATCTGGGAATGTCGGTTACCGGCCCGACTAACAAAAGGAAGTTAAAAAACGAATCTTTTAAAATCCTCCATCCCTATTTTTTGTCGCCAAAAAGTTTAGATTAAACAGTCATTTCGATTTTTTACACGTTCACAGAAGAGTTAGATATCGCGAAACTTGCACAAAGATACACGTCTGGGCAAAAAGGTGGACTTTACCTGTTCTTGAAATCCGAGATGAAAAGAAAGGGTACGTGGGTTCGCATCGTCTTTTTTAACAATAAGCGAATTCTATTTTACCTGATTTATTTTTTCATAAAAAGGTTAAAATTGGAATCGAAATTGAAAGGAAGTTGAAGTAAGGGTTAGCAAATTTCTATTGTTGCAGCATACGTTCAGCAGATGGTATAGAATTGCCTTATTGCTCTCTGTCCCTACACAATGTGGGTCACGACCAACTGGTCATGCCATTCTCCTTTTATCTAAAACTTAGATTACAAAATGTTCGCTTCGCTTTAGAAAGACAACAGAAATTAGGAAAACAAAGGAATTCTCAGCCCTAAAACCATAATTCCAACCGACACAAATACAAAGAAACTCGTAATGATGTTCTTAAGAAAAAACCTTTTCATTTATTTCTTCTTACAATTTCTCCTAAGAATCAATAAATCAAAGTATTGTGTTGTTCACACTAATTTTATTTCTAAAATAAAAGTTGTAAACTTATTATTGTACCTAAGCGAACGGAGAAGTAAATAGATTAAAGAAAGTAGGTAAGAGATACATATAATTATGTATAAGTAACGTAGGGTTTTGAGCGATTTTATTATCTCTAAATGACTTACTTTCCCGTCAATATTAATTAATCAATATAATGACGCAGGAAAGCGATCTTGTCGTATCTCGAAAAAATTTAATTTTAGCCCAAAAACTATTTTAAAAATTCAACCCTTGGAAAGTAAGGCTTAGAGATTTCATTTTTGTAGCAATTGAATTTTACATTGAAATGTTCTTTTTGCAATTAATGGAAGTATTTCTTATGTATATACGAGTAACTCTTATTCGCATTTTTTCGAGATACGATCGCTTTCCTCCGCTCCTAACGGATTAAATGGGGGATAAACTGAAACTTTCATATTTCTTCAATGGATTCACTTTCAACTTTGTATAAAGGTTCCTCAAGTGACGCAAGTAAGCACTAGGAAAGAGTTTTTGGAAATTATGGTATTTGTAAAACAAGTCAGAAGAAAAAAACGCTGTGTAGGCGACATAACCCAATTTCACGCGGGCGAAGCCGTGGGCGGAAAGCTTATACTTATATATTTTTTTTTGTAGAAGATGTAGAGACTAACCTACAAGTGAAAATACCCGATCAAATCTAATATGACAGGTTTTAAGTTGAAGTATTAGTCTCTCGCTCTAAAAATACCTACTAGGAAAACATATTCTAAAAAAAGAATCAAATTAAAATCATTGATAGGCATTTTTTGTAATATTATGTAACTTAATACTTTGAAAACATATATTTTGGTTTCTTTTACTACCAAATAAACAATAAGTATTGAATCACACAGTATGGGTTAATCAACCGATGGTTATGTCACGTTTGTGTGTTATTTTATTTATTTATCAAGATCGGTGGTAAAGTGGTACGCGAGCACACCGCGACCGTTACACGCACTCGCGGAGTTGAGTGCACGCGCGGTCGCCGACACCACCACCGACCGACCGTCTATTACCGACGTCCTCGACTTCTCACCGACCAGCCCATGGCTAATTCTACGTGTTCTTCACAACAATAGAAACATATGGACAAATACGCGTACTTAGTTCAGTCATATAATAGAGCTTGTTCTTTTTTATATTTTTGATTTTTATAATTATAGTACCTACATATTTCACATACTTATCGTGCCATATCGGATCATTACTGGATACATACATATTATAGGTACATCACTCTGTTTAGTGTTGACGGGTGGTTAAGTACCGACTTTAGGTTCATAAATTATATTGCCAAGAAAAACCCAAAGAAGAAGTAAATCCCAAAATATGTAGTTGAAGTGTATGACTTTGTGTAATACCTAAGTAGTTTATTCCCGATTTAACTTTTCTACTTATGCCTAATCCCGTTTACCGATTACCTTTTATTACCATACTACATACTTTTATTACCATTTACCTTTACCGATTACTGAAGATACATAATATAACTATATTAGTTAGAAAGTTTCATATTTAAAAGCACAACCACTACAGCACAAAACCACTTATTTTGAAAATGGGCATATTGGTTGGTAGGTATATACTGAGTAATAAATGCTACTTAGACGGCGGCATAAAGTAGGACTGTACTCTCGAACGATGATCATAGGCTCAAGTCGATGCATTAACTCAACCCAATATTGCGTGATACAAAAGGATTATAAAAACAAAATTTGTTTGAAAGTGAAATCGGCATGTGCGCTTTCCAAAACCTCCCCAAAAACGGCACGCGAACACATGTTTACGCCACGCGTATGATAAGTACACCTTGTCATGGTAAAAAAGTCTTACCACAAAAGATTCGAAAAATTTAAATCGACCTATCCACTTTTTACTAATAGCAAGATACCTTCTGTCGCCGCGTTTCTCCACCAGCTGCGGAACGAGGAAGTGTGGACACAAAGCCGCCCGACCCGTAATAATTACCGATTGCCAAAAATTTCAACCGTTCCGATAATAACTTCCAATATTTAAACGGTTAACCAAACTCGATGCCGGTCTAAACTGCCCGTAATAATACATATCCGAAGTTGAACGACTGCTTTATTGTTATTTTTTAACATACGAGTAGTGTCATTATTTTCACCGATAATCCACTCTGACATCTACTATTAAAGCTGAAATTAGATCGCTGCTTAGTCCGTCAACTATTTAATAACTATGCCTAAAATGGTAATCAGGTCCTACGCACGACTGTATTACCGACGAAGAGTTTGATGAACCTAATACAAATAATGAAGCCACTGTATACCATAAAGTTTGATATGTCGTGACGCCATTATTGTAGAATACGCCTTATTCGACGTGAATATTTGATGAGTGATTTTATAGATAAGTCACCTCATGGTGGTTTACAGGAGCACGAATCGGAAAAAACATCGAGACCGGTCTGTGTCGAAATGAAAGTTGGTTATACTCATTCGTAGGTAATACACGTTACTTTCTCTTACTATTTTTCAATTACCTGTTGAAGTTTTAAATCAATTAAAAATAAGGGAAAGATTTAGTAGGTAACATGACAAAATAATATATTTTCAATGCTACTCTGTTATGTCACTAATGAGTAAATTAGGTGATGCAATATCGTAGTGATAATTATGATGCAATGATGTAATTTAGACAAGACTTTAGGTTCATTTAGGTTCCTATTACGAATTAGAAACTTCCTCAGGCGCCAGCCACTAAGTCAATCCCTTTTGTTTTTGTTTTATTTAAATGGTAGTAATGAACGTGATTCACCTGGTGGAGAGTAGGTAGAGTCTTCAACATTTACTTTCACACTTCAACCTTCACCAGTGGCTCAATTCGAGGATCTAGTCTCTAGTCTCTTTGTAATTACAAAGTTTTATCAATTGAGTAGCGTACTCCTCTCAGCTCTTTCTGTGAGGTTCGATGGAGACTGAGAGGCCAGTTCAAGTCCCAAGCAAAGCGAAGTAGTTCCCAAGCCCTGTCAGGGCATCTGAAATAAGTTCAATGAATAACTATGTAGGTGTATGACTAAACATTATTAATGACTAAGTGCAATAATATAGTTTTTGATTCTGTATTCCTAATTATTATCTTATTCTAACGTGGCTAATTCAGAGCATCATTACCAATCCCGATATTAATGTGTAACTATACTAAATATTTATTTTTTGGCATATATTTGTATTATAAAAAATATTTTTACCACATATTTTTGTAGACATGAATGGTCCAAAAAGCCTTTTTTAGCCTACAAGTACCTGGTCTACCTATCTACTTATCTGTGTGATATGTTTTTGTCAATGTATTGTATGTTTTTCCTTATGACGTGTAGGTGTAGTTTTCCTTAAGACATTTTAACTCGATATAAAATTAATATTATTTAGTAACTTTAATATTATTTCGTCAACTTATTTGTCTACCTTGATATCGTCAAATCGATATCTAAAATCAAATTTAATTACAATGTACAAAATTGCAGTGAAACTTCGTTACATAGTTGTCTGGCATTGAATTTTACTGTGACTAATTTCGATGACGACCAAATTTTACTTTAAATTTAGGTCAAACACCTTTAATGCAAATAGTTTTATGAAAGATAAATTAGTCAACAGGTAGGTACAGACACTGACGAAATATTTTTGCCGTCGCATGCACATGGTCGCATTTGACAAAAAAAATGTAGATACCTAGCTAGGTATCAGATTTTTAGACCTTGTGCGAATCATGTCCGTATCTATTTCGGAAGGTGGAGTTCAGGATAGGTGATTTAAATAAAGTCAAGGATGATTTGCGTCGCAAACAACTCGGGGTCAGTAACTTCGCGCAACCGCCGAAATTATCGCGGGCCGTACACGCGCCGCGCCGCGCGGCCAACGAACGCGCCAAGGCCATGGTGTACCGAGCCCGCGGTCCCCGCTCACCGCACTCTCCGCGCCCCTTGAGCCTCCGCTTCCACGCTCCTCCAGCTTCACTTCAGTACCCTCACCCAAAAGCCTCATTTGCATGGTTGAGGAAATCTCGCGCGTGCATCTAAAAACATACGCAACCATGTCGCCAAATAGTCGCTCAAAAATAACACATAATATCAGATTCGTAAGTGTGCGAAAAAGTTTCGGTGTTGCGTAGCAATAATTTGCTAACCGCAAAATCTACATTGTCATATTCGATTAATAGGCCAACAGTTTTTAGGTCGGTCGTGCTTACGTTGTGTTTTCAAAACGAATGCTATAATATACATAGTATATATACCTTAGATAGACGATTGTTTTTAAAAATAAATAAGTGCCTACTCACCTAAGTAATATTTTACATTCCTTGATGAACTAACTCTACATAATAACATTCTACATAATACTGTAGCATAACAATTTATAGCCGTGGGTAATTCGCAATAACATTGAAATTTGGAAGCGTAGATTGATCTGGTGATGAGTGTGGGTCGCGTGGAGAGTGCGCGGAAGGTGGCGGCGGAGCGGGCGCGGGTGCGGGCGCGGGCGGCGGCAGGTGCTGGCGTCAACGCGCGGCCGTGAACTTTCTTCGGACACGTTTTCAGGAACGATGCTGCGCAATTCACCGCGCCACAGCCTGCCTCAGTCCCTTCGCACCTCTAACCACACCCATATCGCGAATTTTCTAATCATATCATAACTTCTCTGAAGTAAGGTAAGGTACTTACTTAAGTATTAAGTACTTACTTAACTAGAATAATTTCTTTTTCTACCGCATTTCCAGGCAAATAGTTGTATGTAGACTGTAGAAAGTAAACTCGGGACTACTTTCTTTTGGTATCGTTTTGTTGGTCTTTCCAATGAAAGATGTCTGAGACGTATTTCATAAAAATGTATTTAGCACAAGTTTCACAGTTTAAAGTTTACTAATGCTTTGTTTACAGAAATACGGAATATATCTGTATAATGAAGCTTAATTTTCAGTATTCGGTAGAAATAGGGCAAAAATATTTTTCTTCCTGCTACCAACACGTGTAAGTTTGGCACCAAAACAAAAATTACTACAATGCTTTTACTAAAGTGTAAAGTAGGTGTGTAGGTGAAATATACCACAGTATATTCAAACATGCAACAGGTCGTACTTAGCGACACCATCGACTACCGTCTATAAAACCAATCACTTGTCTTATTAACGAGGGCAAGTAAATGTAACAGTAGGAAACGATCACGGCACACTTCCTCATTCTTGTCCCTGTTGTGTAGAAGTGAGTAATGCAACGTAACTTGCGCACTGCGAACGAGTTATACAACCGCGGTGCATCACCGTACGCCCGCGCCCGCGCCGCGCCGCGCCGCTCTGATTGCGCACACGCCAGCGCCACAACCGCACCACTTCCATTAGCCCGCGTCTCCTCATCCTCCACTGTGCTACAGATCCACTGCCGTCTTGTGCCAATAGCCGATTTCAATGCTCCAATTGGCACATTCTCTCTGAGTTGCGTTTCGCTCGGATTAGGATAAGCCTTTTCGATTCGAATAGTTTCTTTCGTATGTCGTTGATTGTCATGTATGTCGTACGCCGTCGTCCTTTATATTGAGCAGGAAGTCTTCTGAGTAAATATCAAGGTAAATGACTTGAGATCCAAAAGAAGAGAGAAAGGAATTGTTTTAATTCTCGAGAATAAAATGAGGAAATGATCTTATGGCAGTCAAAAATACACCTCGAATTTTTAAACTTCTTAATTCAAAACTAATAGGAAATATGTGCTATTAAGTTACAGACTACTTATATGATATCATGGTAGCATTGAATTACACTTTTTATGGACATTGACTAACAGACAGTAGTCAAACATTAATTTAGATCTATTTATAGTTACTGGGTGGGTATGTATGATAAAGTATCATACTTTTTTATACCATAATCATTCAATATAATTATATATATAATTCGTACTTTATTCAGGTACTATTTTCAAATAGTTAGCGACAGGAGAGTTGTTCTAATCCAAATCATTCGTACGACACATTTCCTCATTTGTTTGACATTGCCTTGAAGCCGGTGTTGCGGTTAATTCTGTATTTATTCGACATTGACTCCCCGATAATTGGGAGTACCAGGAAATTCCGCTCACAGTATACAATAGACGCATTAGCCAATTTGTCTCCTTGAATAAGTGTATGAAACAACATAAAATGTTCTTAGAAACTCAAAACAATAAACTACTTAAATATATTGTATTCAACTAAAGTTGAGATTTAGAATACATACTTCTTAAATTATTGTTCTTTAAAATACACGTTAAAACTGTTTGTTAATTTCATGTACATATTTAAGAGTCGATTGTGTTAATAAATATAAAAAATATCACTATTCAACCAACTTGACTAACTACTTAATCAGAAACCATTCGACTCTACATTGAGTTTACCGGACTATCGAACAGTTCCGGATATAGACTTGACAGTTCCATCACCAATGTTGACATTATATTACGACTCAATGACAAAGGAAAGTCATGACCCGGCGTTATCAGCTTATCAGACACTAGTCTATACAACACAATTCTAGTCCAGGTGTAGGTTACGGCAAATTATCTGGGGCCCCAGTCCACCGCGGCATCGCCATGATGCTATTAATTGAGCACACCCAGCCGACCTTGGCCTTGGCACGGGTTGCCGAATCACCCGAGGTCGACCGATTGAGCTCGTCCGGATCGCACGCTCTATCACATACCGACGTTGTTCATACTCATATCGCCGGGTCACGTCGACACTCGACACGTCATCGCGGCATCATCAGATGTCACTTCATCATGTTATAATATTCGCTCATTGTGTGAGTCACTTCTGGCCGAGATTTTTAGAGTTTTAGAAGTTTGATTTCAATTAAAACAAAAAAAAAAATTTGAAAAAATGAAGAAATTAAAAGTTACTTTATAACAATTGTTTGACATTTTGTCATAAAATTCACCACGCAAATCGAACCATTGCCTTTTATCATCACGAGCATCTATAGTTAGGTAATGTTTTCGTTATGCTATTCAACGTTTGATACAGACAATATCAGAATGTACCTACCCGATACAGTCTACATGTCAGATCCTCTATTGTGCCTCTATTAGTGATGTGAACATGTGAACGTGGCGCATTGACAGTCGGTAACGTATGTAGAAGTGGTCCGCAGGCGCAGTGTCGTCAGCGCCGCAATTCCCGGGGTAATTGACTCGTGCTGACCTCGCGCTGCTTCGGAAAAACTCGCCCGAGCTCGGATCTCTTCGCTATTCCACGTTGTGCGCTTCTATAATCTTAGCTAAATATTATTGAGATATTTTAAGGCGTCTATAAAATAAAAATAAAATGTATTTAAGGAAATGCAATGAGACTTAAGAACACAGTTTTTTTAGAAATCCAAAATAAAATTCTGACATAATAAATATCATTCTAAAGACCAAATGTTAAACATACATTAATATTTGGTTAATTTGTTAAATAATCTGTACTTAATTATTTTTTCTATATATTTTATAAGAAAATGAAGAAATAACATGTGTGGTAAGCATGAAAATATGAATGACAGTAATATGACAACTGTATTAAGTGTCCCTATTACATGCATTAACCTGCACTCTTAATTTATTTCGTGGTTTTAGTCGTACTACCCTAGTAGTTGGACGGAAAATTTTTACATTGCACAATTCACCGGATAATCTTTAACTTGACCGGCTTTTACTGAATGTTTACATGACCATTATGGACAGTCGCGCTGGTCGCGCACAATAACAACGTAGTTCACATTATAAATGGGTACAACAACAATAACAATCGATCGGATCGTGTTTCAAGAGCGCCTCATGTAACCGCTTGTCTCAGCAAGGCCTTGACCGCGAGCCGTTCACGTCCCGTGAAGCCAGTAGCATTAAGGGTGGCTTTCGACAGTGCGACTAGCGATAGAATGTTGCGATATTTTCTGACTAAAATTATTTTTGACGGCTTTTTATTTATGGATAATATTTAGATGATAATAATCTGTTATGCGTTATGACCGATTTATTTCCCATCTAGATTACCTGCCGAGCAATTGGGAGTTAAACTTAGACATTAAAAATAGGAAGTAACGAAAACAAACGTTAACATTGACAAATCAGATAAGTGCTTAATATCAACTAAATCACGACCGTACTCATTTATCAATATGAAGTACGTACTTCGTTATGAGTTATCCTGTTTGTCCCAAATCCCAGATGCCGTCTTTAGAGAAACAATTCATACATTTCGCCAGACACCCGACGCCGACGCGTCGTTTCTCGGAATTGGCGAACGAATCGAGACCGCCATCCTCCGATTACACGGCTATTGCGTCTTAGGCTATGTTTATTTTGAGGCACGCAAATACCTGTCTTTACGCTTACATAACAAATGCTTTGCCATAAACACGAATTCGTTTTACAAGTAGGGTTTTACTATTTTTCTTACCATCAATGTTTAATACCAATAATAGGTATTGGATTGGATGAAATAAAGATCAATTACGCAAAGAAGGTAATATTAACATATTTTTTTATTTACTTAGTAAGGCAGCGTGCAGTTAATTACAATAAGTTGTTTTTATTATTAGCAAACCATAAAATCGACGGTAAAACATTGAATACGTTCAAACTGTAACTTGTAGTGATTTATGACTGCGATAATGCAGGTTGTAAACTTAGATGCAGTTGGTGGCTGTAAGAGTAGAGCGGCCAGGCTCCAAGCGTTTAATAGGATTTTACAGGTATCATAAGTTTAATATTTAAACTAGTTTTCCACTCGCGGCTCCGCCCGCTTGAACATCTTAATTTCCAAAAAATCCTTTTTTAGTGTACCTTTTGTTAGTATACCTTGGGGAGGGATACCTATATATCCATAATTATTGTATATATTGATTTATGATAATTCAAGTTCCGAGAACACCTAACAGCCAACAAAATGTTGAAGTTAAAGAAAAACAAACAAATAATTAACAATTTCACTACTTATTTTTTTTCAACTCTTTATTGTGGAGATTTAGGCGGTTGTAGTGCTCTACTTGTCATTTGTATGTTATTAATCATTATAATATAATGTTTAGTTATCCACTTCGTAGTCCCAATATTTAACTTTATATTATAGCGTTACCTAGTAACCCTGTTACAAAGTGGTTGGTGCGGTGTGGGCTCCAACCATTGTTCCCGTGTCCTTGGTCCAGTGGGAAGGCCGCCCGCCTCGTTATTGCCTTCACAAAGGACGCTGTACGGCTGTAATGACCCTGCATAATTTCAAAGTCATTATCTCTTTTTTACGTAGTTACTACCTGATCAGTCAATCTGTTAGTTTCTTCGAATGTCATAAAATGTAACACTAGAAAGGTTTATTACTGTCTCTCCATATCTCTATTATTCTTTTACTTTTTAGTCTTTAATGAAAACCAACTAACGAACTTAGGGAAGTGAGTTTCAACAGGAATTATTTTATCTTTTTTCCTACATTTTTTTAGTATTTCATTAATTCGGAAGTGGAAAAAACGGAAGCCATAAATTGCAAACAATATGGCACTCGGCTAGCTTTTTATAATATAAAAAATGCGTCCGATCTCGATCGTCAAAAGTGAATCGACCCCATTGACTGCGGTCACAGCGAACAATGCAGCACAAATACATGTGGCTAGCGACTGACGGGCGACTCCCGTTTATTACACTAAATCACAAACGAAAACGACTTTTACGACTATCACAATACGGTTAAAATCTAATGTGGAGTAGTAAGTGCATGCTACTAACGTAATTTAATACCACACCGTCCCAATATTAAAAGTGAGGGCAGCGGAAGGAAGTAAAAAAATTGCGCTCCTACATACGTCTACCTGCTCACTTTCACGCAACTTTATTTGGAGTGCATATGCACTGTTTTTATCGTTTTGTTTGTAGAGTAACTTTCTAATATAAAATCGAACGTCTCGACCTTTAATCCTAGTCCCAAACTGGATTTTTATGCATTCTTGCAGTGCATTCTTTTTTCATGTTTTACATGATGCATACAGCCAATCCAGGTAACTTGATATTTTAGCTAAACTTGTTCCTGGCTTCCTCCACGAACTGGCTCTACCACACTGCTCCAGTGCGGATTGGTGGAGAGGTTAAATTCTTATGCCGCCTGAAATAATTTTTTTCCTACTTCTGTTTAAGTTTAATTTAAGTTAATCTAGCCCCTCTAACAAGCCAATCTAAGCTAAGCCGACTTATCTTATTTATATAAGCCGCCCACCAAACAATATCGAGTTCAGTTACACTAAAATTCAAAGTAACCCCAGTTAACTGTACAATAATATAATTTACCCTCCAACGGGTGTTTCTCAGAAAATATTTCAGAGATAACGAAATAAACATTGGCTCCACAGGTGACGTTCCAGTGGCAAGTATGAAGTATAACTATTTTTCTCCAAGTAGAACTATGTTTACTCAATCAAACGCGTTGGTCTGCGGTCGAGTCTCCTCATATTTTTGTCTACCCATTACAGACCTCCCAATAAACATTCATACTTAGTTACATTCCAAAGTTACAATCAAGGTACAGTGACAGAAATAGTCTATTAGTAATGTTTCTATAGTTGTACCAAAAACAGACTTTATCGTTGTAGGTAGAGCTATTTAAGTTAATCTTCTTATCACTACAAAGCCCATAACACCGTGTTATACCATAAAGAAAATATTACTCTGATTATATACGAATACAATGTTATATATAGTAAGTGTGCTTAGTTTAAAATATTTTAAATAATATTGTTGAAAACGTAATACTGCCAGAATTTTCTTTAGCTTGGTTTATAGCTACGATAATTAGCACAAAATAATAAAATGAATGCCACGAAGCATTGGTGTTTATGTATTTAGATTGGAAATGTGACGAGGCGCCTGCGCGGGTGGCGGCCTTGACCGGCCTGCGCCAAAATTTCCCGGTCATTCACCCGCGCCCACCGCCACTCGTCTTTATCTCACATAAATAACCACCGCGTAGCGCTAATGACTCTATTGCCCAAGTCACTAAGTTCACATTCCAATGACGGTTAGGTTTTGTTATATAAAATTAAATCATGTACATAAGTATCGGTTAAAGAAACTTGTTTATCAATAAGCTCCAGACTTGTCGAGCTATTATTGCGTTGTTTCGTACCTTAAGGTTAAATAGGTAATATGACATAGCGAGGAGTTATTCTTATTATATCATATTTGCTTATTATTATAGGTAGGTAGGTACTAAGTGTTTATCAGTTTTCTTTGTTTATAAATTAATTTGGCTTCACATTAATGCTGTTTGTAGGTTTTTTTAATGATGTGTTTGTCAATATTTCACGATTGAGTATCAGTCAAATATTATTGATATCTCGAAAATTTTAGTAGTTTCAAGCAACTTATATTTAAGCTTAAACTATAGTTTGTACCCACCGTTCATTTTGGAGTAATGGTAAAGAAATGGTAGATGATATGAGTCCCGGAAGTGTATGCTAGGAGGGAAGCAGGCAAGCGGGCCGGGCGGTAGCGGGTCACTCCGTCACGCGGCGACCTACACAGCGTTCGCCATCCATTAGCTCGATTTCGTGTTCAAGTTCACTCGCGTTCCATCACCAAAAATATTTTAGTAGTGTGACGCAACCACCACGACTTCGGCTGCATCCCGCTCGTACGCTCGGGCGGCCGCTCAGTCCGGCCCGCTCTCGCGCGACCTTGGCCGCCGTGCGCCCGCAAGGTTCGGGTCTTCGAACTCGAGCGCGCGAGCGGAGTCGCGGGACGAGGGCCTCGGCTCCTCCAATAGCTGGCCGCGCTCGGCTGCGCGCGCTCCCCATTGGTCCGCGACCAGCGCGGCAATGACCTCGGAGACCGGAGTTCGTAGCGCGCTGAGGTTCGCTTCGAAGCGCAAACCGCCAGGCTCCACGGGCTTATAGAGGCGAGTTTCGCTCGACGGGCTTCGCTACGCCGTGGAACCGATTATATCGCACGGAGCGCCGATCGTTTTGCAGACTTTCACTCTTAAGGGGAGGCTCGCGCGGCTCCGTAGAAGAGTGCGCGCGGTTCGAGTTCAGTTCGTCGATCGAGCTCGAACGAGTCGCACGCCGCGCGTGCAACAGTGGTACCGCGGTCGAGCGACCTTCATCCCTCGCGACGTGCCCATGCACTCCTGTCCCATATACGAGAACGGGGAGCACGGATCGCTTGTGTCTTCGGGCCTAGGGGCTCGGATGTGGCTTACGTGTAGTGAAGTGCGACAGACGGCAATTGTTTAGTTTTAATCATATGACTTTGAAGTGATGTCTTCGGACAGCAGCTACGGGCGCTTCGAGACCGCCACGCCGGTGGACATCATGAGCTCGGCGCACAAGGAGCGGGAGCCCGAGCTACACATAGGTACTCTTGCTTCCAAAGATGTTTGTTTACCACTACCGTATACAGGTGTCGGTTCTCAGCCCACCCCAAACTATTTATTTATTTATCGCATGATCAATTTTGAACTTTGAGCGTGAACTATGTATGAGGTTTGATTTATTATGCAATCCAGTTTTAATAAAAATGATTGACAAAAACAAAATTTTTGCACATATTATATTTAGACAAATGAGATTATGTTTAGAAGTGCTTAATTTTCGGCGGTTTCGTAAGAATTGTCACAACATTTTTTTTCATATGAAGTATTCGGTGTAGGAATAGCAGTATAGGTATGCATGATTAGTATTTGATGGCTTTAGCTTTTGATAAATGCTATTTTTGTCATGAAACGTATCTACCCAGATAAGTTAAATGACAAAATTTAACAAATAACAAAGTAAGCCAGCGATATTACAAAGCAAGTAGATTGGTATCTATGTATTATCAAATGTAAAAGGTAATAGTCTAATTACTAGCAGTACGGAATCCTTTAAACACTTCATCTTAGATTACATTTACTAAGTAGGTACTTATCTATTACAAAATAGTTTATAAACCTTAAGAGGTTCAACGCCTACTTATCATCGGGCCAGTCAGTAACTTTAATACTAAGTACTATTACCTGTTAAGAGTTTTAATTGTTTAAACCCTTTAAGAGGTTCAACGGCTACATAACATTGGGTGCCAGTCAGTAACTTTCATATTACTATTACCTATTAAGAATTTTAATTGTTAATATTACTATTACCTAAAGAATTTTAATTGTTTATAAGCCTTTAAGAAGTTCAACGGCTACATACCAGTCAGTAACTTTCATAATTACTATTAGGTACCTATTAAGAATTTTGCGGGATTGTTTTCCAGGATTTTACTCATTAAAGTAGAGGCGATATACTTCTAAAACATAGGTACCTATTTGAATATCGATACCTAAACAAAATAGTATAAAAAATATTATTAATTATTATTATTTCGTCATAAGTAGGTATCTATTTCATTTATTTGATTTTTAACTTTCTCATATTTCTGCAAAATTGATTAATGACATATTTACGTTTACGTACAATACAAAAAAGGGTTACAAAAGTAACGTGTAATTTTATATAAATTTCACAGTCTATTGCGAAACGAATGTTGATAAATGAATTGTTGAGCATTGTCGACAGTGGGGCTTGTTGCCAGGGCTCGCCAAAAACAATTAGCAGCGTTGCACAAAACATGAGCACTTCACGAATAATATTGTTCGCTACTGCAAATCGATGGGGTTCGGTACTTTGTCGCCCTGGGGAGCTCACTATCGATCGATTCCTAATGATCATATCGGATATTAACGATCACTATTTTAAGTCCTTTACCATTCTCAAACATTAACAAAAGAGTTAACCGTTGTTCCGTTCGACTCCCGTGAAATATTTTTATAAATGATCTTCATTTTATGGGAAACATGTAGGAATTGCCGGAACGACAGCAATGGAACAATTAATCGTTTGTCCATAACAAACGATTAATTGTTCCATTGCTGTCGTTCACGTCGTGTCGCGGTGGGCGAGTGTGTGGTTACGGCGTCGACTCGAGCCAGCTTCCGCCTCGTCGTACCACTTTTACTTTTCTCTCAGCGCTCGTCTCACAGCCCTATTGCGATTAGAAGAAATAAACCTACAACGATTAACATTCTACTAGATATTAGGAACACGTTACTTCGTGCTAGTTTATCCTCAAGTAATACAAATATGATGTATATTCTTCATCTAGAACAGACAAATAATTAACAGATTTATGAACAAATGACCTTCAATTATTAAAGATGTCACGTACGAAACCTCTTTCGTTCGCGCGAGTCGAAATATCTACAACTAAACGTGTTGCACGGGTAGTCGGGTGAAGGGGGAAACGTGATTGTGTTGTGGTGGTCCAATTATTTATAAACAAACATCGCCCTGACACAGATCCACGCAGCGCTGCGTCAGTATCTGCACGGTTGGTCGGCGCTCGAGTTATGTGTGCGCAACACTTTCTCGCACTTTCCTCGTCTCTTTAATTGACGTAACGAACGAGCGACTCTCACACGCGCGCCTTAGAAAAACGCTCGAGTTGCATCACTCGAGGAGAAATGGCTGCACGCTACCAATTCTTTTGCAACTGCACCAGTTACGTCTCGCTTAGCTTTCTCTGCTCTATTGTGAGTTTTCTGATCCCCACCATCGCGCTGCCATCTCGTCTCTCTAGAAACGTGGAGATGAGCTTGGCAGTTCGCTGCATGGACCGTATGCGCCGCTTAAAAAAAGAAAGTAACACCATAGAAAGCGATCGAACCGAACGGCGACCCGCAGCGAGTGGTGCGCGCCAGAAATAGAAAGTCTTCCAAAAGCCGGGCCCGCTCCCTTAACAAATAAACAAATGACTGCAAGCAAGGCAAGGGGAAAGTGAGAGCAGTCGGGGGCGCCGAGCGCACGAACCTGTTTCCTGATCGGCCCCGCGCCTTGCCCGACGCCCCTCTAGCTCGACGCCTACGTTACATCTGTTGTAGATGCCAGGATGGCCGGGCCTTATTTAATCGTCATCGCTGACCTACTAACAAATTGACTCGTCCATTAATTTCTCTAACTTAGATATAAGTTTAACGACTTTTCGGTATTTTATCTCTTACTAATGTCGATACATTAATACATAGTCGAGACATGAATAAGAAATGATATGTAGGAATAACATTTTTAATTTTAACAATGCATACACTTTTATTATAAAAATAAATCAAAGAAAGTATTATATTTGAGTGAAAGGACACACGAGGTCAATGACACAGCTGTAATGTAATCGAAAGACTGCGCTTTCTAAAATAACTATTCAGTGTCATCTACACACGCAATACGTTTCTTACATAATTTTTATTTACGCCCGGAATTTGTTTTGTTGCATAATAACCTCAGTTAGCAACGCTTTTTGGATTAAGTTATTATTATTATAACTAATCATATCAACAGAAGATACTTGTACTTTCCAGTCAGTTTTTATTATTATTTACCTACATAATAATGTAGAACGTGAAGAGTTAAGTAAAACTTGGTAGAATAGACTTTTTATAAGCCATCATTCAAAACGTCTGCATTTGCGATACATAATTATACGT
The DNA here is from genome assembly GCA_905404295.2 of Ochlodes sylvanus. NCBI lineage: Eukaryota > Metazoa > Arthropoda > Insecta > Lepidoptera > Hesperiidae > Ochlodes > Ochlodes sylvanus. The sequence continues at coordinate 6,924,288 of FR990126.1, read as the reverse complement.
ATATATAATTTAATAACACGTTCTGTGGTTGGTAATAACGAAGCTAATAATCACAGTTGAACGTTCGTTGCTCCGCAAGGTCACCGCGATATGTAGGCGTCACGTGTGCTCGCGAATGTATGTTACACATAGGTATGTGTAAGTACCAAGCTCAGGATGTTTTGCGTTTTAACGACCACCGTAATTTTCATACCGACTCACTTAACACTTCAGTATTGATTACCTTAAAACCTTTAAACTATAATATGAATGCTCAGCTACAATTTTCTCTTTGCAATTAATTGCAAAAATTTAGAAACAACGCTTATTAACAGATTATCGGATCGTCATTGGAGCTAATGGGGAATAAAGGGAAATGGACCCAAACTACTCAATTTGTTTGACCCAAAATACTAAAGTAGTTTATTGCGATTTGATTGTAGTCATCAGAACTAAAATATTGTTTTAAAATTAAATAATTGTGAATACCAAATATTGCACGTAAAATTAAACACGTTTAATTGTTACTTACCATAAACAATTATTTTCACTTTTTAAAGTGACCGTAACAACTTAAACACTTACAAGTGTTAACCAAGTTCTATTCTGTAACTTTCCTGTAACCTGTAACTAAAATGAAACCCTGTAACATGTGAACTGTTGAACCTACTAAGCTGTTAATGTTTGTTACAGAGTTCGACGGAACCACCGTCCTATGCCGAGTCTGCGGTGACAAAGCCAGCGGATTCCACTACGGCGTCCATTCCTGTGAAGGCTGCAAAGTAAACACTCATTTTATTGTATTCATTATGAATATACGTTAATTATTGCCTCAAAAATTACTTGATCATATCTTTATCATAAAGATATGACTTATGATGAATACGAATTATGATATATAAAACGTTATAAGTATTACTGATATAATATAAAACCATAACACATAAATAATAATAATAAATAATAATAATTTTAGTCTAATTTATATGTTAATTATAAGTATTTATTTGATATTAAGAAGTTGATATTTTACTATGCGATCGTAAACTTTACGACTAAATAATTACATAAATAATTAACGTATATTCTTAAATATTCTCAGTTACTTATATTTTTTTATGCTCTAAAATGATCACCAGCACCGAAAAATGTTACAAAGTGTCATCACCGTACCATATAATAACGATCGAATCCACTTACCTAAGTAATTTATGGGAAAAACGGTCATTATTGTATCATCGACGTTGTCATAACATAATGACGTAATTAAATACAGAAAACTGTGTAATAAGTTTCTTTTCGCTAAACGTAGCGAGAAGTAGCTCGCAGAATGATTGCCTTTCTCCGTCCCCGTTGCGCGAGCTTAACTCACACCAATCACTTTCGATATCATTCCTACATGCTGAAGAAGTGTAGCTACTACGTACGTAAGCGCAATGACTATCGAATCTGTAGGTACGATACAAAGACGGTACTAATAATCACACAACTTGTTATTGTCAAATGGATAGTTTTCACCACACACAAACTGCATTGAACTTTCACCGCCAGATAGAAAGTATATTCGGTTCAAGATTTTACAATGATACAAACACTTATGCCTAAGTTATAAACAAACTTTAAATTAATTAACTTTCATTTGCGTATCAATGCGTATGAAAATTGTTTATTAGTAGTTTCGGACACATACGAATAGCAGATGAATGTCTTTTGATATAAAATACCGTTTACTATTTTAATATACATATACAGTAAGTCATTTAGTAAACATTACAAGTGGCAGGTTTCTGGGTGTCCTGAGCGGCGACAAGGCCGCGATACACGGAAGACAATCTCTGTGAACTCGATGAACAAAGGTTGGCCATGGGTGTTTTAATATCAAACATTCGATTGAAGTATTCAGTATCGTATTTGCAGCGACCTCGCTTGTGACCCTATTTATTATATGTTTAAATTCTGTGTCCACTTCATCGCCTATTACAAATGTCAGAGAAAAAAGGTATCGTGTGAACTTGTTACAAAAGCGGTATTTGGGTCGATGGGTATGCTTAAGGTACCTGCTAGTGCCGGCCTTCACTAGACAAGAGCCCCTCGGACCCACTTCTATTATATATATTTTTTTGGATACCTGTTTCGGAACAATCACACGGGAACGACCCGGCTAAAGTAGTCTTTTCAAATCATCCTTAAATATCCTCAGGGGTCGAGGTCAATAGAAACAAATGAGGTTAAATTGTTAGATATAACGAGGTCAGCGGATTAGAAAAACGTGATATTTTATTTTTTTATTCGAGTAATATTTTTTCTATGCAAATATATAATTGTCAGTTACGATTGTAATTAACTTCACACTCGACACACTTGAGTAACATCACGTACCTACTCTTGCTTTTGCGTACGCCGTCATACTTACGTACACTCTTGTACATTAGATAGAAAATTAAATTGGTTACATATATAGTTAACATTGCTACTTAGCCACCTAAAATGTATAGGAACAACCTTCTACCTACTTAAAACTAGTGAATCAAAGCAACAATTAGTTTTGTCATGATGATAGCAGGAAATGTAGTCTGTAGAGACGCCTACCTGTTGATAAACGATCACCTTGAGAAACTTTTCCGTATCAAGTGCACGTACGTAGAAGGTTGCTGTCGAAAGTAGCAAACGTTGAACCAACTCGGTGAACGTCCAAGAAGTGCATGGCTGACTTTATGCGATTGCTTCCTGATACCCATTTCCATTCCGGTTCTCATGACCAATTCGCATACTTGTAATACTCACAATACTATTAAAATGCATAATATTTTAGTATCATTATACTTATTAATACGCGAAGCAAAAACTTTGTACCCCTTTTTACGAAAATTGCGCGGACGGAAGGGTATGAAATTTGGCCCACATATATATAGCCTATATAGAGAAGGAGTTCAGAAAGCTAATACTTTTTAAATAATTTCGTTATAAATAAATTAAATTGATAAATATAACATTACACCCACTAATGTTAGTTACTCTACGCACACTAACATGCTTTTGACACGACATGAAGATTGAAAAGTAAACACTCCATAAACGTGTAGAGTCAATGTAAAGTATCCGTTTGACTGAGTAAATTACAGACGAATTTCGAGCGCTGAGCGGGTAATAAAGCAGTCTGACCTCAAAAAGGTCGTTTTCATGAGCGTAAAAGTGTGCCTGGGAAACAGTCTGGAATTGTGCAAGTGTATGCTAAACTGGTTTATGCGATACGAGTCTGCTCATTTATCGCAACAAAGCATGTCCTTCGGGGTCGGTCGTCTGGTGCATTGTGCAGCGAATGACGCGACACGACATCAACCACCTTGAGACGGAGACCTCTATTTATTTATATGCACATACAACTGCAGTTCATTTAACCTTCACGTTTATCAAATAACAGCGAAAATATAATGACGTTTTTATAAAAGTGCATTGTATCCAAATTATAAATGTAAATTCAAATAATATAAGCACCTAAAACTTCAATTAAATATAATTTATTTAATAGCTTGCAAAAATAAATCGCGATATTGCGTTATGTAATCAATCATTCTCTTAGCTCTATATTAGTAAAAACGTATCATTGCGCCAACTAGCGGCACCAATGTTAAATTTGTACAAAAGTTCAGCTATTCGCCGCGAGATGGCGCTACGCGTATAGTCGCGACAGTGCTGCTTGCCCCGCGGTCGGTCTCGACTGTAACTTGAATGAATGGTTTTTACGGCTCACTACGAGGTGCGGGGCGTATATCCGTACGCACCGGTGTCAACGAACCCGTGTTTATTACTACACGTTCTCAACATTGTAATAAATAACCTTACCTTTTTATCAGATCAAATTTATTAATTCGAACTATTACAGCTTTTATATTATAGTAGCTCTAATTTCAATAAAAAAATCAGGTCCTTTCGAAAATTGAATGTAATGTAGCCATTGTTCCGTTTCTTGACAATATTAGGTTTAAGCATAAATATTTATTTTAATCACAATCAATCAAATATTGAGTTTATAAAATTATATGTACGTAATTAGGGACATCTTCGAACATCGTTAACGTTTGCATGAATGTAATAATACAATTTTATACCCCATTCAGTCCTACTTAGTGACGGTAGAAAATTGTATTTCCAAATGTATCTACCTAGACAACACACTTTTACGTCCTTTGTCATTAGCATATTGTTGCGTATATTATACCAAATAAAACATAATTTATGACTGTAAACAAATTAAATTGTTAATACGTGTATACACACTAACGCTTTTATATTTATAATTGAATTGCAAAGGTTAGGTATATCTTTTGTTTACGAAAAGTAACAGCAAAAACCGCGATGTGAACGGCCGCGACTTCTTTGTTCGGAGAATCTTGGACCTGGTTTTGATAATTTATTTTTTACTACCTATTTAACTAACATTTACAAATAAGACTTTCTAGATTAATCGGTCCTATTTATGCCCATTGATGAGGTAATCACAGATTATAACTACTTAAGGTATTATTTAAAATTGCTGAGTCTGAATAATAATACAAAAGTGTGTCACATTAACATTATAAGTTACAAATAAGCAGATGAGTGTATTATGCGGTCAGTTGTTTACCTAAAGCCACGGCTACAGTATCGCGGCGAGCGGGCGCTTTGTTCGTTGGCCGACATAATTCCGAAGTAGGTCGATTATTTTTTCGGCACCGATCTGTGCAGGGCGCGGTCGACGACCTCGCACGCTAGCGCCTTTCAATACAGGGTTGTCAAATGTTACGTACATATTTGTATGTTACACTTACACTATAAATGTATTAATATTTTTTGTTGTTATATAAATCTACATGTGTAGGTGCATACTATATTAATATTATTGTTTCAAATTACTTGGACTAGATATAAATAACGTCATAGAAGTAAAAAATGCGGATATTGATTTTTGACAAATTTTATATAATTAAATGGAGTTGCATACCCAACAGCAAATCAAATAACTACATTAAATTATACGAATATTAATAGTCATTCATTACATATTTCTTGTTTTATTATAAAATTTATTGACTTTGTACTTAGTACTTGTTAGTTAGTTGTTGACTTCTGTTTCATAATGTAAACAATATAAGGTTACAATTTAACTTAATAAAATCTTTTATGTGGTATTCGTTTTACTACAATCCTACAAGGAGGTACTTAGACATACTAATAGAATTATTACTACATAGAATAGTTTTAAAAGTACATAACCAATTAGCAAGATAATATCATACTTATTTAATGACGAAGACAATGTATAAGAACGAAAAGTCGAAAACACATTCTCGGTTAAAGAAAATTACCGCTGTTGGGACAGCCCTAGCCCAGCCTCCTCGCACCGTTCACGTTGGAGCGTATGTACGCAAGAACGTAACCTACATTATTTTGAACTGTCAGCACAAAGTTCGTTGCCCCCGGCGCGCATGTTTACCGCATACCTATCAGGACCGGCCCACGTCATGCGCTTACGATTTCCGCAACTCGCACCGGCCGGGCCGCGGCGCGACACAAGCGAACACACGAATTATCCTGCTGCGAAGTGAACATTTTTTGTTTGTAACAATATTTAAACATCCCAATATAGAAAACAACAATTTTGATTTTTTTTAATAATTCCATTTTAATTCGTTCGCTATTTTAGCATATCTACTTATTATAAGAAATATTTATGTTTATTATATTAAAGCACACACATCTACAGACAATTATCTTCGTTGCTTTGCATAGCGCCTAATAATTATCTGCTTGTCCATAAAACCGATTTCTGTAATATTCTTTATTTTTTCCTACTTATAAATAAATAACGCGGAAGCTCAAAGAAATTGTAGGTTACTTTCATAAAAATGAACATTCAATTCCGATTGTTATTAATAGAAAAAAAATCATTCTTCATGCAGTCATTCGACCGAATTAAACTATTAGATACCGCGAATCAAGTATGCGTGAGTAACATCGAGACATGTTTATTGCTAGCCCGTTATCCTTAGTTGGCGATAACTTACCGTCTATTTAGGTTTATGTCTAAAAATACATAAACGATATCGTAGCGGGAACTTGGAATGAATCAGGGACGATATGAGTCAACGTTATCGCACCATCTGCACGTAGCGACGGTAAGTGGCGAGTGGCGCGTCCTCGGAAAACACCGATGCGTCAGCATGTTTTCGGTGGTGAGCCGCCGTCGGCAGTCATTGTCCGCTTACCGTTAGGCGTAAGGTTGCCACTTTGAGGCCGAACGTTCCGGAGCTAATCTTAACGCGGAATAACAGCTGTTATGATTTCCTTTCGCACAAATTTCCTTTATGAGGAGTAACTAAACAGCTATCTAATCTAATAATTTAAAGTTTCTTTATTTAATGGAAATGTAAGATTTGCTTTGTCAACTGTTTTGTTAATGCTTCTAATGAATATTTATAAAATAAAAACATTTCTAATTAGAAGTGTACCAACAAAATTACTTTTTTATTGATGTACAGCCACTAATTCTCTTACTGCGCCTCATACCAAGAGACCAAGTACATACCTATACCTATTTATTTTGACTACCTGTAGGTATGTGTGTATTTAATTTATCAACACTGAAATTTGGAATGGAATTTAGACCGAATCTGGCAAGTTTTTGGCACATATTCAGCCATAATTTTTTACTTCTAAAAATTCTGTAGTTTAAAAATCAGCAAATGGATTTAGGAAACAATTATAAAAACTTAGTGTTTAATTAAAACTCTAACAAGTGGGAAATAAAGTTTAATATACTTTACAACTATTATAATATATACTATCGAAGATACTAATAATGTTTTCAAACGCCAACTAAAATAAAACGCATAACATACTTAATCATATCTTAAATACATCTGTACAAGACCCATTTACTTTGGTATGAAGGCAATTTGCACAATCGCATTAATTAGTCCGTGTAATATCTGGCAATATAGGAGGAACAAAAAGGCGAACTGTGTCAATATAGCGTTAACGACAAAAAGTCCGAGCGCTTATTGCGGCCGCTGGGCCGCTGGCTAAGCAACGGGGCTGTGTCGAAAAATCTAGACGCGGCCGACCCACTTGCGCTCACTGATGAAACCTTCGCCACAGCTTGTACACTCGTATTTACCGCCGGTTACCCACTTATGTATCATCAATCAACGAAGTCTGATACGCGAAATATTACAAAACAGCACATGACTCACCGACATGCATATCTCATAGTTTTGTCCTCCAAAATCACCTTTTCATATTTTACCTCAGTACAGTATGAACGATCTATTTTCAAATACAATTATCAGTACCAAATTACTAATCAAAAGAACTTGTTATAATCATGTAAAGCCGCATTCGTTAAACTATTGCTGCTAGCGTGGATTACCTCCTACACCGTTATGAATACAATGCGCCGCGTAACAAAGAACTGCATAAAAGTGCGTAAAGTAAATCTGTTATATCATAGAGTAATGCGCGTGACTGCAAAAGAGCCGTATCGATATTAATTCACTCATGCATAAATTATGAATATTATCGCAGTACGTAGAGCGACTCTAAAATATCTCGAATAATGAAATTCTACGATAGTAAAATTGTTACCTACCGTATTCCGTAGTGTAGATACTTATTGGTACATCAAATGTTAATAATAATATAGGTAAATAAATCTGGCACTCGTTTAAGTGGAACAAAATTATTTTTCAGAATACAAATCGAAGTAACCGTGTTAATTATATAGCGGCCATTGACATCTGTATATTGCTTGTTACTCGGCCACTGCATCGATCTCGAAATACATTATACGTATCAGCGATATCGTTGATGCTAGTAAATAACTTATTTATGCAACCTGTAAATAGGTCTTGATAAATTCACAACATTTTTAACTCTTAATAATTGTCAATGTTATAATATGTCATGTAACAACATACGACAAAGTAGAATACGCGGCAAGGAAGGTTTTGTTTTCGCGGCAGCGGGGGTCAACGACCCGTCGGGCGGTCAGTGCCCGCTGCGACCAATTATGGGCCACTCGCACAGCGCACAATGGATCGATGGCAGCGGGAAATTGGGCCACCGACCCGCGGCCCGCGCCCCGCGCCCCTGCCCTCCGCCTCGAACGCAGCCTCCGCTGTTCGCTCCGCTCCTTCTCGACCTGCTCATATCTGATAATCGACTTTTAATAACCATGTATTGTAATACGCACATCTCTCTTGTGCTTTTGAAATAGATTAAAATATTTTCCCTCGAGTCTACTCGTTAACGGTACGGTGCGATGGCGTCGAGACCGTCTATAGATAATGGGGGCTTACGATTCCGCGACTATCTGATTCAGCAGCAGCAATAGTAGGCCACGTGCATCGATTCGGTAATTAATTGGACCGCTGCACCCCCGGCCCGAGGAGGAGCGCGCGCGCATTGAGGTAGGCCGTGACGTGCGGCCGACGTCACCGGGCTCGAGGCGGTCGTCGGCCCGAGCAGCCCGCGCCCTAGCTCCCGGGCAACGCGGGCAGAGGGGGTTCCCGCGGCCGTTGTGCAATCGAACGGTCGTCGACCCGGGTTGAACGACCGCGCGCCGCGACGCCCGCCGGGATGCGCCCGGCCTATATCCGGCGCACCGGTGCAGCGGCGACGGCGCATTCTAGAGCGGCGTGAACCGTTAGGAGCGCTCGCGGGAGCGGCGCGGGGGCCGGGGGCACTCTCACTTTCTCGCGGGTCGGCGGCCGGCAAGTAGGTCGCGCGGGTAACTGTGAGCCGCGCGCCGCAGCGCCCGCACAGTTCGCCGTCGACCATCACTCGCGTCGGTGCAGCGCACCTCTCGCACGTTCACCTCGGTACGTTAGGGCGCGGTAGTGGATTCGGCGAGTGAGTGATTGCTAGTGAATGGTGCGTGAGATGGCATGTGGCGCGGAGCTGCGCGAGCGGCACTCGGTGCTGGTGAGCATGCTGGAGGCTCGCCGCGACTCCAGCGACTCGGGCTGCTCCAGCGACGAGAGCTCAGACCCGGACCGTGACACTAAATGCCGCTGTGATCCCCAGGGCTTCTTCCGGCGGTCGATCCAGCAGAAGATCCAGTACAGGCCCTGCACCAAGAATCAGCAGTGCTCCATCCTAAGGATCAACAGAAACCGTTGCCAATACTGCCGGTTGAAAAAATGCATCGCCGTCGGCATGAGCAGAGATGGTGAGTTGTCAATGTTTTGTCTTATTATATATACCAGAAAATTAACATTATTTTTCGTGGTTTTGTCTTCGCATCAATTATTTCTTATCACAAAAATGTTGTTATTTTTTCTCACGAAAAATATTGTTGTTTTTCCTTGTTTATCGTTTTCGCCTTATTACTAAATTTGTAGTCTATGTTAGGAAAAATATTTTAGAACATAAATGAAAATAGTAAATATTTAAACATAATTTTTAAATTATAGATAATTGTGGTAATATTTACCACAGAATTAGTTAATGCATATTTGTATATGTTATGGAAACATAAATTAATAATCTAAAGATAAAATTAAAATCCGTGCAAATTATGCAATAGCGGTAAGGAGGAATGTGTCGCTAATTGATGTTACGGCGGGTGCATGCGTGTGTGTGTGTGTGTGTGTGTGTGTGTGTGTGTGTGTGCGCGTAGATCGGGCCGCGGTACGCATACGCAATTAGCATAGGAAGGTCGTTCTCGCAATCTCGATTCTCGCGGCTATATTCTGTCATCTGCACGCCAAGTGGGACGCGCGCGTGCCGCGATGCCGCTCCGTATTACCAGCCCTACCATGATTTTTTTATTGCCTTGCAACAGGTAAAAAAATGTTCAACATCAATACTGACACAATTATAGATTATACAACTTACATAACTAACTACACGTAACATAACGTACAGCATAATATTACCCGTAGTCCTATGTGATTAAGGTAAAAAATATCAGTCTGGTAGGATAAGTGTCCTAATAAAAAATATCCAATTTCGAATAAAAAAATTATGGTGAGGCCGTAGATCCTATTTTACGGCGGCGGGGGCGCGGGTCGCGGGGTGCGGGACGCAAGCGGTGTCAGCGGTGTGGGAGGTCGTGGTTATGCAAGCGCGGGTGATCGCACGCTAAGCGGGTCGACGGCCGCAGTCGCCTCGCGATCGTTGCGACATCGCATCGCGCTCGCCCCGCGCTCGCCGCTCGCCCGCGTTCGCCGCGCGCGGTGAAAGCGGAGAAAGGCGCATTTCGTAAGAGCGAGAGTGAAATTTGTATTTTCACTTTCGTAATGCGGTTCATCGCCCTCGTGCGGTTTCTCCGCATTTGTTGTCATCGTAATAGTACTAGAAAGTACTTGGGAGCAACTTAATTGTATTCGGTCATACCAACCATCAATAAGTTAATTGCAGGCCCCAATGTGATGCCACTTCTCCTAGTCTACGAGGACAATTTATTATACTTAGGATAACTTATAAAGAAAATATGACACAAACATAAATTAAGTTAAATTTGGGAAATCTTTAACAACACAAAATACAATCAAAACAATTCAGTCATACCTTATCATGTCGTAAATTATAGTAGTCATTTTAAAATTCTTTATTTTCATGCGACCCCGATTCGTAGTTCTGCCGCTCGATACCAGATGGCGTGCAACATAGAGTCGCACACAGCGACTCTACTTATTAAAGTAGAAGGTCGTCGGCCGTTACTATTAAATGGATAATAATATGTACTTTAAATTTGAATGTTTCTAAAGAAATGAATAATAAACCGCAAGAAACCCTAAAAATACTAATGAGTAAAATTAAATAATTTTAAGCAAATAATTTTAAATAAATTGTATTTAAATACCATTTTGATACATTATAATAGATTTATAAGGAAAGTGCTTACAATGCGTTAATGTTACATGTATGTACGGGGTTAGCCCGTACAACTGTAACGAAATAACATAATTCAAAAACTCTATTATAACTCTATCTAAAACATAATTATGTACTTATGTTTATGTTACTCATAATTTACAAATAATTAAAATATTTCAAAATACAAATTAGTGTTTCAAAGAAACATTAATCATAATTATTTATTGAATGCATATTAATACCAATAATTATATATTTGAATAGAAATAAAATAAATCTGTAATGAAAATAATAGATAATAATTATTGCAACTGTAACAAACGGGAAAGATGGTACGTCATTAATGTAAAAAATATAGGTAAATGTATTCATCAATCTGTTACAAAGTCCAAACAACGCATGTTAAGGCATTAAGTATAATTAAATAATTAGAAGATTCACGAAGTTAAATCGACAAGGTTGTAGAGGCTGAACGTCACAGTTCAGTTTATAGTAGCTAGGTGGCGCTTGGCGCGATCCGGGGCGCGGGGGGCTGCGGGGGGCCGCGGGGGCAGGGGCCTGCGCGGAGTTTATTGACGGCGCCCTCTCCCCCTCCCGCGCGCTTCAAGTTCAAGGTTGGCGCGGCGCGCGCCGCGGCGCAGTGCGAGGGAGTCCGGCCCGCGCACCGGTCGTCAGCCCTCACGTTACCGCTATGTTAGTGCGTCGCTCCGCAGTTCGCTACGACATCGCGAAGCTAACTCACATACGTGTTTTCGTGTCTGTTCGCTGACTACTCAGCTTTCGTTCTGCTCATCTTTGGATCATATCAGTGCATTTATGGATTACAGTGACGGTGTGAAATAATACTTTTATTAGTGCTATGTGACACTTTATTTAAATTAGTCTTAATTACCGTAGTTACCAAATCAGTTATCTGTGGCTATCGGCTGTGAATATCTTAGATATAAGTGAACTATAATGGTCTCAGACATGGGTGAAGATTTACCAATACTGAAGGGGATCCTGAATGGTGTTGTGAAATATCATAATGCTCGTACGTATTCTTTTGCCATTATTTTCAATCTTAAACAATGTTAACAATCAACAAGTGGTCTTAACTTTTTAAACAATTGAAATTTATTTAGAAATACTTTAACCACAATCTATATTAGGTACCTACGTATAAAATATTTACAACGAAATCTATAGTTTACTAAATTTAAGAACCTAATAAATAAATAATAATTTAACGGCTTGCACAGAGGCATCAACAGTTACAATCAACAGAAATAATAAAACATTTCTGAAATTTTATTATTATTTTAAGTACAAATAAAATGATAGGTTTACGCCACGCTACCAAATCAATTAGTAGCAAATGCACTTATTGTGAGTCGACTCACGATTTTATAAATAAACTACAAAATAAAATTAATCCTACAAAACCCTCTCTCAAATTGAATTGTAATGAAGCGCAGCTGCCCACTGCATCAAACAAATAGATTGTATCGAGTATTGTCGAACAATAGGCCACGCATCTGGTGCGGCCTACATTGTGCAGGGAAAGTCGGGAGAAATGGCGAGAGGGCGCTCTCCGCTTTCATTTTCAATCGTACGCCGAGCGCGCAAACACTTTCACCAGCGCGCGCGCACGATCGCCGCAAGCGGCGCGCACGCCCCCGGCACATACCGCCTTTCGGTCCGCGCCGCGTTCACCGCGAGAAAGTCGTAACACTTTTTAGTATGACCTCGCGGTTCGCGCTTTTGTCACTCGTTGACTCGTCACTCGAACTAGTTCACCGAATCGCGTACGATTAGCACCCCGCGGTTCGCTCGCTGGCTGGCTGGCTCACCGTGCCAGACGGGGGCTGCTCGTCGCGACGGCCGATGAACTCTACCCTCTTTCGTCAGCTGTGCGCGCACATGTCTCGCGGCGCATATAAGCGCACTCAGCGACAGCTGCAACCCGCCGTATGTAAAAGTCGATCGACCTCGATCGATCCCGCTTTTGCTCTTTCTGTTCGCGATAGCTAGGGCCCCATATTTATATAAGTATTAAAATCGGATCGTTGACTACCTGTCTTAAACTTCAATTGAACTTTGTTTTGTATTGTTGCAGCTGTGCGATTCGGGCGAGTGCCGAAGCGCGAGAAGGCGCGCATACTGGCTGCCATGCAGCAGTCGTCTTCGTCGCGCGCGCATGAGCAGGCAGCCGCGGCTGAGCTTGACGACGGGCCGCGGTTGCTGGCGCGGGTGGTCCGCGCGCACCTGGACACCTGCGAGTTCACCCGCGACCGTGTCGCCGCAATGCGCGCGCGCGCACGCGACTGTCCCACCTACTCGCAACCAACTTTGGTAAGTTTAACAATACCCTTGACTTTCATTAAGTGCCCGATATAATATTTATAGCGGTTTCACATCCTTTTACATGGAACATGAAATTAATATGTTTTCTCCTTTGTTATAGGCTTGTCCCCTGAACCCGGCGCCCGAGTTGCAATCGGAGAAAGAATTCTCGCAGCGATTCGCCCACGTGATCCGTGGCGTGATCGATTTCGCCGGACTGATTCCCGGGTTCCAATTATTGACGCAAGATGACAAGTTTACGTTGCTAAAAAGTGGACTATTTGATGCTCTGTTTGTGCGACTTATTTGTATGTTTGATGCTCCGTTAAATAGCATCATCTGTCTGAACGGACAGCTCATGAAACGTGACTCTATCCAGAGCGGTGCGAATGCGAGATTCCTCGTTGACTCTACTTTTAAGTTTGCGGAGCGCATGAACTCTATGAACCTCACTGATGCTGAAATCGGATTATTCTGCGCCATAGTTTTAATCACGCCAGACCGACCGGGCCTCCGCAACGTCGACCTAGTTGAAAGAATGCACGCCAGACTAAAAACGTGCTTGCAGACCGTTGTGTCGCAGAACAGACCCGACAGACCCGGTTTCCTCAGGGAGCTAATGGATACCCTTCCTGATCTCCGCACCTTGAGTACCCTCCATACGGAGAAGTTGGTCGTGTTTCGCACCGAGCACAAAGAACTGTTGCGGCAACAGATGTGGGGCGAGGAAGAAGGCTGCCCGTGGGCCGACTCCGGAGCGGACGAATCCGCGCGGAGCCCAATCGGGTCCGTGTCGAGCAGCGAGTCCGGCGAGGCGGGCGGAGACTGCGGCACGCCGCTGCTGGCCGCCACGCTGGCCGGCCGGCGGCGGCTCGACTCGCGAGGCTCCGTCGACGAGGAGGCCCTCGGCATCGCGCACCTGGCGCACAATGGCCTCACGGTCACCCCGGTGCGCCCGCCGCCGCGCTACCGCAAGTTGGATTCGCCGACTGACTCGGGCATAGAGTCCGGCAATGAGAAGCACGAGCGCATCGTTGGCCCCGGCTCGGGCTGCTCGAGCCCGAGATCCTCGCTGGAGGAGCACTCCGAGGACCGCCGGCCGCCGGGCCCCGCCGACGACATGCCAGTCCTCAAGCGCGCCCTGCAGGCGCCACCACTGTACGGCGGCACCCCGTCGCTGATGGATGAGGCGTACAAGCCTCACAAGAAATTCCGGGCGATGCGTCGGGACACCGGAGAGGCGGAAGCGCGACCTGCGCCGCCAACGCCGTCGCCGCAGCCGCAGCACCCTCATCCGGCTAGCCCCGCCCACCCCGCGCACTCGCCGCGCCTGCGCACGTCGCTCTCGTCGACGCACTCAGTGCTCGCGAAGAGCCTGATGGAGGGTCCCCGCATGACCCCCGAGCAGCTGAAGCGCACGGACATCATCCAGCAGTACATGCGGCGCGGCGAGGCAGCGGGCACGGGCGGCGCGAGCGCGGCCGAGGGTTGCCCCATGCGCGCGGGCGCGCTACTGGCGTGCTACCGCGGCGCGTCGCCGGCGCCGGAGCCGGTGCTGGAGCTGCAGGTGGACGTGGCGGACGCGCCGCTCAACCTCTCCAAGAAGTCCCCGTCGCCGCCGCGCTCCTACATGCCGCGCATGCTGGAGGCGTGAGGCCGGCCCGCGGAGCAATACGTCTCCGCCGCCCCACCCCGACCTACTTTAAATTAAATAAACTGTAGTAAATGATCGTTCGCGAATCGGTTAATATATTATATGTGATAATTTGTTTAAGAAGCGCGGGTGCGCGGCCGGCGCCGGACGAGGAGAGCGCAATAGACTGAAAAATAATTTAAGACTATATACTAAGTATAATTTATAATGCAATGGAGCGCCGGTCGCGGTGTGTTTGTGTGTGTAACGTATGTGCGTATGTGAGCGTGCTCAGTCATTTGTTTGTTAATATAATGACAGGTTGTCGAATTAAAATAAAAACAAACTTGTAAAAATTATATGAGATTTTAATTACCTTTCCTCCACCAGCTCGAAATATTACATGGAAAACAACATAGTAGATTTGTAGGTACCTACATGACAATCCTATGTGACAAAACACTTAAAACCAAACAATACAAATTCCAATTAGTTTATTCATTTTATATTGACATACTCATACTCGGTACTGAATAAGAGAGTTCTAGCTCATACTATATCATAGCTATGATGATACCACACATCAAATACAAATATCTAACAGATAAATCGAGTCTACCAAGTTCTACTTTTAAACACATTGAATAAGATATTGATACAATTATTTAGAGTTCAATGTCACAAGTTTTAGAAAAATCAATTATCAAATATTATGTTTATAAACATTATAATCGATACAAATTATTGCATTGAAACACCGTAATATTAATCATACCTATTACATTACTAAAGATCTTTTTTTTTTAATTTACTTTGATTTTTAAATCGAGAAGGCCATGTCATTTACATATATTATAGAGGAGGAAGTTGCCGTGTTCACACACGGTCGATGGCCCCAAGTCCCTCATAGCATTTCCGTCAGCGTGACCCTATCACTAAATTTCCGTGTTCCGGAAATAAAATCAGGGTTAACACTTCTTGCTTCCTTATAGATACCATAAATACTGGTAATAACATAACAATAAACACGTTTTTTAATTGATTAACGTCACTGACTACGTCATACGCGTAACTCGAATAAAATCATCACAAGATGCATGGCGCGGCGCCTCCACAATCAAGCAGTCGGAAATGAAAAAATGAGTAAGTATCATTGCTTATTATTGGTGGTGACCGATCCAATCTAACATAAGTAAGTACTATGACTTATTTTGTGCTTACGGTTACAGATTTATACGAGTACATTATAATAAATCTATAACCGATCGCTGTCTGTACATGGAAGATATAAAATTAGAAAAAGTTTTACATGGGGTCTTTATTATCGCAATAGAACCCAAAACAATGATTTTTAGAATTTCTGTCTGTCTGTTTGGCTGTGCTTTTGACACGCTAATATCCGAAACCGCTTAAACCGATTCAGTGCAGTTTTCACTAGTATATTTTGGTAAGCTTCGCGTAAGAGCTTACGCTAAGATTTGAAAGTGTTATTTTTCTCTTGAACGATCACAATCCTACTCATAATTATTTAATATATAATATATAACGGGGTCAAATCAGGTAGAAGATACTCTTATCTATATAAAGAACAAAACATTTCTATTTTTATTCATGTCTGTCTGTTCGAATCACGTGTAAACCACTGAACAGATTTAGATGGTATTTACTGGTGACATTTGTAGCTTTATTATATGACGGGCCTATTCCTAGGATAATTTTTCTCCCAGAAAAGGGATAAATGATAACGATGAAACAAATGAGTAGCAATAGGAATTTCGGGTGCGTAAACTTATAAGTTATGGGCATAGATTTACAATAGTGAAGGGAGGGTGAATCTTATATTAGTACCTAGTACTTAATGTAATTGTTACAAGACAAACACAATCAGATGAAATTATTTTATTGTCATCTGATTCTTTTTATGGAAATGAAGGTAGCAGACGAGCATGCAGCACCACCACTGCTGCCGCCCATGACAAATGAAACCGATCCAGAAAAAGACTCAAATGAGAACTAGGATAGTAAGTCCGGTTAGGAAACGGTGTTAGAACATTAGTTGGTTAGTTTGATAGTATGAGGACCGGGACAGGGACTGTTAGTGATAGTTAGTTATGTTAAAAAATGAAAATTTCAAGTTTGGTACTACCCCGGGCGAACTCTAGGTTCTACTACCTATTAAATTCTGATTCTGGAATTACACTGATCACAGTTACCCCTGATTTCGTAAAATTACTGTCATCACATGATTCATTCATCATCTTATAGGTACTGGCGAGAATAATCTAGAATGATTAACATTGTTTAATTTGCTAGGTTGCCTTATCGAACAATCATTTCCTGTGTTTATTGTTTTCTACACTGCTATGGCTTTTCCTTAAGGTACTGAATGCTGCAACACATTTTTATTATACTCGTATTCTTATTCGGATTGTACGAAATTATTTAAATTTATTAGCGAGATACCATTACCATTAAACGTAATTTAAATGGATGAATACTTCATTATTATAAGGTTACATTTTGAACAATAGCGCTGGCTTTGAAATCTGTATATTAATATGTGTAAACTTTGTACCCCTTTTTAAAAATAACTCACGTACGCAAAAGTAATATGGAAAATAAAGTAACATTCATGTTGTACAAAACCGTACATATGTATACTGTAGGTACATACGCCAATAATACTGTACATGCTTATGTACAGTATTATCATTATTGACATTGTACTTAATTTGTAATAAAAAGCGTTATATGTACTTGGAATACTTGTTATACATTGTTGTATCTTTGGTAATTGATCAAGGGCTATTTTACTCGCAACTCAATTGACTAGGTCAGATTTACAATAATATTACTATTCATAATATAACAACTTTATAGATAAAATTACATTCTGTGGAAAAAGATTTCGTTTGCATTTTACTGTATGCACTCCAGGTAGTGCGATGTTCAATGTGGGCTTTAGGAAATTCTGATGAAAATTAGTCATTTAAATCGAACGTAGTTATTATGTGTGGTCAGATCGGAAGGATGTTGAAGAGCGGGTATTGACCGGGCGGCGGCGGCGGGCGCTGGGCGCATGTCGCCTCGAGCACCGGCACGGCGCAGTGCGCGGCCGTGCACTTGACTCAGCGCGGCCGGTGCATCGTCCGCCCGCGCCCTCCGCACCCACTACCCCCAGCCCCCACCCCCGGCCAGCAGCCTCCTAACTACCCAACTAATCCTTCTGAAAGGTCATCTCGCACTACTCAAATGTCATTTAACGGGATTTCCTCCACGGCGCAGTTTCAATCTACATAAAATTGAACTCACCTCGTTAATTTTAAATGTCAATGCGTTCGCTTGGAGACTGGAACTAACTTAATAACTTTAATATTTGTTCATCGTTTATCATCATGTGGTCAAATTATTGTTTCAATACATTTTCTAATGATTTAAAACTTAGAACTGACTAAGCTTTACTCAGATTGTGATTTTAAGTGTGGTAAATTAAAAGTTAAAGGTATAAAGGGATGATTCACGAAGTCCACTATTGTAGGATTTTGTAGAGGAATTGCTAGTAGATACAAATGTTAAGTCAGTTAAGATTGGAATGTTAATTGAATCCGTCAGCAGCTCCATGCTCCATGGTTCCTGTCGTTCGCTAGAAGTCGTTCTACAATAAGATATACGACGGTCTTTAGGAGTTTGCGCGAACAGGTCTTTGTTTCATGAACAAGAAATCTAGAAGATTGAAAACTATGTTCGACTGCTGGATCCGATAAGAAAATAAGAATAACATAATATAAATTAACGTAGTTAGCAACTGAAAAAAATGAACCACTTGTGTCAAGTTGCTGGTTTCCGCAATCGGCAACCGCAATATTTTAAACGATATTACTCCCTTACTTTAACTGAAGTTGATATGTGTGCCTAACCTGGCAAACATAGTTGCTCTGCAATGATGTTTTTCGGATCTCCTCCGTAGCCAAAGCTGATCTGCTTGCATTACGGCGCGTCCGAGCCGAGGACCGGCAGATTCTGCGTGACTACTATGAGCATAAATAAAGCCTTTATTATTATTAAATCAGCTTAAGTGGATTCCGCAGGTATAAAAATTCTTACTTTATAACAAACGATTAGTTCTATCTTCCTTAAATCCTTACCATAATCCCTCTTCCCCAAGTTCCCCAGTCCTAATCAGTATGATAAATAATGATATTAGCAAATAATAACGAAATCTCTTCAAGCCTAGCCTGTAATATTCTAGTTAACTTTGCCTTAATGAAACCGGAAAGTTGGCTAAAATACATTCACATTCACAAGACTTATCAATAAGTTGTCCTACCTCACATCAAAATGTATGTTGTTAGCAAAAATGTTAATCACTATTGTCATCTGATATATGTTGCGGATATTATTTATGGCTTGACTTAAGTACATAAATATATATCGCTTACATTATGCTTTACTAAATAGACTAGCTAACTTAGTAGGTTTATTGGTATTTGAAATTAACTGTTATTTTATATATCAGATTCATTTTTGGCATTAAAATTGGCGATATTATTAGGAGTAGGTAATAGGTAGGCGTTCTGCGGTTAGCGTCTTGTTCAACCTTTGCCCTTTTCTTGAGTAAAGATACTTGTATCATCTAGGCATACTAGGCTTTTACCAAAGCTCGCACTAGTCATGTGTCTCTAAAATATGTAAGGTATTTGGTTTTATCATTATGTATTTTATTATCTTTTTGGATATTAGGTATTTCATTTTATTATAACTTGTAAGCTGTTGATGTTGTCATTTCTTCTTTATTATCTTCCTTTTCTTTGGTGTTATTAATACGATTGGGACCACTTACTGTTGTTAGGTGGCTGACTTGGTCGTTTTCTGGCTATTTGTATAAAATAATACCTACTTGATAACATGCACGCCGCACTGTCTA
Source organism: Ochlodes sylvanus (assembly GCA_905404295.2). Taxonomy (NCBI): domain Eukaryota; kingdom Metazoa; phylum Arthropoda; class Insecta; order Lepidoptera; family Hesperiidae; genus Ochlodes; species Ochlodes sylvanus. The sequence continues at coordinate 6,904,567 of FR990126.1, read as the reverse complement.
ATTTAGGTCAATGTGGTTAATTTAAGTTGTAGTTCCCTCCCTATTCATTTGTTTTAGTCATGTAGGCACGACCGTCATATAAATGACTATTCCTTTTGCCGTATGAAAAAAAACTACAAGTACCAAAGATATTATTCAATTGTAAAATATGGATATAATTATGTTTTATTATTGAGTATCGCTTCTTGGAATCCAGCTTATTTGTTTAACTTGAACCGTCATTTTAGTGTAAAAGAAGATAAAAATTACAAAGAATTACAATATAAAAAGGGTTGTTTATGATTACAATGTACTGAGCCGACACGAGGTAGGTACCTAGGCCGCTGACCGCTATAACACACGGTCATCCTTCACAACGATTCCATTGTGTGGCGTGAATAATGAACAATATGGATTAATACAGTACCGATTGTTTCAGTAACATTGTCGCGATGTAATCACATAAATATAAGTTTGAAGTGTAAATAGCCTGGCGAAGACCTTCAGGCGACATACGGAAAACCCCGAACGGCCAGCCTGGCCGCGACCTTGAGCAGCGAGGTCGCGCCCGGGCGTCGGTTCACGCGGAAACAGGATAGTTTAATAACATTGTGTTATATTAACTACGATGGCCAGACCTTATTTCACTTTGCATCAGTTTGGCAACTTATTATTTATGACAGATTAAACAAGACAAATTTTAACATTAGACAGATTTTAACGTGTAGTAACTTACATACATAATTATCTCAATTGAGGTATACCTACTAGTGCACTGTATAAATATATTTTGTGTATCTACCATCTACCTACATCAACTAAGTAGTAGGGGTTTGAATCGCTCAATACGGCTTAATGGCTCATGAAATTCATGATACAAAAATTTTCAATTCAATGTTTTTAATGTTAGGTAATCTATTAAGCACCAGAATATTACTTTATTTTTATTTTTTTGTACCAACATAAAAAATGTAGGTAGGTACACATATAGAAATTTAATGTACATATTTATCAATGTGAAGTCATGAAGAATATCTTCCTACTTCCTACTAAAACATTTACCTATTTCCCCAACGGTTTTTAATAGTTGAGTTATTATTACAGTAGGTACAGTACTTATTATCATTAACAACCTCTCGACAAATTCCCTTTAATAAATTTTAAAAAAAACAACCTCTCTACCTAAAGTAATTTGTATTAGATAATGAAGTCCAAAAATGTTTATTTATGAGTTACTTTAGAATTTTAGAGAGACTAGGCCATCGGTAATTAGTCCGGTCAATGATTTGTATTCCGTTCCACGCTCTCTTAACTTGAAGCTTAAAGGGATATTAAATTTTGCACAAGGTGGTAGGCGGAAAAGGGGGTGGCTAGGTGAACATGGCTGTGTGGGCGAGGGTGGCGGGGTGGCGCGGTGGCGGGTGCGGGGGGCGCGGGGCGCGGGCGGGCGGCTCCAAGGTCGCAGAGTCACAGCCGGGCAAGGTCGCCATGCCCGCGCGTGCCTTCCCCCCCCCCCCCCCCCCACCGATACCCACACACCCGATAACACCCTAGATTTGCGTGGGACGCGACCTTTATCCACGCTCCGGAGAAATAATTGTATACATACATAAATTCTTAATGTCTTTAGGATTCCGCGCCTCAAAGGAACAAATCGGAACCATATTGATCTGGAGACGATAATGTTATAATATGCCAATAGGCTCTTTGCCTCCTACGACAGACTCAAAAAAAATACGTGCATAAGTGTATTGACCACCGACCACACAGCAACTAGACTCTGTTTGATTTTCCGTATGGAGAACATTCAGACCACTAGCTGAGGTAAGACGAGCTGGGGGACTGGCTAATTCAACGCTGTGATTGGCTAATTCAAGGCCGTACGAAACGTTGGAAAGAAATAGAATGAGATGGCACGAATTTTTAGCAGTACTATAATACTGATGTGTTGTTTGAAACCATTCGCCTGTTATTAGGAGTCTAGTGGCTGTGTGGTCGGTGGTATTGACAGAATACCTACGTGATTTTGAATTTGAATTGAAGTACAGAATATACTAAGTTTTGGTCAAAAGCAGTCTAGCACTATAGATGAAATGTATGTAGATGTACCATGAAAAAATTGAAGTGTTTTCCTATCTATTGTTGAATCTTACTGAGATCTAACGATGATTGTAATAATGGGTTATTCACTTATCTTAATATAATATGTCAAGATATTATGATGAATTTTAAAGTGTAGACCTTCATACACCTGGAGATAAACCGGTAATGACTAGAACCTATCAAATATTTTGCAGTACGATGAATACTGGGACGTCCATATACGGAACCAAGCCGCGGATTGTTCGCGCGCATCCAATACTTGGATAGTTGAGCCTTACGTAACGTGCCGTACAAGGATACTGGATTCTGGAAAATATACCTAAGGCTACAGCTTATCTTTAAGAATAACGGGGGTTGCGCCGTTCATTGTCGACATGGAAGCGCCAGATGCAGAATATTCTCGGGTGTTAATTGCGTCGCCTGTTTACACGTTCCTCCTTGATGAACTCGATAAAATCAGACAATGTTGCGGATTAACTTTATTATCTGATGAGTCGTACGTCGTACTTCACATGAACCATAAACTTGCTTTGCTACAAATACAGTGTGTTGTTACTAGTAGGTGCTATTAAAACCCTTGCTATTGAAATCCATTCTATTAAAGTCCAGCAGTGTAATTCTTGGAATCCTAGCAGTACCTACTTACGCTCTCAGGGTTTTTAACTATTCGTGACACGGAAACGGGTTTAATCGACTCGAGTCCAACATACCTATTGGAAAATATGTCACGACGGGGATTACTCATAATCTGGCACCGTTGCATATTGTTACGTGACCGTTAAGGTCGTGTGACTGTACGGAATAATTACGTATAGAATTGTTACATCTAAGATTTTCGACGTCACAGGTCGAAAACGCTTACCGCGTGGGTTGGTGTCATTTCGAAGCTTTCCAACATTGACTTATTATTACTGTAAGTCAATGCTTTCCAGTAATACAATTGCCAACCATGTGGGTTGGTTGGTCGATAGAAAAGCTTTATTAGGAACTGATAGCACGTGCTTGCCGGGAGGCGTCGGAGCTTGACGTCATCCGTTCCCGTCCTTCAGAATTTCCCACACGATTACAGTAGGAAAAGCAGATTGTTTCCTTGTATTTAGGTAGTAATTGCAAAGCGCCGTTATTACCTAATACTAACAGTAAATGCTTAAACATACTCTTGCTTATAATGTCACATCTGAGCCACAACTCAAAGATTCCGTTTCGTTGAATATGCTATCATGTCATCTCAAGTGATCGAACATCCACACTCCATCGGTATATTATGTATTAATATTATTCGGCAAGGTCATTCTACGAATCTCAATAATTAGTGTATAAATTATATTTGAAATAAGTAGATACCATGATGGTCTCAAGATGGGGCTCCATTGGAGTCAGATGTGATTTTAATCTCATCATTTACTCACCCTTTATACCTTCCCTGGAGTCCCTGGACTTCCATAATTAATTCAAAACCAAAATTAGCCAAATCAGTCCGGCCGTTCTCTAGTTTTAGCGAGATTAACAAACAGCAGATGATTTTACATAGTACTTTGTTAAATATACAATGCGGAATACATTTCCGAGAATAGGCTCCTTCCTAAGTTATATCAAACAGAGAAGATTGCCTTTTGTGAACACTGTTCTATCTTTAAGGTAAATATTTACTGATTTATGTAAAAAGTTGACATACTAGTGGACAAGCCACCTGATGGGAAGAGGGTGCAGCAGGGTGCATCACGAGCCGGGAATACTCGGCTTGATCTCGAGGAAGAACGGAGCCTCTTACGGTCTTGTCTTTATCAATATGTTTTGTTAATACCACTATAGGTCAAAAAGTGAGCTGAACGAATGGCCGACACAAATAGTTCGAAGGTATGTTATTGAAGGAAAAAAGAACTTGAATGGCGTTTACGCAGATAGTAAAGATGTTTTTAGCAAAGTATTGGAAGCCGTTGGATTTAAAATGCCGAGGGCCGCGGCCGGTCGGAGTGGCGCCGATTAGGGAAGGCTGTATCTAGTAATGGATTTGTCAAGGCTAATGAATGGATGATACCATTACTTTTAAATGGCATGATTTAAATAATAATAGTTTAACTATTATATTACACACTAGAGGACATTGATAGCAGTGACAATGTTACAAAATGTAACATGTACATGTAATTCTAGAATATTTCTACGATGAAGCAATTAAAGTTTAATTTGCAGCGTATTTCCTTGTTCCTGGTAGAGCTCGTTGACGAGCGGACAGCCATATTATCTTCTTATTATGTAACGCGCGTGTAAGTAGCCGTTATCAGTGTTGCGAACGCTCGGCTCGCCCTGACCTCAACACTACACGCACTTGCATTAGCCACGCGTGCTAGCTGCGTTGTGTAAGTTTCGATTTCTCATGAAATATGAACAGCTCTTCATTGTATTCTAGTACGACGGACAGATAGTAGTCATGAGTGATATGTGTATGTGACATCTGTATGTGTGTTTTCTTTGAGATTCTTCGTATTCGATGCGTATTCATATCCCCCACGGCTTCGGCCGCCAATTTTCAAAAATCCTTACTTAGTGTTCACTCGCATCACTTCAAATATAAAAATTTACAAATTTTCAAGAATCCATTGAAAAAATAAAAAGTTTCAGTTCATCCCCTTTTTTATCCCCTTAAGGGGGGATTTTCAAAATCCTCTCTTAGTGCTCCCCTACATACCTCAAGGAACATGCCAAATTTCAGCTTCTTGCGTTCAGTAGTTTCGGCTGTGCGTTGTCTGTCAGTCACTCAGTAATGCAAGTGTTTTATACATGATTGATTTCAAGATTGGACGGCCTGGATCAAGACGACCCTGGCTGCGAGTTATGTTTTATACATATTGGCATGGCTTCTGCTACATAAATTGTCTATGATATTGGATGTAGCCTTGATACTGTAATAGGCATTCCGGGGAAAATCTAGGTTAGGAAGATCGTAAGAAGGGACTGAGGGTATGAAATTACGTACATGAACAAATTCTTGTGACACATATATTATTATACTCGTAAGAAAAAAAATAAGTGTGTGTGGCAATTAAATTCAATTTGTAGCATTTCTTTACCCTGAACTTTATATTGCAATCATTGACTTAATATTACTAAGTTAATAGTTGCAATAAACTTTGCAAATGAGAATCTAGCGAATTAGGGCAATATACCTGTAAGGCTAAGATATATAAGTTTGTGAAATAAATAAATAAATATTGAATAAATAAATTCTTGTACAATACAGAAATAGAACGAGAAATTAATGGCTTTTTTTGTTCGACGCCTAAAACGGTTTCAGTGTTAAGGTATAAACAATAAATACAGGGTGTAGCGTAAAGAGTAGTCAATCCATTTCCTGTGAGTGGGGTCATCATGATTGATTAGAAAATCTAATTTGGGTTTAGTAGAAGTGACATGCATGGGCGCGATTTTAGTATGAGACCCGACATCCATAGTAATAATACGTCAATGAGAATAAGTGAAAATTTCTTGATACTCAAACTCAAGAATTTTCTAAAGATATGAATATTTTTTTAAGTGAAACTGTTAGAATTTTTCTGTCACGAATTTAGTACAAAATTAGAACTATTGAACATACAAAGTAAAAATAAAAAGTACTCAATATTGTTTAATCATTGACTTATTGTTTAATACTATATTTCCAAATCAAGTAATAGTTGGCAATGAAAGCGTAATGCATGCTCTTCATGAGATTTGATAACTTTTTAGCAGTGAAAGCATCATGAACATGATACAAGATCATAATTAGGCTTGGCCACCTGTTTTACGAGTATATGGAATGTTTTTGTTGGGGTTGTTTTTGAAATACCAGACCGCTAAACCGGAGCTGTACTATATACAAATATCATGACATATTATCCATCTATAATAGTAAATGTAATAGTACCTAAACTACCCATATACTTCAATTAAAAGTAACTATGACTGTTGTCGAATATAATTCAGTTAGTGTTTTATTCAAATGCTAAGGCGTACCGTACGTCTTTCAGGCACCCAATTAGCGGTGCCTTATCTGAATTGTAAATAGGCAAAAGTAAATTAGAAGTTAAATCAAATCAGCTCTCCGGATTGTTTGACGATTGCATAACTTATACAGTGTCCTACTCCTGGGGGTGGCGGGCGGCGTGGGCGAAAGGTCGCGCGAAGGTCACGGGGTCGCGCCACCGACCGTCCTTATACACAGATATATACATTATACACTCGTGAGCTAATAAATAACACTGGAAGCTGGAACAAATGGAGGAGCGTGGTTCTTTCACAACGGCCATCATTCACATTTAAGTGTAGACGTACCTATTGAACTGCGTAGTTATGTCGTATGTTAGACATCTTATAATGTGTTGTATATACTTTGTTTTGTATCTTACCTCATCCCTATCGGAGTGAATCTTAATTATGACTAAAACAAATAGAACTGCTGCTATACTCGTCTAAATTCATAATCTAAATAATGAAAGGAAAAGTCTTGGAAAAGTGATAACTTATCAGATTTTAATAATGATAAAGTATATAATATTTCTAGGTACCCACACATTTCAACGAATAATATAATAATTTAATATAAATAAGCAGATAAAATGTTAAGTTAATCACGGTTTCCCTCACAGTCTTAAACCCGTACGCATTAAAAATATCCGAGATATTCATGCTGAAGTGACAATTTGCCATCAGGCCTACCTTCTTGTGTAGGTATCGGTTATTCAAGTAGGTACGTAATTTTTTCTTTCCTTTGCCTGAACTTTTCAGGAAGGAATTAGATAGAATTGGAATTCGCTATGACGCATGATGATAAATTTATTATTGATCGAGGATAAATTTATTATTATAATGCTTGGAATGCCCATACTACAAATATAGCGCCAATGTATAATATAAGTGCGCCAACGGTGTGACCGACCGAATTATTCAACGTCACTAGTAGGTATATGGGTCAGAGCTAATGACATAACCAAAAAAATTTAGCCATATCTAAATACGTTTTATATTGGTATATAGCTTTCGTTTTCGAAGTTACGCTGAAGAAGATAATTATTATACAATCAATACGCTAAAGGTGCTAAAGTGTGTAACCTACTGCCTACTTTTAGATATCAAAACTGACCCAGTCGAGATCGATACAAACACATTACTAAGGAACACTTTTGCGTTGTGTGTGGGGCTATAAAAAAAATTAACCTTCTGAAGATTGATTTTACTTGGAGACCTTTCTATTTGATCACGGAAATTCAAGTTCAAAGTTCAAGTTCAAATACGACAAAGGTTAGCTGAAGTGAGATGTATTTTAAGTAAACTTAGGTAGTGCAGTCTGCACTGCAGACATATTGAGAACTTGAAGGTTGTTAAACACTGGTCTATTTTATTGACAAGTAATCTATAGGTTTAAATTATAATAAAATATTGTGTTATTTATCAACACAATAACTTTCAGAGCAATAACTTTTACATTTTTAACTGTTTGTCTGCGCGTTGGTTCTCGCTAATCTCAGATCAGTATCTCAGTCCAACCTCTTTATATGCGGTTTTCACTGATGAATTGAAGTAACATTCAGTGATTGTTTTATTTCGAATGTTGGTTCTAAGGTTACCCAAAGGGAAACGAGGGGCGATTACTAGTACTTACCAAATAAATATTGTTTCACCGAACAAAGAAGCCCATCTAATGTTACACCTACTATATCATGGTGGGTTTTACGGGGCTTATTTCGTTATTTATGACCGTCTATTATTGCGTTGTAGGTCAGTAAGTCCTGCCCTTGACCTACACACGGCCGCCCTTCATGAAACCTCTACTTCTGACATTGGCAGATTAAGGAGACGCGGATAGTTTCGTATTTTAGGACTAAATTCAATAGGTAATTTTATTTCAAGTGTGAATACATAAATTGTAAGCGATCGACTGACTTGTTAGGCGCGATAGGAAATTGTTTAAAGTTGATGTGTCACTTCTAGCGGAAAAGATTCATGAACGCTTTCGTTCCCTGTAGAGCACGTCAAAATACCACGTTCATCCTAACTTTTCTTGGTTTTTGGTGACAAAGCCGACCCCTGCTTGTTAGCGGCTTTGAGTAAGGTATAATAAAATTATCAATATTATTTTTTTATCTATTTATCATTTACATACACATATTTATGTACACACAATAATTTAACGGAAAACAAGTTGGATAAAATGTATAAAGGTACTGCTTATCTCTAACGAAATTTCTTCCAGCAGACCTGCGACTGGAGAGGTGACATTTCACAACGGCAAATTAAAACCTTATATACAAATACATGCGATATAATACTTATTAATACTATGACGACCCGGATGGCGCCGTGCCGAGGGTCCTGGGTTCGATTCATGACGATCACGATGAATTTAAATTTCCGTTCTTGGTCTGGGTGTGTGTTCTTGTTTTGTGTGTTGTCCATGGCACCCACGACACAGGGAATCCTAGTGTGGGGCTATGAGTGTGTAGCGTTATTTATTTATTTATTTAGAATAAATATTTTATAATATTTATATATACATACTTGCGTAAAGAGATAAAGTCTTTATTGTTTGTACATCAAAGAGCATAAAGTAAGGAATTATAAATAATAAACATGAAGCACAAAGCAATAGGCGGCCTTATTGTCACATAGCGATTTCTTCCAGGCAACCCATCAAAGGAAATGATACAGATTTAGGACTTAATGGTAACGGCGTACATACTCGTAAAGTTAACAAAGACGAAAGATAGAAAAATATATAAACATACCTTTATAACAGCAGTGAGAGGCTAACAAGGTAAGTGATTGAGATTGGAGAGAGCGTGGAGGAAAAGAAAGTAATTGAGGATAGTAGAGAAAAAAAACAGGAGCGGATAGAAAGAAACGAATCAGTGATTGAGAAGCAAGATAATGATTTTTAACCATTGCTTTAAATCTTACATTATAAAATTCTCGTGTCACAATGTTAGTTACCATACTCCTCCGAAACGGCTTGACCGATTTTTATGAAATCTTATATGCATATTCAGGAGGTCTGCGAAACGGCTACTATCGAAGGAAGAAATTAGTCAGGGACTTTGTACACAGGTGTACACAGGTAAATAAATTGAAATACATTTGAATTTATTTACCTGTATTGTGTATTGGGAGCCACTTAAGATCTTTGGGAAGTTGAGAGACATGGTCAATTTTTTTTTCCCGGAAATGAAACGAATGAAGTTTTGCAAGCGCTCAAGTTTATAGAGAAGCTCCTCTGTGGCATCTAAGTAACAGGCGTGAGCATAGTCTATGATGGGCTGAATTAGTGTTTGAGCGAGGGAAATCATCATTATTATTATTATTACTGGTATATGTTCTTTAATTATGTTTCCGTGAAGCATACCTGGTTAGCAAAGAACCTTTTGCCTGAGTCGAGCTGCGAGGCGGGACTTCAGGTACAGGAGGAGGTACAGAGCATGGAGAGGAAAGAGATTATAATTATTAGATACAAAATATAAGACAGCATTATCACTATAATTATAAATATAATAGAATATACCTAAAATGGATGTAGATGGCCAAAAAAATATACATAGTACATGTTAGAATCCTTGAAGTTTGCGGGGTGGTGCTAGCTCAGTGGGGAAACACATAATTCGAGTAACTTCGTGTATCGTTATGACGCTTCTTACAGATTGAGGTCAACGGCGACAGCGGCGCTTACAAATGAGTTTAATCCAAATTCTCTTCTGAACTCAAATAACATTGTAGTTGTATAGAAATTGATTACATGAGATTGATTAGAATAGCGATGGCTTGACCGTTAAATATGCCCATACAAATTTAAAACCCCAAAAGTTGTTTATCGGATACTTGGTCGGACGAACAGCTGTGTACTACAGTGTCGCTAGGCAAACTGTTCGATTATTCACATTCGTATGCAGTAAATTTTCGGCATTTTACGAAAAAATCATGGTAATAAAATATTCTACTAGTGAAGAACTGAACCCTAAGGGTGCTTGTCATTTACCAGTCGACTGCCCTATTAGGACAAACTGTGAGGGCTGACAAGTCTATGAGGGTGAGTGGTAGGTACGATATAGGTCGCCAGACTGGCCTTGACCCATTCTGCCGCCCTTCGGAGTAGGTGTACCTACTCGTCGGCCTAATTGTGAACAATGCCAACACGAAACTGAGATTCCAACCCGAAATATTATTCCTAACAATATTTATCGTTTATTCATAATTATATTCAAACTGAGGTTTTTATGACCAATATATGCAAATAAATTTAATGAATTAAAATTGTAACATTTCTTTTTCACGAATAAAAAATCATGACCATTATGACCAATGACCTAATAGGGAACTATTTGATCAATGGAATATTGGTTCCTACGTTTTTGGCTTTCCTTACAGATTGAGGTATAGAGTTCCAGTTCCATTCCAGACGAGTAGCTGCGAGTGTGAAGGATTTATCATAGAATGAGGAGGTGTGTGGAGGTGTAAGTAGAGTAAGATTATTAGAAAAGCGAATAAATGTTTGTGGGATAAGCAACGATATCAAGTAGTCGCGGAGATAAGAGAGGGATAATGGATTAAACAGCACAGAGCACTTAATAAATGTCGTAGCCATGCGGCAATTTATGTAAATGTATATTTATAAACATGTGTGCTGAAAATATCAGTTTGCCTGTACCATGACCTTGCGCAAAAATACCTACGACTATCGACATCAGTGTTGTGCGGTACAAAGGAGAATCGTGTTTTCGCGAATTATTCCGGGAAGTGCTGATAGAGGCGAGTAACGGGTTGGCTGCGATTATTCAGATATAGCAAACACACACTATCTCGAATCGTCTATCGGAGACTCGCGAACTGTGTATGTGTGCGAGTGTGACATTGAACTTCACTCTTCACGCGGCGGCGCACGAGTTGCGTAATAAATTTACAGCATTGCTCTGGGTGCGTCAGCGGCATAGAAGTTCCAGCCTCCAAGATGTTCTCGAAACTCGCAAAACAACGTCCGAGTCTCCTAAGTACATCGGAGCGATCCGAAAAACAGTATATTTTTAACGTATTGATTTAAGAGCTTGCTATTCGATAGTACCTAATTGTTAAAAGTCTGTCAACGACTCGTGCGGGTCAATCATTCTAGGCCGACGTGTACGCACGTGAGGCAGTCACTTGTAGCAATTTTGACAATGACATTGACATTGAGCCTCGATGCTTCACCGGAGCGAAGAGCACACCGCACCAGGAAACTCTAGACTAGACGATCTCTTTACTAATTGTAATTGTAACCGTCAAGGATTATTAATGAACAATTCTACAATATCAGAAAACATTATAAAAATAATTTGCAAATATACTTACAGATAAAATCCAAAAAAACTTTGTTTCGGTTGAATATCTGTTTTGTTACTACTATTGGATTTTAATGATAAGTAATAACGTTATCAATAAATTAGTAATAATACGTTTAAGATTGCGTCAAGTGTCAACATGATTTACGAAACCTGTTCATACCAACGAGTGTTTGTCGCGTAAGTGCTCTATGTCCTTGGCCACATACTAATTCGCAAAGCGGGGCTTCCGCGTCGCGTCGGACTCGCGAGGCCGCCAAGCTGTAATGGTGCTTAGGCTGCATTTGCACTGAACTGTAGATTAAATTGTTCTATTCACACACTCAACTAACTGTAACTACTGCATTTACACGTAACACGGATCAATTTGTTGCAATACGACTTCAAGAGTTTTTCTTGGCATTGACTAAATACTCGTACAACGATATACTTACAATGAGGAGTATTCCTTATAAATCGCATAAAAAATGTGCACTGTGGAGGTTTTAATTAACTTTATCCCAATTATTTAAATAAAGTAATCTGTGTAATTTTGTCTTAAATAAGTAGGTAAGTAAGTACCTATTATAGTGGCGTTTCTAGAGCTACCATTGAACATTACGACAGTGGTCAATGATATGATTTAAAAATAACTTACTTAAGATTAAATAATAGATATAATATACAATGTCTCCGGTGATCGGTGTCGGAGCCTTTAATGGTATAAAATACGATCGATTTTATCGACAAATCACCCCTCATATATCATTTTACTCCAACCATAATGAAATGGCAGCCTTTTTAATTTTTGTGTACCAAAAAAGGGCGCGTGTGTTAATTTAGCCATAACTTAACATTTGGTGGTCTTAAAAACACTAAAAAGGTCTTAATTCGTAGCTAAAGACGTAGGCAACTAAAAGGTAGGTAAAAACGCGAGATTTCTCTAGACTCTAGACTCTAAGTCTAGAGGTTATGATATTGACTACGTAACGAAAACCAAAGTAATATAATATAAGTTATTATTATCAGAAATTTATGAACTAAAAGGTTATAACTATCTGTATTACTTTTCTACGAATAAGTTTTCTATAGAAACACAGCCTTATAGCAGTTTATTTATGAGAGCCTTGATCTAACGGCTAGTATGTCATTGGTTTCCGCATATGGCGATGTCTATCAATCCTTCCTTGATCAAATTAGTAATCGGAAACCTACTTAAACAAACCCATTTTTAATATAGTACAAATAAAGATATACCTATGTAGTGCTTCTTTGAGATGAAACAGCCACTAGTTATTTATCTATTCCGTAGTTACAGCTATCGTTGTAATGATAAAGACTTACATGATATCAGCGAAGATTTTATTTTTAGTTAGGTGCTAAACTAAATGTTTAAACTATTTATTTAATAAAGATAACTTGTTGAGTTCGGAAAATACCACACGTATTAAATTACAGTTAAAATGTTACGTCGTGGTGCAGCAAATTTTTGTTAACCATACTTTTAAAGTAAGACTTCATAAAGACAATAGATATTTTGAAGGTTAACCACAATTATGATGCCAAATTTCTTTCCCAAATGATTAATGTCCTTCTAAAATAACATTAATCATGGTAATTTTGACGTTTTTCGGATGCAGTGTCCGTCTTACCCGACAACATGTGGGTCACATGGTCTGTTTATTCATTTTTGCCTTAGTCTCCGCCTAGCTCACACATATTATGGGTATTTCGGAAAAGCGACACATGTGTGAAGTGGCGAGTCCGGGTGACGCGATGGGCAGCGGCGCGGGCGCGGGTGGCTGCGGCAGGCTTATCTGACTGTACAAATACCGGCAACCTTGAGATTCGGCGCGCGCGACAAGGTCACCGCGCAAATCGTTATCAGGATGACGTCAGCGCGTGACCTCCGCGAGACCTTCGCGGAGGTGCCCGTGCGATAACGCGACCAGATACTGATGGCGACCGATAGCGCGAATATCCCCTTCCCGCGACCCACCTCGCGTTCGCATCGCCGTGCGCGCCAACCAAATCTCATTTCCTAGTTGAATATAAATATCGCGATAACAATAACTCGTCTGTAATAATGGAATTTATATAATTTTGTCCTCAATTTTTTTTGATCTTAATCATTTAAATGTTCCATTAAACTGTTTTAGTTTATTTAATGAACGTGAAGCCGATGTTGCGTACGCAATTTTGTGCGAAACATTTCACGGCTTCAAAAAACTAGTGAAGATGCTTCGGCTATCGTACATTGGAGTACAGCCAAAAATATACATGTTTGATTAAATTTACTTTCTACGTACTTATCGTTACTGAGTGCAAAAATATTCAGCCGACCTTGTGTGTTCATGGCCGTGCAAAAATATCAACTTGACATTCTAAACGTTTCCCTATCTTTGAGTGGCTAACCAGGAAGCTACTGTACCAACTCGATCCCCGAGGTCACCGTAGGTTTAAAACAAGTTGTGTGGCTACACAGCTCAGAGCTATCGCTATGTTAGGTGAGGTTATGAACATTTAAATAATTTACAGATGCAAATTAATGTCCAGCATTGTTTGAGCATTCGATTATAGCAATTTTTGATCAATCTTTATATTTTAAATAGGTATAATAATAACATTATAATAATGATAATTAAAATATTATTATTTTTCCATGTTGGTATAAAAGTACAATCACAGTAAAATAAAATATTACATTTATAAGTGCTCCGTAGATATTCATGGGCGACAAACCGGCGGGCGTGTTGTATTCAAATCGAGAAAACCGTGCGGATCAAGGGAAGTAAAATCTCATAAGTTTGTTGATATTAGGTATCTATTTTTAAGGCATACCTATAATACAATGATGATGATGAGGTGTCTTCACTAACTTTGAGAAAGCTTATTTTTAATTAAGCAATTAATAATTGGGGGTTTTAACCGAATTCCGAAAAGGAGGAAGGTTCTCAATTCGACTGTATTTTTAACAGTGTTACTAAAAAGTAACACTTTAATAAAATAATGTAATACCCAGTAAAAACTGAGTGTACATATTTTGATGATTCTTTTTATATTCGAAAGCTGGAGCTTGTCATGCGGTCCCTTTTATTTGAGCGAGATCTGACGAGTAGTTTCTGAGTAATTCCTAATAATATAGTTTTAAGTTAATGTTCAAAGTCGGTTAAATTTTTAGAAATTACTCTTTTTATTAATGCATTAAATCCCATAATCCCCCTTTTGTCTGTTAATTTGTCTGTTGGTTCCCGCTAATATCAGAAATAGCTTAACCGATTTGATTTTCTGCTTTCGGTTGGATATTTTATTAGGATTTGTTTAATTTTAATAACCGCTTGAAATTAAAAATGAAAATTAACATTATAGTAAAAAAAAACACAATTTTATTCTTCTCAGACTCTATTATCGGTCTTAAAGAAAAAATAACTCGAAGAATATCCATGTTATATGGTAGAATGTAGAACACATTCTACTAATGAATAATGATCTTAATCCGCAATCATTATGACCTTTTGGCATTGCTGTCCTTTGCACAGTCACTAATCAATAATGAATTAATTTATTTAAGTTATGCCTTTCGTGTCAGATTGAAGTGTAAATATCTGTGTCATTGACTACACACATCCGGATATTATAACTTTCGTGTCATACTTACTTCACTTTTGTGCCTCTCTCTCAGCAAAATTAAAAATTATGTGTATGTATTACTTATTTTTACACATCGTTAGGTAGAGACGCTTGTAATGTTAACTTCATTAATAATGGAATTGTTGATGCTTTCACTAAAACAATTTTATTGTTGTCACCTATCACAAGTTTTCCCCTACACCAGAGTACCTACTCTATATTAGTATACTCTACGTTTACCGTGGGTTGTCTGGTGTTTGATTTAAAAAACAAAGTCTAAATAAATATATTAAATTATATTAAATGAATGCATCAAGTTATTATAAATAAATTTGTAATTTAAGAGGTAGGTATATATGAAATAAATTATAGGACTAGGATGATTTTAGGATGGACCATAAGAATACAACTCGATAATAATAGGTGTCTAGTCACATAATGATATATGTATAAACGAACAGATTTATAGCATATAGATTCAAATGGTAAAGCAGTAAGCAGTATTAGTTAGTGATAAAACAATATTACAAGCGTATGGATAAACCGGGTTTGTACTCGTACAGCTTTCAAGAAAACATACAAATCGGCCGAGAAACAACTCGAGTTTCGCCTGCATATCAGCGAGTAATTGTACTTTAAGTAAACCAGAGTGTGTTTGGGCGAGGTGAGCACGACCTGAATCCCAATACGGACGCAAGAGAAATCTTAGGCGACGTCGCGGATGCTGCGAAACCGGCATGCGGCAGCGACTTAGAGCACCTGAATGCGTCCCTCCCTCTCAGACTCAGATTGCTACCTGTAGTAAAGATACCTGTAGTCTAAAGTATATATTTGCACAGACAGTACCTAATTACGAACGAGATTTATGAATAAAATTACTTGAAATTGAAAATAATACTATAGGAAAAGGAGTGATTACGCTAAAACATTATTTGAAACTAAGCGCTACATATATTTTTGTTTTACAGTAATTACAGTTAATTTTGCCGATCATTGACTCAAAAATAATGAATAGTGTACATTCAATATTGCAGTATGTACATACTCGTAATTGCTTATGTTACTTACAAGTTTAGTATACTGAAACTACAGCTATGTTTATCCGTTAAAATATGAAATAGTTTTTCACACTCTATTACGTTACAAGCCCCAGTGTATGTTAGTAACACAAGTTGTAATTTGTGAGTGTCTGTAGTCTGAAGAACGTCACACTGTCACTTTCTTATCTCTTTGAGTCACAGCCTGGCTGTAGACACTTTCGTTATTATCGCGCGGTAGTAGCATTGTAGCCCACTTTCCTACTTGGGTAACACTTTTACATTAAAACCGAACCGGGGCAAATACATAAATGCGTATAGCTGAATCGAGGCTTCTGTCCTCTTTCAAGTCCTTTAGGGCGTTCGAGCTTTGCTCCACTTTATAAACAACCTAATTACGGTGGCGTGTGTGCTACTTTACGGAAAGATTTCCTTTTGAAATTGAAGCAGAAGAAAGTTCTTGTTCATTTCAATATTTAAATTCCTTACTTTATTTGAGAATACTGAGAAAGATATCAATGAGTAATTTAAATAGAGTATTGTTACGATTATTACCAAAATATTTTTCAGACGTAAATGTCTTCTCCGAGCCGCGACCGAACGCAGAACTTCTTGTTCTGAAGGCAAGGATTTAACTACAAATGTAATAGTGCTTTGAACCAATTAATACTTAATGATTTTGGCCATCTAATACGAATTAATTTGTTACAAATTACAAATATAAAACATATATTGTTAAATACGTTGTTAACTTCACCCGGTCGTGTTATCTGTGATACTCATAATGTTCGTAATCGTTCATCTTTGTTGGCCACTAGGGCAGGAAGCACATGTGGTCGTGTTACAAGAATATTCTCACCTCAATTTCTCCGTGACGTAGCGAGGGTGCGGCGTCGGCGGCCAGAGACTTGAGGACATTACTCGTATTACAATGAGCGGAGAAAACGGATGGAAGCTATCATCGCACTCTCGGCTCGCGTGAGTTATGTCTTGCAAAATCTACATACAATCATCATCGATGTGGGTCAGGGCACTGGGCCGCGCTGCCACGCATCGCTGACTTCATACGGAGCCTTCCACAATTATGATTATAATCATAATTGTCTGGCTTGAACCCGCCCACGCTTCGGAGTGACTACGGTTACCATGGCAACGAAAGTATATCTGTAAATTATGATGTCAATCCAAAAATATACTTCATATTTTCCATTCTCGTGTGTACATTGAATAAAAAGTATATTTTTAAAAAGAATAATCTCATAAAGTACTATTTTTAAAAATTTCATGTCATGCATCGAGTTCGAATCATTTCGACATGAAATTTTCATAAATATTAAAATTCAACTTCGGCATGCGCCGGAGTTGAATTTTAATATGGATTTTGCTGTTTATTCTTTGCTAAATTGGTGGTGTGAGTGTTTGA
This sequence comes from Ochlodes sylvanus, assembly GCA_905404295.2. Taxonomy (NCBI): domain Eukaryota; kingdom Metazoa; phylum Arthropoda; class Insecta; order Lepidoptera; family Hesperiidae; genus Ochlodes; species Ochlodes sylvanus. Next base: position 6,887,078 of record FR990126.1, on the reverse strand, counting down.
TTGAGACTTGAGAGTGCATGCTGTGGGGGGGGGGGGGGGGGTACCGACCTGCTAAGATGGCAACATACCTTCCACATATTGTTTTGTGTAACTCAATGCTTCATATCTCATGTTTCATTACTTCGCAATATGTAACTCCGTCAGGCATTTCTATATTTTGTCGCTGACTCTGTTTTTCGTTTACACTGTGACCCTGATATTTGTGTAATGTTTTTGTTACAGCTTATTGGAACAATTTTATTATTATAAGAATAATATATCTACCTCTGCGTACTTTATCCTGTGATATGTTGCTATAAAGGTACATTTACCCCTAACATTGTGAGCGGAGACCCGTGCCCAACAGTGGGACATATCTGGGTTGATGATGATGAGGTATATTTAAGAGGGGGTATAAAGCAAAATTGGCAATCGTAGATTCAATTTTTAGAGTAGTAGATCAAGTTTCTAGAACCTGAATAAGAACATAGTTATACTTCATTATATTATTGAGTGAATGTAAGAAGCAAAAACATAAAAAAATTAAATTTTCTCGATAGAAAAAAATCACAAAGTTAGGTCTAATTTTCAACTGAAATCAATTTATTTTCAATATGGTGCATATTTTTGAGTCAATATTTTAATATATTATGCTAATTAGTATCACGGAGGGATTTGTAGATCGATTTCTAAATCAAATCTATAATTTACGAATTATTTAAATAAAATACATTTGTAGGATTTTGACATGCTCTGTTTCATTAATCAGTCGCCATTGCTCCATTGAGACGCGAAGAGTGTGACAGTCTGCTCGACATGTGAAAAATATTTCGTGGTGTACATTTGTGACTAAGAGCGTAGTTTTTATTACAAAAACAATAATTGTGTGTGTGTGAACTAAAGTTAAAAGACACTAGATCCAACATGGGTAACAAACGGAATAAAATCAACATTAAAAAAGGGAACACAGAAAGCTGAAAATTCAAGTCATGGCTAGTTGTCAGAGGTAAGTTGACAAGTACACTATTTCATATTCAAAATTAGACCTTATTGTTTTAACTTTTGTGCTCACAATACAATGTTGATGTTGATGTTTGATCGCTGAAGCAGCATAGTATATACGAAAAATTCAGATTGTATGTATCATTAATAGTATAAGTATGTACTTTCAAACAAAATTATTCATAAACATAATTATAAAAATAGAAATAGTGTTGAATGATCAATAAAGTAAGTAAATGTTTTTTTGACATGAAGGAGTAGGCAGAGGTATGCAGTACGCCCACTCCTCACTAGTTATGTCTAGATTTCATGTAATACGTGTATTCAATGTTATGTGGGCTTAGTTAGAAAACTTTGTCACAAATTAAGGTTGAGGCATAAAGTGGAAGAGAGAGGCATGCACCCGCCTATACAGCTTTATCCAATAGCAAATTTAATTTTGAGTTAATTATTTCCTCTTTGCCCCATAATTTTGTTTTTAAAGCAACACCTATATTTCTGGTAGTCAATTTGATCAATCCCTACAGTAGTTGTTACTTGTGTGTGTTTGAAACTATTATTGTATTTTCATTTCAGAACAAGATTTAATCAAGAAAATATTCCAAAATCTATTGATGATGACGGGAACATTACACCAGAGAAGTGCGTATCAATTCATCTGTCTATGTATTGTTTCATTTATTATTTGCTTGTTGTTGCATTGTAACGAATCTACAAAATAACACATAAACTAAACTTTTTTTATACTATACTACATACATGCATAGTTAGGCAAAATTACTTTAACAAAAACATAAAATTTTGTATAAATGCATTTTTAAAGCGACTTTTTTATTTACTTCTTAATTGCTAATTGTGTTTTCTTAAAAAAAAAATATATATATTTTCAGGCTTACTAAGTATTACGCTTTTACAAAATGTAGAAATTTTAGAACATACAGATCCAAATGCAGACGAATTTATTGCACCGGAACGGTTGGCATTAAAATAAAGTATTTATGTAATTTAGTCCTCTCTAAAACTTTCAACCGATTATAAATGGCGCAAAGTGATACCTGACATCATCAGTTTCAATGTTAGGAAGTATAATAGTGTTTGACTTTTTTTTTATTTCAGTAACATCAAGCCTCGTGTTTATGAACGAGTCAAGACAAATATCAAGACTAACGACGATACTAAATACACAGGTGATACAAGTCAACGACTTATAATAGACAAGATATATTTTTTGAACAATTAAAACTTCCAACCATGTATAATTTTGGCATTTTATTTTTTCTACACGGATTTTGGAGTTAGTGAATTAAACTTGATTTCGAATAAATTCATTTTGGTTTTAAGTAAGCTTTGTTCGATTTTATGCTTATTTTTAATCTTCAAAAAATTGTTTAGTTTCATGACTTTTGTGTTCTTACCATAACTTAAATATTTTTACTACCCATTATACATTTTTCCTGTTCTCACGCATAATTATATCATCACGCATCATATTTCACACACTGTTTTTTTCCTATATTTTTAAAGCTAACAATTGTCGCTCAAGAAGTTAGTGATTGTCATCTTTTTTATGATATTATTGTAATTTAATTAGTTTCCTTATAATAACGGCAGTGGCATTTGTAATTTTTCTGTTTTCTGGCGAAGGATTTCTTTCGATTTAAATAAATTTAAAGGATAACTTACTTTATGTTTTTGTAGCGAAAAAATGAAAACAATGTTATCTATAATAATAAATGTCTGAAAACATTGTACGTGTTATTTATTTACATGTTATACGGCATACAGGTTTCATCACGTAAAAATAGAGCAGATATTTTGCTTTGCGAGAATTTAAATGATTTAATGGTCACACCAGTACCAACATTATACTGCCTTTCTTGTCATAAAAGTGATTCAATCGCTCCCTACACTAGGTTTCCAGCGCTATGGTTACATGATGCGACCGACACTACCTATAAATGTTATTAGTTTCAGAAATACAGATAGTTACAGCGAGAAGAATTGCTTTAGATTGATAGATACCTACATAATAATATATTCAAAATTATGAATGACACCTAATTATGTGTTATCTGCCATTCACTGGCTCTCTAGCTATTAATATTGTATAAAAATCTAACCCTATTATAGAAAAAACAGCTTGCCATTTTTGAGGTAGATGATTCTACATTTACTGAGCCGAAATTTGTCTTATTTTTACATTATACTGTGCCGTATTCTTGACTGATGACATGTTATATAATAGCGGCTGTACACTCTCGTACGAGAGTACTCGCTATGTCTCGTACCAAGTACATTCTCATACGAGTGCACTCGTTTAGCAGTCTCGCGAGAGTGTACAGCCGCTGATAAAGTCAGATGCAACCGGACGCGCAACTGCTGCGGCGCATCTATTTGACGGGCGGGGCGGGGTGCGCGGGTGAAATTTGATTTTTTCCTAGCTTTATACCCCCTCTTAACCCACCTACGGCACAGAATAATAATATCTAGGTACTTGTGTATGAAATGCGAACCTACATTATTATGAAGCTAAATAATAATAACTATATCCCTACTATACATAATAAAGTCCCATATTAAATAAAAAATTACAGATGTATAAATGAAGTATAATTACGACAATTATTAATAAATATGTTAACAGCAATTATTCATAAGAATCCTTCAAAAATATGAAACAATTACTGTCAGATGTGCCTATCTTAAAAAAATATATAAACAATGTAAGTTTTCATAGAATACACTAGACATAATTTCCACTAAGCGGCTAACCGCTGGGCGGCTAACGCGCGACTAGTCTCCAGCAAATAGCCGCTTAGTGGAAATAAGGACTAAGATCTAGCATTAATCAATCCGGGAAGGAAAAACTAAATAATGTCAAATTAATACCTCTATACCTACCACACATAATCATGAGTAGTATCTATTTTGCGTTTAACAAAAACAAAACATTAGTATAGTTTGGTGATTATTTATCTTACTGATAAAATATTACGTTTGCTTGAATAATTTTGTCCTTCAGTCTCGCTCGAAAGGACAGATTCTAGAAAATTTTAGCATTGAATTCAATGAAGTAGATGAAATGCTATGCTAAAAATTTTTTTTAACGTTAATAAAAACAAACTATGAGTAAAAATAAAAAATTAAATTAAATGTTATTAATTGGTCGATCAAATTTATTATTATTCATTATTATTCAGCTGATATAGATTTTGGCATGTTTTCAATTTCATATCGTTCATAGTTTTAATTTCAGATGGCGTATTTGGCTGTGGTTTTAGCGATTTCGTGTGGTGTTGATGACGTGGTTGAGAATTGGGCGAATAACGCATCAAAACATCACAACACGGCGACTCCTCGCTGCGCCGAGCACGTTAAGGCTTCGATCGTGGTAATCATCAATAAATACCAGTTAAACCACATCAGAGGCCTTTCATTCACACCAGAACTTCTGACATGCCCCTCCACCGATCTGCATTGAAGTAGCAAACATATACACTCGTCATCCTTGCTTACGAGAATGAACCAGTACATGCCCTGCGTTGGATGTAGAAATAATCTCTTACAAAGTATGATATTTGGTATGGCGAATGGTTCTGATTGCGAGGTACGCCACAAATTGGTTATCAACACGTGGCGCGCTGCGTGCTCGCTCCACGGCGCCGCAACGTGTGAAGGCTTTTTTTGGTCTACGGCTCGATATCGTTATCGAAGGCAATTATGATATTGTGTCAAAATGAATATTTAAATCGGATCAGTGTCTTATAACTGTAATTTATTTTAAATAAGAAGCTTTTTCAGAGCTCCTAAGGCTGCTGCAGATATTTTATAATAAATGCCCAAGACTAGGTAGTAAAGCAGTGATAGCAGTGTGGGTGAAGGTTCGACTCCCGAACCAGGGGGTCCGGGTTCAAACCCATGCATGCACCTATAATTTTCAAAAATGATGTGCATATTACAATTTAATTATCACTTGCTTCGGTGTAGGGAAACATCGTGTACCTGCACACCTAAGAGTTCTCCATAATGTTCTCAAAGGTGTGTGAAGTCCGCCAATCTGCACTTGGCCAGCGTGGTGGAGTATGTCCTGGACCCCTCACGCTGTGAGAGGAGACTCGTGCCCATCAGTGGGAAAGTTATGGGTTGCGATGATGATGATGATGGTGATGAGGTAGTTATTTGGAAACTGGTATGGATTAACGAATTTTGATTCATCATACAGCGTATAAATACTATTATCAGAGTAGAATGGCTTTGCTTATTCTCATAAGTAGATCTATGATTTACATATTATATGCGCTTATTTATAATATATCCATAAGCACTGGGTATATTTTTTTTGCATTTCAACATAATACAATACAGACTATGCAAACAAGGATTCCATTCTCTTATATTGTTATCATATTCATAATATATATAGGTATGTAAATACATAATGAGATCAACAGACAGATAGACCTTGGTGTCTAGATACATACTAGGAAGAATCTTGAGGTAAATGTTGTTGGTGTTATTTTTAATAGCGTTGTTAACGAATCGCTTACATTTATAATTTCCACATATAGTCTGTAAATAACATTTAAACTATTTTTTAGCATTATATCGTTAGTTAAAATTGCTATAATGAATTATGGTAACTATTTAAATTTACATAACATTTTATAAAGCAAGTCGGAAACCAATTTTATAATTTTTATTGTTCTAGTTTAACGAGAACACTATGTTTCATGTTAAGGCAGCTTCGACAAAATTTGTCAAATAAGAAATATTAAATGCAATCGGTACTTACCTAAACACAATCGGTGTGACATAGACATGTTTTAGTGGTAATGTTGTTTTGATTCCTTATAAGGAGCGTCGGGGGTGGGGTGTGGTGGCGTGGCCTTGTGGCAGCATCATGCGATATTTTTGCTCTCGACGTAAATGCGGAAGACTATTTCAAGAGTCAGGGTCGGCCCGGCGCCCGTCACCGCGCGGCCGCGCCGTGACGTACCGGTGTCGGGTTACCACCGCTGACGGCTGACCCCACTAAGAGCCCTTAATCCTCTTCCAATAACCCTTTTATTCAATTATAGTTTACAATTGTAGGTCAAGTTCATAGGTTGCTGATTCAATGAAATCAATCAATTTGCAGTTAATACTTTTGAATACTATAGCGAGCAACTTCGCTTGCGTAGATTTTTTAATAAATATAAACACTCTTTGCTAACTTTAACTTAAAAAAGTTTTTTACATTATTCCTTAAATATGAACTCTACGAAATATTTTATGTTTGTCTAGATTTGCATTAATCTAAATAGAAAGAAGTCGGTTAAAAAGAATTGTACGTATCTAGTTTATAACGAATTCTGAGAAAGACATTAGCAGGAAGTGCACGGCATTATTGATAGTAGCGTCAGCATATTTGCAGAGGGTGCGGTGCACCCGAGCGCCGGGTGTTAGGGGGCGCCGAAAGCATCTTGTAAATAGGTACCTATTCCATTTCGACCGCGTATTTTGATACAAAAGGGCGCCAGGGCATTGATTGCACACGGTGCTACATGTAGGTACCTACTAGAGCCCAGCCTACTTATTTGGGGCTGTTTTGTAATTTGATTTATTTATGGGTATAGGCAAAATAAATTTAACATCGCATAGAATTACTTACCGATAAAGGCAAAGCTAACGAAAAGAACATTCAGTGCATCTAATTGATACGAATAAGTCATTTTTAAGTAAAAATTAATTTATTTTTGTAGATACGAGTATGCAATATAACCTACCTAGGTATTTTTAACTTTGTAACGACAAGATGTTTTTAAAAGTATATACCATAAGTGTGCTCAACAAAGACGGTCAATTTTTAATTGCCTTATATTGCAAGTGGTGAAAAATTTACAACATAATATTGTTTCTTCATAACATTAGCTGTATTTTTAATTAAGTAATATCTGATAATATTCTACTGAATCAAAATACAAAATGTCAGATTGTGTTGAAAATGCACAAATGTTTTGAAAACAATTTGTCAGTCCTTATCCATTAAAATTCTTACATTTTTGACCTTAACTGACTCTAGCTCTAATAATACCTTTAATTTTGGTCTGGCAGTAAATAGAATAACAAATAATATTGATGTTTTATAAATCAAAGTGTGTTCCGCCGACCTTAACCTGCTTGTCTGAAGGCAACCTATAGCAGTGTAAATAGACAGGAAACCCACCCAATGTCAGGAGACACCAACCGCATCAACAATCTCGCTCTTGTTCGTGCCATACTACTTGAGTAAACAATGACTTACTTTACATTTATTTCAACTACGTACAAACTACTGCTTGGTATTTATATTTTTTCAAATAATAATAACAAATAAGAAGTAATACAAAATGTATAACAATCCGCTGTAAGCAATTTTTGAATAAATATATTTTTTGAATACTTCAGTTGTTTTGTGAATGAAGTAATAATCATATTGAAATATTCTAGAACAAACGATATTTCATGATTATAGTGATGACAAGTTATTTCCTAGTTAGATTCGTTCTGGGTTTTGCATGTAAGATCTCACTTTACATCACAAAAGAAATACCTATTGTAATTTAAAACAGGCGTGTTGTCTGCCTGGGATCACCTCGAGATCGAAAATGAATCCAAGGTGACTGCCAATGTTATGACCTTAGATTTTTTCAGAATCTATTCTGCAATGTATGTTTACACGAATGAGAAGGAAAGGGGTGGGGATAAAACATATTTATAATGTGTTCTGCTTATTTTGCGACTTAAAATATATTTTGGTAGGTATAAGGCCATAAGCATTAATAAAGGTTATAAAGGATCAATAAGATACAATTTCCGTATTTTTATTCAGGGTATGTGATTTATTTTATCATGTTGTATAAATAATTGTAGGTTTTACCTACTTCACAATACCTCTCTCTGTTTTATTATATCTTTAATAAAATCTCTGTCTGATCTCATAACGTGTAACTTGGTGTATATTAATCAATTCAACTGAAAAAAGACATATTTCTTTTCAATATGTATAAAATTAAATTCGTATTAAACAATTAGAACAAATGAAGGAAAACAATTCATAGAAAAATGATATTCTACAATTGCCAAAGATCTATTAAACATATGAGAATAATCACGCGAATTACCTATAACGTGTTCTGTAAGATCTACCTTGGGGTGAGAGTCTGGATTGACTCTCACACAAGTTAATAAACAAATTAAACGTAAAATTTAAATGTAACCTCGGCTTGCCAGCTTACTTTAAATGTTTAACCTTCTATAATAACATGATGGATGGGTATTCAGTACAGACCTGGTCGAAAGGTCAATGTAGCATTTGAAACAACCATATTATATTGTTCTGTAATATTCTGTATACATTTAAATGTCCTACATTAAATATTATTATTGCTTAGAAAATGCAAGGCCGCTTTAGAGGGCCAAGGTGAAATAACCTAGTCCTAATAACATATTTGAACGTCGCGTCGTCCAGGTGATAAAATAAATGTACCGTTGTCCAATGGTGAACTGAGAATGAAGACATTGAAAACCTATGTGTCAAAAATGTGTTCAATACACTAATAATATAAACTGTCACATTAGGCAAAGAATTTCGCTATTACAGGTTATATCCCTTTCAGTATTCGTCGTGAATATCATGAATAAATGCAATATTTGGCCGGAATAGCGTCGGTGTCACTGTCGCTTTGGAGTACAGGTAATCAGGGGGCAATGACCACGTACTTTTATATATTATATTATATTATTTATTGTTATATAATTATTAATACGTTTAAAATGTTTTGACGACGCTTGCACAATAAAACCTTCTTTGAATGAGAAGACGAGCCATGGCCATTGTTGCCCAAAAATCTCTGTAAAACCAAGGGGTGATGCCGGGATGTTGCCGGTCAAAAAGATGTGATGTGTGACACGGATGTCCAAATTAATATTTTCTACCGCAAGATCCAAACAAAATTACCGGAAATTTTACATAATTTTACAAAAATGTTCTAAATCGCTGATAAAATTGTATTTATCAGTGTTATCTATATTCAGTTGAGAAATATAATATAGAAAGAAATATAACAATCGTATGTCCCATGAGCCGTATCGCTGATCTTCGTGACGTTGTGACGCAACGGTTTATCGCCGCAAGAAATATCTCGCCGTACGTGCAAATGTTGGAAAGTCTAAGAATAGTCGGAAAATAACCGTTTCGTGTTGACTTGTTATTATTTGTCCTCGAGGGAACCTCCACATGGAAAGTACATTGTTCCGCAGTGGTCGCGGCCAGGGCCTTGAACTTTGAATGCGCGTCGGTAAACATGTTTGCGCATTGTGTACTGCGCACTCGATATTACTGTGACGTCTCGCTCTCGTACGAGTAGTGCCTTTCTAGTAGCACCAACTGCACCTACATAATATCGATTGGATGAAATTATAAATAAATTTTAATGTATTAGATGTCCAAAACACGTATCGGCTGCAGCTGAAGGGACAGCCAATTCCATGGTCATTGTGCCCTGCCAGCCTTGGTCGACAATGATTTGGCAACTTTAGTGGTGTTACTTACATAATTATGTGCTACTTCGGTAATCACCTTCACTTAGCCCCTCTGTAATCTGTAATTCTCATGAGGAATATAATAATGTTGTCTTTTTCTATTTTTAGTATGTTTAAGCAAAATAACTGGATTACCTTGACAAACCGAAACACACTCATAAAATAAGTGCGACTCTATCAAAACTAGTTTCAAGCTGTTATGTTCTGCGGACAATGGCTAACATATTTACATACTCTTAACTATGAACGTAAATTAAGTTATATTATGGTGGATTATGCTATGTCCCTATGTATAACTATATTATGTCCCTCTTTTGATTTGTATTCAAGTTTAATATCATAGATATTTAAAAAATGCCTCAAATTTTACTTTAAAATTATTTTATATGCATTTAATTAAACATTAACAACCAATATATGTATATTATTATGTATGTGATATTCTGCGAATATTTCAATAGGAAATCGCTTATCAACTTTGGGATTTTATTGTTAAAACGAACTCCAAGCCACATTAGAGAAGATGTTGAAAGACATATTATTTTAGTTTCGCTTATTTCCTTTAGACGATTGTGTTTTTGCTTATACTTCTATTTACTATAATAGTCGAAACATTTAGATAGTATCGGTCTTGCTAACCCTAAGTGCAACTTATTGGTTATAGGTCAACCAGGCCCAAATAATAATAATAATAATATAGGTACTTGAAGTATTGCGCAAATTATGTTACTTAATCATCTACCACGCATCTATTTATTAGAAATAAAGTATGAAATGCAAATTCCATTTACATCAGTGTCTTGTTATAACATAATATATTTTATATTACAGCTTCCTAGTTTTCCGCTGTGTGTAATAAAAAATAAAAACAATGATCGAGGAAAACATTCCAGTTCGCGTATATAGCCAATGAAGTCCTTTGTGACGCAGCTAACAGCACGCTATGGTGACCGCGCCGGCCGAGATAATGAACGCGTCAAGGGCAACGCGTGCTAATTACGATTACCGTGAGTGGACATTCTTTGTTCCAATAATGATTAACGCCGGCCGCGAGTGTCGAGGAGTATCGCGAGTGAGATAACAGGAAGCGACCGACCCGACAATGTCAGCCGGCAAGGTCGACCGTGCCGACAGACGCTCACCCCCGCCTCGAGAGCGGGGCCCGCTACCCTCATCCTTCGACTCACCACCCCTGTTATACTTATGTATTACAAAATTCAACAACGCATTTCTAGATCTTAACAAAATTGTATATTATCATCTATACTTATTTTTATGTAGCAACGTGACGTACCGAATCATAATACCCATGTAATCTGTAACCTTGCAAAACCTACAAATCAGCAAGCTTACAGTTATTGTTTTTTTATGTTTATGTAAACAGTGCATGCGAAAGAAATGTAAGCTTTAACGCTCGGACAGTAGATTCAGTTTCCCGCACATGAGAAATTTTCTTATCGCCATCGTTCTAATCAGAAAAGCGGTAGGACCTTGAGGCTGACCCTGAATATTTTTATCCGGATATTTCGCAATGTACTCGTATGTGCGTAGATATGGAAACATACCTAATGTGATATCACTCACAATCTCGAACGATAGTCGGTTGATAACTCATTATCACTGTTGTAAGTTGGGAATTTGCTTTTCCTCGATGATTACATTTTTTATGTTAATATAATATAATAATTTTGTCACACCAAAGAGAGATCCATACAGTACTTACTGTATTGACACTTTACGTGGAGACAAGGAACGAGGGGCGGGCACGACGAGGTCGCACCGTTCTAGGAAGTCAAACGGTTCAACCTCGACCTTGTGTGTGCGAAAAAATATTCGGCAGCCGCTCGCCTCGCCCCCCTGCCCCGCACTGCTGCCCGCCGCCCACGCTCACTCTTTGCTATGTGCTGCTCTCATATAATACTTTACATTACATAAATTGCCGTACCATGAACAAGTACCTGTGTATTGTGTGCCATCTGCACACTTGTCATCAAAGTCGTAACTTGGTGCAAACAGAATATAATACTTCCTTTTCATAAGTTCAACCTTAAATGCTTATCAAACATACCCACGTTTCAATATTGTTTTCAGATTTTCAGCTAAATGATGTTTAGGTTTCAAATTTTGGGACCGTTTTCCGAAGTAGGTAATTTATTTGGGAATACATTGTTACGCTGAGAGTTCTTCATAATATTTCATAAATTAAGACCACAGACATTAACAGGAGCTTTATCAATTCCACCAACTTTTTATAGCCATTTAACAAGGTTATAGTGTCCTCACTCTTACTTTGTCGGAAGACCCGATTCGATGGAACAAATATTGTAAGTTGATAATAAATTATGACAGAGACGAGTCACAATAATGAGTATAGTACATATTAGTAACACGTGTTTGCTACATAATACCACCTATTAGAAATATTACGCTGTACAATAAAATCCTTGGTGTGGTATAGCTATAGATACCTATTTGTATATTTGAGCGAGGAAGCTCGGTATCTAGGCTCCACGTGTACGATGCTCCATTTAACGGACTCGCAAAGGTCAGAGTAGAGATTGTATTGAGGATAAATCTTTAGCATTTATATTTGTTCCAGCTTCTTAATGCTGTGTATCCATCGTTTTCATAACGGTAAAACGAGGGATGTTATTTTTAATCATTTTTACTTACTACCTAGTAAGGAAAAACATCTATAAGCGTCAGTAGGACTCGAAATTGTACATCTCTGTAACTATGTTTTTATATTAGGCAAATTATAAGAGGATAATGAATTACTTCATTGCCACTTACCATCAGGTGGGACTGTTGTCGAGTACTACCTTATAAAAAGTAAAAAAAAATTATAACTCGCATTACCTGTTTATGCTAAACTTATAATACACAGATTGACGATAGCAAAATGCCGACAGTATCATAGTTTATTGCCACATGACGTATACCTTGGTGATACTAAGTATATTGGTGATAAAAAATCCACAAAAATATTTGCGACCTAAATTATAAACAGTAATTACGGAAAAAACGAAGGTTGATATTTGCATAAAAAATAACAGATTATGCGATATACTCTAGAACAAATAAGCTCATAATATTGCCACTTACGTAGACGCGTGTTAAATTAATCTTGACTTAGTGATGTCATACCTGTGATGGTAATCATATTGAACACTTACACGCACCAACGAAAACAGAGCACTGTGACATTCCTACTGCTCGAAGCATATACCTACATAATTATGTGTAAGAAGTAAAAAATATAAAACCATTGGATTTGACGACGCGTTCGTACTCGAAATTTACGTATTTACCACACGTTGCGGTTGTAAAAGCCATCCTTAAAGATTTATTTTGTTCTAAATATAAACTCATTGTTGCTTTATGCGAATTTTCTTTCTATTACTATGTAATTTACCCCTTCATCCATCAAAAGCTAGAGAACGCTATATTAGGATTTTGTTTTGTTGATCTAATTGAGAGAACCTCAGGCAAAAAAGTGGCCCTTGAATCGACCAGTAGAACTTCGCAATCTGACTACGATAAACGGATTTATCCTCTGTTATATGTCATTGCTTTTTATCAACGATCATCATCTCCACTTACATACATCTTCCTCCACCTTCTACTAATATTAGGCGTATATGTCTATTATTATATTTAACTACTCATAAATATTGATTTCTTGATATTAGGTTATCTTAAGAGATCACTTACCAATAAAACCAAATATTGTTTTAACAGTGCATTGTTCAGACCGCAATTCCCATTATTAATTAACTTAATGCGTAATAAATGTCATATGCTTGTTACTTGGTTGTATATTGTACATTTAATTGGACACGCAATTAATTGTTAAAAAGTTGAGTATCTCCTCACATCCTGCCTAATCTGCCTAATCATTGCGTGTTAAAATGATTGACCTTGTACAGGCCGGAGCTCCGAATGTTCATAAATTAAATGAATAAGACCTAAGTGTTTAATCCTACACTCATCGTCTCATCTTACGTCTTCCAAATTTTAGTCAATAAAGGTCGTAGCTAAAATAATGGCTACACAGCTACGCCGTAGCAAGAGACTTGAAACGACTTTTTGAAGGATAATAATTGGTATATGGTGTATAGAGGAAAATCACACAGTAATAACATACCAGTATTATCAATGTTTAATTATATGTAGTTTAATTATTTATCAGTCGATTATGAAGCCTGGGTCTTAAATATTTAAATAATGAAAATTCTAGTTGGGTTTTTTCGTCTGCTGCTAAAATTACTGCTTTTCACTTCATTCTTATCACTTTGCTTTAAAATGTGGAATTTTTTTATTTGTTATCTGTAAAAATAGGTTTATAAAGCCAATTTGCGTGCCCACCTCAGATTACTGTAAAACATACATTTTCCAAGAAACAAACAATTTTTTATTACGGTTCTATAAAGATATATTCCTTAAAAACCGTCGCTATATAAATTAATATAAAAGTTTTAGACCCATTTAAGGAGAGTACTGACTCCACGTCAAGAAATGTTTCTACATTAAATCATAAACCTATCTAATAATTAATCAATGCATTTTTATAAACATCTGCGTTTCAACAAGTGCATGTGCGCATGTAGCTGTCGGCCAATGTTATAGCAACATTTCTCCATTGCCACCATTGTTCCGATACGCAGCCGAGCGATGTTTGCTAAACATTAGCAACCCACTCCATTGTTACTGTTGTTCTATAAACATAATCCGAAGGTCTACGTAGTCGTAACGTCGCGGCGTCGTACACAGCAACTTATACATATTGAAATGAACAATAAAATTTGCACGTGTATATCTGTATAATTCCGTAAAACCACTACCATACATATTTATACGAGTAATATATGTAGATACTCGTATATCATTCAAAACAAGTCAATGTCTTTATGCAGTAGTTTTACTACTTTTAAAAGTACATGACATGTATTGTTGTATTTGTTATAGGAAGCTGTCGATGCGAAATTTGAATTAATTATAGTAACACATGCCACTATTTCATTGTGAGGCTCGGAATTTCTCCGAAATTTTATTGAGCTTTACCTTAGATTGGTATTGTGTACTATAAATCAATATTCCTTTCCACACACGATAGAGCGCATCTAACATGCTATTCTTGTTATACCTAATTACAAGCATTTCTTTCACACGTAAATAAGAAAGGGTAGTAGCTAAAAACAAAATTAAACGTAAAAATGTGAAGTATATAAATATTAATAAATAATACGTCTTAATAGGACTACTTGTCCTGTCTTTATCTGTTCCGTGGTTTTGTGTAACACCCAAATAGATGAGCAATAATAAAAAATAATATGTTAGACCAGTACCTACCTGGGCCACCTAGGGTCTATTTAACATAAGTACTATAAGTACCCATTGTATAGGTCAAATTAGTTTTATTTAAATCAAAGAAAATTATTACGTATTAGTTATTTGACTATAAAAAATCGTATTAATTTCTAAGCCCTGACGGGGTTAATTATTGTGTGTGTGCACACACAAAGAAAAATTGTTACACGAAGTTTAAATCAGCAATACATGAATTATGAATTACAGATTTGCGTCTCTTAAAGTTTTATTAATAGTATAGTATCCAACATCAAACCGCAGCTTAGCTAGCGGTATAACGTGTAATAATTCGAATGTTATTCGTGTAATCATATCGCGAGCATAACCACACGATCTCAGGATGATGCTTAGATCGCGCGACCTTAATCTTGAACGATAGAGCGAGCGGCGCCCTCGCCTTATCAGCCACTTGTTGCTCGCCCCACCACGTCTACACGTCGGTGCACTCGCGATGTTGTTGTTTGCACCCTGTAAACATCTCGAAGCTTCCAACATACTTGTCAATTTACATGCACTTGACCCGTATTAGGTACCCGTATTAGATTATCTACCTAATACAGGTCAAATGCATTTGAAACTTTTAATCAAATATACTCGTTCTACCATTTTAGGCTTATATGTGTAGAGTTAAGGACTCAAAATAATGTATGAATCGTTGAGTCAATAGAAGAATGAATGGATATATTTTATGAATCACAAGAACAATTTTGTAAGTTCATTGAGAACACATACATACATACTATATATACTATGAAGTGGTTTAACCGTCCATCATTATTGATATTATAGTATTTTTAAACATGAATCAACTTTTTTTTAAATGTGCATAAGCCAGGGGCTAATAAAACATTTTTATTAATAGAGCACCGAGTTATTGTCCTTACAAACGCGCTCACGTTCGATGTCAATAAAAATTGGATTATATAAAGGTCAGACATTTTTTAAGGACAAGAACGCGCGGACGTTGAAAACTTGTGCATTTAATTTTAAAATTATTTTATTTGATATTTTATAACCGTTAGCTATTGAATTATAACAAGTACGGTAATAATAATAGGTAATTAAGGCCAAATTTAACATCGGACTCGTTACCGGCCAAAAATTATTACTTATTAGTTTATTCCTAATACTAAAATGGCCAAAAGGCCGAGCCCATATTTCAAATGAAACACACAAAAAGCGATCATATCATTATATTTTATCTGTTTAAATAAAGTGAATTCGGTAAATAATTTACAATGTAGGTACTGTTAAACAGAAATAATATTTCTTGGGAAATAAAACTTGCGTTTCCTAAAGGCGAACAAAGTGTTATTGTTCACTATTTAAATAAACGCAATTCTGGGAACATAATTATCAATGTGTACGTACGTACCTACCTACTTGTTAATAAAATCGGACCTATACATATAGTAGAATTTAAAACTATGTTTAAACAAATAATGCATACAAAGTATACAATAATTAATATAAAACCATAAAAAAGAAAAGAGCACCTACTGCTCTACCATCCTATCGTATTTTATTTGTATTGTAATATACAATGTCTTGTTAAAACTTAATTTATTTTTGTACTTCAATGCATACTGAAATTCCCGATTTTAATAAGATACTTTAATCACTAGACTGCTTAAAATCATTCCTAGGACACATTACAATTGTTTTTTATTAAAAAAAAAACTTGTTAAAGTTTAATTTTAGACAGAGTATTATTATTCATTAGACATTCGTTAGTTGAATTACGTATAGTGACCAATAATGACTTAGCTATAATTTTATAAGTTGAGTGATATATAAATGACTAGAATACGCTATCACTTCGCTTCGGTAAAACTAGACTTTTTACCTTGATATGGAAATATTTTTTGTTATTGTAAAAAATAGAGAGATATATATCATATCCACCAACGTGTGTACGTGTGTATTTATTGTGTGTAGTTAAAAAGAACCATTTGAAAGTGTTATTTAAATAATGTACTCTTTATTGAACCTACCTTTTAACTTATAGCTCCTATCCTTTCCCGCGATGAAATATTTCCTATATACTTTCGTCTTTACTCGTGATGTAGATTATAAATACGCCAAATGTCGTCTTAACCTGTTCAGTGGTTTACGCTGTTCCCAGGTTACACCTGAATGGACAGACAGACAAAAAAACATTTCAAATAATATCTAAATGTTCACATTTGACACCGCGCGCTTGAAGAGGTCATAGTATACATAAATCGTTTCTGGCTGATTTGACCCTGGGAGACCATATTAATATTCCATTCCATAAAACTCATTGTAACAAGTGAAGAAATAGATAAATGGGTAACCGTGTTTCTAATAAGTGTTTTGCATTTTTTTGTAGAATTTCTTCGAACAGCGTATGTTACTCATATTCAACGTGTGTAATACAATGCAAATGTTATTCACGTACTCCATCTGTTACACTATCAGGACTTAATAATGACAAACATCTGCCGGTGGGCACTGAATCATAACGCGCACGTCAATGGTTGTGAGATAACGGCCGAGCGCTCGATCCAGTTCCTGATTCATGCTCAGCATAGTGGCACGGCCTGGTCGGATCGGACGGTCGGTCGGCCGGTCGGACGGACGGTCGACCGGTCGAATGATTGGACGAACGCTCACTTTGAACGAAGCGTCAAGGTGGCCCTCACAATACTGGGAACTACAGCTTGCATCTTTAAAACAAAGTTCAATTAATTGACTCGCAAAATATCCAACCACTTCCTTGTTTATTGTAGTGCCTTTACTGCTGAAGAATAATAATAAAAATACAATTTACCACCAAGGTCGCCCTGACCTTGTTTACTAGGAACCGATGTGTCAGTGTGTATTTAAATACCAGTAATATGTATCCAACGTGGTGCACATTACGCAGACACTTTTGTTGCAATTAGATACGGTCTTTAATACTGATATATCGGTTTTAAGATATTTGTGTATGTGTATACTACAATGGTAAGTTATTTTATACATTGTTTCCAACAATAAGAATTCAAGATAAATTTTACATTGATAAACGACTTCAAAAACGGAGGAGGTTCTCAATTTAACTGTATTTTTTGTGTTTGTTACCTTAGAACTTTCGACTGGGTGAACCTATTTTGATGATTCTATAATTATTTGAAAGCTGGTGCTTTCCGATTAAATTTGGGCAAGTTCTGACAATGGCATCTAAAAAAAACCATATAAGTCTTAAATTTGCATTATTTTGTAGTCGGTTAAGTTTAAAAAATATAATTATGTACCTATATGTCATTTTTTTTTCCTTACATACTTAAATTGTAAGAAAAAAAATGTTTGTCTGTAAAGTAGGTTTACGGACGATAATTTTACGTGATAACGTCATAAGGGAAGAGATATAGATGCGTTGCAAGACGAAAGTTTCTGATTTCCATTTTCTTCATAACAATTTCAGTTTCGGTAGAAAGTTCCCTGTATTTATTAAGACGATGTCTAATTGTTTTTTGCAATGTGTGTTATTCTTAACAATTGAATAAAAAGAAACAAAAGCAGGCAACAGATTATGCTGAAATGGGCACTAGTATTTTCATAAATATTGTATGTACCGCATACTAAAACAATAAATTAAGTACCTAATATCTAAATTCTTTATACTATTATTATCTAATATTATTATTATGCTAAAGACAATAAAATTAATGACAAATATTATGTTACAAACATATATGTATTAGAGAAATCTTTAAGGGTACAACTTATAATTTCGGAGAACGTTATTTGAACAAGCACCTGTATTCGTGTCATTAACGTTTAAATAATTCATAATAATATACAGACAAAATTTTCATATTCGGAAATCTTCGAAGGATGTCTATGCATCCTGTATAAGCACTTTACCATATTGATATCAGAGAGTAAGACATTGACTCATAGATAATAATCGACGAAAATATCAATAGACATTGAGTTGAGAAGTGAAGCGAATGTGTGTCAAGAGTGCGAGTTGGACGAAGCATCATAACTCATGCGCCACATCTGCCCTCTGCCGGAACGGGGGCGTCGATGTTGCTACGAGTGCCGACTGCCGCCGGTTGGACCAAACTTAATTGGTCCGACCTAGCTCGTAAAAGCGTTGTAAAAAGTGTGAAGGTCTGGCGGAGGTAAGGACTTCGAAAGAGGTCAAGTGTAATGCTTCGTGTTCCACTGACCTCATTTGCGAGCGACCGCCAGCGTCTCTGCCGCGTGCGTTTTTGTTTGACTTTCATACAATAGTGTATCAGTTTCCGTTACCCTACATTTATTATTTGGTCGCATCTATTGTTCGGACTGCTTTGAATGAGCCAATGTATGACAACGCAAATAAATTGCTACATAAAAATGATGGAAAGTTGGTTTCTCTTTTACTTTTAAGCTTTTATTTTCATAGGTACGTCAATCTGTTTGAATGTTATTGGTTAAATATGCTTTAAATAATTTGATAGATATCCATATAAAGTTTAAGGGAACCACAGTAAAAAAATAATGTTCGCACCCATAAAATAGCATTCAAATCAACAGGCCGAGATAAAGCAAAAAATACGCAGTATTTTATTCATAAAAATTTAAATGGTGTTATAAAAATATAATTTGGGGTCGTAACTGTAATTAATGAAGAAAAATGCCATTAGTAATATAAAACTGCGTTACAGGGTCACTAAACTCCCGGAAATGCCTCGCTGGGAAGCGCGACCTCCTGGTATCGAATGGGACCTTCAATCGCTATTATTAAGGTTTCGGCCGCGAAATCGGAACACTGACATACATCGCCCGAATAACACCATATACTCCATAATTCATAGAGACCTTGGCCTCGATGCCTCGTGTGAGTTTAAAACTGCCCGACGCGCTTGGGCAGGCAAGCGAGCTGGAGGGAAGGAGCCGGTTTGACAAAAATATATTATGACCCGAAAATCGAATCCAGGTACAGAATGAATCATACTGTATAACTCCTTTATTTCGTATAATCCAAGACCTACCTATATTTGATTGCCTTTTAGTTATTGTATAACTGCTCAATGTTTAGCTTTGTCTGCTCTACCTACAGTCAAATATACAGAATTGCATTCAAATATAATTTGTATGACCTTTAATTTATAGGCATCAATGGTGTTTTTATATTTAAAATCCTTGTGAACAATGGTCGGTGTCCTTATGAGTGAACAGTTGTATAAACAAAGAATTGAATTGTAAACGTACGAACGTAAATTTAGCTAGACGAAGCAAGGGCACCGTCTTGTGTATAGAATGAAATATTCGCAGACTCCTTGAAGTGTCAGTTAAATATCCATAAAAGTAAGAGAACACAAGGCCAACAAAGAGCACAGATAGATACTATGTGATTTTTAGATACTGTTTAATTTCCAACTACCCAAAATCAATTCCCTATTCAATACATTATACTTAATTATATCCATAATATTTACTTTTAAGTGAATTTTAATTTTAAAGAAATATTTCTTTATAAAACTATGAACAAACTAAAGTTTTGAAACTATTATTAATTGCGTTTTTCTTTTCAACCTTTCACAATGTAAATTATGCGTATCAAAATTGCAATATATCATTTCTTTATAATTATTTATACGAAATAATCACGAGTATGTATGTAGGTATTTCCACATGATAGATAATGAAGACTTGCGTTAACAGATTATTTTGCACCATTTTTGTTGTAATGAAAATAGGTTTAGACATACTTATTTTGTTTGGAACAGAAAAACCAATTATTCGAGTTTGTTGTTCTTTCTTAATTGCAAACATTTCAAAACATTGCCACATTTGGTAACGTGTTGCGAGCGATTTACGCAAAATAATCGGAGAAAAACTTTTACTTGAACAAAAATACATTGAAACTTTGATACATTAACTGTTCTATGGTTTCAAAAATTATTCTCTCCTTGATTGCTTTTTTTACTTCTCCATTATGTATGTACCTATTACTAAACTTCGAGTTTAATTGGTACGGGAAGACTTACAAGGAAACATCGAGTTCAGAATACTTTGACATTTAGGCAATTCTTACTGAACCGCAAAGTTGATATATATAACAGCTCATGTGGACGTACCTACTGTGATGTTTTTGGAATCAAAGTGGTAAAATAATTACAGCTTTATTAAATTTACAAACCCTATCTTATATAATTAAAGTTGGTATGTACTCCTGTATATTAGAATTATGTAGGTCACCGTTAATTAATACGTAAAGTAGGTAATAAACAAACAACATTTTTGACTTTTAATGAATTGTCAATTATTTTACGAGTATGTATGTATGATATACTGATCAGGCGGACCGCTTGATGGTAAGTGGTTACAGACATTATAACTATTGGAAGTCATCAATGTGTTGCCAGACGAAATGAATCAATAGTCCCGCTTCTTGACAGACGCCATATCACAGCACAGTGGAAATACCGATGACAACATATTTTCAGTTTTCATGTATGTACCTACATACATGGCAGTGTCATATAAACCATACAGCAGTCGAGTCAGGTATCGAGATACTCTTAATGATCGTGAAACCTAGTTTTGAATAGCATACCATGGTTGGCGCCCCTATCAGAGAGACCAGTTCTGCAGAGTATGACCAATACAGTTTTTATTTAATCTATTTTGGATTCAGTAAACAAATATTCCTCATAACAATCCCCTTTTTGCTCGGCAGTTAGGTATATTTTTATGAAGTACACGGCAAGGACATTTGCGCCTTCAAAGTTACCTTGACCTGACCTAGAATAAGAACAAAACGATTTTATACGAAATTGAGATGAGTAATATCGGGTCTGCCTAAAATACATACATACACAGTTTGTTATATTTCTCGAACCAAGATCTTTATATTATTATACACATTGTCAATTTCCTCTGATAATTCAATTACATCTCTTAAACTTCTTGTACTTTTAATTACCTGAACTATACGAGTACCTCTATAGTACGTAAGTAGTACTATTGTACGGAGAGTAGTCTACGAGTCTCCCTATATGAGATAGGGTGGAGGTCCATTCTTGAGTTAAAGCTGACGGATAGACTAGTATAAGCCATAGTGCCAAAACTTTATACCACCCAGTTCAATTGTCGGTTGTCTGCATAATCTGCATTGACTTATTATTACTAAATAAGTCAATGGTTGTCTGCCCGGGATAGTGACGTTCATGATTGAGTGACATCCTTGCTTACGGATGTACATGGACACTGACAATCGCTCACCATCGAGTGGCGTCTTTGCTCGATTGCTCCTTACGACAATTGTGTTGTTCTCAAAGTACACGGCATACGAGTATCTTGCGTGATTGTATGTAGCTACCGAGATAACCTAATATTTGTTTATTGAGTAGAAGGTTACATAAAAATTTTTGCATGACATAAACAAGTAACTCAGGTATTTTTATCAGGTGTTTACATATTTGGAAAGAAAACAATAATTTTCTTACTTATAAACATGATGTCATAATGACTTGAAGTATACCTGAAGTTACTATGCATAATGTATGTTCACTTAATTTACAAAAATATATATTTATATAAAACTCTCCCGTTACTGTGTGACTGACAGTGAAGTACAGCCGAAACTACTGAATGTAAGAAGCTGTTTGGCATGTATATTCTTTGGGGAGTGTAGGCGAGCACTAAGAGAGGATTTTTGGAAATTCCCCCTGAAGGGGATAAAGAATAGTATAAACTGAAACTTTTTATTTCTTCAGTGGATACACTTGAAACTTTGTATATAGGTTCCTCAAGTGACGTAACGTGACGTGCCGTGATACCAAAATAACTACTTACTAAAATTGTTAAGTACCTATAGTATTTATCAATCCAAACATTGCTTTTAAAAATTTACAAGTCAAATAGGTATGTACACATTTCCAATTATGCACGTGTCACATGAATGTGAAAACAAATCCTGCCAAGAGGCTAAGGCCTATGTAATGTAATAATATGTATATTTTCGATAAGTGATGCGTTGGTGGTTTCTTCTGTCACATTTATTCTTAGCACTTGCCACAGTAATTGTCTGTTAGCCTAGATAGAAGCCTAGATACTTCATCATTTTGCTTCAGCTCAATTTAAACAGAAGTGTTGAATGAAGTGAAGGAACGGAAATAGTGTGTTAACTAAGTTCGTTGGATCTTCGACTTGTATGAGCGTATTTAGGTACGTTAAGTGACGTTCCGCCACCGACGGCAAATTAGGTTTGTAGGATGTAGAATTATACCTTCCTCCATCCCTTGGCCTACCTACTTTTCCATACCTTGGCCTAATGTTTAGCTGGTAGAGAATGCAATAAGCATTAAGCTCGCCATATGTTCCTCATTTATATTGTGCTCATTAGAGTTTAAATAAATAAATAAAATAGAAAAGTTGCACCAACCTCAAACCCTCCACTAATTAAACTTTGTCTTACGTTAACATTCCCGTAATTTTAAATCGCTCAAAATAAAAATCCTAAAATTGCCTTCGAAATTGGTCCAGCACATGTAATTGTGTGTGTGATTGTCGACATACTCGTACGATAAATCTTAATATTATATTACGAGTAAACCAGACAGTAACAAACACATGTATGAAGAAACCGCCTTTAAAGTTAATAGTTGATTAGTAACTGTTGTGAGCAACGGTTTAGTTAAAATAGTAATTTAGACTAAGGTTGTTGGTTGGGTCAGAGATCATATTCAATGTAAAACTCCCATTCGCCTCTAAACGTAACCGGTATTCAAAAAATGGAAACGCGATAAGTACCATAGTTAGTATTCCTTACATTTGCACAATTAATTAATTGTCATGGAATTTTTATAGTCATGGAATTTTCAAGCTTATTTATACTTTATTTTTCAACCTTGCGTATCAGGACAACAGACGAACCTACTGTTGGATACGTCATAAACAAACACATGACATACATTGCTTACCCGATACAAAGACGTAAGTGGCAGGCTGGCAGGCATCGCAGTGGGTACCTGAATGACCGACAAAACCCCATATCACCAGTTAACCGCTCGTCTTTCATGCAGGAGAGGTCGGATAATATTACTTCAAGGTCTGCTTGACGGGCTGACCTCGGCATATCGGTCGCGGAGGACAGACGGTCGCAAATATTTGCGCGCAGTGAAGGCGCACGAGGGGCGCGGCGCGGGGTGGTGCGGGGCGGTGGACAGGTGACCTTGCCGCGCGTCTGCCGCGCAACCTTGATCTTGAGACGACCGCGCGCCCGCCCTCGTGGCGACGAGAACAAACGACACCTATCGCTCGGTCGCTAACTACACCATTACGTTGACAATTTATTATTAGTCATACATAATTCATTAATCGTTGCAAACTCACTGTCAAAATATTCAAGATTGTAAATTACTATGCCGACACATCAATGTGTCCACTTTTGGTTAAGATTTAGGTTTTTTTTATAATTTTATTGACTTGAGTTGACTTGACTTCTATTAATGCCATGTTAACTCGTCCGATTACCTCGAGGCTGTGAGCGTTCTGAGTTGAGCGAACGCGATTGTGTTAAAGCAGATTTACGGCAGTTTTGAAGATCGGTGATGTCTCTCATCCAGCTGGCAATTCGATAATTGGTCAGTGCTACGAATGTTGATGCAGGCAAATACAAGTTTACCATACCATACCATACCATACCATACCATACCATACCATATTTATTGCTTAAATAATAATAATTGTGTTTGGAACACATAGAGCATAACATACAATTTCATGCATCAATTTGACATATAATGAATATGACATTTTACCCACGGAAAACAACATCCCTATATAACTATTGTTTGTCCGTACCACATGGAAATTGAATTGATACATTTCAAGATCTTCTAAACTCCTTATTGTTATCAATCTTACCTTGTTCTTAGAATTAGTTTAATAGTCACTTGCTTTGGTGAAGGAAAACATGTTTAGGAAACCTGCAAAGTATACACCTGAGCCTGAGAGTTCTCCATAATGTTCTCAAAAGTGTGTGGAGGCTGCCAATCCACACTTGGCCAGCGTGGTGGACTATGGCCTACCCCTCACATTGAGAGAGGACACTCGAGTCCCGCAGTGACAGTTATGGGTAGCGGAGAAGTGTTTAGACACAACAGTGTTTGTCTACTTGTACTCCATCATAGTTTTGGCGGAAGGTTTCTGTATAATTTTAAAAGCCAATATTAATATAAGTACCCAAATGACAATCGCATATAATTTTGAAATCAATATTAATAATCATTAACTTAGTACCTAATAACAAGTCAATGTTAATAAACTGAGAAAAACAAGTGATCGTGATTCGTGTCATTCAAACACCAGTTTAATATATTTACGTTTAAGGTCACCCTAACACCCGGCGATGGCCTGACGTGTATTCTCAATGGATTAGTCACGGCCGCCACACTGGCACAATTTGAGCTTAAATCAATAAAACAATTATTTAAAACAATTCATTTCGGAGTAATTATAATTCAAAATAATTTCTTGCCTACATTCGCCTTATATTAATACTAGGTAGGTATAGGTTATATTAATAACTGACGAAAATGTTTCTGATTGAGGCTATCAATTTTGAAAGCCACTTAGCTAAACATAAATGCAACTAAATTATTTATAAAATATTATAATCTTATAACGTAATTGACTGACAGCTATTGAGTAGAGGGTGCTCAGATTGCTCAGATAACAGACATTCACAGCACATTCATATTAGACGACACACACTATGTTGACCTTTGAATATTCTGGCCAACTTCACGCCAAGGCCTCTTTTCTTCAAGAAGGTCGACGTGTTAAGGCCATTCCAAATGTATGTCGATTGAAAAAACTGGTCAAGTTTCTGGATGCTTATATTATATTTATTGCTACTTTAATGTATTAAGTATTTAAGTTTAATTTAAACTATCCCCACTACTTACATTGGTGAATGAAAACATCTTATAAGATCCTGAGAATTGACCAAGACGCCCTAAAAGTTATGTGATTTCTGGAAAAAAACACTTAAATACGTACGCAGGTACATAATGTAAAAGTATGTAATATCTATTAAAATTACGCAATAAGTTTTGCACTTACGCTCTTTACGTTTGATAGTATAAAGTGTACGGTAATAAATGCAAGGTTTGAGGCTGAAGGTCAAATAGGGTGCGTGGAACGGTTACCGACACGTGGACGCCCGTAGCCTTGCGATAAGCAGCGTACGTTGATAACGAACGATCGCTGACGCTGCGTCCGCGCATTTCTCCCACGAGCGCCCGCGCAAGTGCTCCACCCCCGCACCCCTCGCGACCTCCGTACTCGCAAACGCAACACATACACATGCTACGCTATTACTACTATACGTATTATAAATCACGTATGGTTAACTAAATAATTTAAATCATTAAAATGCTATGATAATAGCACAAATAAAAGCGATTTGAATTATACATTGTAGTTATATTAATTAATTCTGCGTAGTACTTAAGTGTTTTCTGTTTCGTAAATTATCCCTCATTGTACTAATACAATGAAAAGCATTGTCTACTTATAAAATATACTTATAGTCTAAATATTATTATAATTAAATAGTATTTTATACTTATAGAAATTACGTATTTCTATTATTTGCATTATTTATCTTAATATATATATTTCTTGTGTTCGTGTGTATGTGACTGAACTCCTCCTAAACGGCTTGACCGATTTGGTTGAAATTTTTTGTGTGTCTTCAGGTGGATCCGAGAATGGTTTAGATTCACAATTGGACCCGGTAGGTGGCGTTGCTGTCGATATATCACTAAAACATTTTTTAATTATAAAGCGGTACGAAGTACGCTGGGACCACTAGTTATTATTTAAATTATCACTTTATAATGAAATGGATGAAAAGCATTAAATTAAATACAAATAATATATAACTTCTGCCATGTGGTCAAGATATTCTGTACAACGTGGATGTGTTGGTAATTATAACGTAAAATGAACCTAGGACAGACGGAAAATCAGCGCTGTGCTCACGCGCGGCTCAAGCTGAGTTTGGGCCTTTTCAGGAATTATACTGCATCACAGTAACAAAATCTATAGTAGATTTTGTTAAGCCAGATATAACTTTCTATCTCTAACAGCTCTCTAAAAGTTTTGTTATATATTACTTATATAAAAGGAGAAGCTGACTGACTGACTGACTGACATATCAACGCAGGGCCTGAACTATAAGGGCTAGAAACTTGAAATTTTGCACAGGGGTTCCTTATATAACGGATTTTTGAAAATTCACCCCTTAAGCGGGTAAAAGGGGGGCGCAAAGTTAGTATGAAAGTTCTCTGATTTTATAAACTTTTATATATTTAGGGATTTTTTGCGGGCGAAGCCGCGGGTGTAGGCTTGTATGTTATATGTACTTATAAGTTATGTCATTGTTTGTTATTGTACGTATTGTAGTTTATTCCCGAATTTTACTTACTTACTTCAGGCCTTCTGGCCAGGCAACGCCGCGCTGCGTATGGCTCTCTCCGCTCTAGTTTCACTTCGCTTAGCCTTTAGGGAAGGGGTACCTATTAAGTACCTATTATTTGCTTAACTGCATAGTATCTATTAAAATTGCTTAAGTTAGGTATTATTAAAATGCATAATTTTACGCAATAATACAATATAATTAAACCAGCCTACACAGACAATTAATGGGCAACAACCATAAATTGGTTAACATGGTTACCGGCAAAAAGAATGATACTTTGAGGCAGCATTTAAAAAATCACATAATCTTCTTCCATGTAATTTAAGTAGTTGCCAAAAGTTAATTATAGTGCCTAAATGATTTAAAAAATAAGTAGTCTGCATAGCGCCCAATTAAGAGTGTTCAAACGATTGAGCCATTTGACCATAGAGAATATACTAGAAGTGCTGATTCCGCGTGAAACGATATCGATTAATATGAATAGCATTGTTATTTATTGCAGTCCCAATCCGAATGGATGTATGAGGTGAATAGTTTTCGAGATGACCGGTCAGACGGGTGACCGTGACTGCACTTGTCGTTAGTTAAACGTGATCGCGTCGACCGTCCCTGCAGGAAGCGGGTGACATTGTACGACCGCTGCAATTTTTTAAAATAAACAATATTTCATAGACTAACGAAGTAAATAGATTGCGCATCGAAAAATAACAATTGAGATTTTTATGTTTCTCATACTTTTATAGAGTCGTCATAAGAAGAGACATACATTATATTCATATAATATCTGTCAACGTTAAGATTTCAAGGTCCAGGGCAGGTCAAGTTAAAGTCCAACAATTGATTCTGCACTTTTTTGGATTATTTTGACAGCTTTAACCGTAGATTCTAAAGAACTTTCTACGTTTTATCTATATTACTCGTTAATCTATGCAGTATGTTATGCATTGACGTCAAATGTCTGACACGCGAGAACTACAAGGTCGTCTTTAAACTTAATTACGTTGTATTATTATAATTATATTCGCCGTTTATTGTTCTGAAAGGGTATATAATATATTACGTAGGCACTTATTTTTCACTGAAATTTTCCTTCGATTCAGTAACACAACATACATAATTATATTTAAATAAGACGACATCGATTTATTTCAAAGTCTTTATACAAAACATAATATGCCCGAAACAGTGAAAAGAATTTTATGAAGAAGACATCAGATTAATGAATTTAGATGCCAGAAAATCGGTTGGAGTATCGCCAACAATCAACACAATGTCGCCCCTAATGAATCTTGTATTTCGATACAAATAAAAAACAATGCAACCTAAAATTTATTTTAATCGTCCCAAGATATTTGTGCTTTTTGTTTTTTTCGCTTTACTGCTACTTAATATTATTTAATTCAGTTAATAAATAGCGACGACAAGACAAAAAGTTTACAAAATGTTTCTTAAATCCATCTTAATTTTACGACATAAAACAGAATGATTTTTTTTTGTGAAATTAGCAAATAGGCATGAAGTAGTCCTCCCAGTGTTAGGCAAGTGTCAGCCAAGTGTGTGACGGCTGATGACGAGGCTGAGTACAAAGCCATCCTTTAACATCTGTAACCTCATATCATTTTAAAATCATGTCCGATATCGGTGACAGATGTTCTACTACCGACTCAGATAATTATCACCGTCATCTTCATCGTCACCCAACCCATAACTGTCCCATTGCTAGGTACGGGTCATATACCATTTATCTCAGATGTGCTAGTTTCCTCATTATTATGTTTTAGAATTAATTGTTACGTGCCAGATTTAAATCGGAGTCCCAAGTGGGTCTTACACCTTTGAACTACGATATAAACTAAATATTGCAGAACGAAACGTCATTCTTACCAAAACAAAAGGTTTGCACTTGCCACACGCAAGGTTAGTGGTACGTAATTTCTGCCTCAACCAACATATTTTAAAT
Organism: Ochlodes sylvanus; assembly: GCA_905404295.2. Lineage (NCBI taxonomy): Eukaryota > Metazoa > Arthropoda > Insecta > Lepidoptera > Hesperiidae > Ochlodes > Ochlodes sylvanus. The sequence goes on along the minus strand of FR990126.1, from coordinate 6,857,769 downwards.
ATTTTTATTATTGAGATCATAATTAGTCTTCACCCGGTTAAGCAACGGCGGGAGAGATAGGAAGTCGGATGGGTGACCGCTAGCGGCAAAATTTCTTGAGCGGTTCCGTGCTTCAAAGGGCACGCAATGCCGTTTAAGCCGTTGCCGTCGGTCCCGGTTCTTATCATTAGATAGCAGTCGTTATGTCGTTCAGAGGTCTTTGGGTAACATAAATATTGCCGACACTTGGTCTGGCCACTCATCCCTTCACCAATTCGCGCGGAGCAGCGTGGTGGAGTATGCTCTCTCTCACTTATGAGGAGAGACCCGTGCTCAGTAGTGGGCCATTAGTAGGTTGAAGCCCAAGCAGTCAGGTCGCTTTCGCATGTGAATATAATAAATAAGTAATAAACGTGTACACCCTTATATCGATCGCCATATTAAGATTCCACGTGTCGCGGGCTGCATGGGCAATGGGCATACATAAACAACTACGAGTACCTAGCACAACATTAGGTATTGCGGTTCAAGAACAAATATTTACTTATTTGTCGAATAAATGTAACAACACTACCCGGCAGGCATAACCAATTATTCTACTGGGTGATCAAATTAAATCGAATATTTGACACCTTGATAGCCAAGAAGATCGTAAACAACCCACACCTTAACTGGGTTGTTCACTGGAATATGGTTTGCCGTTCTGCACGGTATGCAAAGTTGCCTCAAAATCGACATCGATGAATGGCGATGAATAATATTAATGAAGGACATGTTTTCAACAACTTTCAATTCAATGTATGTAAATACGCGCAAATCAATATTTATAAAAAAATTGAGGAAGATTTTTGAAGGTTGGCGAGACCACTTTGCGGCTTCACAGTTGGTCACAGCACATCCGTCGAGAGCTCACAATGGCAGCGGTAAACAACAATTGCGTCAATCGGCGACAAATAATCATTTAATCATACGGAGTGCCTTTATTGTGACGAATCGTAAGTAAAGATATCAATGGAGGTGTTGAATGTGCAAATATCAGACGTAGGTACTCGTAGCTAAGTACTTTCATACCTTGTGTACTTACTTATTTAGGTATTGAATATGGATATTAAGCTTAAGTATAGTTGGTCCAATTGTTATATTCTTGGAAAGTGTTTCTGTTACTTAAGCTAGTTAACTTTATGGACTAACTTGTACTTATAAACTATTTATTATTATATTAAAGTGTTGCCAAAATAGGTAGGTACTTTGTTTGGAATTATGATAGATCCGTGCCATCTCTAATCCATATTATGGATTAATGTTATTTTATAAATACTCGTATGTTTTGATTTCTTTTATGTATACATATACCTTGTTGACGTGATAACATCTTATAAATCGATGAACGCCGGCTGCAGGCGCGAATAAGTATGACGTCATTGTCACGTTCCTCCTGAGCCGAGCGAGTAAGCGAGAGCGCGGAATAAGCGGTAGAGAGGCACGATCGGCCTAAGACGTTATCGCGTAAAATTATCGTCCGTAAACCGACTTTACAGACAACCATTTTTTTACTGGGATAACGCATTCCGCTATTGTACGGATATGCAAGACTCGTCGAAGGATGCCGAAATACCTGCTAACACCCAGCATTCCCTCGTCGTCATCTCACCTCATGGTAAGTGACCACTGTCACCCATTGACTGCGGTAACACCAAAAGCAGACATCACCGATGCATTGTCGGCCAAGAAATAAGGAACAAGATGGACAAACCACAAACCGCCGCCGTCAGCCGCCAAACGACTTGTGTTCCGTTCAGCAGGGTCCAGGGTGCACCACGAACAGGGGATCACCACTTTTACTCAAAAATGCGCGGAGTCCCTTACATCCTTTATCTGGATGGAATCATAGGTAGGCGACAAAACTATTTATGTAGTGTACAAACAATAAAAAGTTAAAATAAATAATTCATGACAAAATTCCATTTGACGGTAAATTGCGAAATAGTGCAATGCAAGTTGGTACGCGCAATACTTAATAAAAGCCAGCTTTTTTTAGGACTCCTATAGCATAGCCTCATAGCTTGACAGTAAGCCCATTTATTTTAGTCGTGCACTTATCTAAGAGTGCGATTAAGTCGAATTATCTTTAGCGAGCAATCACGGTTCGAATAGAAATAGAACGTGTTTGTCGGCAGTGCATCGTCGTTTTATAATTAGTGATGCACAAACGAAGTTGCTTCTAAGGAATTAGGTCGGCGCGAAGTGCGGGCGGGGCGGGCGGAGGGTGCGGGCGTCTTTCGGAATTCGCGTAACGTTACGTCAGCGGGCGTCGGCCTCGCGCCGGTCGCTGACCCGCGGCTATCTAGCTAGCGGCTACGCTGTCGCACGCGCACCGCACAACGCACCACTCACATCGCACGCACTGCACGCACTGCACAACGTACTACCTATGACTACAACGCCTACAGCCATAGACGTGGGGAGGCTGAGCGTTGCATTTATCTCATGTCTACAAAAACTTCCGAAAACAGGTTTTTAAAACAGAAATCTTCACGATTACTTTAAACTATAAATTTAACTTAATTTTTAAATTTATTATGTTTTACTAGTTATATAATTAGTTAATACTGTATTACGTGTATAATAAAATAAAAAGGTAACTAGGTACTTAGCTCGCCCTTCGACCAAAGTTCAAAAGATAAACTTGTAAATGCGACGGATTTGGAAAGCCTCCCCAAAGACTTCTCCCGCTGATAAACACAGACTTACTGATGAACATGTGCTACCCAATAGTTGGAAATGCATCCGGTCAGCCTCGATATTGTTTGTAGCCTAAAGGTATATACGAATCCCTACATCAAAAGCTAACTAACCTCTCCAAAAAAAGAACAGAATTTTTCACCTAACTTCTATCTTTATAAGGCATTGGATAATTATCAAGATTTTAATGTGTGTTTAACTCATTTATTGTAATGGAACACCGTTACACGGCACGGTGACAGCCGTATTATTAAGGAGAGAAAGAGTGAACGATTACGTACCAATTACAGTGACTTACCATAGGGTTAGTTCCAAGTTCTCTTATACGACGCATATGTTTCAGTTATTGCATAACGACTGCTATCTAACGATAAGTTGCACCGACAACTCAGTGTGCTAAAAGAAGTACCTACTGATCTCCTATTTATTTAACTTAAGTAGTCTATTACATCAACAAAATTGATACAAAACAAACCTTCAATATACGAATGTTTTAACAAAGTTATGCTTATTAAGTCAAAACTTAAACTTAACTGTTATACCTACTTAATACATTAGCTGTACTTACGTAGTATGTAATATGTTAAACACAAACATGTTAATCAAAGCAGTTTAGACCGGATAAGTTATTTTTTTGCCTAGCGTTCCTTAACTATTTGTTGAGTTGGCAACTTTTACACATCGTGTCATACAACGTGCTCGAGGTTATCGACCTCGTTTAGTATCTCACCTTGCCTTGAAGGCACAACTTCTATATACATATAGGCAGGTATACACACATTGTTTAAAACGGGAAATAATACGGTTTACTCGATTTGCGGTCATAAACACATACTGACAAACGAAAATACAGTTTCTGTTGCTTGCTTTTATTTTATCATAAATAAGAGTAGTTATTTAAAAGTGGGTACCCAACTACCCACATAATTATAATTGCAATAAGATTGCATAAAAGTTTTGATCCTATCTGATTATTTCATGTAGCGCAGATGTTGGTTCTTGATATAAAAGTATGTTAATTAACTGACGTGATAAGAAAATTGTGTTTTATCCTAAAATTTTAAGCTAAATAGTGACTAGCTCGTTATGACTCTATTCAGTATTCAGCAATAAACTAAATAGGCCCGCCCTATTTTATGGTAGTTATTAACGGTGACAGAGATTATAATTATGTAGTTTTCTTAATTTATTGGCGTGATAAGAAAATGGTGTTCAGCTTTAAAATATTGATACTAAATCGTAATTAGGAATTGCAATGCTGCAATACGGGATCACGCTTTCTTACGAGATCACGCATTCTCGCTTCTCGCGGGATGAGGGATCCCGCGCCTTCGTAGCGCGGATCCGCGGATACCGCAAATTAAAAATTTGGCGTTAAAACTTTCGCTTAAATCGCGAGTAGCACGAGCGCGACGTTGCGTTGCCGTTCTGTGCAGCGCGAAAAGTTGTGATTTAATTTTATTAGTCACGAGCTGTGGCCGCGACTTCGTCCGCGTGGAAATTTAACAAAAAAATCTAAAATAAAAGTAGCCTAAGTTACTCCTTATGACATCAGCAATCGGCCAGTGAAAGTCCCGACAAAATCGGTCCAGCCGTTCCAGAGATTAGCCGGAACAAACAGACAGTCAGACAGACAAAAATTGTAAAAAATGTTATTTTGGTGTATATTAATATACATGTAGTAAAAACGGTTATTTCAATATTACAAACAGACACTCCAATTTTATTTATTTGTATGTATAGATTATAAATTATGAATAAGACTGGGATAGAATAAGCTGCGAGATTGCCATTATTAATGATAACAAACTCATGATAACTACATAAAAGTACGTGAATACTGGTGTCATAAAAATAAAAACCTACTTAAGATTATAAAAAGACTTCTTGTCATACTATTGAGTTGTATGGAAGAAATCGCTCGTAAACAAGGCCGCGCATTGTATTGTACCTTTCATTTATAAAAATGTGTATTAATACTTTCTTTATATTTACGAGTATGTTATGATAATAAATCAATAAAGAGTTTAAATATATAAAATATGCAGATTTTATAAATAACCCCTTCGCTTAAGTTTATTTGCATGGATATAACTCAATTATAAATTGCTAGTCTGAATGTTTCGCGTTACTTAATTTTCCCACTATAACTCTATCGTTAATGGATACTGAGTACTGACATTGAAAGCGAAACCTACTTTCCAAATTTCACGTTACTAGCTTTAATACAGCTCTGCGCTATTAGATCAGCCAGTCAGACAGGACATTTCTCTTTATCCGAATAGATATTTTGTTTTCTACCAACTCTGATTTCTAAGTAATCACAAACTGCAATTAACAGGATTAAGTTACCTGTTACCAGAACAATTTCATGTTTTTTAATTTACAGTATAAAAAAGTAATAATAAGACCAACAAAATATAGAGCCTAAAAAGTCCACCTCTTTCCATTTATTTTCCTTTTTGTTTTTCGGGTAAACGGAAAAAAAACTTGTAAGTTCATACAGGGCTGTAGCTAGAGTCGAATTTGAGGTAGGGCAGCATTGGTTACAGGTAGGGCGGAAGTAAAAAAATTATCATTATTGATCTGCCCTCGAAGCTCGGCTCCTAAATCAGTCACCATGTATATCACTGACCTCTAGGTTTAGATACCTATTGCTACATTTTTTTTTATCTCAAACTATGGACAAACAATTTGTTATGTACATTTTATTGCCCAAGCTACGGCCGTGAGTACATAGGTACTTTTTCTGTAATACATAGGTATCATTATATTTTGTATAATATTATACCTGCAATGACCTTGTTAAATAAAATTAATTAAGAATCCAAACATATAAAGCACTTATAAATTTAAGTTAAAAAAGTAAATATTGCTGGCACCTTACACTAAAAACTTTTGACTCATCAACGTCCAACCCAATCCCTTGGAGCTAGAAAGCTAACATTCTGCCTACCTACAGCTTTAGTTCATAACCGCGACGAGATTTTTTTAATTTCCGTGGAATAAGGAAATACAATATTTTTTTAATTTCCCTGAGTTAAAGAATCAAGCTAATTTATATTTAATCTTAATTTTAAATCTGCCATGTTTATGTTATCAAGATATTTGAACCGTACGGGATAGGAAATAAAGGGGATTTATACTTTTGCTCTTTAGTTTTCTTATTTCCGTAATGAAATTGCAGCAATTTCTAAATCCACGGGAGCACAGTCCCATGCAATGGCTAGTAAAATAGAGGATATCAACTATAATTTACATTTTTAAATAACTATCTACATACACAATACCTTACTTTACAAACTAAACTTTTTTTAAGTTAATTTGTTTGCTTACTTTATTTAGTTTTCTCTCAGCGAAACCTAAAATAGAGGGAGATGCGAATAGAATAAAAAGATTGGAGAGAAAGCAAAGCAACCGTGGTTGTCGAACTGGGTCACTTTCATTTTCGTTCATTTCTTTTAGGATGCATCGCGTTATCACTGCTTACATTTGCACATCACGTACAATTTTATTTACTTTTTTGACTGAGGCGTAACTAAAGTATCACTTAAACTTCAGCTGTAGTCATAATAATACTTTTAAAAGTAGTAATACTTGCTGAAAACTTATTGTGGGTACTAATAGGCATAATATAGTATGTTAACAAGGATAGTTCTTAAAACACGTTATAATAAAATATGATAAAAATAATGCACCTTTAATATTCAATAAATAAACGTCACTGTTTTAATAATTCACACCCAAATCAAATCACTGAAGTCACAATCATGTAACGTTTGTGGGTACTGAATATTAACTAAAATAACAATAACTAATACCTAATATAAAAAACATGACAATTACACAGAGGAAGTACGGTAGATACTTAGTATCAAAATATAGATAGATTGTGGGATTCATTTCTGCTAATTCTCTATAATATTGACTGTGAAGTATAAAGTAGATTATATTTGTACATTATATAAATCGTAGTTACTTTAATACGTACTTTTTCTCTTTTCTCGCACGGACGATCAATCATGTACCTACTGAAACCAAAATATATTTTTCAACAAAAATGTACATTTCATTGTTAAAATTCGTAATTTGGAACAGAAAAGTAGTCGATTTTTTTTCGAAAATTTCTAGTATAAATTTTCTTTTATCTCCTATCAAAATTTCTATTACCATTCATAATGATTGTACCGAAAATGGCGGCGCTCTACAAAAATCTGAACCGGATTTTAGGCATATTCGTGAGGAGCTGGCCGCCCGGCCGTGGAGTGGAGTGCGCGGGCGCAACGAAAGTTACAGTTTCTAGGTCAGGCTGTACCAACACGCTAATCACGCACCTTAATATCACTTGAAGTTTTCTAATGGCATATTAATTTAAATTTGTACTGTTTTGTGTAAAAATAACATGTGATCAAAATCAACATGAATACAAATTGATGATAATAATCTTTTAAATAAGTTAAAAAAAATATACCTACATAAGTAGGTATTATTACATGAAAATCTGTGGAAATATGATATTATAAATATCAAGAGTTGATTTTATTACTTGCTTCCAAAACATAAACATTTAAACTTTTTTACGTTTGTTTTGCAGAAATCTTCCCGTCAAGTCTTCAGTAGTGTCCGCCAACAACTGTACAAAATTTCATCTCAATCGAATGAAAGATGCAGCCTAAAGAAATATTATTTTACTTTATTTTATTTATGTATGTTTATAAAATACGTGATCAGACATTGTAAAAGGAGTTAATACCTAAAAAAGATAGTAAGAAACTAAGAACCAAAATAAAACGCGGCTTCTACTTATTATCACAAAAAAGAGAAACGGTGCGAAGAAAGTCATTGACTATTTATTATTTAAATAATACCCAAAACATACCACATAATCAAACAAATAACATAACCCAAGCTTTATATACAAACTTGTGTCATGTGTGTCATGTACAATTAATTAAATATTCTTTTTCTGTGTTTTGTTCTAATGTGTCTAGATGCTTAATATATTATATAAAATGATTTCAATATTTATCAAATAACTACTGAAATAACAACAACAAAATAACAAATGAAATTAATATCTCGAGGCAACGGATAGGTGTTTGAGATATTCACTATCTATGTAAGGTTAGGAATGGTAACAAAATGTGGCGCTTTCTCCTGCCAGCCCACAGCGAACAGGTCAAACTGCACAGCATAGCCAGCATAGTGGAAAAGGTGAAATTTAACAGAGCGAGAAATCGACGGGATGCAATGTTTATTGTAACGAGTTCGCGATCGGGCGTGCGCGCAAGAGAAACTAAAAGTAATGGCGCCGCATTCAACCCACTTTCACTGCTCTGTGCGAGCGCCCGGTGTACCCCCGGAGAGCCGGCCTACCATCCCACCAACTACCACTAAACGCCACCAGTTATTACCACTCCACTGATAAACATTTTGCTCGTTTTCATTTACCTCCACTTGATAAATATTGCGGCTAAAAATTACTCAAGAAGTATACGTACTGGGTACAGTAAAGTTGCGTTATAGGTTTTACTATCCTTTTATAAATCATGTTTGCCGATTCAGGGTGGGTGACATACTTATCCATCATTTTTATTGTGAACACTAGAAGACTTTTATAATACTAGTAACAAACATTATTTCATAAATAATTACTTAATAATTAATGTTACAAATGACATGAACGTAGTTCCCGTCACAGCTCCAATAGCAATAAGCACTAACTAAGCTTTTATGGTAGAAAAAAATTGTCAGATATTTTTGGTGCTCGAGACTGCTCAGATTGGAATCAATTGGGAAAAGCCTATTTATTAATGTCTTATAGTGCACTACTGATAGGTGGATATATTGAAATATGTGAGTCGAGTGAGCCCTAAGGATTTTGATTAGTAAATTACCCAAAAGAGGTTAGCGAAGAATTAGACTTTAGACGTACAGTTTATTAATCAATATTTACTCAAAATTGTGTTTATCATAGGTTACATTACATTTTGACAAATTAGGCGTATTTTAGCGTATTATTGTATTATAATTTACCTTGTTTAGTATTAATATACCTATGGAATAACGTACATCACAATTAACCAGCTCCTTTTAGAACTCAAAAGATTAAATAACCTGTATATTTCTGAAATTTCAGAAGTTTTTCTAGAAATAAAAAAATTTAAATGGCACATGATTATTTAAACGAACACAATATTAATTCTCTCTTCAGCAGCTGGTCTCATAAACGCCGTACGCGATCCCAGCGACATCCAGTGAGGACGACTAGAAAAGAAAACATTTCTTAGTAAAATAATTAGTATTTGGGAATAGTTCAAGGTTTAATAGAAGTTATTGGATATACCTAACTGTGTGCAAATTTTATCTTCATAATTATACATTTTAATAACCACTATTAAGCTGGCATATGTTTTTGATCATCACATTTATTAAGATTGGGACATCCGATTGTTAAGTTATGAAATTAAAGTAGGTACTATTTTTTATTATTATTTTGTTAATTAATATTACTGTCAGTTAGTTACGGAATTTTGTAGCTTTTTTATCAGTCTAAATTGCAATGAAGCCGACGTACGATAAATAGTGCCATATACAATGATACAACATTCACAAAAGTATCACAAAACGGTACTTGTTAATTTTATTACACGGGAGTGAGAAACTTGTCTGGCATACAGCCCGTCCGCGTCAGCCAGCTTAACAGCAGGTTAGCTGTTATATAACGTCATTACAATTAGATGCAGTCACTGATGCAACCATCACGCAAAGTTGCCCTGGAGTTTTGTTTTCATTATAATCCGACCTAGGTGTAAGCCGAAGGGTTTCCTTGGGAGATGATGATGACTATTATGATGATTGATTGTTTTATGTAAACAGCCGACAACCAAGCCGACGAGGCACCTGTTGGTGATTACTAATTAGGCTCCGTCGCCTTTGCGTATGAGTCACCAAAAAAAGTCTCCTAAAATAAATGATGAGCGCTTTATGTAATAAGATACCTGAAAAAGGCTTTTCGGTCATAAACTGCAGTTACAATGCTGATGTTTATTTTCTCGAATCAACGATAAAAATAATCTGAACTAAATAATCGGTTCTTGTATCCTGTGACCCATTTAGGGCGTTGACAGAGAAGGATTTCGGTTATTTTCGGTTTCTAACGTTAGCAATCTTTTCTTCTGGATCCAAATCGATCTTCAAGAAAATTATGTATCCTAAAGTAGCATATCATATTTAAAACCATATCAATTACTCATTTATAATTACACGAGCATTCGCCCGCGGCTACGCCCGCCAATTTCCAAAAAATCAGTTTATCCTCTTTTTTATCCCCTTAGGGGGAATTTCCAAAAATCCTCTAAGTGCTCCCCTACACTCCCCAAGGAACATACAACAGCTTCTTGCGTTCAGTAGTTTCGGCTGTGCGTTGTCTGTCAGTCACTCAGTAACGCAACAGTTTTAAGATATACCTACCTACCTATTTTATATTGTAGTTGTAGTAGGTACTTGTACTGGAAACATATACTTACATGTAGGTATTTTAAAATCTTTGCTTATCCTCACTCTTACAAACTCCTGCCTATGAGGAAGTGTAGCATATTTCGAATACTACAGCTCATTTGTATACCTCGGGTACCATCAAATAATAGAAGTCAATAAGAAGAGGAAAGATAAGATTTTGACATTCTTGTTGACCGCCAAGGATTAAACATACCTAATATGCATAAATTTAAAACTTTTTCGGTAAGGATAATGTTATAATATCTTTAGGCAAGTATAATATAATCCTTAAAAAATTATAATGTAATCAGATATAATAAACTTATTTGTGATATTATTGTACAAATGGAATATAGAAGATCAGTTACGGCTTCATGTTGTTTTTTGTAAGAAAAAAATGTTAGCAAATAATGTATAATGTATAATGTAGCCACGAATATTATTTGAAATTCTATTTTCCAAATTACCTGCACCCTAAGTAAAACCAAGCTTTTTGAGTAGAAATTTTGCGAATATGCTGTTTTTTTGTCATATTGACCGTTTATGCACATAAAAGTTTTCGAAACCATTTAATGTTTTTTAACTATACGAGTAGGTACTTATCCTTTTCGAAAAGCATTTTTACAGAAACATCAGAGCTGTAAATTACCAGGCTAGTAACGTATTCGCATAGTATTAGATAAGTTATCGTAGCTATCCATTGGTAGTTTAAAAAACGGTTCTCTAACGTAACCAAAGGTTGCATTCACTGCCTATTAGACAAACCTTTACATAAGCCGTTACGTACGTATGTAACAACCCTGATTACTTACGAAAACTATGATTGTGATTTTAGTGAATACGTACATTTCCTCTATAAATATGCACTATTTTTTGCGCAATATTTAACTAAATTGCTCTTATTTTGCAGAAATAAACTTAAAATGATGAATTGACAAGCTAAAAAGCTGCAAAGCAGCGTTTACAAAGCGGTCGAGCGGCGTGCGGCGCGCGGTGTCAAGCGGTGTCGCTGAACCCCGCGTGAGTCAAGGGCCTCGGTCGACGACCGGCCGCGGCCCGCGTTTGCCCGCATATACAAACGGACACAACTATGTGCCTAACTGCATATAACTAACACCTTTAAGCTATTTACCGGTGTCATTAGAGCAGGTGCGCTTCTATTTATATCTACAAATGTCGTAGATTTTTTATAGCAAATTATTTGCTTTTTTTAGGTTTAATTGGACTATAGAATAATAGAAGTTAAGCATGGGTCATTTGATGACCCTGTGGGTTAGCTAGTAGTAACTATGTCTGACAAGAGCTCCAGGTTCGATTTACAGGCAGATTTATATTTATGAGGCAGATAAATATTTATTGTCGAGTCCAGATTGACTTTGCAGCATTTTTATGCTCACGATGCGTGCAAAGCAAGGAATATGTACAGACGTATCAGTGTGACCGTTTATTAATAATGTTTTAAGTTCATAAACAACTATAGTCAATGCATAATGCAATATACCTACATGTCTATGAATGAAAAAAATATGTTACGTGTTCGCGATAGACCATAAGCAGCAGGTTACCGGTCATCGAACCGCGCTCCGCGTCACTCTACTCGAGAACCTGTGGCGCTACACATTCATTAAGACGTAACCGCGTACATTTCAATTAAACCTTTTCTTTAATGTCCGTCCCGTAACACGTCCTAGTTTTTCCACTCCAAATGGGAACCAGGCGAATGACATGTTAAATATGCAACTATTTACAATATAAAGAATATTTAAGACATCTTTGATAACATATGAATTACACCTGTCTTATAAATTATGATAAGTTGCCAGGTGGTCGGGATTCGGGATAATATTATTTATTTTTACGTTTCTCGTAAACAATATAATAATTGGAAATAATAGTGGATTTTTATGTAGATACATTCGCTCGCTTCACTTTATTAATAAATACATATTCAGAAGACCTCTGATCTGCAACACTAATTAGACTAATAAGAATTACTGAAAAATAGATTCCCCACCTTCGCCAAATTATGTAATCCTCAGGTATACAAAGACATGTACTTCCACGAAAAGCTGTGAGAGCCTAGTGGTTTTACACGTTAGACTCCCGAACAAGGAGCTCGGGTACTAATCTTGCACGCAACTCCAATTTTCAGAAATTAATTTTCACTTGCTTCGGTGAAGAAAGACATCGTGTGTGAACCTGCACTCCTATGCGTTCTCTTCATGTTGTGATGTGATGTGCCAGAAAGACGGTCTTTTACTTTTTTTTATACGATGCTAAGTTAACCCATGACATCAATCCCACATGATATTAAGTGTGTAATGTCCACGAAATATATCAGCGACCAATAAGATTGTTAATCATAAGATTTTAATACAATGCTTATGCCTCATCAACCTGCAATTAAAAAAGGTAGTAAAGAAATTTTTACTTATTTGCTCGGATTCAAAAGCATTAAAAAATAAACGAACTGAGATTTAGTCTGTATTGTACTTTTTTAACTGTAACATTTTGATTTGAGATTTTTGTAAAAAAATATATTGAAGAACTTACAAACAGTGAATTTACGAGGTAGACTTGAAAAATTGACGTAGAGTAGCTAGGCGGCAGTGTAGACCCCGCCCTGATCGCCACTTTTATGTGACGGTGAAATTTCACAAAAAAACAATAATAGACGAAATGTTTTTAGATTATTGACAAAAGTGGACGTAACGTGGTGTGTGCAAATGCATGCGAGCTTTTTTGAGAGAGGAGACCTTGAAATCTCGCACCACCTTACATAGGGCGGCATAATTTGCCTCCGGCGCCCCGGGCGGCTGGATCCCACGCTAACTACCACTGAACTTAACTTCAACTTTTACTCTAACTTTTTAGTAGTTCAATAATTATTTACAAATTAAATATATACCTACTAACTTACCTATAAATTAGACTTCAAAATTACAAGCTACTGTATAATAATTATACAAAGGTAGAAATATGATTTTCAAATTTTTCGATCACAATTTTACACACATAATCTCTTCTATTTCTATTGTAATGACAATAATAATGTTAGAAACTCTTCAAAACTCCTAACTCAAGTCTTAAATCGATGCTAAGAGTAGAAGTTATAGATGTTATTCTATTTAAATCAAATTCCGAATTATTAAAGATTAACTAGATAACTGGACTGACCCAAAAAATACCTTATTTAATTGAGATTTGTCTTATAAAGATTTTAAAAATTGTACGTATTTTACGTATCGTACAAACAGTTGTGTTATTTTGATACGATTACGACCTCTGAAAGACGTATCGATATATTAACAAAGTGAAGAAAGGACAATGCGTACGTCTCATCGGCAGTCTATCACGAGTTTTATTATCGAACCGTGACCGTAAAATGTCTGTGAGACATTCGTATCAAGAACAGCGTCACCTATTTAAGAATACATTTCGGGTAACGACCGTCGCTGGAAAGGTTAATCAGCAGTCACCTGCGTTTAACCGGCGACGGGGGGCGATAGCAGCTTTGTTTGTTACGGTTGCATCGTACTTTGTCCCTGAACGTGGCCGCTCACCCGTACACGTCGCTAAATTCCCCATTTTTATTGAGCGGGGGCGGCAGCTGTCCACAGGATTTGTGTTATGTTCCCTCAAAGTGACCATCAATCTGCCAGTCGATGAGACTCAACGGAATCAACACGGTGATCATTTACCACAAAAAACACGTTTAAATAAAACAAATGTGACAGCCCTTTGTAAGTTACACGAGGTTATTCCCAGTTGCACTCAAACGTATTTCAGTCTTGCCCTTCTCAAGAAATTAGCTTATTGGTCCGTAGCTTGACATGGCCCTTTTACTTGTTACTGAGTGCATTCTCACGCGAACCCCGTCGGTCAGTCGGCCCGTGCCAATTATGTAAGTGACCGCGTAAATAATCACTTTTTTAAAGATTTTATTGAGACAAACTTGTCATTACGCAAATTACACTTATAGCTAAACTTGTTACACATTCATAACAATAAAAAAGTTACATACAGTAAGTACTCACAGCTACTGAGCTGGACAGTTGACTGCTACAAGAAAAAAATCATAAGCAATTCAATGGGCATGTTATTGTTACCATTCGTTGTGCTAAATCGGAGAGTTCGGGTTCAATATGAATTTCCGACTTAGGTTAGTCTCACACACCTATTCCCACTGGAGCAACATTTTGACCTCCATTAGACTGCTAATACAAAAAGACTGATGAAGACACAACAGATAGGAATTCAGGCATGATGATTTTTGCTTGGTACTGCAATAACGTTATACATTATGTATAACGTAACCGTGTATAAAATAGTAGTTCTTTTATGATTATGAAAGCTGAGGGTCTGGACAATTTTGAGGGGCCATAAAGTTACCTGTTTAGATTTTTAATTTAGCGTTGAAAAGCTATGTAAGATTTAAGTAACTCACCAAATTTAACTAACTTTTAACTTTACACTAACATTTTTATAATTGTCATCAATGTTACGACACTGATTATTTTAAGCATAAAATAACAAGTCATGAAACTACTGAACGGATTTTTATGCGGTTTTACACCAAAAGACATAACAATATTCATGAGGAACTTTTAGGTAAGTACATAATTTATTAAAGTTTTGTGTAAATTGGTTGAAATATGACGAGAATGTCGGAAAAATTCAGGCCGCCTGTGAGCTTTCATCGAAACCATCGTATGGGTGGGATTATCCTCTTTTATAGGTCTAGTAGTAGTAGGTATGTCTATCCTTTACAGTTACTATACCCATTCTAACTTCATATTATAAAATGGTCACGTGCAATGCGGTAATTGGAAAGCTATTTAGAGGTATAGACTATTAATCCTTATCGACTCAAATACGTTGGTCATCTTAAGCATTTCCGGCACATTATGATAATCCTTTACATTTACACAATGTAATTCGAATGAGTAGGTTTCTTTTAACACGCTTGAAAATATATTCTGGAGGTCTAACTTAAAACCTGCACCAGTTTTTATGTTGTGTTTCATGTTAATACGTCGCTTAGAACCTGAGATATAAATTATTTATGTTGCAGGACAACGTCTGCCGGGTCAGCTAGTTATTTCATATGGAAATGTTATTATCTTTAAATTACGAAACACCTTCAGTCAAAGTGGACGCTAACTGGAGCTGACCGCGGAACTGGTCGTGAAATTGGTCCTTACATAAGAGTAACAAAATGAACTCTAAAATACCCAATGAACATCTTACAATAACAAAGTGAAACTAGAAACTACCTATAGTTCACCTACTTAATCCCACGTGTCCACGAGTCGCTATTCGCTAAGTACCTACCTGATGTGATCAAGTATTGCTATATGACGACATAACTATCCGTCGCAATATAGGCACTCCATCGGAATATAGGTCCTGGAATGGAAGAGTACCGAGGGAGGCACGTGTGGCGTAGTTGAGTGGAATGGCACCCGCAACCTTGCCGGGGCGAGGTCACGCCCGCCGCCCCGCGCCCTCGCACCTACCTGCTCGCGGACGTCACTCCAACCGCCATGCCCACAATATACCTACAGCTCCAATAAATTCAGTCATGCCTAATTCCGTAACTCAAGGTCATATTTATACAGTTTTTTCCAGAAACCGAATGATCATAATTTTTAACATAGCAAACATTGCGGTGCGAAACGTTGCTAGCGTATTTTATCAATTTGGGTTACAGTAGTGCCTAAATAACAATTAAACCTTTACAGTGGCACACTCATACAATACATACAAAAAAATCGGTCAAGCCGACCGATTTTTATGAAATTTTAATTCAGTAAGTCTGAGAATCGAGTACTATTTTTCATACCCATAAATAATAAGGGTTGACCACCCAAAATTTTCTTCATTTTTTGGACAAATATTTTTTTGGTTATTTTTTTTATGGTGAGGCATAAAAAAATACACATAATCTCAAATTTTCACTACCCTACCCCCACCACTAATATTTAAATCGTCACTACAAGTAATCTATGTGGCGGAACAACGTTCGCTGGGTCAGCTAGTAATAATATAATCGATGGATAATTGGATGCTGATACAGATGGCATTATGTGTCATAATATTATGTTTATCTGTATCATAAATTTGGAGATACGTACCAAACATATTAATTTAAAACGTAGTGTTTATATCCTCTTTGCATTTTATTACCAAGGTCGTTTGACATTACATAATTATACATATTAAGCTTTATACATATATTTATAACACTGAACTATTATGACGATCTGGTTCAAAACCTTAATTTTTTTCTAAGTTATTAAGCATTACATTAAATATGAATTACCTGAAGAAACACACACCTGTAAGTACCTACTCTATATCAAAAGGTATGTGAAACTGTCAAGTCTGCCAATCCGCAGTTGGCCAGTGTAGCGTCTAGGCGTCTCCCTATCGTGAAAGATCCAAGAGTGCCTGAAACAGGATAATAAAACAAATAAATTCAGTGAGATCAGTCCGTTGTGGCAACGAACATGGCTCGCCATATAGTTTGTGGTCGAGCTTTATTATACGGCACGTTGTCGATAGGTTATCTGCCGGTGCGGCGCGGCGGGGCGGGCGGCCGGCGGCCTTGGCCGTGATCGCGCTCGATATAGACGCCCGCGCCCGCCGCCCCCGCCCACACCACCTTCAGTACAACTTCTGATGTTCTCTGGCTATTTTTGTGTTAATAAAACGTTACCGATTTTATTGGCTAAGGTGAAGCGATTGACGTAATAGCTTTTGCCCACCCTTTGGGTACATTAATTTCCTTAATTTATTTACATTACATATCTAGGGTATCTCTTGCGTATAGATATGCTAGAGTGGCAATATTACCCAAACTTCCAAAGTTTACTCACCGTTTCATACATTGATCCGTCGAGATTACAAGTGTGATGCAATTTAAATTTGACTATCAAGGCTGCCCGTATCTCTAAAGAATATTAGTTTACAAGTGTGATGATGTGATCTTTTCATTTGGCCCTTCACCACCACGTAAAAGATCTTATTCATTTTTTTTTTGTACACACACACAAATATTTATAAAAAATAAAAATATAAGTAAAGTTTGCACAAGGACAAGGACTTATTCCTAATAAGAAATTTCTTCCAGTAGGCCCCATAACCCATAACTGGAGTAGGGATTGAATGAGGCAAACTTAGTGCCTATTTAGTATTTATCACTTATAGGATAGGTAGGTAGGTACAGGAAGCCCTCTTTGGCTCCTAAATGTCAGACCTGTCTTTATTTATTTATTTAATACTAGCTGACATATTTATATTATTTATATCTCAGGTTTAGAGAAGGCACATCACTTTATAAGTTACACCTCGGAATTAATTTTCACGCAAATTACGGAAATCGTTCAGTACTTTTAAACTTTGTCTAACTACATTATGATGCTACCTAGCAATCAATCTAGGTAAGTACTTACAAGTACCCACGTCTAAAATTATAACAAAAATAAAATAAGAAACAAACATGGTTTTGTCGTGCCAGGGACAAATACTTTGTATAATTTAGTAGGCATAAGGCGTAGTTGGAGCGGATCAGAATAAGACACCAAGGTCGTGGCGAAGTGATATCATTTATGGCGCGGCTGTCCCTGAACTCGGGCTGTGCCGCTGACGCACGCGGCTTGAAAAATAAAACTTTCATCAAGACAAATAGAGCTTACTTAATCTAAAGCAATTTTTATTTTATTGGAGTAGACCGCGCAAAAGAGAACGCAATCCATTTAGTAGATAGGCGTAGATACTTGTTCGCCACTGTCGCTAAAGGACATCTACATCTGAATGTACCTACCTACTTAGTCATCTACATAACGAGAATAAGACAAATTTTATGTGTATTTACTTAGTTATAATTTTTGATGTCAGCTAAGGATGTTGTATGATTGTGGTTGAACGCACGAAGCACATAAATACGCCTATTATGTTTTTTGTAATACTAAAATAACCGATAAAATGAGCAGACCACTGAGAACGTAAACACTAGAGCAGACGGTCCATCTCATGGCACTGCCGCAGATTATACCTCCGTACAACCACTCATCATCACTCATTGCGTCGTGACGACCAAGCATGTGTTCATTACATTTACATAATCGAAGAATGATTAAACGAGAATAACCTGGCTCACTAGTCACTACACTATCAAATCAACGAAACACGTCAAACATTTTACTGTAGCAATCGAAGGATAGTAGACAAGTAGGCCCCTCGGCCAGACAAGTAACGCTTCCCTACTATACTAGGAATTTGGAGACTCCTCCATTGTTCCAACTGGTGACGACTCTTACAGCCCTAGTTAATTCTTATGAATAGCTGTCATTTATTTCGTCCGCATAGATTTTTCGATATCTTTCCTGTTTAGGCCGCCTAAAAGAGATCACTTCGAGACAAGATTAAGTACCGCTTTGAACTTATTTGAATTGGCTTTTTTATAAGGATTAGTTTTTTTAAGTAAACTAAATTCGCTATTCCCAGTCGATTGTAATGTGGGTGTCTTCAAGGGTGAATAGGGTTTTTCTAAGTTAACGCGCTTCACGATCTAAAGGCTACGTCGCCGCTTACCATCAGGTGGAACCGTAGCCAAGCGGTAATTTATATTCAGTAAAAAAAAGGAATTGGAAATGTAGATTAAAATAAAAGTCTAGTAAAGGTTTAGAAAACTTTATTGCTCTTATCATCAACGATAAATTCAGCTCTTAATAACTATTTACCTTTACCAGCTTTCTTTCTAGTACCTTTATTTTGTTTCACGTTAGGTTTTGTTTTGCTCTTCTTCCCACGGCCCTTGGTTTTTTCCTTGGCCTTTTGCGCTCGCAGGTCTTTCTTCATGCGTGGATCCACAACCTTGTATTGTCCCTTGACTCCGGCAGGTCGCTTCATTCGCTTAGCACTTGTGTGCTTTTTCGCTACCACATATGTGATTTTCTTTTTCCCGTCACTTTGTGCTTTCTTATATAACTGCCTGACTTGCTGAGCCTTTTCCCTTTCTGACATATCAGCATTTTCCAACACGGCTTCCACCTTTTTCTTTGCTCTTTCCATTTTCTTGATCAAGCGCTTCTTCTTCCTTGCCTTAGCTTCCACCACCTTCTTTATTGGTCTCGCATTAATATCTTGCAATCTGTTATTGTACTCTTCAGTATATTTCTGCAATCAAACCAATGGTCATAATTATATAACATTATATATCATCAGAAACTATGCAAAACGAGTCATGTACATAATTATATATTATAAAAACTTTAAAAGTGTACTAGATATTGTACGTACGTACGAACGTACATCTATACGAAATGGTTTTAAATACAAATTATATTTGCCTGTATCTAAATTCTAACTCTAATTAGTTTATTTATGAGAGTAGTTACCTCTGGTACAACTATGTCTTTTTTCATGTGTTTCTTTTCATCCTCCACAAACCAATCGGGCAAGTTTTTATCATTGAATGCGTAACGGTTCCAAGCGTCATTAATCAAGTCTCGCTTGAACTTCTTTGATGTGGCAATCATTGTACCCAAAGCTAAAGTTTCAGCGTCCATCTTTAATGATTTCTTCAACCTTTTTAATTCTGAAATATAAAGCAAACACATAATTTGTATTCTTCACATTGCATGTCCATTAATTTATAATTTTATTTAGATACATACAATACAGAAAGATCGAGACCAAGAGAAAACCTCATAGTGAAATAAATTGCCGACACCGACAGATAAAATCGACACAAACAAGATAACACAAAATCTCACCTGGGTCTTGAGAAACAACTTCAAAACCATCCTTCTTATTACTTTTAGCACCAGCTGCGGTTCCACCAGTTGTCGGCGCCACATTTTCCTCAACATCGTAGTCGCTATCTGAGGAGTCGTCATCAGACTCGTCCATGTCGCTTTGTTTTCTTTTAACACCTTTATTTTTAGATTCTGGGAGTTGATTCTCTGTGTCTTCTCTAACTACCTTGCCTAAAATAAAAGGACTATCATGAAATTCCCGAGCTCATTCTGTACCAACCAAGACGTTTTCATCACAACCCTGACTCTAAAATGTTCTGTTTAATGAAAAATAATAATAATAATAAGAATAAGTAAATTAATTCTTTGTACATACCTTTTCCTCTGAATGTTTCAGCTAATTTATCTAAGTCTACCCCTTCATCATCTTCCTCATCAATATCTTTAAAACTGTCCTTTTGAAACCAAAGTTCGGCTTTCATTGTGCGCTTGGTAACAGGATCCGTATTGTCCAAATCAGTTAGCAGAGGGTTGTTTTTAGGAATAGATGGCACACTTTTTACCTTACTGTTTCTTAATGTATTCATCTTTGTTATCTTATCGATCTTCTTCGATTCATTATCAGAATCAGAGAAAGCTGGAATATTTTAAACATTCATAGTAACTATCATCGAGCAGACGAACTACCTGGTGGTGAGTGGTCACCATTGACAGTCATACATCCATATTTTTACTGACACTAATACTGCGACCGAAACACATATGTAACATTTCACAGTCGATTTTAGAAGGAAGGTGGTAACCAGGCAATCAAAATACCCTGCCACCAAGCAAGTACCATCACAACTAAACTAGGTGGTACAGAACCTTGGCATCCTCAACAGGAGGAACATGATTATAATTATAGCCTTGTACAGCCGCTTGTTGCAGCAGAATGCACTATAAATAGGGGATGTTGGCTTGAACTTAAAGATGGATAATTTCCTGTATACAAAAAAAGAACTATAGCAATAATTGCTTATTAATTCACAGCATAAAAACATGTTCATTCACTACAAGCTTGCAGTTTCTACATCACTGTACATTAGCCTTTCTTATTTACCTAATGATTCCTTGTCTTGTTCATTTTCAGAATCACTTTCCATTTCCAGGTCACTATCTGAATCCTTGTAATACAAGCCTGATGAGTCTAGTTTCGACTCCTCTACATCATACTTCATGTATTTTGGTTTTAGTTTTATCTCATCATCAGAATCATCACTTTGATCTGCCACTATATCTGGTTGTTGATCAATTATGTTCTCTAGTTCCTTTAAAATAAGAAAATTACAATTTAAATTCATGGAAAACCATTCATCAAAATAATTGTATGTTTATCTCTTAAAAGGAAACATAATAAGATAACAATTTATTTTTTGTTCATTTCTGAAATTTCATTCTCTAAAATGTTCATAAATAAATATTTACAAAAATACAAATGTCTTAATTAGTGCTGTGTCCATAATATATCCCTTATCAAACTCTTTCTCTCTCTCTCTCTCTCTCTCTCTCAAAGTAATTACGTAAGTGAGTGTGTCCAGTTAACATCTTCACCACTTCAAGTAACATTAATTACACAAAGATACAAACCTTAGCGTTTTTAATGTCAGACAGTCTAAACATATCATTGCTTTCCATGATTGGCCCATCATCACCCTTCAGTACCATTTTCAGATTCATCTTCTCAGCTAACTTTTGCCTTTGTTTATTCAATTGTTTTCTTTTTCTTTTTGATTGTCTCCTTTCTTCATCCTATAAAATAATAAAGTGAAAAAATTGTGTTTCTCATCAGTATCTCAAAACATAGTATTGTCAATCAGAAAATGTTCTTTTTAACTTACTTGCAGCTCTGCTATTTCTGTATCCACTTCATCATCTTTGTCTTCAGTATCATCCTTCAACACTTCCTCACTTTGTGTACTTTCATCTACTTTTTCCTGAAAATGATTTTTAACACTTTGTTTTATAAAAAGGAATAATCAATAGTGAATAAGCTGGTACTAAGTTAGTGTGCTCTACCACCCAAGACCACTTCACTTCAGGTCAAGTATTTTACTTATAATAAGTAAAAAAAACTTAGTAGTATGTAAAACATGATTTTAAGCATTTTGCAATTGTACGAGTGAGACTACAATAAATTTTAAGTGGCTTCCATAATTTTATATATTATAAAATATAACTTTAGGTATTTGAAAATACAATCCTAATCTCTCATAATAACTTTATAAAAAACACAATATTATTTCTCTCACCTCTGAACTAGCACTAGAACCTTTCCATTCTTTCATTTGTTTCAACCAACTTAACAAAGCCTTAATATCCTTCCTGCCTAGAACTTTGATGTCTTTACAGCATTCTTTAATCTCACTGGTTGTTTTTGGATGCTCCTCAATAGATTTATCATCAAATACAATCTGAAAACAAACAAAATTTAAATGCATTAGAGTGTCATTGGTTTATATTCTAACCCATGTTTTACACATTTGTTTATGATTTCCATAATAAATAGAGTAACTTTTACCTCAGAACAACCTTGGAGGAGATCTATGTGATCAGTGGTATCCATGAACTGTGATATTAACACTTTATGATGAGTAGTGTAATCATTTTCTTTATATCCCTCGGCTTTTGCCTTTTTCTGCTTCTCCGGATGCAATATGTTGTTATGTTGCTTCTTTATCATCTCTAGATCTTCAAATACATATTTTGGGTCCAAGAATTTGTGGTCAATACTGTCAGGTGCAATGTATCCTTGACAGACAACAAATATTTCCGACGATTCATTACGAGATGCCTGTGGTTTGGTAGCATGCACTTTTTTGAAGAACTGTTTTAACACCCACAGCAGTGCATGATAATCTTTACTCCTGAATACTTTAGTTACAAACCACCCGCCCTCTCTCAAGAAGTTAGTGGCCAGTTTCATGGCACTGAGAGTGAGGCAGGCCTGTTGGTAGGCATCATGAATCCAGTTCAATCCAACGTTTGGAGCTCCATCGTTGAGAACCACATCTGCTTTCCATGTTTTGATTTCTTTTTTTATAGCAGCTTTACATTTATCTGTTGTGATATCCTCGGTAAGACTGATGCAGCCAGGGATAGGCTTGATGGGGAACAAATCTACACCAATTACCACACTCGACAGCGGCATGTTCTGATGTGCAACCTGCATCCATCCTCCTGGTGCAGCGCATAAGTCGATACATACTCTTGATTTTTGTAAAAATCCAAACTTTCTGTTCAATTGTATTAGCTTAAATGCTGCTCTGGATCGATAACCTTTATTTTAAAACAAAAGTGAAAAATTAGTTAAATTACTATGACTACAAATTTCACACTAATAACATCAGATACAAACCAGTTTCTTTCGCTAACTGATAGTATTTATCTTTCCGCTGTTTCCCAACTTTAGTTTTTTTCCCCATTATTGGACAATTAAAGAAAAACTATTAAAATAAAACTTTGATTTTAAATTTATGCCATGTTTTCTTTAACTCTATTTGTTAGGTTAAATTTTCTGTCATCTGTCACGCTCACGCTGGCTAGTGTCTTGCTCCAGCTCTTGTCATTTGTCATTCAGTCAGCCTTGTAGCCTTGACGTCATCACCTCGCTCTCTATAGTCTATCGATCCTCTATACATCTGATGCTCCATTGACAGTAATTAGTAATTAATAGGTCAATGTGATGCTCGATAAAATTCAGATCACGAAAATATTTTTATTGTTTTATTAAAACACTTCAACCTTCAAAAAATAGTTTGGTTAGATGTCATATCTATTGTTTTAGCGCTGCAGCGAACTTTAGTTTTAGCTCTAAACTTGCTAATGTTCTTATCTCATTTTCTCCCACGTTAAAATGTGTCTGTGTCTTTTTCATTTCCGTTTCGTTTCATTTACGCGTTATTTCCGTTTCATCGAATTTCAAATCACAATGATACTAAAGGCTTTGCTCTTTACCTTACTTTATAGGTTTATCCTGAAAAAACAGTATAATGAATAATCAACAGAATCACCGTGTGATAAAGGTAGGTACCGGTACGGTATAGTGTGGCCCCATAGGTACCAACGATAAAAGAAATAAGAGGATACGTAAGGTCCTTATGGTCACGTGATCTGAAGCCAAAATTAACTCTAAAATGTCGCCGACTCCGCCCACAAAACCGTGATGTACGCCTTTCAATACAACACTTATCATGTTAGGTATTGCTAAATTAACCTTAATAACTCATAAGAACACATTAAACTCATAAATCTAAAGTTTTTATCTGAAAATAAAGTTCGAACAACGCTTTGAACGCTTAAATTAAATGACAGTTGACAGACCAACAGCTGTCAAGTCGAATAAAAAAATGGCGTCTCGTGCTTCAAGGCGGATCTGGGGCGATATTACTAAAAATGTATAATGAAACGTGCGACATATATTGTACTTTGTGTTCAAACGCAAATTGTGATGTGTAAAAATGAGACAGATATATTTTTGGTATTGTGGGCCAAATTTGCATGATATTTGTATAATGAAAAATTATATATATGCAAATTAGGGCCTATCCTCTCTTTTCTTTAATTGTTGATAGGTACCTATTCTTATCTCTATGTCATTTTCTGTGAGTACTTTTTTGTCTGTGGTCGGTATAAGCGGAGATTAGGAGCCTGGTGACGTGCATCTATAGGATTGGTTTACATTTACACTTTACCATATTTCTTGTCATTGACGTAAAATTTTAGTTGATTTGATAGAGTTGCATCACTTGATACGATTACTGCGTATATACTGCTATTGTTAAAGATATCCTTTATTTTAATTTATTGTGTAAAGAGCCGTTCTTCGTGTTGAGAGTAATTAACAAGATTTGTTCAAAATGACTCCTAATCTACAAACATTCATTAACAGTTTTCAAAATCGTCTGTAAGTATATATTATTTTTACCTTAAATATTGTTCTTAGTACGTATTAAGTGTAAATAATTACCCATGTAATGCTAAATAACTCTTCACTTTACAATATTTGTAATGCTAGTACATATTTTGATTGTGACGCAAATTCAGGGTAATCAGTACAATGGCCGCCTGAATAGATATTTCTGATTCTAGAACAATGTAGAACTTTGCAGTTACGCATACTACTATAATGAAATATTTTTTTATCATTTCAAACCTAGTTTTATTTCCATTCTTGTAGTTTTCACCAATGTTACCTACATGTTTGAAATATGTTTGAAAATATGTTTGTCATATTTGCGTTGTGGAAGGTCATGACGTGAATTGTCATTACTAACATTATTAAGTCTAAGTTAATGATGTAATAAATAATACATAAGAAAATGATGTGTAATAAATCGCAGATAATATCACACAAGGTAGCTTTGGTCCCATGTTTACAAAAATGTGTAAATATTGATGTTCAGCTTTAACAATATACACACAATATTTATTCTCATTGTTTTAGAGAGCCTCCAGTACGCCAACATTTGAAAAATGTTTATGGAACCTTGATGATGACATGTGCCGCTGCTTCAACTGGAGTGTATGTTGATATGTACACACAGTTCCAAGCTGGACTGCTGTCCACCATAGTTGGTGCAGGACTCATGTTGATGCTTATTGCCACACCAGACAATGGCAAAAATACGAGTCTTCGCCTTGGATATCTTCTGGGATTTGGACTGACTTCAGGTTTGATGAAAATGTGTATTGTAATTAGTATAATTTACACTAATATGACATGACCTCTATGCCCTATATTAGGTGCCTAATTGATTGAAGCTATTATAATGACTACTAATTCTACTATTGTGTAATGTGTTAATGTGTGTCAGCTCTTGAAAATCTATTTATGGCTACATCATATTCTTCCTAAATACATGCTTTGTCCTTTTGCATAGCTTTTATACACACAAAAATAGATCAACATGACTCATAGCTCCGCAGCTTGTGTCAATCTAAAATGATCAACAAAGTTATGTAACAACGGGTGCAGTCGGTAGTTGAATGGGTAACTACTAGTGGGAAAAGAAATTTTGACTGCTTCCGTGTTTCAGAGGGCCGTAAAGCCCATTGGTCCCAGTAGTTATCAATAAATAGCAGTTGTTAAGCCATATCGGTCTTTGTGTGGGTCAAATCCCCTCCACCTATCAACTCTGGCCAAGTGCGGATTGGTATACTGCACACACCTTTCAGAACATTATGGAGAACTCTCAGGTGTGCAGGTTTCCTCACAATGTTTGCCTTCACCAAAGCAAGTGATAATTTAATACTAATACGCTCATAATTTTTGAAAATTAAAGGTGTGGTGGAGTTTTCTACAAGGGCCCCCGGTTTGAGAGTCTCAAGATTATATTGGCATGTTTTCAACTGCTACAATAAACAAAAATCAAATGTACACACATTGATAATGCAATGCATATTATGTGATGCAATAAGCAATAATTTCACTGATGTGATGCTAATGAATTAACATGTACTAAACTTTAATTTCAGGTATGGGTTTGGGACCACTACTGGAGTATGTCAGTATTATTGACCCCTCGATAATTGTAACTGCTCTGCTGGGAACTACGCTTGTGTTTGTTTGCTTCTCCATTGCGGCCATGCTAGCTGAGAGAGGAAGCTGGTTGTTCCTGGGTGGCACATTGATGACCCTGTTATCTTCAATATCTATTATGTCCCTGCTAAATATCTTCATGCAGTCTTATTTCCTTCACCAGGTGTGTATCAGTTGTCTTTAAGATATTAAACATATTATGTCATAATTTGTATGTATTTATAATTCCTATTTCGTGGACAGACTATTTGAAATGATCCAGAATTAGGTATTTAAGAAGATTGTTTATTTGAAGTTCATATTGTAACGTATTTTCTTATACCTATTTCAGATTCACCTGTACCTTGGACTCGTGTTAATGTGTGGTTTTGTTCTATTTGACACTCAACTTATTATTGAGAAACGCAGAATGGGAAGTAAAGACTTTGTCCAACATGCATTGGAGCTGTTCATTGATTTTATTGGAATGTTCAGGAGATTAGTCATTATCTTAACACAAAAGGTAAGTTTAAATTTTTTATGCAAAATTAGGTAGGTACATATTTAACTTTAAATCATTAAAATTTAAAAATCCTGTAAGATGATTCACTGGTAATAGTATTATTCAGAAGATAATGTTTTTCTATTCCTATGTGTCATAAGGTACAATTTGTTATTTAGTAATTGAATTAATGTCAGTAATTTAGTAAATTAGTAATTGAGATATAAATGAGTATAAGTGAAACATTGGTAGAAAGAAAGAGCCAAATAACTTTTTTACATTTGTCATGTGCCAATTTTTAATAGTTACAAATGTACAACTTAAATAAAACTAATTTTACAGTATTCTGACGATATTAACACAAGTGCACTTCTTTTACATTTGTGAGTTTAGAACATTGAAAACTTCCTGCACTTCATCCTGTTTCTTTATTAATGCATACAACTACAGTATGGACATACTCCTGACATTCGTCAGTTACTCATGACTAGTCATGACTCACAACCCACGGCAAATGAGAGTGCCTTTTCTCAATATTCGTAGTATGCTTTTTTCATGTTCGGTTTGCCTACAGCTTTTATAATATCTACTAACTAACTTTATTACTATCTTTGAAAGAACCACACAAACCCAAATTGAATGAATAGAAAGAAAACACTTAATATCTTGTTACAATTACGTAGTACTTTTGGCACATAACTACAAACCCTACTCAAAATACTGTCACAAGAGTGGGTAAGGGATAGGAAAGAAATAAGGCCGATTTAATAGATGGAGTTTTATTTGTCGCGAAGTCGCGACACTGTGACTCGACACCACACAACACTGTTCACTTCAATATTCGCACTACTGATCTTCCTTATTTCTTCTTTCTCTTCTTCTGGTCCTCCTCTCGGATTCGCTTCCGAAACTGTACTGTTCATGCCGTGTTTCAGTTCGCCTTATACTCTCTTAAATCTTAGAATCTTACCAATAACTTCGAACACGAATATTCCAAATTTTCACTTTTTTTTTTAATTTCTTATCTCGTTAAATTGTAGAAATTCTATTTATAAATTTCTTCTATCCTGTTCGCACATTTTCTTTACTGTACTCTCTTTTCGGGAACATTCTAGACTTCTATCTTTAAATTACTTCTATCCCGCTCGCACGTGCCAACAGAAGAATCTACGCGACAATACCAGTGGGTAGATCAACAAAAATTAATCATTAACAAATGTGAATTACATATTATATATTTTAGTAAAAAGAGTGAACTCTATCCATTCATGTAATAACATTTTTTGTTACAGGAGGAGCAAAACCGTCGCCGCAGACGTGATTAAGAGTTCCCTGATTGCATTGAACAGATTGAACTGGGGTTTGGTTAATGTGTGGATATTGGGTGTTTTCCTAACTGAATTCCTGTTGTACTGGGCATTTGTGAATTAAGTAAAATTAATATATTATCGATAACATTTTCTTCCTTTCACTGTGGTAGGAACCATATAGTTTTATGTAATATGTAACAATATTTTATTAAATTAAAAATGTAATTGCGATGTTTTTAAGCCTATTTATTTAGACCACAACCTATATCGTTATTAAGAATTTAGGGTATTTAAACTCTGTGATTTCTATTTCACTTGACATGTGGCTACAACCCATTAATGGCCCACTACTGAGCACGGGTCTCTCCTCATACCTGAGGAGGCCTAGAGCATACTCCACCACGCTGCTCCAGTGCGGATTGGTGGAGGGGTTAGTGGCCAACCCAAGTGTCGGAAATTTTAAGCCGCCCAAAGGTATCCGACATGGCTTAACGACTGCTACCAAATGATAACAACCGGGACCGACGGCTTTACGTGCCCTCCGAAGCACGGAAGCGCTCAAGAAATTTTTGCCACTAGCGGTCACCCATCCAACTACCGACCGCGCCCGCTGTTGCTTAACTTTGTCGATCACTTGAGATCAACGCAAGCCGCCGGGCTATGAGTGCTTCGTTTGAGTTCTTCATTTCACTTGACATACTCGAGAACATGAAAGAACATGGTCATAGGTAATGATTAAAAATATAAAGTCAAATTCTACACGACAATTAATTCAAAAATGGCAATCAAAATTATCTTAAAATACTCGGAATTTATGGATATCAGCTGTGCGCTACGGTTACCGACCGGCCGGATAATTACGTCAAATTTTAAGCACCCTTTTTAATTACACATTTGGAATGAGAATCGAATACTGAGTGCCCCCTATCAAGACAAGTGACTTAAAGATCATCTTGTATACGTACATTTTTGGTCCGGGATCCCCAGTACAATTTTTTTTACTTTATTACTATCAAGCAAATTTTCCGTGACTACCTTAATTTTGATGAGACGCCCAACAATTTCTAAACGAAAAATCTCGATTGTGGGAGGTAATAGGGATAGCAGGGATAAAGTATGTCGATTTCATGATTCGAAATTTATTACTAACTGGTTGATTATTTGTAATCTCAAGATTATTATCTTAATTACTTGAAAAAATATTTGACTGACATGAAGTAATTTAGGCAATAATCTTGACATTTGAAAAAAAATACCACAAAGTAATAAATTTTTTCGAATCATGTAATCGACATATTTTATCCCTGTTATCCCTATTACCTCCCACAATCGAGATTTATCGTTTAGAAATTGTTGGGCGTCTCATCAAAATTAAGCTACTCACGGAAAATTAGCTTGATAGTAATCAAGTAAAAAAAATGTACTGGGGATCCCGGACCATTTTTATTAACATTGCTATAAAAGGGCATATAGTCTACCGACCACAGACCCTCATCAATTAAGTAACTGCACTATCTTGATGAGGATGTATTTTGTTATCAGGTG
The DNA here is from genome assembly GCA_905404295.2 of Ochlodes sylvanus. Classification (NCBI taxonomy): domain Eukaryota; kingdom Metazoa; phylum Arthropoda; class Insecta; order Lepidoptera; family Hesperiidae; genus Ochlodes; species Ochlodes sylvanus. Next base: position 6,827,868 of record FR990126.1, on the reverse strand, counting down.
AAAATATGCTGATTGCCTTGTTTACCTCACTTTCAATTAAAATATTAATTAAATGAGCTACATTTGTTTGATTTTTATTAAGTGCAACATTTTTTTTACTTTCTGACGATTCAGACCTATTTAAGTTTGATATATCTTTTTCTTCTTTCCTATGAAACAAGTTTGACGTTCTTTTTATTTCGGATCTGCAACACTTTTTATCAATTTTTTTAGTTCTACTGTGTCTGACAATATACTCATAAGTTGTTACACCAATGAATGATATGTAAATGTGAAAACAATATAAATGTAGAAGGGCACAAGCCAAAGCTATCCCACTGATGCACAAAATTATTAAAAATGCTAAGAATGAAATTGAACTCTGGCAGAATTTCACCACATTCGTTGTATCTGTAGAGTTACAATAAAAAAACTTTTGTGCTTCGATGCTTAACAATTCAGGTTTACTAAAGAACCAGACTAAATCAGCAACACTCAAAACAAAAGTAAAAGTTGATATAAATAATGCCGTCGTTACACATCCAATAAAGGCGAGGTAGTTTCTTTTCCCGATGCAATTATTAAGCCACATGCAGTGGTGGTCAAACTCATACACGCATTTATTGCATAAACCACAATGTTTTGTTTTCTTATTGCTTGTGTACAAGTTACAAAGGTGACATCTTCCATTTTCAATAACGTGGGCGTGTTGGCTGCGATCAAACTCAGGAACTTCACTAGTTTCACGATTTCTCAGGTCTTCCTCCGCCGGATCTATCATCAAAGCAGCAACATGGGATGCTATATGACTCGTATATAGAATAACGAAGACGATAATTGATGCAATTTTAAGTCCATCAAATTGTATCAGACTTACGATTAAAAAATTTACTAGCACAGTAATAAGTAACACAGTCCAACTGGTGATTTGTTGCCAATTTAACGGAAACTGCAATCCATTGATCCTCCTCTGATTTTTCAACATCGGGTTTGGACAGCAATATTTTCCCATTTGGAAATGTTTTTTCGATTTCTCTTTGCAGAACTTTTGTTTCCGTGGATACCATTTGTGGTAGTGACCACATAGGGGTACCTAATTGTTATGCGCGCGCACCTTGGTAGTTTTAAGGGAGTGGTGAAATATATGGTGACGTAATTGTGTCCATTTCCCAAATAAAATATGTAGTTTCTGCGAAACAGTTCCCGACTGTTATATTTTTTATAGCTGGACATGGCTTGAACTCATACAATTTTTAGATACGGATACTAAGGGGTCGACCTTACTCAAGGTTTCGGCGTTAATTCATGGTCGAGGGAATACACTATGCAGACAACGATGCTTAAAATTTGGTAATAAATAAGTAGATAGTCCATTTTGCTATTCCAGGATTACACTCACACCTTCTACCTATAGATACTTTAATCTATGTATATAACGTAGCAATTGGATGTAATCATAAGACTTGCTGCTTATGAATTAGGAAATAAATAAACTTTATGCGATGTTTATAAACAGCTTATATTTTAATATGTACATTTATATTACACGGTAATAAATGAATAATATTTTCTTAATATACTTTTTCTTTTTCACAAGCAAAAGCTATTGCTCTTTGGCGTCTAGTATGTACAAGAATTCCGTGACCTTTACAGTCAAGATCTTCTTCATAACACTTGTTTCTACAGCATTTTTTACAAAGTTGATATAAACATTTGCCACCCTAAAAATTAAACAAAATTTAAAGGTTCAAAATTAAATAAGCTATCTAAATTCTAATTGTGGTAATCATTGACATATAGTATTTATGTCAATGGTGGTAATGGTTATTTTTATTTGCTTATGGTACTTTGCAAAAAATCTCTCGGAATTACTATGTCACTATAATTATTAAAAAAGTTATTTACGATTGCAAAAGCGTAACCCTGCTCTATGCTAAAAAATTTCAAGAAAATGAACATCCACCAGCCGAATTAAATTATATGATTTATAAAAGTAAAATGAATCCGTAATAATACTATAGTAATAAGTAATTATTGCTTAGCGTTTTTAAAGTCTGTTAGCTGTTGATTTTTCACATTTTATATTTATTTTAACAACTCAAGATATTGATATTGTCTCTGCATTAAAAATAAATTTATTAAATTTCATTAATTCTCGTAAAACATTTTTTTCATACTGTACGTCATTATCATTATCGGTCATTATTATTATTATCGTATACGTCATTATCATTTCTTGACAGTTCTCAGATAAATCTGATAAATCGGTGAGATACAAATTCGCTTCGATCCAGTGCAATTAAAAATAAATATTTGCTACTAATAATTACTCAACTTTGGTGTTTTGATACAGAACCACCTTTGCTTTTATACCCCACAAATAGCGATACTTACCAAAGGATTAGGGCAGACTTCTTTCTTACAAATCTCGCCTGTACGTTCTGAATGCTGACTCAAATCTTTATTTGGCCTCCTCAAGATTTTTTGTAACTTTTTCATTTTTTTTCGAGAAATTGGAATACTGTCTGGATCCTCATGAATTCTTTTATTTTCGGTACAAGTTTCCTGAAATTTTATTAATAAATCTGTAAAAATCAATTTTTGTTTCTATTACCACCTTGCCAAGGTGAGGTGAATCAAATTATATTTTGATTAATAATTACAACCTGTTTCTTGATTGATATTTCCATTTTCTGCATATGTTCTTCTGGCGATATTCGTATATATGGTTGGCAAATCCAAGGGGGTAAGATTAAATTATAACCAATTCGTTTAATACCCTCATCACCTGCATAGTGTACACTGCCCTCATGGTATGGTAAGTACTTGGCTTTTAATTGGACACAGACTGCCTTAAAGTCATTAAGATTTTGGGCTGTAGCTAAAAGTTGTCTAGTTTCATTAGTTTCGTCAAACGTGAATCTAAAATTAATATTAATATGTTAGACAATGAACTAGATACTGGCATTAAGGTGATTGATAATTTGTACATTACATTTTGTGAAATATTTTAAATAGATGTCCTCTAATGTATGATGTTGGACATGGATATATTTCGACCAAGGACAAGTATTCTTCAGCTATTTCCCAAGATATAGGATTGATTCCTTCAAAGAGGGCTGGATTTGTAAGCACACCTTCTGCACTCATCACTCCATTGACTTTAGTATACTCCAAACATCTGTGTACATCTTCCAAACACTGGATATTACCATTTGCAAACATTGGAACTGATACTGCTTCCCTGTAAATGAATAAAATCTTAAATATAAAATATTATATAAGTAGTATTTGGATTAAGAACTAATATAGATCGTCAATAAATAAATAATAATAAATAAATAAACGTTAATACATTCATACCCCCACACAAGGATTCCCTGTGTCGCGGGTGGTGTGGACAACACAAATTACACATCACAAACACCCATGACCCCAGAACAAACATTTATCTGTCACATAAACCATAAACATCTGCCCCCGCCGGGAATCGAACCCGGGACCCCTCGCTTCGCAGGGAGGGTCACTATCAACTGGGCTACGGGGTCAACGATGTAAGACTATGCAGCACAGTTAGTAAAAGTAAAATTTTGCCTTTGCAAATAACTGCTGATTATATTGTTTATTTTTCAATAACATACAACGATAACACCACAAATACTTGGCATATTAGGTAAAACATTGGCCATTTAAAATAAAAACAGTTAAAATGCCAACTTCAGCAAATAAATACTAACCTAACTGCTTTTATATGATTCCAATTGGCAACACCAGTAAGAGGTCCTTTCTGTTCCCTGGTGCGACCATGTACTGTGAGCAGCTTACATCCGGCACTTTGCAACATTTGCGCATATTGTACAGATTTTTCTATGCTCTCAAATATTCTTACTTTACAAGTAATGGGTATTTTCACTGCGCTTGACATTGCCTTAACTGAAACAATAGTAAAAAACTAACTATTTCAGAGGAAATTATGTTTTAAGATCCATTATTTATTGTCAAAAAATGGCACAGCATTGAGCATTATTTCATTGAAATATCATATATTACTATAATAAACATCACTTTGTCAGTAGATTTGATGTATGCACTAAAGGTAGGAAAAATGTAATCAGCACAAAAATGTAGCATCAATCTTACCTATTCTTTGTAATAAGTCCCAATCATCTTGAAGAAACGCACCATATCTGCCTCGTTTTGCAATAGATTGTGGGCAGCCAAGATTAACATCAATGGCGTCACATTCATTTTCAACAAGTTTTGCAGCTGCGGCCATTACATCAGGATTATTTCCACAGAACTATCATGAAATTTTTATTAAAAGTCATTGTGTAGTATGTCATTTATAGTACAACTTGAATAAGTCAGAGCTACCTAACTGGCATTTTGAAGTGAATACTTCTTTAGTATCGTTGTGATTTGAAATGCGATGAAACGGAAATCTTGCATGAGTTTAGTTTACTCGGGACCATAATGCTATAAGCACCATGAATATGGGGGTGTTAACATGTACAATTTTACATAGATTATAAAAGCCGAATTGTCATGAAATATTTTTTTGTAGGATTCACTTCTAGCATGTGTAAATTGCACACATTTTGTTTTTTATCACATAAAGAAGTTAATTACATATTATTATACATACATTTATTATAAGTATTAGGTACATAAAATCATTATTTTGAACTCTTGTTGTAGAGCTATAGCTAAATTTATCTTAAGACTAAGGTATGTGAACTAAATGTAAAATACTTAAACCATTGGGACCTGAATAAACAATCATCTTGTCTTATCTTTCCACTAATAAATTTAGCCTATGTTGGCAAATGTATGGGACTGGCACAGAATAACTATAGCTGATTCTTTTTTCAATTACATTTATTTTAATATAAATAAATAAAAATTTCAAGAAATCATACCTGTACAATCAGAGGTCTATCTGTTGGGCATGTTGTAAAAATTTCTTTTCTATATTTATGATCTTTCGTAAACACATTGCTGTGAAACATTGGAGTATAACAAAGTTCAGCTCCATGCCCTCTGCAAAGTATTCTCCAAGCCAACTCACTGGCATCGACCATAGGCGCGACAACATACCGTGGTCGCCCAATTTTATCAAACCATTCATACTCCATACTTGTATAGAACCAAAGAGATTAAACAATAGAAATAGGTTACACTACCATAAGGTGAAACAACTACACTTTTACCTCACCAATTGCTATTCACTTTTATTTTGATATAAACTGAGAGAATCAGAGAAAACATCAATGCAAAATAAATAGCAACTTAATGAATGAAACAGTTACAGTTACGAATTGTTTATCTCTTATAATGTTTTCTGATAAGTATTCATATTTTTAGGTTACTGGTTAACATAGATAAAGGTTATGTTATGTACTGTAATCTTTAGGGATTTATGACTTGACTGTCTTCAGTCTTGCTCTTGACTTGACTTTGACAATTTGACATTATTGAAAATGAAAGTCAAAAGTCCGTAGACATACCTAGTCTATGGCATAATATATGCTGACCATAAATATGCTGACTATTCCACGGAATACAGAAAGAAGTGGAAGTGCGAAGTAGGCGTGGCACACGGACTAAGGTTGCGCGGAGCTCCACATAATTGCCGGACAACAATGTCAACTTTATTTCTTACTGTTTTAAGTACAGTGTAAACTCTTTATAACGAAACTCGAGGGACTGAGCATTTTTTGTCGTTATAGAGAGTTATCGTTATATGGAGTGAACAAAAAAAAACCAAATTAATAAGAATTTTTAATACAAGAATTTTTAATTGTATGTATGTCTTAGATAATAAATGCTTATACATATAAATTATTGTTTACACATATAGTCTGATAATTTCGTCTGACGTTTTTTGCTATGCCAGTACTTGTTTTGTATTATTTTATGTATCCTATTCATATCTAGATATGTGGTGGAATCGTCTTGATTAAACAACAAAAAATTTTCTACCAACTTAGCGGCATCTAGGGCTTGTTGAATTGTTGGTGGTGATTCGGCTTTGTCCACTTGATCGTCTTCTTCATCTTGATTATCGGGTGTTTCCTTACTTTTTGACACTAAATCAACAATTTGTTCATCTGTAAGTGTACCAGTTGTGGCTACATCCTCATCTATATTTTCGTACGATTGTAGATCTTCGTTAAAATTGGTTGGTACGTTGAACTGGCTTATCCATTCACTCAGTGGTAGATTGTCTTCACTGTTAAATTGGTTCGTTTCTTGGCTACTACATAATCCAGCATGTCGAAAAGAATGTTGGATAGTGGCCGCTGTTACCTCTTGCCAGGCTTTTGATATGAAGTTCACTGCTTGTAGCATGTTGATCGAGACCTTGCCGTCAGTTTCTATCATATCCATCAACATTTTCCGTCTATAGTGGCCCTTTAGGGATTTAATTACATTCTGATCCATTGGTTGTAAAATACTGGTTGTATTAGCTGGGAAAAATGCTAACTCTATGTTTCGAAGATTAGATATGATTGGGTGAGCAGGACAATTGTCTACTAGAAGCAAGATTTTCCGTGATTTTAATTCAGCATCCCATTTTCTCACTTCCTCTTCAAAAATCTGCGATGTCATCCAAGCTGACTTGTTTGCTTTGTACGTAACTGGCAACTGTTTTATGTTCTTGAAACACCGAGGGTTTTTCGATTTGCCTATAACTAAAAGCTTTCTTTTTTCTGTGCCACTCATATTGGCAGCCACTAGAACTGTAATGCGCTCTTTAGACAGTTTTCCTCCAACATATTTTTCCCCTTTGAATTTTAAAGTTTTGTCGGGAGTCAACTTGAAAAAAAGGCCAGTTTCATCTGCATTAAAAATGTCTTCTGGTGAGTATTTCATCTTTAAATTAGGCCACACTGTACTAATCCAATTGTTAGTCACATTCATATCGACATCCCGCGCCTCTCCATTCATTTTACCGTACGTAATTTGATGACGGTGCTTAAATTTTCCGAGCCAACCTTCAGATGCTTTAAAGTCAATTATGCCAAGTTGGTTGGCAAACTTTTCAGCCTTAGCTTTTACAATTGGCCCCGAGATGGGTACATTATTCTGGCGCTGATTGTTAAACCACGACAACATTGCCTGATCTAAGTCTTCGAATTTTGGCTTTCTTAATTTTTTAGACAAGTCTCCTTCCAGCGCCGCCTGTAGAATTGTTTTTTGGTTTTTCCAAATGGTAGCAACAGTGGATTGACTTAGTTCAAAACGCCTTCCAACGTCACTTTTCTTTTCTCCCTTTTCAATCGCACATAAGTAGGTTTACGACTGATAATACGATAGGTACCCAGTATGCTTGGTCGAAGACCATCACTTCCGAGAAAACAATGCGTCATACTGCACGTGTACAAGGCAATTAAGGATAACAAAAGCTAGACCGACCTCGGATGTTTCGGAGCTTCAAAGTCTTTTGTTACCTGATAACATAACATAAACAATAATACCGATAATAAATATTTACTGTCTAAAAATATGAACACATTTCTTCGTAATAGAGAATGGCGTATCGCTATAAAGAGTGTTTCAATATGTGAGTTTTAACGCAAACCAACCAACTTGGGCTCACTCCAACGTTATAGGGAGTTTATCGTTATAAAGGATAACGTTATAAAGAGTTTACACTGTATATAAAATTAGTTTTTACGTAAAATTTTGACATCTAGCCGTGGAAAGAAAATCTTTACAACTGTTATGTTCTTAATTGATAAAGGTAACAAGACACCAAATATGGCAAGGAAAAATAAAAATTAAGATAAATCGTTAAGGTGCATTTTCAACTATAATGAGCCGGTTTGATAGACTATTTGAAGTTGACAAGTACCAACCAATAAAAATGTAAGTTTCTTAGTGTGAATAATACGATTAGGGATTTACTTGTGTTTATTTTGCTACCGTGGTTTTCTTATTAATCAACACTTGTACCATTTCCACTTCTTTCTGTATTCCGTGGACTATTCTGTGCTGATTGATAAGTGCAGATTATGATTGATTAATGCACTGATGCCACAGAACACTATTCAAGTACTCTGTACACAATACAGACAAGTGACAGTTTGACCTAAAGGTTTTAAATACCAGGTCATAAAATCCCCAAAAAAAAAACAAAAACAAGTGACAGTTTGACCTAAAGGTTTTAAATACCAGGTCACAAAATCCCAAAAAAAAAACAAACAAGTGACAGTACTGACACTATTACTCCTACTGTCAATGTCAACGTCAAGTACAGTCCCTAGTGAACTGATTCATGCTTTTTCTATAATTTAATTTTGTTTGTCAGTATTGTGACTTTTGTGTACCGGTAAAGTAAAGTTGTAATTTTAATTGTAACAAAATTAGTAGTTTATTTTCATTACAAATAATAATATTTGAATTATTAGCTAAGTAATCAATATGGCGCAAGATTTAATGGTGAGTACATTATACTTTATGTGACTATTTAATACTATAATCTCAGATTAAAGAACGTTTTGTTTAATCTGAGAGTGTAATATTTAAAATTTTAAACATTCTTTATAAATATAAAGTACCTATTTATATTAATCATTCATTTCAGAGTCAATTTTATACCTGTCTTAACCTACCCTTACATGAAAAGATATTGGGACTAACTAGAATAATTGATCTGTCTCCACCAAATAAGGAGCTGCAAGCAATATTTCCACAGTTAATCAGTAATATATTTGCTTCATCGTTTAACAACGGTTGGGGCCTCCGTTCATTAATATATGAAATAAATAGGGGTCAAAGCTCAGAGTTGATCAACTTTCTGGAGCCTGGAGGACCAATGTTTCGGTTATGTTACAAATTGTTATCAGATTCTCAGCTGAAGTATAATCTTCCGCTAAATGTTTTACCTGTAAGTATGTCATACCATTCATATTGTTTTTTATTAAATACTAGCGACCCGCCCTTGCTTCGCTTTGGGAAACTTTCCTTCGGTTTACAAAGATTTAGTTATATATTTTGGATAATTATCATTATATCTTTATAAATTATATTATGCTATGTTTTATTCTGATGTGTAAGCTATATTATTGTAAAGTTTCATCAAAATCCATTCGGTAGTTTTTGCGTGAAAGCGTAACAGACAGACAGAGTTACTTTCGCATTTATAATATTAATAGGGATTCTTAGAACCGAAAAATGTATAATCTTGTATTCTTTGCAGATGGATCTACAAATGACTTTGGAAAGAGGTAGATGTCCACAGTTTTACGCTGACATGTTAAGCATGGACTCACAATCAATGAATGTAGTAGCTCTAGCTCTAAGTATCCTTTTAAAAATCACCTATTTAAGATAAATTTTAATATCAACTTAATCTCATTCATTTATAGCATGTTTTGGTAATATTGAATGTTTAATATCCTTAATGAAGTACAGATCCATTTGATTACTACATATTCCATTTTGCATTAGAGTTACTTAATAGTAATCAAAATAAGAAATCATGGGAGAGCGGGAGTAGTATATATGCTGCCTTAGTCTGTGATTATCTGCGACAGTTTCTGCCAGTGGACCCTAATGATTCTGTTCTGCCACTGATACCTCATTATCCAGGAAAAGTTCCTATAGCCGCTCCGTTGCAGACATCCAATTGGTAAGAACCTTTTAAATTTTTAATTTGTCATGTCAATAAAAGTGCTAGCAAAGTAATGCTGTTGATGAATGAAAAATTAATAAAAAAATTAGTTGAAAAATTTTTAGATAAAAACTCTAATTACACTTTTAACAACATGCTGTTTTGTTTGATAATACTTACTGCTCAGTCTAGGTATTTTTGTAATATATAATTCTGCATTCTTTGTACTCTACACATATTTTATGTATTCAGAATACAATGCTTTTATAGTATCTACTATTGCAGGCCTTTATGTACACCTTCGCTTCTTCTTATACCCGACTTATCGGGTATGAGTAATCAACATACATCGCCACAAACACAATCGAGAAACGAAGTATGGCGGACTGAAACAGTTGTGCAAGTTTTTATTGACATTTGGATGAGTGTAGAACAATTTAATGTAAGAAATGGCAATGTAAGTAACTAGTAGTACTTACCTTACTTCTATAATGCCTCTTTTATAAATATTACTCTAAATACATATTGTAATAAACTAGTAAACCCACCCTCGCTTTGCTTTGGGAAACCTGTCCCGTCCTGTCCCGTAGTACCACACCCACAAATTGTTAGACTTAGTGCCTTAATGTATAATATGCAACAAAGAGATCGCGGCGTGAGAATATTTAGACCCGCGCCCGCGTTCGAATTTATTTTCACGCGCGTTAGTGTTAACATTGCGATAACTCCTAAGATATTCATTTTAATAATATGGTGCAAAGGATTGTCATAATGTGCCTGAAATGTTTAAAGGTGACTACTAGTAAATATTTACTACTAGGTACTTTAGGTACTAGTAAATATTTTCAATAAAGTTTATTTAGTTCTTGCTGCCCTGGTGTATTGTTTTGTTTATTACCTTCGGAATTTTTTTCCAGTGACACACCATTAAGTTACAATTATTCAATGCTACTTGGGCTATTCTGTAAAAAATTGATAATAAATACTTATAAGCTAGTTTTATTTTAGCAGATGCCAGCTATGTCTACAAGTCCTGAACGTGTGAGAATACTCAGGATCATGGTGAAGCATATCCATGCGTTCTCCACGAAGTACCAGAATGATCCTGCTGTTCGGTCATCGACACTTCGTAAATATGCACGACAGATAATGTGTGCTCGAGGTTATCAATATGTAAAACATCTTGTTATGATCTGGCCACTGGATGCTTCTTTCAGGATAGTCATTGAGATGTGGCTCAGTCTTATACAGCCTTGGAGATATACGAAGGAAACTATTAGTCAAGATAGGTAAGTTATACTTAACGCAATCAATGATAAAAGCATTTATTACAACTACTTTTTTGTTTAGTTGCTTTATACCATTAGAAGTTGATGGTAATTGGCCACATTCGCCTATGAGCCTCAGTAAGCAAACAACAAGCCTAACAGAAGTAAGTAACTGAATTATTTCTGGCTCTCTGATACTTCAGCTATGTTTTACCTAGAGAAATAAGTCACTGTTGGTTTTAGAAGGAAATTAATAGCTACTACATGGGTAAAACACCCTCTACAGTACATGAGTACTGCTGGGATTTAATTGGTACCAGAACCTCCAACAAGAGAGTGACCACTGTTTAGCTGGGTGCACCACCAGATTACTTGATTTTTGAGGTTATAAAATGAATGAGTGGTTGGTGGAGGAAAATTACAGTTTATATTTATTGTATATTTCAGGTTTCCAAATAATCATCAATACCAAGAGGAAACTAATAGTATACCATTGGATTCCAGTTTTATTCAATTCATAGCTGAGAATTTTCCATCTTATACTTGTATATTACAGCTAATTTTGCCAAGGTTCATGAGACTGGATTTAGCTGCGTACAAGAATACAGTAATGTTGTTCCGGTTAGGAAAAGTAAGTATATTTGGAAATTGAATTTTATATTAATGTTTCTTAATGATATTACAGTTAGAAATAATTTTTCATAAACTGGAATGTTTACAAGTGGCGACATCTGCAGTGTGGTAGGACACCACTCCGCTCATCACCACCATCAGATATGATTGTTTTAGTAAAGTTATGTATTAAGCTGAAGGTGAAGATTGTAGTATTGGAAGGAATTGGTATGTGCCAAATATAAGATGATTTGGAAGTTCAGAACAGAGTCAGATTCATATGTTAATTAATTCACACAGTCATGTTGAGCTTATATAAATTGTGTGATTGTAGGTATTTTCACAACCACATTTGGTCCCTATTTTATGGAATTTAGAGCAAGCGATCACTGACAATAATACAGGATTACATCGCAGTCTGGATAGCAGTTACAATAATTTGGAACAGAGGTAATCATTTCTCCTATGTTTAACATAATCCCAAGTCCTGCTATATCTGTATTATTTACTGACTTACTAATATAAGTTAATGCTTGACAAATTTTAAGCTCTACTGGCTTTTGAAAATGATAAAGAGTGGGAATGTAAGTAGACATAATATTAAAATTGGTTTCTTACAGCTATACGTACAATGGCATCGCCCTAAACAAGTGGATGGCCATAGCCAAGCAGGCTATATCAGAGCTGAATCTGTCTTCAAACTTTGAATACATTCCAGTGTGGGGAGAGAATAGGAAGGCCTATGCTCTAGAATTTGTTAAAAGAATTATATCAGCCAAAGTCACGGCCAAGAAGAAAATTGAGGAATATAAAAATAACTTGACACAACAAAATCATGGTATTATGAACTTTTTTACCTGTAATACAATATTGTTCAATAATATTATATCTTTTTTGGGTTTGGTTTACGCTCTTTTGTCCTCCACAGGATATTGTTATACTTGAGGTAAAATTAATTTCTTATTAAAATTATTCATTGTCATTTTAAATACTTTTAGGTGTATGGCAAAGTATATGTAATTTCTTTTTGATGGAGGAAGACAACGAAGAGAAGACATCTTTAACGGACTTAGAAAAAACTCCAAGATTCCTAACTATGTGTATTGATTACTTCTCTCATATATTTGGGGTAAGCGCATAAAATTTCTTGTATGGCATAAATATATTGTACTATTTACCTAATTCTTTAAAATTATTAGGCAATATCCACAATCTATGAAGATGGATAATAATAATTTAAAGAGATTGCTTTTGTTTTAGTTAACTGAAAACATTCTACATCCACTTGAGACGGAAGCCATGGATGTTGAGTTGGAAAATTCTTCATTTGAGAACTCTACCAGTTTTGCGTACTCCATTGCCAACAAGGTAATATAAAACCAAACTATAAATTATACAGATTATGTGATTTAATTTCTTATTTATACATTACTAGCGACCCGCCCTCGCTTCGCTTCGGGAAACTTATTGCTTAGGTTTGCAATGATTTAGTAATATATTTTGGATAATTCACACTATATCTTTATAAATTATAGCCTATGTGTTATTCTCACGAGTAAGCTATACTCGTATTACTTATTGTAAAGTTTCAGCAAAATCCATTCGGTAGTTTTTGCGTGAAAGAGTAACAAACATTCATACATCCATACAAACTTTCGCATTTATAATATTAATAGGATTAATAATTCGATTACGTATTTTCAAATTTTCAGTTAAGGAGCAATCCGACAGGCATACACTACATGGGAGATCCGGACCTCATGCCAATAGCGAGCTATGAAAATACTATCTTAGTTCGGATCCTACATCAAATAGCCACAAGACTTAATGAACTGGTAATTCGCTGTTATAATTCTATTTTAATTGCAGTTTTTTTACTATACATATTGTTTTATGTAAATTATCGGTAAACGAGTAACGATCCCTGAGGCATCTTCGACTCGTTGGTTACGGTTTATTACGTACTATGTATATGCCATAACGTAAAACACTTTTTTAGAATCAAACATCTTAGTCCTCAAGGAAAGCAATACATTCTGTGACTGAATTAGAACGAGACTCTTACTAACGACTACTAACTGGAGTATTAATAACTTTATAACAACTAAGTAGTAACAGGACTAATTACTATCATGAACAGTCCTTGCCCCAGTCCTCATACTAATAAAATAATGTATGACGACTTGACGTCCCGGATGTCGCAATGGTTAACACTGCGGATCGCCATTCCGAGGGTCCTGGGTTCGATTCCCAGCGAGGCGGAAATTTGAATGATGAGTTTAAATTTCCGTTCTTGGTCTGGGTGTGTGTTCTTGTCTTGTGTGTTGTCCATGGCACCCACGACACAGGGAATCCTAGTGGTATGAGTGTGTAGCGTTATTTAATATTTATTTATTTCAGTACGGAGAAACGTTTGTAAGGCTGTGGGAAAGAGAGGACTTTGTGGGTCTCTTAGCACGGGAAGTGTTACAGAGCCCAATGACGGTGCAGCGCTACGTGAAAGACACCGGCAACCACCAGACCATCGTGGACGAGCAGCTCCCGCCGCGGCTGTCGCTCCGCCGGCTCGGCTCCCACGTCGCCGTCGTGTGGTTCACGATCGGATACATAGTGTTTAGATTCTTTTCCTATAGCGGTGTATTTTATATTTTTTGTCTAGCGTTTATGTGGTGTCTCATTGTGTTGTCCAAGGCGTCAATTAAACGATTAAGGTTATCAATTTAACTATTTTGTATTGTTTTTTATATTAATAATAAAAGTATAATTGTAAACTATCCGTGTCCGCTCATTTAATATTATTACCGTAAAGTACGTAAACAATACGTTTATCACATACGTGTTTCTAATGGTCGATGGTCAGTGAAAGTTTTGCCAAATTCGAAATTGTAATATATCTACAAAATGTATAGGTATCAGCTCCAGAATAGTTTTAAAATCCATTGAAATGTTACATTTTTTTAATACGCTTTTATTAGCTTGAGACGTATGTTAGTATGAAACAGAAACTTCAAACAAGATTTTGTTCCTCTTCAAAACGTCGGATTAACTCGAACTATCCGTAAACAAAAATAAACTAATCAGTAAACAAAAGTCACTTTATTGTTCAATATTTATTATCAGCAGTACTTCTTAAGCGTGAGCTTGGGCACGATGTTCATAGCGGTCAGCTCCTGGAAGAGCAGCTTGCAGGCGTACGGCATCTCGACGGCGGCCACGGCGGCGGCCGAGCGGCAGGCGCGGCAGCCCGCGCGCGCCGCCAGCCGCCCGCACGCGCCGCAGATCGCCGCCGAGAACGCGTCCGACGCCAGCATCAGCCGCTCCATCAGCAACATGCTGCAATACATACAGCTGATACAATATAATACTGTGTCAGAAAGGAACAATGGAAACTTGGGGTAAGTTTCCTTGCAGCCGCTTTAGCCTTGGATTCGATGAACCGCCCAGAGTTTCGAGGAATTTCAACTCCCAGCAACTGAAGGCGGTCAGTGCATTCCAAGGATACGTTGTGAAAAATTGGAACTACGGTGAACAGGCTCGTCTTGGCGGTGTGTGTACATGTTTGTGTTATTGTGGCGTTGAATCTCACAAGATTGGCATCGCCGGACATTGCCCGAAGTGTGAGATTCATACGTTCCACCATGGCCTCTCTTTTAGACTTTATTTTATCCCTACTAGCCCAAGCAGTCAGCAGGTATCTCTCTACTACTGTGCTGTCGTCTGCTTACCCATAAATACCAGGCATGAACAGATCGTTACCGCGTAGCAGGAAAAGAGTAGCCGAGAGTACACACCCCTGAGGAACTCCATCGTATGTTGCCATCGACAGTGATGTGTATAAGTTCCTCAAGTGACGCAAGTGAGCACTAAGAAAGGATTTTTGGGAATTGGCGAACGAAGCCGCGGGCTAGGAAAGCTAATATCGTCACAAAATTAACAAAATAGAGTACACCGCTCACCTAGCCCCGTAGCCGATGAGGCAGTCGCGCTCCATCTCGCCGAGCCGCAGCCCGCCGTCCCGCGAGCGGCCCTCGGTGGGCTGCCGCGTGAGCACGGCGCGAGGGCCGCGCGCGCGTGCGTGCATCTTGTCCTGCACCATGTGCTTCAGCTTCTGGTAGTATACCTGCACATACGTTAGGCATATACGACAATACGTCATCAACCTGTCATAACATTATACACTTTGGGCGCGTTCCATTCCTTTTTCTGTAGTAAGAGTTGTTTTGAGCGATGATTGCTTATGCCTGGTTCCTTTACTCGAAAAACGATTTGCTTACGGAAAGTAGATCTACGAAGCGTAACGATTATAGGGAACGACATTAACGACTCGTTACTGGTAACTCGAAAAACTATCGATTTAACGATTGGTTAATAATTATTATTATAGGACCGGGCAATAGTTCACGCGCCCGTTATGTGATAATATTTTGCAGTTTTCATTGCTATTTTTACGATAAATACCTACGTGTAGTTTACAATTTTAAAGAACTATGATCAACATAAAAAATATTTCATAAGCTTTTAAACTTTTAATAACGGGGACACTAAACATTTTAACTGTAACGGCTACATGCAATTATGAACATAATTATTTATTATCGGTATACAAAATGCAATGATCGTCCGTTACAGTACAAAATAATATCGTACAAGTTTATATTAGATCGCAGGAGCCTAAAAATGTAAAATAAAACAATTTGATAACTGCCAAACGTACATTGGACGCAGTATAGCAGTTTTACTTACTGGTCCTGAATATATATACGCTTCTAATGGTTCTCCAGTTAGTCCAGAATAGAAGATGTCCTTCCCATGGTAGTTGTACCCGTGTTTCTCTAACTCATTGCACACATCTCGCACTTTAGAGCCTCCAAATGCCGTTCCTAATAAACAATAATACAACTATTATTAACACTAGTGAATCCACCCTCGCTTCGCTTGGGGAAACAGTCCCTTGTAAGTACCCACTCGGAAATTGTAAGGCGCGATTTTTCAAGCTATAGAGGGAGGGGCTAATTTCAATTGAAAAAATAAAAGGTTAGGGGGAAAACTTAGGGGATGAATTTCCAAAAATCCTCTCTTAGTGCTCCCTTACACTCCCCAAGAAACATGCATGTCAAATTCAAGTTCAGTAGTCTAGGCTGTGTTGTCACTTAGTAACGGAATAGTTTTATACAATATTGATTGATTGACAAGAAAAATCATGCAACTTATTGAAATTTAACAATCGTAACATACAATTATTTACCATAATGAAATTTCCCTTCCATCAGGCCAGCTTTCCCGGCTAACAATTCAATAGTTTTCCCTACTGTCATTCTGGAGGGGAAACCATGAGGATTCATGATCATGTCCGGACAAATGCCTCTATCGTTAAATGGCATGTCTTCCTGCTGAACTATAAGACCAGTCACGCCTTTCTGCCCATGTCGGGAACTAAACTTGTCACCTATTTCAGGGATCCTCGTCTGCCGGAGTAATATTTTGATCAGGAACGCTTCCTCGGCATTAGAGGACACCATAACTTTCTCAATGTAAGATTCGACCGGACCCTTGTACGTGATCGGAACATCTTTATATTCCACTTGCTGTGGTTGGTTTTGACTGATGGGGTTCAATGTGGCGAGCGGCATTTGCTTGTTAATCAGCACCTGTCGGTTCTCAACCATTTCTCCTGGGGACGCGATCCCGTCGCTGTCCAAAGCTTCATGAGCTCTTATTATTTTTCCCGTGTTGCCGTCCTTTGACGGACCCAAAATTCGATCAGACGTTTGATTGCTGTACCTCTTCATTGTGGTTTTAGAGCTTTTGTAGACAAGGCATCGCCCGTAACCTCTGTCAATAGACGCTCTGTTGAGGATCAAGGCATCCTCAATGTCGTAGCCGCTGTAACTCATGACGGCCACGGTGGCGTTCTGACCCGCCGGCAACTTGTCGAAGTTCGTCAACTCAATGGTCCTTGTCTTGACCATCGGACATTGTGGATAAACTAAGTTATACATCAATGTATCGATACGATTTTTTTGATTGTAGCCAATAGTTCCTGTAATCATGTAAAAATAATTGACATAAAGCAATTTTGCCTCTTTAGGGGATGAATTAAAAAAAATCTTTCGAACACACGATATAAAAATCCCCATACAAAGTTTAATAATTCCGTAAAATATATGGTTCAGACTGTGCATTGTCTATTAGTCATAGCGTTTTCGTTTTATTATATAATATAATATAATAAATACAAATATTGAGTCAAGAGAACTTTAAGAATACGCATAAAGCAAACTATTATATTATTTATATCACTACTTATTTAAATCTTAATGAATTGTGTCCGCAATCAGCATCAGTGAGAGGCAACCTCGATAATATCTTAACATCCATGACTCACCCATAGCTTGTTTACCCATAGCACATTGATAAGTGTTCCTCGGGCTTTGATTGTGATGCGGGTACGGTACGAGGCCGGCGCACACTCCCAGAATTGTGAACGGCTCAATTTCAAGATGCGTCGTTACGTACGGATCTATCTCCGCTTCACGAGTTGCGATGTAACTGTCGTTTTCCTCGTTCACGTCCAAGTACTCTATAAGGCCGTCGTTAAGGTAGTCCTGGAACTTTCTGATGCCTCTATTTAATTCGTTTATATGGGCTTGTAGTACGAGCGGATGGCCCTTTTCAACGATAATGTACGGTCGACAAAGTCTGCCGCCGTCGCTGCAAATGTAAACCGTCCTTTGCTTATGGTTCGGGTAGATAGACACGAACGCAGAAATAAGCCCTTTTCTTCTGAACATTCTGAATATTTTTATAAGTTTTTTGTATTGCCTAGATACACCTAAAATATTACCTGTGAACAAAGATAAATAATTAAAAATCACGCCATGTATTTTTTTAGTAATTAGTATAATATTTTTAAACATTAACAAATATTTAATTTTATTATGTTACGACAGTATCGCTCCCTGCCGATCAAAGGATCGTGCGTATGATACCCAGCCAGAGCAAACATGTGTATTGTATGAAATGAGCTAACTAAAATATGAAAAAAAAAAAACATTTACCATTAAGGAACACCATGTACACAGCTGGATGATTAATTTCTTCACCACCTAACAATCTTACGTCTTCTACACCAGCGTTACAGGCCAATCGTGCTATTGGTTCTTCTGAGCATTCGGTGGTTATATGTGTCATAAGCGCCAGATTCTTCACAAGTCCACATCCCTCGCCCTCAGGCGTGTCCGATGGGCACAGCATGCCCCACTGCGAGGGCTGAAGCGAGCGAGGGCCAGACACTTTTCTGGTCTTCTCAAACTGCGAGTTAACCCTGGTCATCATACCCAAAGCCGATATATAACTTAAACGACTTAAAACCTGGGTTACACCATGCCTCTCCATTTTAAATCTTTTGATGGTCCAGTTGCCCTGAAAAAAATTAATTATTTAAGAACAATAAGCAACAGTACACCCCAAGATTGTGATCTTAATACACAATTAGCTTTAAGCATAAGAACTTTCCAAATATTTTTTGGCAGTTAACCTAGAGTAATTAACTAACCGGTTCAGCGTGGAGGACGCTCTAGGCTTCTTCAAATGAGAGGAGTGACTCAAGCGTTGGAGAAGGTTGCAGTCAAAGTAACTACAGTAAGGACTTACAGAAGAGATAGCAGTAAATAATCCATTAGCTATCAAATCAGGTCGCATGTGTTTCACAACGTCAAAGGGCGCGGCTTTCACTTTTGGTATTATTTTATCCGCTATAGATTTAAGTTCCCAATTAAATCTCTTGAACAAGTCTTCGAACATAAGGGCTAATAGAGATCCCGCCAATTCAAGCCTCTTATTCCCGTAGTAATCGGGGTCATCTATAGCTGATTTATTTGTTTCTGCTTCAATAACCCTCTTAACCATGATTGCCAGATATATCGCTTTTACATAAAAGTTGTAGTTCTCAACTGCAACATGAGCTAAGATGGTTGTGGCCAATAAGTCACGGGCCTCATCAACTGGTGTTCGGATCTTTGCATTTGAAGTCAGAAACCTGAAAATATAAATAAGTATATCATAAGCACTCAAAATTATACATATGTCAGCTCTTTCGGATCAGGAGATGCCCATAGTGGAACACTAATCGTCAATAATTCATCACCTTCTGGAAGCAATTGTGCTATCGTGTTCCGGTTAGAAATGTGTGGAGAGTTACATTTTTTAGAGGCGACCATCTCAGAACTTTGACTAACAATTACTAACTGGACTATTAAAAACAACAACCAACAGGACTAACTGTCACTAACAGTCCATGTCCCAGTCCTCATACTTACTTATGAACTAACCAACTAATTAATATACTGTCTCCTAATCGGACTAACTTGGTGATGCATGCTCGTTTGCTACCTTAATTCAATAATATACAAAAAAAAACATTCTGCAAATTAAAAATCAAAATATCTAAAAAAAAAATTTACCTTTTCACTTTAAGCTTACTACCAATGTACGCAAGAGCTTGAGTTTGTGTAAAAATTTTCAAATTATGGCAGTCCATAATGCATGGAGACATTTTTTTAGCTACTGCATCTTCAGTACCAATAAGCTGCATTATCTCCTGGTCGCTGCAGATACCCATCGCCTTAAAAGCAACTGCAATTGGTATGTCCTACAACATTCAAGTAATTAACTAATAATTACAATTATATTAAGTAATGTTGACATATTAATTCATATTTTGCATTTAATATTTTGCATGCTATAGCAATAAATGGCCGATTGTGTGAAGAAATATTGTAAGATCTCAAGTAACCACAATTATTACAGCAAATAAATATTCATTCAATCATTGAAATTTTCAAGCGGCCTAAAACACAGCTAAATGTATAGCTAGATAATCGTACTAATATTATAAATCCGAAAGTTTGTGACCATTTATGAATGTTTGTTACTCTTTCACGCAAAAACTACTGAATGGATTTTCATGAAACGTTACAATAATATAGCTAACACATCAGAATAACATATAGGCTATAATTTATATAGATATAGTGTGAATTATCCAAAATATATATAACTAAATCTTTGCAAACCGAACGAATAAGTTTCGGAGCGAAGCGAGGGCTGGTCACTAGTATAGCTTATAATATCCTATAGTACAAGTGTCTGAAACAATAGTAGAAACAACAAATCTGTGTATGCATAAAGAACTTAAATGTGAATTTAAAACTTACATCTGATAATGCATTATGCCGGAGTACATATTTTCCATGTTTTACTATCACATTTGTTCTTGTTTTCTTTTCGTGTGTGGAACTTGTAACTTGGCATTGAATATTTCCCTTGAACTCATCAACTATCATTCTGTTCCTTGACAGTTGTTCCTGAATTAATATGACTTTTTCCTGTCCTATGAAAAAGCAATACATGAAAAACTATAATAAATAATTACACGATAAATTAAGTAATTATAAGGTTAGCTTATAAAAATGTTGTTACATACCTCGAATTATAAAATAACCACCAGGGTCATGAGGACACTCATTCAATTGTGATAGTTCATAGTCAGACTTATTTGTCAGTACACAGTTTGACGATCGTAGCATCAGGGGCATTCTGGAATTTTTTTAAGATGGATATAAAATATGTTCTTTTAACATATTTTATCTATAACATCCAACATAAACCTTTTCAAATATTCCTTACCTTCCTATTAGCTGTTTGTTTTTAATAACTCTTTGGTTGCCACGTATATATTCTATATCCACAGTAATAGGAGCTGAATATGTCATATCTCTGAGCCTGCATTCGTGAGGGGTTGTAGGTTTAGTAATGTTGTACCCTTCTTCTAAGTCCGGAGAACCCACATAAGCATTTAAATATTTTATATAGAACAATGGATCAGCATCGCAAAAGACTTTCTCATTTGCTTGGACTATTTTCTTAATTTCTACATTTATAAAATAATTAAATGAATCAATATGCTGCTTGACCAGGCCCTTTATTTGCAAAAACGAGGGAACCAATTTCCATTTGTCCTGAAATTTAGAAATTAAGTGTGTGCAATTACAAAGTGTCTGTGTACAAACAATTTCTGATTCTATATCAAATTTTGTTTAACTCAAAATTATATTACTCCTTGTAATAAATAAAACATTGAGATAATGCACTTTTTGGAACTTGATTGTGTAACTTGTGTGAATAGTATTTTATTAATTTATATAATATTTAAGTGTCACTGTAAGTAAAGCAGAGGTAAAAAAAATATATAATTAAAAAAAATTATCATTGATTTAATAATTACATTATGAAAACTAAAGGTTAAAATAAATATTGAATATTCAAAAAATGTATTTATATAAAGTGAGCATCTTTGGCATTGAGCAATGGATGGTCCCAAGGCATCCCATTTTATTAATGTTACTTGGTTTATTATAGTTGCAGGGAGTACCTTTACCTTGACAAAATAATTATATTTCTGTTACAAATAATAGAAGAATTTTATGTTCACAGCCGACAAACGACCAGGCGAGTCACCTAATAGTATGTGGTCACCACCGCCCAATAGACTTAAGTAATACCAAAGGAATCACCGGTCAGTTGCCAGCCAAGAAAGAGGAAAAAATTAGGCTCCCAGCCGAAACACTAAATTCGTTTGGAAGCCGACTCAAGCGCGAGGGTAGCTCCACCCGGGCTACCTACTGCCAAGCAGGGGCCGGAATTGTTGACTTACGACTACTTGGTTTGCTGGCAGTCTGGCACTGTACATTGCCAGCAGTCTCAATACGGCTGATACGGCATCATTATTTTTACCATACACGAGAATTATAATGCACGTTAACTAACCTCTAATGTTTTTATCGGTTCTCGCAGACTTTTACCAGAATCCCAATCATTCTGCCTTTTATTTATTTCTCCCATGTTATTTTAAATACTTTAATAATATTCAAATGACGCTTTATTAACCAATAACATTAAATCAGCAAAATAAATTGTATTCCGACTTTCCGGTTCAGTCAGCACTATTGTATTTTGTCATTTTGTCTGTCTCTGTTTTGTAAGTTTAGTTTGTCGTGTTTATTTCTTTGGGTTTGTCATATTCACATTGACATTATTTTGTGTCTTGTGATGTGAGCACAGAACACTATTTTAACATTTTTACTGAGCAGTAATGAGCATGAGCATGAGCAAAACAGAGCAATACTGATACTGATTGATAACCACCCATTGACCTATATAATAGGGACACGACATATTGTTCTTTTAGTACTACAAATGCTACTGTCAAATGACGCCGAAAATCCGCCATGTTTTGTGTCCAGATGACATTGTCAGTCAGTTCAGGCGATGCAAATCAGCCATCTTTAACCATACACAGGTACGCTTTAAATAACACTAAAAATATTGGTTATTGTTAATGTTGCCGGGAAAATAAAGGAACGTTTACATTATAATTAGCGAGGTTCTTATGTGCAGTTATAGGTCATGAGTAGTTGATGTCATGACTTATAGGAGTTATAGGTCAGCACTAAAGCCGCCATGTTTTGTGTCCAGTTCCAGAGGACATAACAGTGGCGCGCATTTTTTGTTGACATGTCACTTCCATAGGTTTCATATTTCTATGTAACCACCGAAGATAACACAGCGAATAGACACCTAAATCACAGAGTAAGGGAATTATATGTTTGATTTTCCGTATTGAATGCATTCCAGCGTGCAAAGTTATTTAGGGTTGGCGCGCACCTATCAACTTAAAAACTGTATTAAATCGTAAGGCGTAGGCTGTGGCGTAGCCTTGACTTTCTCGATTCGTGAGCTTGTTCTGAGACTTCTGAGGCAAGAAAACACCGTGACGATTCTGATATTATGTGTATTGTTGTATGTTTAATTACAATGATCATTACCGCGTTGACCTTGGCATAATACGCTCACGCGGCTCACGAACACGAACACGATTGTGTCTTAGTAGACCGTACTCGTAGTAAATTAGAACCAAACCTAATCTAACCTCGAGTTTACTTCTAGTAAAATTTAATATTGAGCTTTTATTTTTGCCATCCCGGTATATAAATCTGGTTTGTTGTATTTTTAAATGAGCTATAATGTGAACACAGACTATTAAGATTTTAAACTGTCATAGAAATATAGAAAAAGAGAAACACGTTAGATTAGACATCTGTGGTATTGGGCTATTGGCATATAAAAAAATGAAAAACTGCATAATTTTAGGTTTGATGTGATGTGATGTGATTTTAGTTATTTTAGGAAATAAATTTGATTGATTATTTGTTCTAACCGTACCTGTCTTGTAAATCCTAGGGGAGTTATAATGTTTTTACCATGTCATGATATTTAGCCCGAGCTATTTTAAAAATGGTGTATGAGACCATTCCTCGAACTGTTCGTATAGTATTGCTAGGGGAACCTGGAGTAGGAAAGACTTCCCTAATCCTATCATTAGTTACAGAAGAATTCAGTGAACATGTGCCGCCAAAAGCGGAAGAAATTACAATCCCGGCGGATGTTACTCCGGAGCAAGTACCAACAAACATCGTTGATGTATGTCGTAAGTAACTCGATCAGGAAGCACGTAACATTTTAATTGAATCCCTTCTCAATTTTAATTCTAATCTCATTGTTGATGTTACATAAAATCTATTTTTCAGTATCAGAACAAACATTAGAGCAAGTAGGGGAGGAAATAGAGAAGGCCCACGTAATTTGTATAGTTTTCTCAGTTGAAAAACAAGAAACATTAAATAAAGTAGCTTCTTATTGGCTTCCATTTGTGAGAGATAATAGCCCTGAAGATTATAGGAAGCCGGTTATTTTAGTAGGAAACAAAATAGATTTAATAGATTATTCTATTATAGATGTAAGTAATCTTTTCTTTCTATATTTAGTACCACCCTTACATATTTAAGAGGTATCTACAAAATTGTAAAATGTAAATAAAAAGTAATGTTAATTGTCTATTGTTTACTCACAAGAATATATGGGACATAGCTGAAGAATATCCAGAAGTCGACAGATGCATAGAATGTTCTGCAAAGACTTTGACTAATGTATCAGAAATGTTCTACAATGCACAGAAAGCAGTATTACACCCCATACACCCTATTTATTCTATTGAAGAACAAGAGGTAATATTCTGAAATTATTATAGATCGTAATATTATTTTACGGTATCAATTCATAATTAATTATTTTAATATTTCGTTACTTTAAAAATGCCTAATACATATGAAGTTCTTATTTATAATCATTTTCATACAATAGCATTATTTTCGATATAATGTTAATAATTTACATAGGGTATAATTATATATTGTACTTACATTTCCTATGTTGGATTTATTTTAGTTGACAGAAAGATGCAAAAAAGCGCTATCAAGGATATTCAAAATTTGCGATTTGGATGGTGATGGACTCTTGGATGATTATGAAATAACAATTTTCCAAAAGAAATGTTTCGATTCACCTCTACAATTGCAGGTATAGTTTTTTTATATCTAATTTCCTCAGAAATGTGATAATTATTTGTTATTGAATAAGCTTTAAAACAAAATACAAAAATATAGGTTATTTAAGCAAGTGCTAATTTTTTCATTCAACAATAGATTCTTTGATGAATATTATCCTTAATTGACCATTCTGATCACTTTAGAAATGTGAAAATATAATTGTTATATTATTATGTGTGATATATCATAATCTTAACATGTTCACGGACATAAATGCTGTAGAATTTGAAACTAAAATCTTTTTGCATGACAAGAATTCTCATGCATTCGTACTTTCTTTTACAATATAGATAACAAAAACACTGATCACCTACTGCCAAATATCAACAAACAATATTTTATAACAGTCGAAAAGTTTTCAATTTGACTTTCTGTCCTCGACCGTGTTATAGTCATGATAAGATGCTTTTTCTACAACTGGTTCTAATCTAAGCGAAATGTTTGTTTTCAGGTTTTAGATGAAGTAAAATCAGTAATTGCACAAAATATAGCTGGTGGCATAGAAAATGACTGTATTACAATGAAAGGATTTATTTTCTTACATTGCTTGTTCATTCAAAGAGGCAGGAATGAGACCACTTGGACGGTATTGCGCAAATTTGGATATGATGAAAGCTTAGAAATGACTCACAGCTATTTATATGCCAAGTATGTTCATATCATATTAAACTGGCTGGCCTATAAAATTTTCAATAGAAAACTTTTTTTTTATTGTCTTGTACTGTTTTAGTGTTAAGGTGCCTGCAGGCTGCACATCGGAGCTGTCATATAAGGGCCAACAGTTTCTGACACAGTTGTTTGAAAAGTATGACCGGGATAAGGATGGAATGCTGAACCCTACAGAACTGAAAAATGTGTTCTCCTGTTGTCCAAGAATTCCATGGCACAACCTGAGATATACTGTTCCAACTAACGACAAGGTATTATGATTGAATGTTTGATGAACTAATTAAATTCCTCACCAATAAAAAATCATATACAAATAAAATTAAATACATTATTATGGCTATGGATCTTTGCCTAAATTGTTAGCCTTAGTTTTTTCCCCCAATTATTCAGAGTTATTCAGATAATGCAAGGCATGTTGTAACTTCGAAACAATTTGATACAATAAGACCTGTAAAATGAGACATGCATGTTTCCTTACTCTTTGGCTAACTAATATGATATAAGGACAAAATTCAAAAATAAGACCATAGTAATAAACATAATTACCTACATGGATGATTAATTTATGTCTCAAGAATTTAAAATAAATGAAATGTTATATAAAATTATATTATGTTATGTATATTGAATTATGTTATATGATCAATTAGATATTATTGTTTATTTTTATAGGGCTTCCTGACATTGCAAGGTTGGATGTGCAGATGGACACTGATGACCTTACTGGATCTACAAAGTACAAGTGCCTATCTAGCTTACCTTGGTTACAACTTTCTTGAAAATGACACCCAAAAATCAGCTATCCATAGTAAGTAGTATTTTAATTATAATGCTAACGATGTAATAAGTTTAATTTATAGTATTACATGTATTGTACTATTATATTTTGTTATATTCCTCCCAATCATTTATATTTCACTTTTAATGTAAGCACAAAAAATATTTTCCAAAATTATTAATATGCAAACAAAATAAGTGCAATACATATTTCATGGAACTTGTATCGATGGAACTTTCCATCAAGCAAGTTAACAAGCAAATAATATAACCTTTATTTGGCAGCAGTGCTAAGACTCCACAACTAGGCTTAGTGTTGTTTGAAGCACCTTGTTTCATGCAAAGATCAGAATGTTTTCTATATAAGTCTATATCTAATTATACATTTAATTTTGCTGGTGTTCTTTTATAGTAACCCGTGACAAGAAAGTGGACGTAGCCAAGAAACAGTCAAGTCGTAATGTGTTCCAGTGTCATGTGATTGGGCCAAGGTCGTGTGGTAAAACATCTATATGTAGAAGTTTCTTGGGAATAGCTCATAAGGTAATATTTTAAATTCTTGTACTATACTATTATATCTATCTAATACCTTTAAACGAGCAATTCTTGTATATATATAATTGGAATCTCGGAATCGGCTCCAACGATTTTCATGAAATTTAGTATATTGGGGATTTCGGGGGCGATAAGTCGATCTAGCTAGGAATCATTTTTAGAAAATGTCATTTTATTCGTGTTTTTGTAGTCCCAATTTAAACTGAAAAATATGACTCTTCCTGAAATCTATTGGCGAATAATAATACTTTTTTGTGAGCAACTAATTGCTTTAACGACACAACAGCAGATGGCGTTGTTAAGTAACACGAAGTCAAAAAACACAATTTATAAAAAAAAAATACCGAGCAAAGCTCGGTCATCCAGATATTTATGTACTAGTAGGACATCTTTCTACAGGGCCCAAATTAAAATACTCGTACACTCACAATGGTATACAATACACTATACATGATATAGTGAACACCATCTGTATTGCTCTGTATCACCATCTGTATTGATCTGTATTGCTCAGAAAATAAAGCCGCACAC
Source organism: Ochlodes sylvanus (assembly GCA_905404295.2). Lineage (NCBI taxonomy): Eukaryota > Metazoa > Arthropoda > Insecta > Lepidoptera > Hesperiidae > Ochlodes > Ochlodes sylvanus. The sequence continues at coordinate 6,800,353 of FR990126.1, read as the reverse complement.
GCACGAGCGCGGCGACAGCGCGACGCCGGAGAACATCTGCATCAGCACGGTGCTGGTGTACGGGCAGGAGAAGTATCTGGTGCTGCGGGAGATCCCCATCACGCGCGTGTCGGACCCGCTGCAGCCGCACGAGGTCAACTGCGACGTGGCCTGCCTCGTGTACGACGTGGCGGCCAGCCGCTCCTTCGAGTACATCGCTAGGATATATATTGTGAGTTCGCAACATATGAAATACTAGCGGCCCGCCCTCGCTTCGCTTCGGGAAACTTATTCCTTCGGTTTGCAAATATTTATTTATATATTATCTTTATAAATTATGTGTTATTCTGATGTGTAAGCTATATTATTGTAAAGTTTCAGCAAAATCCATTCGGTAGTTTTTGCGTGAAAGAGTAACAAACATTCATATATCCATACAAACTTTCACATTTATAATATTAATAGGATAGATAATACTCGCTTTAACACGCAGCTTTGCTTGCGTAAATTGTCTTTCAATTAAAATATCCAACAGCGACCCCAAAAACAGGCAGAAACTCTTAGTACTGTAAACATTAATAAATATTATGAGTAAGAAGTGTACCTACCAAACATTCAGGATTCAGGAAACATTCAGAAATGTTAAGGAGTTGCTGTTTTGACTCCAAGAGACATATTAAACCCTGGTCAATGATGAACTGGATATACTATTACAATTTAATTACAGCTAAGAAACATCAAAAGGCAAACGGAGTGTGGGGAGGCAGAGAAAAAGATGGGCCGATGATTTAATAAAGACTGCTGGAACAAGTTGGATGCATATGGCCAAGGACAGGGAAAGATGGGAAAGGATGGAGGAGGCTTTTACCCAAGAAGGGGCCACATAACAAGGAAATAAGAAATACCTAGTTCATAATCAGATATATTATATTATAATTATATTGTATTGTTAAGTGGAAAAAAAGCTATAAATAAAATAAATAACATCAAAATCGGCTCAAACAACGGACTTAAACAAAATTTTATCTTTTATTCCACGGGTGAGGTTAACATTCGTGAAAAACGCATCCAAATTGGTTGATCCGTTGATTAGTGCGCACAAACGCACAGACAAAAGTTCTAACGATCAATGTTTTAGGTTCTATTGCGTTAATAAAGGCTCCCAATAGTAGTTTCTTTCTCATATAATATGTACGAGTATATATCTTCAATGTAAAGACAGCGATCTTTTTCATTATAATAATGAATAAACGTTATTGATGGGTATATAAGGTGTTATGTGTGTAAAGTGTAAAGTCAGGATAGGTTTCTTATTATAGTTATTGTATTGTTGTTTAATTTGGTGTGTGTGTAATGTTATATGTGTGAGTTATTACGGGAGTGGCATAGTCACACAGTGACCAAACTCCTTTTAATAAACAAGAATAAAAAAAAGGTGTTATTGAATGTTATTGTATCGATTGTTATAGAAATACTTCGCGGAGAGTCACATTCCGGTGCTGATAGTGGGCGCGCGCGGCGAGGCGCTGGCCACCCGGCAGGAGTACATCCTGCAGCCGGACGTGTTCTGCGCCAAGTACCAGTTACTGCCGCCGCAGATGTTCAACATCAGGGAGAACAAACATGATGTGTTTGTTAAGCTCGCGACCATGGCTGCGTTTCCGTAAGTTTTCATATTTTAAATACTTTACTAATGCATCAAACCCACGTTTTAGGTGAAGCCAATATTGTATTCATTATTGTGTCACACACTGCCCTGGTATTATGTTTGTTTACATAAATAATAGTAATTGCAATAAAATAGTTGAGTTTTATTATTATCAATTATATGAAACTGTTATTCTAATTATCTTGGTCAGTCAATTTCAAGCTGCTTGGATTTTGTTCAGCAAACACAGGTAAGTGTATCCTCAATTCTATTGTACTTGTATGTTTTAAAGTTGAAAAAATTTCAGTGTATACATACTTATTGAGTTTATATATTTAAATTAATAAAATGTGGATATAATAAGTATTATTGTAGCTAAGTAGCAAAATGGATGTGTCATCCACCCGTTTCTACTAAGTGTACATACTTCAACTGGAACACAAGTCCCAAAGCTATTTGCATCCCCCGGAGAATTGCGTTTTTGCAAAATGTACTGGGAAGGGGTAAAACGGACCCCCCCCCCCCCCCCCCCAAGATAGTAATCCGGTAAATATTTAGCCTAGAATTTGATTAAAATGTGGTTAGAATCTTCGTAGTCGTTTACTATTTTTGGGTTAACATTTATCTGCAATGTTAGCAGGCGTAATATTGTGATTCCTTTCCAATCGCAAATAAAAAAGTTTTTCTACACACGACTGACTATTTACAGACACCTGAAGCACTTCGCCAGTTTCGCGGGCGACAACTCTTCGTGGTGGAAGGCTGGTATGGGCGTGGCCGCCGCTACCATCATGGGGCTCGTGCTTCTCAAGATGTTCAACTTTCAACGGCGATAGGAACCGACCTATCGTCCTAGGTGCATTCTTCATACTGCCTGTCACTGCTACCTTATTAAGTACATACTGCATCGCATTGTATTAAGATATTGTCACAATTCTTAAAAAGAAAGTTATTAATACAAACCAAAGATATGTATGTATTCCATAGAAATTTTATTTTCAGTTGTAAATAGAAACTGATTCACTGATTGCTAATTTTATTTAAAATCGTCTCTAACTTAACCTTTTTACACTTTCCCATGTGTACTTGCCTAGGTTTAAACTGTCTTTAGACTGAGGCTCTACAGATATAATAGCATTGGAAACTAAAAATAAATAGGCATATATATATTATACAGAGACGAATATTTATTTTTGCTCGCGGCTTCGCCTGCTTGGGAAAATACCATTAAGATGATCCCAAAGAAACGTAAAAACTATCCTGTTTTGCCCAGGCCTGTAACTATCTCCATACTAAATTTAATTTAAATCGGTTCAGCAGGTACAGCTTAACTTAAAAGGTAACAGAGTTACTTTCGCATTTTATATTATTAATAAGGATCATCATACTCATAATTATATTACTTATAAATTACGTCATAGCAGCAAGCCTAAATTATTTTGTTCTGGGCACTATTTTAAGATCCCGTGTAAGCAGCCAGACCTATCTTATGGGGCCAACATCCTCGTGTTCCGCACCTCACGGCTAAAGTTCCGCTGCTAGTACGAACGTGAGAGAATTATCGAGTGCTAGTAAGAGCATTAGATTGAAAACAGACAAAGAAATTTAATTGTTTTAAGGTTAGTAAACTACGAGTCTTTGTAGTTTCCCCAAGTATGTCCGTCCGTCTGCAGCAAGTCAATATAAAAAGAATGCAAAATCATATAAACTGCTTATTTCTAGCCACTGGTAATAATACGGTTCAAATAATGCATGGACTCGTTATCCTATATTAATTTAGGACAATAAAATTAAATCACAAATATTTTAAACACATTATTTATTAAGAAAAAGGAGCTTATTCTATTTTACTTTAAAAATTACAACATACACATAATTGAGTACAACACGAGTATGTGTTGTATAATAATTATAATGCAAGTCAATATTTCATAACATGAAATGATGACACTTGTATGCTGTACGACTTAAGTATATTACAAAATATTTTATTTGGTCCAGGACAACTGATACCTGTGATGTAGGTAGCTACTTATCGCATTATGGCGATTTTTTATTCCTTATAAAATTATACCTTGGGCATGTCCCTGGATCTATTTTCTATTTAATGTATAGCATATTCACCTTGGGTCTGTTGGTTTGCTTGGTTACCGCGATAATCTAAATTAATAATGCACTCTAATTTATGGACTGTAGACATTTCATTTTATTACCCTATTAGGCTAACATACTGAAATAGGTAACATATTTCTGACAACAGAAACACATTATATAAACATTTAGATAATATTGTACTACAAAGAAAATAAAGAACAATACTAAATACACAATTTACATTTCATTGTAGTTTTTTAGATACAATTTTATTAGTTATAATTTTATTGTAACTGTTACAAATCTCAAACGTGAAGAAAGTGAATAAAAGTAATGGAAATATTATTCTGAATCAGTCAAAATGAAGTAAAATCGTTATACTAAATTAACCTTACTCATAACATTTAATACGGCCGCTGTCTATCTCGGCTGCTGAAAAAAAGAAAAAGATTAGTTAATGGTTGAATACTTCATAAAGGTGGGGTGGTAGGAGTCAGGCACATTAAACAAGGCATATCTCACGTTTTGTTACAAAATAACATTAATTACCATTTTACTATTCATTTTATAGTATGTGAATGCTCTGATTAACAGATCAACTGAACAGCTCTATACACATAATAACCTCGGTTGTTATTGTTAAGCTATGTCAAAACCCCTTCACCGATCTGTACTGGAGCATGGCAGGTGCCCAAGGCATCCACATTTGTGAGGAAAGTGTATTGTAGGGGATCATTAATGGGTTGAAGCCATCAGCGCAACGACTCACCCGCCGTCCCCGCGCATGGCGCCGCCGCTGTTGCCGCGGTCGCCGCCGCCGCCACCGCCGTAGCCGCGCCGGTCTCCGCCACGGTCCCCGCCGCGGTCGCCGCGCCCGCCCCAGCCGCCGCCGCCGCGACCGCCGCGTCCTCCGCGACCCGGCCCGCCGCCGCCACCGCCGCGTCCACCGCCTCCTAAATAAAATAATAATATAAGAGTAAGGACAAATAAAAGGTAAGGGTCAATAGGCATTTCCTAAGTTGTTTGAATCAATTGAATAGATTGCGTGGCGTTTATTTAACCAAAATTCAACTTCAAAAATATGAATTAGGTGCATAACAACATGTTTGCAGGTGTACGAGATTTGTTACTGTCTGCAAAGCCTACAAGCTATTAAATTAGCATATGTCTGAAGGTAGTAAAAGCGTATTAAAAAACAGATCAATTTAACATTTTGCTTACCGCCACTTTCGCCGTCGCTACCACCGCCGCCCGGCTTGGCTTCGTTGCATCTGTTGCAAGCTTTCCTCCAAGAGAAATTGGTGTTTCCGCAACTAGGGTTGGGACAGCGCCAGTCGCCCTCGCGGTTGCCGGAGGGCGGTCCGCCGCCGCCGCCGCCAGCGCCGCCGCCGCCGCGTCCACCTCCGCGCCCGCCGCCGCCGCCGCCCCGACCACCTCTGAAGCCGCCGCCGCCGCCGCCGCCACCGCCGCCGCCGCCGCCACCTTTACCTCCGGCCCAAGTGTTTTGGCGCTGCGCGAGCGACACTTTTATCGTCGCACCGTTGAAGTCCTTTCCATCGAACCATTCTATAGCGGACGAAGCCGCATTCGAATCCTCGTAAGTTACTGTGGCTTCGCCCTTAGGTTCTCCGGTGGCTTTATCCTTATACATCCATACTTTGGGTCTCTGGGTTTTCTTATCCGTCTGAAACGTAATGCACCAATTACTTGCCGTCAATTTATTGATTTATTTAACAGTTATGACTGAGAAAGAGATAAGCTATTATTAAAATTATTCTTGTTTACAAAAAAATTTTTTTGTAAGTGAAACTTTCGAAGAGTTGCACTCCCGAGAAATTTTGGTGGAGGGTAAAAAAAACAGGAACAGGCTTGTGTACCTACCCTAGTTTAATAAATTAAAATTACCTTAATTATTCCAATAGCTCCAAAGTATTTACATAACTCGTCTTCTGAAGTAGCTGGATTCATGCCTTGAATAAAGACAGTGTCTTCTTGCGTAACCATATCGCCACCGCCCCTGTCACCACCGCCAAACCCGCCACCACCTAAAGTATTGTTGCATTTTATTTTGAGCCTTTAAACTTTAAATTACACTAAATTATTTAGATTATTACTTTACCCCTTCTTTTTCTATTACATATAACAATTTTTAACTACAGAGCATCATACTATAATTTGCTACTGATGTTATTTGACCTTGTATATAAAATTAACACACCCTTAAATTAACTTTGAAGTTCACACCGATGAGATGTAAATTATATCGTACTACTGTAGTATCTTCGCACCTTGTCACCCATCATTTATGAAAACTCCGTACATATTAAAACTCCATACTCCAGATACCAATGATCATATTAAAACGCCATACTCCAGATACAAGACCAAATGAATACTTTTAAACCTACCGACGAATACTTTTAATTACCGACGATGGAATGTGTTCTGAACACTTTCATAAACCTCGAATTATACCCCCTATATCACATTATTTGACATAACCTACTCATTTCGTAACGCATTATATGTAAAGCGTAGGGCTGCCAAAACGATAAGATATACAGTGTTTCTGGTATATGTGACATCGCTATATAAGCCAATGCTAAGTTAAAGATAAAAATATTACCTACATGATCGTAAATTTTAATATTTAGTTGCATACCACCATTCACTCTGTATATCAATATTACACAAAAACCATATTTTGATTTATGTTAACACTAAACGAGACTGCTGACAATCATCTTCCTTTTGGTAATCTAATTCTTTCGGTGGGTTTTCAAGACAATTTAATTCGATGGTAATCTTCCCATAATGCCGAGAGCAGGATATATTGATCAAATTGTGTTTCACCTTTACATCTTGATGACAATATTAAATCAGGTTGTTACCATATAAAAATTATATGTGATGATATATTAAAATTAACTTTAATGTATGTAGTTCTGCAAATAACATGTAACACCAACTTCTTTTAGTCAGTACATCGGTTCACCAAATTGTCGACAATGTTATTATAGCATTTACAGGCTCGTGCATACAAGCTGACCCCTAATCAGAAGATAAAACCAGCGGTTTAGGTTAAACCAGACCTTATTTTCGTAGTTGGTTGGTTTGTCGTACCTGTTTAAAATTAGACGTAGACAAAACAACATAAAACGACAAGCATAGCTGACCTCTTCTTACATGGTGTCAACAGCCTAGTAGTGGTACCTCATTAAAATACTATGTGCAACAATAAAATAAAATAAAAAGTGAATTTGGCAGCCCTCCAGATGTATCAAATAAAATATGACAATAGCACCACTCGCTCTTCGCGAGGAGCTTTACCTTTATTATAACCACCCCCCCTGCCGCCGCCACTAAAACAATAAGAACACCGTTTAGTACACATTGGGCGGTCCGGGGGCTCATTGTACGGGCGCGAAGTCACGACACATAGTTCCACCTTTATTTGTAGATTAACCTTAGTCCGTGAGTAGATCCTTTTTCCGTTATGTTATACCTTTAAAAATCTAAGACATTTTTTGTGATCGTTAAGTAGCGTTAAACATGTCTATACACATGCACAGTGATAATAAACACTGAAGAATTAAGAGATCGTATCTGACTACAATCATGACAAATTAATGTGAAAATTATGCGAACTTTGTAATATTGGAAATATTTAAGATAAAAAATACCATATCAACTCTGAAAATGTCCTATTAGTATGTCCAAAACTACAAAATAGTAGGACAGGAAGGTTCTCTCTAAAAAAGAATTGTTTAGAAGGTCAGCTACTTAAAATGCAATAAAAAGATCATGTCAGCCACTATATTACAACTATATTGGGATTAATATAGGAAACAATTGAAATGTGTTGCCTTAAAATACAACTACTGCTTGCCCATAAATAACATAGTTCATACACAATAATATATTATTTTTTTATTCTAGATTAATACCTTCTCAGTTAGGTATGTTGTAACTATTGAACTGAAGGAAAAAAAAATAACCAAGTAGGTGAAACCATCTATGGGTAAAGTATTAAGGTATTAGACCTAGGCCATTTTCAGAGTATGTTTATATTATTAGTTAGGAAGTATTTAAATTCAGAAGCATATTTTGATAAATACTGTAGGTGAATTAGCTTTGTTACCCTTGCTGTATATAACAACTGCAGCTTCAACACCATCAATTCTCAGTTCACGTCCTAAGAGAGTATGAAGAAACACAACATGATATCCACACACACATGTAACATGGGAATCAATCTTTAAATATTTAACATCACTAATAACTTAACTAACATTAACAGATTATACGCAAACCCTTTATGTTGACCATTCATATTATTACTTCAAATGTGGTACCAATTGATGATAGTTTTTGAATTTAAGTATGCCTAATGTTAGAAAAATTTAAATAAGTTGAGTATAAATAGTCAGACTTCTCAATAATAATAACAATAATACTTTTTTTGTTGTTGAAAACTGAGATATTTGTAAGCCTAAGGATAATATTTTAATTATTATCACCACACCTTGCTACAGTTTTGGAAGCCTGCCTTATGTATGCAATTTCTATTAATTTACGTTAGACATTTAACATACATCTCATGTTACTATGCATCAGGTAACTAGTCTGCCATGTATAAACTAAAAATATTCAATAGTTCCAGATAGATGGCCAGATATAGACAAACAAAAAAATTATTTGACATCTAATATGATTACAAGATCCTCACTGAAATTTCCAAAATGTAATTAATACAGTCTTGATCCCATTATATACTTTTTACAAATACAGCTGACTTTATTCCAATAATCTTCTATCAGCCATATGATCCTTATCCGGAGCCAGTTGTCCTTGACTGGTTAAACTTCTTTCTTCTTTACAGGATACACCTGGTACACAGTGGTATCTTACAGGATACCACCTACCAGGGATCTTCCAGTTCGCAATTTTATTTCATACACTCAACTTATTCCTCTGAACATCTCTTTCAAGTATTATAATAAATTAAACATATAATTATATACCTAATCAATCTTTATCACATATTATCCAATTAAATATTACATTATAATCTTATTATATTACTTCTTAGTAATATTATAAATGTTTAGATGTTTGTGACTAATAATGCAAAATGACCATACATGTGTACATATTTAGGCGAAATTTGGCACACACATAGTTTCAATCAAATTTAAATTTAAACAATACTTTTCATTCCAGTACATTAAGTGATTCCTTCAGGATAATATAATGAACGAATGATAATAGGATTAATAGAATGGCATAGATGTGAGCGAGTGCCAGTTATGTTATAAAACAAAGATAGGAATAAACAATTGTCCATATATTATAATTATAAAGATGAGGATAATGAGTTTGTCAATATGTGATGGAACATAAATTCTAATTATCTAAATATTATAGTCAATTTACACATATTTAAATCACATAGCCTAGTTTTGTAATTTGTTCACATCTCTCCTATAAGCATTGATTTTTGCTCATTAATCTATTTTAAAACATATTACTTAAATCAAAATACTAAGGACACATTGTATAATAACCCAGTTATTAAAAAATATTTTAGAATTTTCTTGACAGTACAGACATACAAGTATGTAAGTATTATCATCAATAAATTGTTTCAAACAGTCACACAACAAAGATAATATTTTGTTGACACATTGTGTGGGGGATAAGTATACCCAGATCTCAAAGTGCATGAAGAAAAGCATATTATGTAATTACATTCGGTACCTACACCATTGTATTATTTAGTATCACAGCACCACTTTGCCAAAGTAATGTTATATCTAACTGTATATAAATGTATAAACAAAAAAAATCCCACAATCCCACCACAGCTAGCTAACCCCCCACAGTGAGGGACTTTCAGTATGTTCATCTGGACACCTCAAGGAATAGCTGTACTGATTTTCAAAAATACATGAACGATTTTTGATTTTCTTAATTATATCATGATGTATGTATATGTGGTATTAATATGCTCTGCTTGTTTCATTTTTCAAATAGTAACTAACATCATATTAACTTCAGTAAAATTAAATTTATAAAATCAAATGTTATTCACTAGTGTGGTACTAAATACAGATGACTATCATAAAAAAATAGAAATTGCCACATTATTGATTACTCACCCATAGCCTCCGTCTCTATTTCCACCGTCTCTACTGTAGCCAGAGCGGTCTCCGCCTCCGTAACCCCCTCTGTCTCCACTGGAGTAGTTACTCCCGCCGTCCCTGCCGTAGCTGGACCCGCCCCCGCTGCGATCGTTGCCTCCGTAATTGTTACCCCCGCGGTCTCCACTCATGTTATAACTGTTTCCGCTGTTGCCACGATCGTAACCACCGCCGCTTCCACCTCCACTACCGCCGTAACTTGAGCCGTAGTTCTGGCCATAATTACTACCCGATTGGCTACCATAGCCACCGCTGCCATTGTTCCCTGCAATTTAAATATAATTATGTAAATAGTATTCGGACCAGGATAATGAAAGTCGTTGAGGTTTAAATGAAGATATCGTACCCCCTGAACTTTGTTGATTCCATTCCGAACTTTGGTTTTGTCCACCATAACTGCCTTGACCATACGAGCTTTGCTGTCCACTGCCATAACTGTTACTGTTATCGTTAGATCCCAAAGCTGGCGGCGGCATGGAATATTGAGCGGAATAACCTCCTCCGCTATAATCACCAGACGAATAGGCTAAAATTGAAAATCATCGTTTTAAAATTGAATTACTTACTATCATAGAAGCAAATAGTATTTGAAATACGACTTACGATCTCCCATTTTAGAGAATATAAAAATGAGGTATTCTAAGGATTATTACTACAAAAATTAGGTTACAAAAGTCCTAACCCAACACGCTTGGTTCTGATGACGGAAAAACGGAATGGCGGACGCGGACGGATCAGAACGGAACCAAGGACAAGGACTTCGGGCGTCACGGAATATGTTAATTTCTTAATGTCTATGGTAAATTAGGGTTGCCAGACACCTGTAGCGTTGGAAAAACACCGCACCGCACAGTGGAACGAAAATCGGGTCTTCATAGACTTAGGGTTCTTATGTTATAAATGTTTGATTTTTCTTCGGAAACTAACGTAGAATCGTATAGGAAGCCACAACATTATCATATTTATGCATCTCTGGCGATAATAACACGTTTTTATTTTTTTTTAATTAAATTTGTATGGAACAAAACAGAAAAATCCAATTTATTCGAGACTCGAGAGAGTGCCCCTTATTTCCTCTCGTACGATTATTGCCACTATTTTTCTCCATTTTTTGACATATCGCACATAGCGGGCACTGGTGCGACTTCAGGTGAAAAAAAATGAAATGTGTTTTTGAATTAAATTTGTATGGAACAAAACAGAAAAAGCCATTTTATTCGAGCATAGATAACATTCAGTGGCAAGTACCTTTTAAAAACCCTTACGCACCAAAAATAACGTGCACAAAATGAAATAATGATAAAAAACACATTCAATTTTTTTCACCCCAAGTCCATCGAGTGTGCGTAATTTGCGATATGTCAAAAAATAGGGAAAAATAGTGCCAATAATCGTATGAGAGGAAATAACGGACACTCTCTCGAGTCTTGTCTTTTTAATTAAATTTGTATGGGACAAAACAGAAAAATCCATTTTATTCGAGACTCGAGAGAGTGCCCGTTATTTCCTCTCGTACGATTATTGGCACTATTTTTCTCCATTTTTTGACATATCGCACATAGCGGGCACTGGTGCGACTTCAGGTGAAAAAAAATGAATATGTTTTTTATCATTATTTCATTTTGTGCACGTTATTTTTGGTGCATAAGGCTTTTTAAAAGGTACTTGCCACTCTGAATGTTATATATGCTCGAATAAAATGGCTTTTACTGTTTTGTTCCATACAAATTTAATTGAAAAACACATTTCATTTTTTTTCACCTGAAGTTGCACCAGTGCCAGCTATGTGCGATATGTCAAAAAATGGAGAAAAATAGTGGCAATAATCGTACGAGAGGAAATAAGGGGCACTCTCTCGAGTCTCGAATAAATTGGATTTTTCTGTTTTGTTCCATACAAATTTAATTTAAAAAAAAAACGTGTTTTTATCGCCAGAGATGCGTAAATATGATAATGTTGTGGCTTCCTATACGATTCTACGTTAGTTTCCGAAGGAAAATCAAAAATTTATAACATAAGAACCCTAAGTCTATGAAGACCCGATTTTCGTCCCACTGTGCACCGCAAGGACCGTTGTACTTGTATCTAAGTACGGAATAAGCGGAACAACAACGCAGGTTCACCTTGACTTGAATAGTTAAATACGGATTGCGCATAAAGCTTACTAACAGTTGGATGCTGTGGGATGATGTGAGTCACAGCAAAGAGCGACAGACAGAGTGTCAGTATCAGAGACATTCAGTCAGAGCACCGAGACTACTGAGAGAGAGAGAACTGGGGCACCACAGAATATTATTACTCTGTGACTGCTGTGCTGTGCCTACAAGTCTGTGCTCTGAACTGCTCTGTGCTCTCGGATCCCATCCCTACCTTATTTAGCCTTACATAGTCTGTGTCTCGGACCGGTTTGGATTTTTGGAATGATTGGATTGGATTGAGAATATTGAGATCATTGATCAATTTGATGGAATTCGGAATTTAGATTTACATTACATGAAAATAATTTTTATTTATAAAATTTGCATTGCTGAAATCTCAGTTAGTGCAGCTGTAACATGTTGAAGTGTAACGGTGTAAGGTACAGGTAAATAAAGAATACCTATTGTAGTACGTACATTGTACGAAATAGTGGAATAGAATTCTTATAATGGCTACTTACATGGAAATGAGTCTGGAAGATATTATTATTAAAAATAAAAACAAGAAACAAAAGGCGCCAAGGTAATTAAATACCGATATATTAATATGATGAGAAATATCAACGATACGATAATTTTGGAATTTTGATGTATTTAGCTGTTTAGTAAATTAATCAGTTTTAAAAAGATAAAATAGTTTATGTATATACATTCTATAACGAGTAAACCAAACATATTAATTACATAGTGTCTATATGATGTTGAGTGTACTCAAAGTACATTAATGCATTTAAAATCTTATTTGAAATCTTCTACAGCTGTTCATCTAGATGCATTTATTTTATGTCAAACAGCCGACAAACTAGCTCATTTGTGCAACGGACTGGATTTTACATTTATAAATCCTTGTATTATTTGAACTGTGATGCAGTCGAGACAGATCTTATGAAAATGTATATTACACAAACACAAGCTCATGTATACCATCTTAAACTACCTGTAATAATGCAATAAATGAATTTTAATTTGAAAAAAAGGGAAGGGGATTATAGGGTTTGTTATGTTGTTGTGAACACCATTTTACTTGTTGCTTACCATTTCGGAGAAATTATAAAAACAATGTGCGACAACAATATTTGAAGTGAAACTTTGGATAATAAAATTCATATTTTATTCACTTATTTTGATAACAATGAAGGTAAGTGTTTAAAGAATGAAATACAATATTGTTTAATATAAAAATAAGTATTACGCTATTACATAGCTGTCAATGAATTGCGAGCGGTCAACACATAGTAGAGAGATCAATAAAGCACCTCTTAAAGAATTCAATGCCTTGAATATTTACTCTCAGTGGCTTAACAAGTTTCACTTTAATGCTACCTGCTAACCTGTGAACTAAAATATGGTACCTAACTAATGAATCTAGGCACTATTCATAACTGGAAATAAATAAGTAAACCTCAAAAATTCAAAATTTTGTAGTTATTGTAACTCCATTCAATATAATCATATTGAATGTCAATTGTCATAATTATATAACCTTTCATCATTACCCACATTGGTAACTGTTATTCTTAATGTAAACCTTATGTCGCTACATTTAATCAGGTGTGACAATACATTGGTACTAACTGTAATGGGGTAGGGAGCTTGTCCCATATACACATATTATGATAAACAAAGTGTTTATTATGATTCAGTACCATAATATAAATAGACCGTGAACTCTGTACCTAATGAATGTTGTTTTCAGAAATATTAATCAAAAATCAAAGCAACCAAATAAGGTCATTGATGCTAGAAATAAAATTATTTCCAAAAAGAGAACTCAGATAACAGATGCGCGAGAAATATTAGCTGATCTTGCTAAGCAGAAGGATGCACGTTTAAAATTGCATCAATTGAGAGCTAAAAGAGTAAGTTACTATTTTATTTATTAAAGAAATTTAGTGTTGCAGAAAACTAGTCAATTATGCGAGGACTCAGTGCGATTAAACACTACTCTTTCTAAAGAGTCTAAAGTCGAGCTGAATTTAAATTATTTAACAAACAAACTCTTGTGCTTGGTGTTGTGTATCTTTCTTGATTGTTTATGGCTTGTAGTTGTTGTATAACAACAATTTTCTTAGCAACTTATTATTTCAGCAACCTAAACCTGTCTTGTCTAATATATAAAAATTGCAGTTAAAAATATGTAGGTACTTCAATATTTTTTGAATATGAATAAAATACAAAAAAGACCAGTTCTGCAGTGAACCGGCATTCAGTTTACAGTAGAGGTTGTCAAACTTATGTCGTCTACCGCCGACTTTCAATAATATTTCAGCACCCCCTCCCCACATTTTTTTTTACTTTAATAAAACATAAAAACCACAGTGATATGTCATTGCTTTAATTAATTTAATTATAATATTAGTCTGGTCTGAAGTTTAACACCGCCAACTTTATTTGGGCTTCTTACTGCCTCTGGGCCTTCACCGCCCACAAGGGGTCGTTATCGCCTACTTTGGAAAGAGTGGTCTACAGTGTAGCAGCACAGTGCAGTATATTTGTCCGATTTTTCTACCGTGATTGTAGACTACGTTCTTTAGTTGACAAGCTTTCTTTCATAAATACAATGCAATCAAACTCAAACTCAAACTCAAATCATTTATTTCACGTAGGTATTTTGCATACACTTGTGAACGTCATTTTTTGCATTTACCACCGTTTCGCTAAGGTGCCTTTAAATTTTATATCTTAGAGGAGAAAAAGAAACGGCGAAAGAAAACTCCTCGGCACATCTTTTAAAAATAGTGCTTAAAAACGAATTACAATATTTTTGCTAGGTACTACCATTATATACCTAAATACTATATTGAGCGGAACTGGTTGCGGATGTCTATTACCAAGCATCCTTGTAATTAATCAAGGAGAGATTAACTACTTACAGTTTTAATTTATCAAATATTTTTTCTGGTGTTGTTTTCTAAAGGTACTTGGTATTATAAGAAACAATATTTAAAAACTGCACAACTGGACATTTAGGCTATTTCAAAATTGTAGTTTTAAAACTGGTTATGATATTCTTTTTTATTTCACAGTTTAGTGCTAAATTAATTTTTGTTCAAAATATGATCTACCATGTTCCATGCTCATTTTTCTTCAATATTATTAAAAATTTGATATATAATTTTCAGCTGTCCAATCAAGGTATTCGAAATGGAAATGATACCAGAAACCATAGTCAATATGTAAGGACATTACCAAAGGATGGGAGAGGTAAGGCAACAATATAAATCCGAAATAATATTAACAATGAAAAATTAAAATCAACATTACATAGTCAGAAGGTCACATGAACTAAGTTCAATATATCAACCTACTTAACCAATAAAATAAAATAAATACTTACAGATACTCACATACTCAGCATCCAAATATTTCTCACTAAAACTGATATTCGTATTATTTACAGTCTTCATTGACCGATCTAGACAAGTTGTATCACAACTTGTAAATACAACAAAGTTAGGAAACAGGAATCATATAAATGTGAAAAAGAAATTTTTGGAAAATCGATCAATTGCAGGTGAGTTATATGTAAAACACAATTATGTAGAATTATATACTTTGTTACAGTTAAGACCACCTAGTATTAAAAAAACTTTGGTCACATTATGTAATTGCAGCCAGGATACCACCTATCAAACCCATTGTCAGAACTGTCGAAAATGACCTTCAAATAATTGATGATCCCATGGGTGAAGAATATACACCAAAAATAGAATTGTCTGACAGACGCGCAAGTTTGCAGCTCAGAATAACTACGAAAAACAACAATTTGCAGACTAGAAGTACAGTTCAAAGGTAAAAATATTAAAATTTACTTAATGCCCCTTTTTACTCATATTGCGATGTAATAATAAAACATATAATATGTTTCACCAGGACTGCTTTAATTTCAAAGGAAAAAAGCCCCCCTCGCCCACCGTCTATACTAAAAAAGAGACCAATGGCTGCATTAAGAAATGATCAAAAAACTGAAAAGGCAGAAAAACCAGTTTTAGAATATAGAATTATTGTCAGCAACTTGCGTAGCTCTGTTACTGGTGGTGATATTGAGGTTTGTTTCTTATTTTTTACTACTATAAAATACGTCAAATATATCAACTACATAATTTAACTCATAAGCATAACTCAATAATATTATTTTATGTGAAAAAATGCATTGAGAATGTTGTAACAATGCGTTATGCTGGCGTTCCGGCGACAGACGGTCGAAAGGTCCTGGCCTGGGTTCAATTCCCAGTGAGGCGCAAATTTGAATAAATTGTATCTAATCTAGGTGTCTGTCTAGATGTGTGTCTACCTGACTTTGTGTGTTGTCCATTGTACTCACTTCACAGGGAATTCTAGTGGGGGGTTTTATGAGTGTAGCATCGTTTAATTATTTATTTATAGGAGTTATTTGGCGACGTCGGTGGAATGCTTGAATCTCGTCTGGTGAGACCGGGTACCGCAGAAGTAATCTATAAAACTCTGGAGGATGCTCAAAAAGCTGTCGACTTGTATCATAATCGACAGCTAGATGGACAGCCAATGAATTGTCTTCTTGTGACACCACGTGCAACAGCCACAACAGCCAAGTATACATTTTTTTTAATTATTGAACTAACTAGCTTCGGGACCATGTCCCTAAGTCCTGGGCCACACGAAGCTAGTTTTTCAAGATGGCATAGTAAGCTAGTGTCCGGAAGTTAGCAAACTAGTACTTCTGGCTTCATGTAGACTAAACTAGCTTCATTTTAAGCTGATTACTATTCTGGCTTGTGTACTAGCTTCATGTGTCCAACAAAGCTAGTTTTCAGTTGGCTCGTAAGCAGGAACCACTTCAGTCACTGCAATATTACTAGCTTAAAATAATTAGCTTGCTATCCTAGCTTGAAAAACTAGCCTTGTGTAAACTTATCCAGAGAGTACTCTGGATCTGAAGGTGTTTCAACTACTTAAATTTACGGATAACTGCATAAGTGCATAACACATTAGAAATTTCTAGTTTTCTATTTTCTGCATATATTTGATTGCTAAAATATTGTAAAACAAAATTATTGTGGAATTAGCATTAACTTATTATTACTATGGACGTCGGGTCCGCGCTAAAAAATGTCCGAGCCAAATGAGCAACAAACCGCAAGGAGAGCAACAATTCCGCGTTCACGACTGCAATCGAAATTAAACCGTGATGTAATGATTTTAGTGTTTAAATTACCTTGTTAACATTCTATTCTATCAATGGCTGGCATTCACGACTGCAATGGAAATTAAACCATGATGTAATGATTTTAGTGTTTAAATTACCTTGTTAACTGCATGACATGACATGACTGACTGGGACATTTTTTTCGCGATTTTAGTATGAGATAAGATGTCCATAGTAATGATAAGTCAATGGGAATAGGGTATTTGACACCTTTTAGAAAAATAACTCAAATTGTTCAATATAACATAATACATTATGCAGTTTGCTTAATTCTTTGTAAATATCTCTATTTTCTATGAAAATCACCATCAAAGTTTAAATGAACAAAAAAACCGCCAAAACGCTAATACGCCATTTTAAACAGGTCATGACGTCACCTGCTGAAATAACCATACTAAGCTGTCAATGCTGTCATTGCGTATAGTAAGCAGTACTAGCAAGTGACGTCATTCAGCCAAACCGCGTGTTTTCGATCACGTGATCGAACACGAAAAATTCATCATTTTATTATCGATTTTTAATAAAAATCCAAATAATTTTAAAATGATGTGTAAGCTAAATTGGTTTAAAAAATATATACTTTTAAGCTAACAACAGTTTGATCTATATTTTCATTGTAGTCAAATACCCTATTAGTAGTGCTTACTGTACATGTGTGTAAAAGTTTAAAAATTTTAAAATGGTTAAAATTTTTGGCAGTTCATTGACGATTTATTGTTACTGTGAAGTATCATTAAAAAGTTGAGTTCAAGAATCTCTCATATTATTTTAAAAATTAACAATATTATTTTATTTTTCAGAAACAACAAGCCGCTGTATAATAACAGCTCAATGATTGAACCAGATATATCTACTTTTCACAAGGTGTTATTCAGTAACTTCTAAATTCTAGACTACAACAACTTAATGTGGGAGTAATAAATAATTAAGTGTTCCGGTATTCTGTAAGTTTGGGACAAAATAAATAAAGTTAAGAATTAAGATATGTTGGTTTTCTGCATTAACATAATTATAATGTATATCTTTATTAGTATGTAAATGATAAGCCGACTGGATATGTGTGTGGATGTCTTATACGTTTGTAAATGTAGATTCGGTCAGCGGTTTTATTTGTTTAGATTTAGTACTTACAGCCACATTTACTATTACGAGATCTTTTTATTGAATGAGCCTTTATGAAAGGGCGAATTATTGTTGTTATTTGACACCGCTATCATGCCGAATCGTCTTCGAGTTGTGTGCGCCAGTCATATTATTATGTTGTAACTTTGTCCCATCCGATACAAAGTGTAGTTCTTTTTGTATTAATGTTAATAAGTGAAATACTTTTTTTTATTGTCCTATAATGTACAGATTATAACCTTGTCATATTTTTCTAATGTGTTTATGACACTGAAACTAACTACCTACAACTTAAAGTTTCGGTTCTATTATTTTACTGGATATTATGTTAACGCACAAATTTTATTTTATCTTTAAATCCTTTGAAACCCACGAAATCATAGTATTACCAAAGCATATTAACCATCTCAAATTGTATTTATTATAAATAATCGTAATAAAATGCATGTCTGCTGTTTAAAAAAAATAAACACTTCCATTTCATAGTAGAAATCCACTGTGAAGTTTGACAAAATTGGCATGAGTAGTTAATTATCTTAGCTTTTGTCAATGATAATCTATTCATGGTAAATTGTAAATATTTTGGCGTGTAATTCAAGCAATAATTAGTTGATTGTATTCCAGTCATAGGGTTAAGCAAAAGCAGTGGATACAATCGATGGAATTTGTCAGTCAGCACCTTTAGGCATTTGTGGCGCGTGTAATGTTTGTACAAGTGTAAGCAGCTTAGTGCATGTGTTGCCCCTGCGTCTTTTACTTTTAGATTATCTTAAAAGATATAATAACTTTCCGAACAGTAAGAATCTAATCACTAAGTAGTTACCCTGTCCAATATATTAGGATAGCAAATATTAACCTTCTTAAAATTATGGTGATACATTTTCGAAATAAATAGATCAACTCATAACGTATTGTTTTATTTTCAATTCAGGATTCATAAAAGTACCATTATTACAATATTGGTTAAAATTTCAAAAAAAAAATATATAGGATGAAACCTATTGCCTAAGGAAGACAATATAACAAAAATGAAACGAAAAATAATTTACGGGCGATCTTGGGAGTTTAAGGGTAAAAAACGATTTTCGGCAAAGCTACAAGTCCTATGGAAAAAACATAACAATAGGCAAAGTTGTAGGTAATAAAAAGATCTACAACATTTGTATTTACACTCTTTTCACATAACCACAAAGTTTATGTGAAAAATACCATTAACAAAGTTTTTGGTTGTTTATTTTTTACAAAAAAGCTCTTCCTTTTCCAATTCACCCTACTATTTTTTTTTATACAATCGACGCCTATACTATAGAGCCGGGGAGTAAATAATAATTAAAAAACCGTCGGAAGCGAGCCCTCGTCGGCGACGGCTCTTGATAAAGGACCTCGGTCACGGACAGAATATGAGAATAGTCCGAAATTAGTCGGCGAATCCGACAAATACAAAACGTGGGGTAAGCCGCGACTTCACGGCGCGGCGTATGTCTATTCCATAGAGCTCTATTCCCTGTGTGTAAATTAAGTTACTCTATGCCTATTCAGTGTACTCACTACTCAGTCTGTGCGTGTCATAGATTAATTTATGGTGCGTGTGCACTCTGTGCCTCTGTGGTGTATCCGTGTATTGAATTGAAGTTTATTAACTTTATTTTTATTATAATAAAATAAGTACTGCTCGTACTCGTACAATACATTTATATCAATCATTTAAAAGTTTTTTTACACTAAAAATATGCCAAATAAATTGTTTACTCTCTAATATATAAATTACGAGAAGATAGATGTCCATTTAATCCATTTATTAAGCATGTGTCAAACTTTTGTTTTGACTTATTTCATGTGATTTTAATTGTTATGTATGTTCATGTATAAGTAGCAAAATTTTGTTACCGTTGCCGTAAAACAAGAGTATTTCAAGGCAACGTTAATTTCTTTATCTTTTAACTCACAACAATGATGGAGATAGAAAGAGAGGAAGGTGAAATGAGTGATGACAATGAAATGCTAATTGACGATAAACCAGTGTCAAATGACGACAATGAATGCACAGTGGTAATTATTCTTTAAACATATATTTGCCTGGTGTTTCAGCTCACAACAGACGTAACAATAACATATTTTTTTCAGCTTTATAAGGCTGGTAAAACTGGAGTAGTAGTTGAAAAACTTGAAAAAATAGATGCTTCAAAACTAGAGGAAAGAGCTAAAAGATTCGGCCTAAATTTATCTGGTAATCGGATTGTCACACAGAAACAAATTGATGAACTTTATTCTAATTGTGGCATTGAGAGTGGTAATGAGAGACATTTTAGATTTGACACCCTGTTTTTATATGGGATTGATGGCCTCAGCACTAAAGAAATTTTTGAATACTTAGAAGATTACAGACCTGTGTCACTGGAATGGATTGATGATAATTCATGTAAGTCTCCTTAGTATCATAAGATTAAATGGACACAAGTGTATGAAACCGTGTATTGTACTAATTCATTTACTGGAGTGAACTAACATTTAGAATGCTGACCCAATATGGTGAAATATGAAATGTTATGACGAACTGATTCACATCAATGATATTATCATTTTTCGAGATTCAAAATGCATCATGTACTCATGTATGTAATGATTTATAATTCAGTATTCCTATTACATTGTTGGGTTTTAAGTTATTACTTGTACAGACTAACGTTAGCATCTTTCAATTTACTCCAGTAGAGTATAAATTCAATTAACACATTAGCTGCTGATCACGTATATCTTTGTTAAGTTTCAATATTGTGATAACTCTTAAGACGTTCATTGAAATTATATGGTGGAAAGGATTATCATAATTTGCCTGAAATGCTTAGGGTAACTAGCATACTTAATTAAAGATTAATACTATATCTGTATAAATAGCTTTCCAATGTATGTTACCATTTTTTTAGAAGTTAAAATTATCCTTAACAGATAAGACATGCCGTCGCGGACATTTCTGTAGACCTATAAAAGAGGAATATTCCATCCATACATTGTATTATTATATCTCCCAAGGGAGTAAGGCAGTGTTTTCAATGAAAGTTCCCAGGTGGCCTGACTTTTTCCACCTCTCTCAACAGTTTTCGTCATATTTCATCCAAATTACACAAAACTAATAAATAATATACCTTCTTAAACCTTCCTCATGAATCCCTCTGTCTGGTGGTGCAAACCGCATAAAATTCTGTTCAGTAGTTTTTGGGTTTCTCATGAACAGACAGACAGACAGATGTGGTGGGTTACTTTGTTTTATAATATGTTATAAGATTTTGCAATGAATTGGTTAATAGATTTTGTTAATCCAGTAGATTGTATTATCATTAAACAGTTGTGTAGATTCACAAATCAAATGGTTTGTATCCTGTTGCATTAATTAATGTAAAGATTTATGAAGAATGGGCATCTTACAACATGTAGTGTTGGTTTTTCTCAGGGTGTGCACTTACTCTGCTATTTTATTGTAATTAAATGTATTTCTTACTTATTTTTAGGTAATGTTGTTTGCCAGGATCATATATCAGCTGCACTAGCCCTTTTAGTACATTCCCGCGAAATACAAAACAATGACCTTAAGGGCATTAACAGTACGTACCACTGGAGGGAGGGAATGCCTCACTCTAAGGTGGATATGATATTAATGCGTTTTGCAACAAATGGTGACAAGAAGATAGGTAAAAAACGCAGTCCAATGGAAAGCTTGGATTCTGGTTCAAGAAGAAATGATCAAGAAAACAATAGCAAAAATCCATGGGGAGATTTGTGTAAATCCTGGGGCATATATGATCACCAAGAAATATTTCAGCGTAAATTGCCTAAAAACGATTATGAAGAAGAATCAGAGGACACAAATGAAGTAGTAAAAATAAAAAACAGAAGTTTAGCGATGCGACTAGGAAAACGGAATTATCATAACGTAGACAATGAAGATAGTAGTAGCTCTGATTCAGAATGGAAAAAGAGATCAAAAACTCCACGAATGCGGATGCGTGCTGATGATGAAGAATCTAAAATCAAGAAAAATATAAATGTTCAGCCACCATCGCCGGTTGCAGATTGTGAAGCCTATGCCCCGTTGTCTGTTGAAGTTGTTAATACTAAGATTTCGTATACCCCAAGAGATGCACCAAAGTTGTCTGACAAGTTCAAATGTCACAACAAATCTCAAAATCAAAATGTTAGGTCTCGTCTGGGCTCAAAAATAACACCGACTGTTGAAGAATATTCTTCAAGTGATGAAACTTCATCTGAAAATTCAGAGTACAATGCGCAGACTATGAGTAGTGTACAAAAAGTAGACAATAATTTGCCAAAATCTAGTGTGTGGTCCAGGCTAGAAGATAAGCAAAATGATCAAAGTGATCAAAGAGATTTACGTGATATTCTCAAATCGAAGAAGAAACAAAATAAACCTGACGATTTACGCGGTCGTCTTGGAAAATTGTATAAATCAAATTTACGTATTGAGATCGATAATGATGTACTTAAATGAAATAGTATAATTATATAAATATTTTTTTTACATATTTGACGTTTCATTTTTATTGATAGGTATCTACATAATATAATATTTTTTATGATAATTTACATTCACAAAATTAAAAACCCAATTGTTTTTCATTTGAAATTAAAAAAAAATACAGTCATGGGGACTGCGACAGAGGTGAAAATTAAAAGTAAGAAATAAAATTTTGAGTAAGAAAAAAAATATAGAAAAAATTAAATAGTAGGTAGGTATAAAGTTATGTACCTACACACTTGTTTTGCACAGTGATTCTACAATTTGTTAATAGATATGTGAGCAGACCGCTGCGCGTCGCCCGCCGGTCTGCCACTACGTCACAGGTCTACTGTCACAGCATGTCGCTGGCGCGAGCCCATAAGGTTTCCCCTTACAGAAAATTGCTCAACGCACATGCGCATTTTTTTGAAGTTTGCAATTTAAAAAGACACATCTTCAACTTTCCCTTTGAGTAACAATTTAGGCATAATACTTACATTCTTATCTATAAGGCACTTTTAAAGAACTAGCAAGCTGATCGGCAACTCACTCAAGGTTATTAATATAAGAAAAGACTGAGTAAAGTGTAATGTCTTTTATTATTACTTAACATGCGTTTGTGCAAACAATATGTATTTGTTAAATATTTATATAAAAGTATTTTAGACATAATCAAAGCAAATTGACTTTGTTCCCTGGTACATATGTAGGTATATTGTGCTTTTATAATGGCAGAGTAGATGTAACTATGTCAATAAAATTTTACATTTACGGAGTCAATCTAATCAACTTAAAGGTAGGTAAAAATTAGCTTGTATTAAATTAGCTTGTATAAATTGTAAAAAATATACATGTGAATAGTTTTAAATTATTAGGTATTTTATTGCAACCATTACAATATAAAAGCTGATAATTCCTCGCGAATAAATGCACAAACAAAAAAAAAACGATTATTTATTAGTAGTACATTTTAAGTAGCCAAAAGCGCCACCGAGTACAAACTGGTTACATACCTACCTACTCCTATCTGTTCACAATGTAAAAAGGGAGCCGCCAAGTTTTATAAAAAACTGAATAATCTTATAATATAAGCCACATACTTACTTTGTACATACCATAAAGGACTGCAATTCTACGTAAAACAATTTACGTCGAGACGCGTGTTGGTGATGTACAGTTTTCGAGGAAATTTCTCTGATCACATTACACATACCTAATATCAATAGGGTACCATCCTCGTGTGCGTGTACATACAAAGCGCCGGCACTAGCCAGGGTAAAGCCAGATTGTCATTCAGCGTTGATTGTAAAATTAATATTGTAATTCGGTTTTGCGGTGCGAGATCTCAAAAGTGGCTCTAAAAAAGCTTGCCAATGTAGACGCACCATCTGGCACCTAGAGCGACTACTCCTATTGCTCTTCCGGTCTACCCTATGGCTTCCCTGGTTTACATACAATATACATATACAAGGGATACAGAGTAGATGTAACTATGTCAAGGGAGGCCATATAAATGTACTTATAAGCATGATTTTGATAGCAGAGTTCTGTTTAGTTTGTTAAAAAAACTTCGCCTAATTTAGACTTTAGACTATCTGTCGTCTGTTCAGATGCCGTATGCGCGGTATCCGCTGCCTCTGTGGATACTGAAAAATATACCGCGATATATCGGCCAAGATACCGCGGCTATTGCGAAACATTCAATACCGTCAAGGTAGACGGTATTTTTTAGTTTGTATTCCGGAAGGCGTTCTGCCGGACGGCGCGGGACAAAGATAAGCGTCCACAGTTCTATGTCGTATACAACAGACGCATTGGATGCATTCTAGAGTCTAGAGTGGACGACAATTAACGTTTCGCTATGCACGGCGGCAGAAAACACCGAATAGAATCTTCTAAATTAAACCATCGCTATAGCATTTTGCTATGTAGTAGACATATAAATGAATATAGTAGTAGTACATACATAACGTAATGAATTAATGACACCATTAATAAGGTACGTTTAGTAACATATTAATTATATCTCTATAAATATAAAACAAGAATAAAAACAAATATATTAATATTTTTATTGACAATATTTATAATAGATTATTTGTTAGGTCACTAAACACGTTACAATGTATGTTAGTTTTGTTATTTTCGTTAGGATGTAAATGCTTACGAGGTCTTATGATATGTTGCTTAATATCCGATTTTTTTATAGTCTAAATTGAAACCAATTGCAACAATGCTGGTAACAAACTATAATAATGTTTATATTTTCAGTATGCTATTGTGGTTTAAAATAATTCTTTATAATTTTTATATAGGTACCTCATAATTGAAAAATGTAATTATGTAAGACATGAAGAAAAACTTTTATATCCTATGGATACTATATTTTAAATAAATTACAACTAATACCTCATATCTGTGAAGTAAATTATAAATAAAAATTTTCTTGCCAAATGCAATGAAATTTATGCGACATAAATGCATTTAAAAGATATATTGATCATGCTTTAAGTCAATACTATTACAAAAAAACCGTTCATATTCATGAAGTCAAGTCGTAAATATTTTCTACGTAGAAAACACTTTTTTTAAATAGCTGCTATGTATGTCATCAACATTTATCCTTTATATTAACGCTAAAATGTAAAAAAATAGTCATCTGAATAAATTTTCAGGTATTTCAATAATTTTCAAAATATCTACAAACAACAGTTTATAACCATATGTTCAGTAAATTACAAGTGATTCAAAAACGGGATAAGTACGTGTTTAACGTGCATACGAAAACGAAAAGACTGCCGAAACACAACCGTACGAACCAAGTTTCTTGTATATGGGCCCCAGTGGGCCCCCTTTAATTTTCAACTGTGTACCTATTACCGTTCAAGATATACAGATGGACCGAGGGACGGACACCGGACCTTTAGTCTCTGGACGTTACCAGATACGGTAAACAATAGAATGGAGCATAATAGTAATAAAAACTATTATCGGTTATGAGCCTGTTGCTTGTGTTTTTGAAAAGTGATTTAAAATTGTCGACATGCACATATAAAAATTAATAACTTCCTAGGTTCTGAGATAAATATAAAATGATTATTATTACAGGTTTTTCGAGGGAGGGAGGAGAGTTTCAGAAATCTGAGTGAAACTAGCTGTTTACTTTCTCGTCAATTAGTCTTTTCTAATAGAATATAATGCCTTTAAACTTTATTCTCATTCTAAGGTAGAAGAACATTGAAAAATCATTTTCAATTGCACATATGCCCTGGAATGTACTAATGTTTTAAGCTGTACAAATTCTGAAAGAGATTTCTGAGACAAGGCTGCCAAATGATTATAACATTTTATGCCAGAAATTAAAGTTCTTGGGCGTTAAAGAGTTAAATAGAAAACTTACATAGAAAAAGGCAATCTTGCGTATTTTACTTTCTTTCCCTTTCTAGTACAATACGATTTTTATAAAACATTTATCTTTTACTCTACTATGTTTTAAGTACCGATTACTATAATACTGAGTAATATTCGAGTGTACTACATAATGTATAACCCTAACAAGATAACATAAAATACTATTTTTATAAAATGTGTCCCTATTAACGAAGCCTGTTCAATAATTAAGATAACAAAAATAAATATAATATAAAAATCCTTTAAGCACTATGTCCTTATCTGGCACACCGTTTTATTAAATAATGGATGGGAACAAAACAATAACATCTAATTAATATTTTCCGAGCATTGTATGGCTAAATAAACATTAGATAATATTGGAACGAAGTTCCTTATCGCGCGTTGTGAAAGGGGGCTAGACGGAAAAAATTCTTACGAAAAGTTGTCACGACACTTTTTGCTATAGTAAGCTATTGTAAGCCGTGCGGCGTGCGCATATTTTATATTATTAGTATAACATATATAATAGTTATATATATTTGTATGTGTATTTATATACATAATCTAAATATTATATTTTTTTTACAATTTCTTCACTAATTAATCGAAAGAAACTTCGTTCCATCCGGGTGTCCCTTGACACCTCTCAAGTTTTTTAATCTTCATTCCCAAGTAATATCTTTCATTACGTACAAACCTACATTTATTTTAGTGGAATGTTTCAGTCTTTTTAAGTACTTTGAGTACACGACAGTGTAAATAATAACCCTTTATTATTTATTAGTTCCAACATTTTTCTATGGAAGCTTGCATTGCCTCTCCCCGACCAAACAATTTTTATACCAAATTTCAAGTTGCAGCACACAATGAATCTGGTATAGAGAACATATAAACAACTGAAAAACGTATTCAAATTCACAGATAATATAGAAAAACAAAAACCAAAATGGCGGGGGAGCGGCTATGCTACTAAGGTTCTGTCCCCTTCATAGCATGTATTCTAAATATAAAACAGTAATAAATGTGAGTACGTTCGGTGTCTACCATAGTTACTGCTTGGTTTTCTTTTCTTTTTCTTTGTCGTCATCTTTCTTTTTAGCTATTAATGTGTGTTTGGCTTTCTTTAGTTGCTTTTTAACTTTATCCTTCACTTTATTCTTTTTGCCCGGTGCGGCGGCAGTTGCCAGTTCTGCGGACTTCATGGACGAACTGTTTGAGTCGCTGTTTCTTTGCGCTGAAAATTTTAACATAATGAATATGAGTATTAAGCCTGTTTTATTTTTAATACAAATATAACATTTATTTGAGCTTTAGTTAGTCCGCTACATTTCGAGTGGGCATTCTATTTCAGCCCCTAAAAGCGGAAACATACCGTTAAATTTCCAACTTCGATCCGACTGAAAATTCAACGTAAGTAACGCGGAATATAGCTCATACGAGCTTAGCTTCTTACGAGTAAATATTGAAAATTCAATCAACAGGCACACGCTATAGTCCATATTTCGTTGTTTTCCTATGCGCGGAGTGAGAGTGGAGTTGAACTTGAGTTGGTCTAATCCGCGCGTATAGAATTTATGGTCTTATATACATAGGTGTACAAAAGCAGGTGAGCGGTGTTAAAATTTGGCGGTAGTTTGCAAAGCGCGTGCTTTAAACGGCCAAATGTGCACCAGGAGAGCGGTGTTAAAATTTGGTGGTTGTTTATCAAAGCGCGTGCTTCAAAATGCCAAATGTGCACCAAACGAGCATGGTGTTAAAGTATGTCGGCGGTGTACCTCTCTTGGTGGCGATGGAGGTGGCGATGGCGATGTCCTCCTGGCGCTCGCGGCGGCGCTCCGCGTCCAGCTGCTGCACCAGCTCGTCCCGCAGCCGCACGATCTCCACCAGCCGGCACACCAGCCGCTCCTCGCGAGCCTGCCGCACGTCACAAGTGTACAGTATCCACCGACCACACAGCCAATAGACACCTAATGTTTGATTATCCATATCGAATGCATTCTGGCAACTAGCTGAGGTAAGACGAAGCGGGGTGACTGGCTAATTCAACGCTGTGATTGGCTAATTCAAGGCCACACGAAACGTTGGAAAGAAATAGATTAATTTAAGCAACGGGAAAGAATGAGACAGCACGAATTTATATCGGTACTATAAGCCAGATGTGTTGACAGAAGCCATTCGGCTGTTATTAGGAGTCTATTGGCTGTGTGGTCGGTGACAGTATCTGAGCATATACAAATTAAGTCCTTTCAGACTCATTTGTGGTTCCAAAAGTAAATTTCCTCTCTTTATTGCCTGGTACATGTGCTACAAAGCACTATTTGGGAGGATACAGAGCGATTTACAATACGTATTATCGTATTTGTGTATGATTTCCGGAAACGATTTATATTTAAGGGATTTCAAAATATCATCGTGAAAAATATCAATATCAAAACAACTCACCTTATCGGCATCTATACGATTAACGGCAGGCTGTGATTGTATAATCCGGATTTCGTGTTCGATATCAGCTTGTTCTTGCTCCAGTCTTTGTTGTCTTCGGCTGAAATTATACACGTCATTGGAGAGAAACTTCAAGTGCATGTATTGAGAGCGCGATAACAGAAGCACTGTAAGGATAATCATTTAGCTACTGAACCAGTAAAGATAGACGATGAGATACTAATTCTGCCATTCACCACAATGTTCTCGATCTCTACAAATCGATATCGATCGAAAGTCCACGTTTTGGGGTGCAAGGGTATTTATACACCTTGAGCGAAAGCCAAACTCCACTACTCATGGTGCACCATGCGGAACGACGGATGAGGCGACGAGGCGAAGACTATGACAAATGATTTCTCCCGCTATAAGTCGCCCCAACAATCAACAAATTTATGTGTTACATCCTAACTGTTTAAGGAGTATTAAATTTATTGTAATGAACAAGTTTCAACATAACCTGGTTTTGTTATGTAAATTGCCAACAAAAAAACAGACGAGCCACCTCATAGCAAGCGGTCACCATTGGCCATAAGTACGATGCGCTAGCCAAAAAGGAAACGCATACGCATTTTTATTACCCTCCCACACGTCGAACTATACTTCGCTCACATCGCATCTCAAAATCATTTGGTACAGATAAGGGGAATTCCCACTTACATGTACATCAATTCAGTCTGTTTCCTGAACAAATCGTTCTTCTCGTTGACGAGTTCGCACAATTGGATGACTAAATCTTCGACTTCCTCTTGCGGTACGGCGCAGGCCTCGTCGCCTGCAATAAATGTATTAAAGTATTATTGAATAATGGCCTTGTTTGTCACGATCTAGCGCGGCGCGTCTTTGCTACATCCACTTACAATTTTCCAATGATACTGATGGACGTACCTAAACACTACAAAATAGGTCACGAACTCGCAGCGTTTATATGAACGACGTCACGGAAATTAGAATCGAGGGGGAATTGAGACGAATGGGCTGGTTGGTTCTCGTATCTCAGTTACAGGGCATATGATATTAAGCGATTTTTTGAATAACCTTAATAAATACTCCCACACTTGCCAAATATCAGTTATGTACAGACATCAATCAGTAACAGTTGTTTTTTTTTTATTTTTTGTTAATACATACATTGCAAGTTAAATAATAGCTTTTAAAATCGGACTAGGTATACTGAATAGAAAATACTGGTCTTCTTATCACAGTTACTTTTAGCTATGGACGTGTGTCAAAAACATACGAGATATAAACTATAAAATAAACATACTTTGGTTAATATAGTGCTTATGTTAAAGCACTATATTAACCAACTTAAAAAATATACATTAACATAAGAGAGCGTGCTTGTTTGCAATGCTAGTGCAATGTTTGTGCGCACAAGAATTAGGAGCCAAATACTTAGTTTAGATTATATGTATGTACATACATGACAAAATATCTAATCTGAAATTGTTATCTTGGGTTGAAATTCTTGATTTGTTTTAGTTACATACATGTCGAAGATATCATTGATAGATGGGAAATTTTGTGTCATGAAAATTAATTGCTAACACCCTAAAAATACATTCTTATGTTACTGTGTAGAAATAAAAGTTATTTATGTTGTGTACATAGGTATTACGAAAATAAAAAGTCGCTTGTTACGTCATTCCAAAAGTTTGAGTTTGTTTCTAAATTATGACTTAATCAATAAGTGCATAACAAACTTAATCAATAAATGAGAAATAAATAGTGACGCTACTTTGCTAATACCGTTACAGTTTTTAGGTAACCAGATGGCGGTATCTGGTACCACTTCCCTCGGATACTTGTAAGGCCACAGCATCACTGACGTGTCGCTTCAAGATGAGAAGATATAAAAAAAAATATTTGGATTGGTGGTAGATGGTAACTAGCTACCGGGCAGGTAAAGAATTATACCTACAGCTATTGAAACAAAATCTTTCTCTACATAGCTAACTCCGAAACCGCTGAAAAGACCAAATTATACACGTAACCAAAAACAGAATAGAAGAGTGCAAAGTGTAATGGTGCGCGGAACGGATTTACCCTCACACTTGTCGCGGATCATCTGCTCGATGAGGACGCCCTGGCGCTCGAGGCCGAGCTGCTGGGTCTCGAGCAGGTCCAGCTGCACCTGCAGCTGCTCGGCCGATAACTGCAGCCGCACCTCGCGCCGCGCCGGCAGCGGCAGCCCGGGGGCGGGACCCTTGCCGCGCCTCGCCCCTCCACCTGGTTGCCACGAGCACAGGAGATAGGGTAGGTACATGTATAGTACGGCTGGCGGTTCTAGGCCGGTCTGAACTTTGTTCGGATCGCTGCGCAGAAGTCAATTTTAGGGTCGAAATGGTGGCAAGACGCGCGGGGTGTCAGCATGCTTTGAGCATTGTTTGTTTCAGTCACACGCTCAGTGTTCGTGTCGCTATCTCTCTCTAAAGTACAATACCTGCGCACTATATCCGAAAGCCTAACTTCAGAGCGGCCTAGAACCGTCGGCCGTACTATAGCAAGCTTTTCCTTTTAGCATGCCCGAAATTTGCCATGCACCAATTTACTTTAGGTACATTCAATCGTGTCGTTAGCGAGGCGCGGTGTTTAAAATGTAAAAATGCCAAATTTGCCATATTATGAACATTACCTAGAAGAATTGGGTGACGCAATCGTATTTATGAGGCACATACTTCACTGTCACCACGAGTGCTCAGTTTTTCATTAGAATAATTGATGTGGCCCAATGGCAGAAATACTTTTGAATATTATGTACCTACAGTCACGAGTAAAACATGTGAACCTTCAATAGCAAGATATGTGACGACCTTACTTCTCAATTGAAGTAAATATCTCTTATAAAAAATCAGTTGGTTTATAAAATCATTAAACACGCTTTTTAGATCGAGTTATAACATGTAAGGTAATAATTTCACCCACTTTAGTTCTTGTATCATTATGGAACTTGGAAAGAGTGAGTTCGTTGGGTGGTAATGATACCAACGAACCGGTCTCACGAATGCGCTTGCAAGCGGAAGGTAGAATCTTAATGAGTAGGTACAAGTAAACTTTGGGTAAGTAGAGTATGTGCTGATTAGACTCGTCTTCCATTAACAATAAATACCAACCTTCTGAGAGATTACTCCGAACTTCGCCGTCGACGCCTTTCTCCAGAGAACCTCCACATCCAGACAACGTAGACAGACTGTCTGGGGGAGTTGGAGCTGGTCTCTTCTTCTTCAGTTTGGGCGTTGATAGACATGATTTCTGAAGGGTTGTGATATCTGATTAATAGTTGTGTAATTTTTAACCCCTGACGCAAAAAGAGGGGTGTTATAAGTTGTAGTGTCTGTGAATCTGTCTCATCGTAGTTCCTAGATGAATGGACCGAATTAGTTACCATGAGGGAAACATGCCGTCATGTGGCTCGCTAATGCTACAACGTTAATATTACCAGTTAAACAAATATAAGTAAAATTTAGGTATCATTAGCAAAACAGTACATACTTATTTTTTTAAACAAGATATTATTATTAGGTATTAAACAGATAACAGTCTCCTATTATTTTTGGTATAATTTAATTGTTTAGCTTACACAATATCCGGGAAAATATCATGTCAGCAAAGAAAATAACATTAACAACTATCTTTCTGAGAAGCAATTGAAGCATAATAATCCAATGATAAATTAATTATCAATTATCAATACACTTGATCCTAATTACGCAAGATATTAAAGTAATTAATACCCTTTCTAGGAATATTAGAAATGTAGTATGTAAAGTAAAATTTGAATCTTTTGGTAATAATCAGTTTCTGGGATTTGTGGAATATTTTGTGCATATAATTTTCTTATTTGCTTCATCAATTTATTAACATAACAAGGTATGGCGGTAATAGCGAAGAAATCATTATTGCAATAAAGCTACCTACTTACCTACTCTTTGATTTCTCTCTAATATTACATTTATAGTTTTTAACTTGCGCCATTGTAATAACAAGACTACCGTGAGTATGTATCTACCTAGTCTCGGGGAATACCAAAGAGTAGAATTATCTACTGGCAGTTACATAAAAGTTACTTACTAGGTAGGTACTTATGATAAAATTATCTGAACTCATATCTAAGGGCTCTTGAATTAGCATTAAAAATCCAGTTTATAATAACTTCACGTACCAACGTTAACACGAGTTTTTTATAAGTCGACAATTCCGTGTAATGTTCCTTTCCGAGACGGAATTTATTTATTTATTTTTTCACATCTACCTATTCATTTTTTCAATTATTTGTCTTCTCTTATTTTCAAATCTTAGTTGTCTTCGTATAATTGAAAGATTAAAGATCAGTGTTTGTATGTAAGTACCATATTATTATTGTAAGTAGGTAAGCAAGTGTTGAGTAATTTTTCAAAAATCAGCATCTATCCTGGTTTTACCCTACATACCTATTAATGGTGGAATAATTTATTTTTATAAAATATGTATATAGTTAGGTGTATTACCAACAACCTGTTAGTGTGCAACAACAAATTATTTTAAAATAACTAACGCAGTATAATAATGTTCAGTGCGGAATAGTAAAGGAGTTAGTGGTCAACATAAGTGTCGGAAGTACTTATGTCCCCCAAAGTCATTCGATACGGTACGACGTAACGACCGCTATCTATAGAATGATCGGCGCTGACAAAACGTGCCTTATGGAGCAGAAATTTTGCCTGCAGCGATCATCCAACCAACCCTGACCGTATTCTCGGTCGATTACTTTCAATCGAAACAAGCAGGAAATAAGCGCTTACTTATTATTTAATATAGTATAATCATAATCTACGCAATACAACGCCTTGCTAAGCGAAAGTAGATACTATTTTTTAATTAAAAAAACATTACGATAATGTTAACTAACTATACTAGTAATTCATAACTTTTTTTTTCTGACTATAACATACCTACCTATTGGATATAACATAACCAAACTATTTCACAAAAATCTATGTATTAAAATTATTAATGAATTCTGTGTATACGTGACTATCATACCGTGATATCGAAGCGAATTCCGTTACACTCCGTCACTCAACACACGCGACAAACTGCATGCTTTCACGTAATCACGTTAGATTGGACAGTTGCTACATCGGTTACCAATATACACCTTAAGACGAAAATATTTAATAGTTGAAAGAAGATCACGAAAACAAAAACAGGAAACAGCGTTATTAGCTATGTTTTCCTATTATGGTATTATGGTAGTTGCGTTGAATCGATAAAGGTCGCCTGTGTTTTGTACTTTGTTACTTTAATTATTCTGTATGTTCTATGATAAATAAAATAGTTGCTAAAGATGCTTCGAAGGTGATTTAAATTACGCTTCTGGACTCCTCGAGGACTTGAATGCCGAAGGGCGTGTTCGTCAGACTTATGTCGAACTAGCTGACCCGATAGACGTTGTCCTGTCTTAACTATGAATATTGAAAAAAGTTCATATTGTCAAAAGCGCTAGGGTTACATAAGAATCATATCATAATCATCATAAGAAAATTTAATATGCTGGTTAAGTATTCTTAAAATTTCTGATTTTTCGCGCAATTTTTTTAAATTTTTCTTTCATTGGAACCATCTCCTGACACTGACTGACAAACAAAACAAAAAAAGCCGTGACCAAGGGAAATAGGGATTCATTTTTATATAAGCATCAGATTAAATCTGTGTAATTCCGTGTAATGTTCCTTTCCGAGACGGAATTTATTTATTTATTTTTTCACATCTACCTATTCATTTTTTCAATTATTTGTCTTCTCTTATTTTCAAATCTTAGTTGTCTTCGTATAATTGAAAGATTAAAGATCAGTGTTTGTATGTAAGTACCATATTATTATTGTAAGTAGGTAAGCAAGTGTTGAGTAATTTTTCAAAAATCAGCATCTATCCTGGTTTTACCCTACATACCTATTAATGGTGGAATAATTTATTTTTATAAAATATGTATATAGTTAGGTGTATTACCAACAACCTGTTAGTGTGCAACAACAAATTATTTTAAAATAACTAACGCAGTATAATAATGTTCAGTGCGGAATAGTAAAGGAGTTAGTGGTCAACATAAGTGTCGGAAGTACTTATGTCCCCCAAAGTCATTCGATACGGTACGACGTAACGACCGCTATCTATAGAATGATCGGCGCTGACAAAACGTGCCTTATGGAGCAGAAATTTTGCCTGCAGCGATCATCCAACCAACCCTGACCGTATTCTCGGTCGATTACTTTCAATCGAAACAAGCAGGAAATAAGCGCTTACTTATTATTTAATATAGTATAATCATAATCTACGCAATACAACGCCTTGCTAAGCGAAAGTAGATACTATTTTTTAATTAAAAAAACATTACGATAATGTTAACTAACTATACTAGTAATTCATAACTTTTTTTTTCTGACTATAACATACCTACCTATTGGATATAACATAACCAAACTATTTCACAAAAATCTATGTATTAAAATTATTAATGAATTCTGTGTATACGTGACTATCATACCGTGATATCGAAGCGAATTCCGTTACACTCCGTCACTCAACACACGCGACAAACTGCATGCTTTCACGTAATCACGTTAGATTGGACAGTTGCTACATCGGTTACCAATATACACCTTAAGACGAAAATATTTAATAGTTGAAAGAAGATCACGAAAACAAAAACAGGAAACAGCGTTATTAGCTATGTTTTCCTATTATGGTATTATGGTAGTTGCGTTGAATCGATAAAGGTCGCCTGTGTTTTGTACTTTGTTACTTTAATTATTCTGTATGTTCTATGATAAATAAAATAGTTGCTAAAGATGCTTCGAAGGTGATTTAAATTACGCTTCTGGACTCCTCGAGGACTTGAATGCCGAAGGGCGTGTTCGTCAGACTTATGTCGAACTAGCTGACCCGATAGACGTTGTCCTGTCTTAACTATGAATATTGAAAAAAGTTCATATTGTCAAAAGCGCTAGGGTTACATAAGAATCATATCATAATCATCATAAGAAAATTTAATATGCTGGTTAAGTATTCTTAAAATTTCTGATTTTTCGCGCAATTTTTTTAAATTTTTCTTTCATTGGAACCATCTCCTGACACTGACTGACAAACAAAACAAAAAAAGCCGTGACCAAGGGAAAT
Organism: Ochlodes sylvanus; assembly: GCA_905404295.2. Taxonomy (NCBI): domain Eukaryota; kingdom Metazoa; phylum Arthropoda; class Insecta; order Lepidoptera; family Hesperiidae; genus Ochlodes; species Ochlodes sylvanus. The sequence continues at coordinate 6,764,379 of FR990126.1, read as the reverse complement.
AGGGATTCATTTTTATATAAGCATCAGATTAAATCTGTACCCGTCTTTCAATCTACATACTTACATAATTATGATAACTGTTTTAACATTTAAAACCCCCCCGACTAAGAAAATTATCTAACGAGCTGATGATCATCAAACGAATGAACAGATCTTCATAAATTATAGCTAAGAACCATCTCGATGACGTCAACTTTCAAACACACAGAGACACGTCAAACGTATAACACCCGTATTTTTGCGTCGGGGGTTAAAAATCGAGTACACACTTACATGTCACATACGAATCTATTCATTCATCTAAATCTAAGTATACACTCACTTGATCGGACTGCGCGGTGGAGGTCTGGGAGCTGAGTGAAGAAATGCTGCCTACGTCATCCAGGGAGGTGCAGGGCACTTCGAGGTGTGAGGGGGGCGGCGGCGCGGGGGGCTTGCGGCGCCGCGGCGTGCTCGCCGGTAGGTTGGGTGTGCTCGTCGTTAACGATGATTTGTACATTGACGAGCTGGGTACAACAATTAATGCTAAACGCTTACACACTCGTACAGTCGTACCCCGCACTAGGATTCCCTGTGTCGCGGGTGGCAAAGACATCACAAATAAACATATTAAGACGAACCACTACTAGGATCTACTAGTATCAACTGATTATAGAATCATAAAGCATCATATGATTCACTGCGGGAAGTAAATCTAAAAACCTCGTTACCTTGACCAACAAATTTCTTTTTCTTAACTTTTTTTCAATCAGCGAGTTTCTGAAGAGTACCTATTCAATCACTTTTTACAAGAACAAAAGTAAAGTAACAAAACAAAAGTTCTTACCTTCGAGATGACAGCTCTTCCTCATCTGAAGAGGGCTCTTCTCCATCAGACCAAAAAGGATTGCAAGCTGTTATGTGCCGTTTACTGTATAAAAAATATTTTTGTTATCACATACACTAAACATGAATCATCAAGCTGATACTACATACTGATAAAGAATATTGGCACGAAAAAAACAAAATCCATATTGATTATTATTTTACCGTACGTACATTGGCGTCGAATGGTGATTATCCCCTAATTTAGAAATAGGTGGTATTGGGGGCACAACATCTTCATCCTCATCACTGCTACCAAAAGGATTTGTGTTTACTACTTTTTGAGATTCCTCTTTCTTGTCTACCTAAAATTAAAGGAAATTATATAATGTGTTTAAGCAAAGAGCTAAAACATTACTATTTAACACTGGTGAAGTGTTAAAAAGTAATGTTTTAGCTCACTGTTTTTCTATCTACTACAGATTAGCTCTTAATAATAGTAATTGTTCATGTATTTTTAAGATAATTATTATTTTATTTATAATAATATCAATATCGAAATTCAGAAATAAGTGCAAGTTATTTTAGTTATTTTTATATCCTTAAAGTCAGTGAAACCTGTCGCATCGTACAATTTGCTCTTGAAGTGTTCTAAATTTGATTGGAACCAATAAAAACAATCTAAGTACCTATACATTGTGGGGCTTTTTAGCAATTTGCACAATGTAGGTATGTATGTCTGAAATGTTGTAAAATGTAAAATACGCTTTTAAACTTGTATGCTATTAAGACGGTTTGTTTGATTGGAAATCGTACTGCACATACCATATTATCATCTTCATCATCTGAGAACGGATTTAAATGATCGGGATATTTCTCTTCTATCTTGACTGGGACTTCTTTGTTCAATATTTTTGTTTTATTATCCCCTGGCGATAAATGTTTCTTTCTTCTTGGCGGTACACTTATGCTAATTTCTTGTTCGACTGGACCTACATCGTTTGTTTCTAAGCAACTAGTGCTATTTAAAGTATTATTTTGTGCTATCCTATTGTCGTCAGTTATATTATTTTTATCTACATTTATTTTTTCGGGAATACTAGCTTCTGTAACTGAGCTAATATTATTATTCTCTTTTGTTGAATCTTCAGATATTGGTAATTTTTCACTATTGACGTTTTTGGTATCTAAAGGTAAATCAATATCTACTGCATCACCTGATAGTTGAGTTTGTAAAAAATTAAATTTTTCCATATTAGTCTTATATGTTTTCTCTGGCATATCATTTTTATAAAAGTTGATGTCACTTTCTGCATAGTGGTTATTTTTTTCAAGCATTTTTGGTTCAATATTTGCAGCCTTATCTACATTTGCTGCCTCACTTTTACTTGTGCTATTATTTTCATTACCTTGCAATTTGTTACTACTAATACTATTATTTAAACTAAGATTACCTATATTTTCTTCAATATTAGTATCTTTTTCTATATTTTTTTCGAACATATTTATTTTTTCTGGAAAAAAGATTAAAGCAATGCAGCTTAATATAAATGTTACAAACAAAACATCAAAATGCACAATGGAATTGATGTTTAAGTAAATCTGACCTAAACAGATATTCACTTATTTACAACATGAACAATAACAATTTATTTACTATGGGTAGGTAAAAATTCATATCAATAACATTCAGGCTAACAATTCGAAAGAATTGAAGTAATACAGTTTAGAAACATGCAAAGTGAAATGAAAAGTCATAAATATAACATCTTACCTAATATTGATAAAGGCCTGGATCTTAATATTGGATTGATTGGTTCTTCCCTTTTTATTGGACTTCTGTCACAAACATCACTGCTAAATGCAAGCATTCCAACTTGATCATTATTTTTAAGATACTTTGGGGCATCTTTATCATTTTTGCAAGTATCACAAATAAATTCAGACACTTCGTTAGCTGTAAAATTCTTTGGGTTCAAATGCCCTGAGCATTTTGAGCAGCGGAAGCATCTTCTATGATATAGTTTCTGTGATACAATTAGCCTCTGTGCTAGGTAAACAGGAAGTCCACAAACAGCGCATTTGTCCAAACTCACTTTTCCAAATTTTATTGGTGTCTACAAGAATTGATAAGACACAGAAAAGATTTAAAGATAAGAATAAAAGTGGATAACATAACACATCACAAAAGGGCAGTGCCAAGTAAAGCATGCAACAAACAGTGCTTAGAAGAAACAATCAAGCTTAATGATAACAGTAAGTTTACTTACTGATGATTGAAGGGACGGTGATGAACCTGCTACCTTAGAATCATTTTCAGAAACTTTATTGTTGACTGCAACATATTAAAAACAAACATGTTTTTAAATTTGCAAATTATTCCTAATTGGTAATCAGTAATATGTATAGCTATATAACCATTTATTCCAGGTCATTTAGTAGTATAGAACTAACATACATTTATTACATTACAGGCTAATCAACTTTCCCAGTGAGGGAGTGCCTTAATGCACAATCTTCAAATGAATATTGTGTAGTGTATATGGGTCTGTATATTAAGTAGAAGTTACCTGTGTGACCTAGTCGTTGATAGAACTGTGATAGGTATGTTAATACCGACAACCGGTCCGGAATCTCATTTTCTACCATGTCTTCTGGATCAAGCAATGCAGGTATACCCAAATGTTTCTCTGCAATGCTATAAGCTAATTTATTGTTTTCGTAAATGTTTTCTGGATTCAACTTTGAAGGATCTCTGAAATTTACAAACCATCATTACTTTAAGAAATGTTTAAGGTGAAATAACTGATACAAATAGTTATGTTTATGTATTAAATCCAAATGACAAACAAACAACAAATACATAGATTTGGTGGTTATTTATCAACGTTGAGCAATTAAAACTGAACCGCTCTTTTCATATTATAATCAGCAAAATCTCTGTGAAATCTCATCTAACCAAGACAAAAGTGAAATGTTAAGTATTAAAACTAAAAAACTTTTTAACTAAAATTTAATTATTCCTAAAAATTTTCTTAACTTTGACTTGCCGTGATAAACCAAGTTCATAAAATTTTAAACAGATATCTTCAAGTACTCATAGCCAATAGTTATGGGTGACCGATAGTGGTAAAATTTCACAAGCGGTTCCGTGTATCTGAGGACAATTATGTAAAGCTGTCGTTTCGATTTGTTATCATTCAATAGCAGTTGTTAAGACTTGTTGGAGATTTTTTGAGGGCAAAAATGTTCCATTACTTGGTTTGGCCACTAACCCCTCTTGCAATCCACACTAAAGCAGTGTGGTGGAGTATCCTCTAGGCATCCTCATTTATTAGCAGAGATCCATACTGGGTCATTAATGAGCTACCTTATAGCAAAACTGTTGCAACCAGTTAGTTAAAGTATTAATAAAAAAGAATAAATATGTGTAATTGAAATATGAAAAAATAGCTTCCATTGGAGACCTTTCGAAGACATTTTAATCATATCATATAAATTAAAGGCCAGGCACTTTATTCTAAAGTGGCTGATATTGTTTCTAACATAATTGTAATTAATAAGAGGGAGTAATATCAACCAATATAATTTAATTGATACCAAAATAGCACAATCATGTAAAATTGCTTGATTTTCCATTTAACTTTTAATGCATATGTTCATGTGAACTATGTACACTACTTAATATCATAAACTTACATCAAATCTGGTCTGAAATGATGAACCAAAGCACAGAAAGCCATTCCATTCCTCCAAGATGTAGTCATATTCTCTATTTGAACATTGGGGCAGCCCTTCACTAGACGTTTGCACCATAGCTCCAGAGCCTTAGTTCCTTTTACTTCAGACATTATTTATATTTTTAATACCTATACAGATTGATCATAGTATACATATTTTTAGGTGACTCATGACTTGTAACTAAATTTAATTAAAATAACTATAATAATCTACATTTATTCTTTAAAACGAAAATACTTTTAAAGATACTTTTTAGTTAATAATCTACACTGATTTTAGGTACTTTTAAGGTACATAAATAAAAACTTAAACATTCTTGTGATTCTGTTTGTCAAAATAAAGTAAATCTGAGGTGAGAGGGAGGAGAGGAGGGTTGGTTTTTGGTTGGGTTTTTAACTCACTGGGTTGGCAATGTTAGTGTTGGCATTTAAGTTTCACAGATAAAATTAGCCACCAAAAGTTTACGTCAAAAACCATAGTATAGTAATGATGTGAGTTAAATTAGGTAGGTAGGTACTCTACACTTGGTATATTAAAATAATAATAATAATAATTATGTACATAATAAGTCAATGATTATATAGGTATTATTTTCTAAACTTCTCATGATAATTATGACATCAAGGAGTAAAAATAGTTTTTGAATTTTTGTCTTTTGAAATGTTCCACTTTGAAATGTTTTTGAAATAAATGTTAAGTATTAAAGGGAAATAATTAAAATAAAATTAAATTAAGCAACCAAAGAAATATCTATATTCGATTCCAAGCCATTCTCTTCAGTTAATTCAGTTTGTGGTGATCCTTTTGGTGTAAATTGTTATAATTAAATACTAAGGTTAATATAGGTAGGTACATGTTAGAATTTGCTCGGCAGAACAGACGGCATAACGCGTAGCTACATATCTCTTTCTGTCTGATACGTTTCGTAATTATGTTTCTCATCCATAATGTCCTATAAATGACATCGGAGTGGATCCAAAAGTACAACTCGCGTTGTATGAACGTACCTAGCGCATCTATAGTTTTAATATGTATGTTTCTTTGTTCAAAATGTTATCTACCCAACTATGTACCTATAGCAAAGTAAAACATTTATATGTATCTATTGTTTTAATGATTAATGTCTTTATTGTTGAAAAAATTGATTATATAAATTCCATGTGTTGTGAATCTGGCAACATTTTCGCCATTCGAACTTTAGTCACCGTCCCAATTATTTTCATCGTCTCCTGCGTCTCCATCCCTGAGTTCCTGATATTTTAAGTAATCGTTTAAATCAGTAAAAAATACACCAATTTAGGAACCTACAATTTTTCATATTTGGCTTCTTGACATCAGCTATTGATCATTTCCTAAATCAACCGTGTAAGTTTCGGCCGTTTCCGCTTCCTTCATAGACCGCAAATCCGGTGGTGATGGTGTCTTTGCTGATTGCTGCTATACATGAATGGCAGCCACCACTTTGCGTATGTTTATTTCCAGAAGAATAATTTAGATACCTACAGATGACTCACGAGCTATGTGAAATTCCATAAAGCCTTTTATAAAATTGGAAGCCAAATTTATAAAATTGGAGTGTCTGTAATATTAAAATAACCGCTTTTTACTAAATGCATGTAGATGTATACACGGTACATAGGTAGGTATGCCAAAATAACATTTTTACCATTTTTTTTTGTCTGTTTGTTTGTTCCGGCTAATCTCTGGAACGGCTGGACCAATGCAGCTGATGTAATAAGCTACTTTTATTTCAGAAATTAAATATTTTTTTTGTTAAATTTTACGCAAAAGATTAAATACGTAGGTACGCAGTCGATCGTCGTCGCCAAAATAAATAAGTACATAATGTACATACAGTTATTTGGTAGGTACTTAAGTATGTTTTGTATGGTTTGAATTATCACTAAATATAGCAGGTACAAAAGTATATAGCTCAATTATGGTAGATAATAGGTGCCTACTATATGTCACGTTGCGTCTATACCAGGTTGCATTAAAATATTAGCAAGATTTTTAAAATTGATTTATATTTGATAGTAATTACTTAAGTACAAAATATAAGGCTTTTTATATGCATTTTTTTTTCTTCATTATGTAGGTATATTCGTCAAGATATTTGTTCACTTAATTTATGGAAACAATTCGTTATTTAGTCAAGAATTCGGCGACAGAATCCAAAAGCATCTCGCTTGTACCCTTCAGGACATTGCTTAGGAATGTTGATGATATTCCGGTTTATTATATCGGGTACTTCCAGCATATTGACTACATTGACCTCCGTATCTGCTTGCCTTCTGTCCCTTTGCTCCAAATCCCTGAAATTGTAAAAAGGTATTCTCGGCAAAATAACTAAAATCTATAAAATCCGCAAATTAATTTTCCTATATTTTTTGATAACGATTTGGCTTTAAAAATCATTTTAATTTTTAAGTGGGTACAATATTAATATGTTGGCCGTTTTTAACGACCGGCTGTTTTTTAACTGGCTGGCTTAATTTTGGCGACTGAAAATTTTCCACCGTACTAATTTATATCTATCACTATCCATATCTATACTAATAATAAATCTGTCAAAAATGTCTGTACACAGAAGATGTATAATAATATGACAAAATCTTTTACGCAACGTCTTTATTAACGCAGTAGAACCCAAAAATTTCAATTAGTTGAGAAATGTCAGTATAGAGAATCACGCTTAATAATTTCCGAATGCATGTGCTAAGAGACATGTTTCCCGAAGCGAAGCGAAGTGCGGGCGGGTCCACTAGAATAAAATAAATTCCTAATTTAAAATTAAAACAATACAATACAATATTCAATAATACTTACGAATATTGAAACTGCTTCGGAATGGGTGTAGTGGGTGCAAAAAATCTCCAAACATCTCGGCATACCCCGTTAATCAGTTGCTGTCCAGGAGGACAGTTGGTCGGCACCGTTATGACATTTCTGCTATTCAACCAAAACGAAGGATCACTGTAACAAAGGTAAAAAGAATAATGATAGCCAGCGATTTTGCTAATAGCCGCTTTTTGCAGATTATGCATTATCCGTTAAATATTATAATTCATTATGAAATCTGTGAAGAAAGAACATTTTTGCACATTTTACGAGAATTATGTATGACTTAGCGAACCAGTCCTCGTTTCGCTTCGGGCAACTTTCTTTGTAAGCGTAATAACAAATATTAATATTGATAAAAATGTTTTTTCCCATGGAAATAAGGTATTGATGAATAATGTTAAAGCTTACCTAATCTGAACTTTTCGATATTAACAATATAATCTTTCACTTCACTTTCTAAAAAAACGTGCTGAATTTGAGTCTGCAAATCAGGTAATCAAAGCGAATTTAAATTGAAAATAGTAATCAATGGAAATGGAAATGGAAATTGAAATAACAAAAAACCTAAAAATAAGTTTTAGTGTGTTGAACAATCTAAGTATAATATGCTAGTTGAAGCGGGTATCTAATAAAGAAAGAAATAAGGGTATTTCAATATTTTAAATCTTAAAGAAATAAAGGGGTTTTTCCTTTTATTGCTTAGTTAGAACAACATTTTTATAGAAATATGCTGTATTACCGCTGCCGGATACCGGATACCGGATATTCGGCATGGTATGAGGCCGGAGCGCCGGATATCCGGCTACCGGAATATCGGCCCGACGCGACTGATCGCATCTATCTTTATGTCTGTATGTCTTTAAGAAAAAGTCAATCTGTATAGTTTTATAAATATCTGTTTAGTTTGATTTAAAGACATCTCGAATCGATCTAATCACGACCCATACATTTGGTGGTCAGTTAATGTTGTCAAGCTTTGCAACAATTAATCTATCAGACCTGGCAGATGCGTTTACAGCGAAAGGCTATTTTCAGAAACTGGCCTACTCACAGCAACCGGTCTGGGTACTGGATATTCGTTTCATCTCTAGTGTTAACCTAGAGACTTAGAGAAAGGGGTTTCCTGGTGGAGAAAGCCATTAGGTATTAAGTCCGCCAAATGTAACTATTTTAACAATAAATCCTACTAATATTATGTCCTACTAATCCTACTAATATTATAAATGCGAAAGTTTGTGAGGATGTATGTCTGTTTCTTACTCTTTCATATTTAATTTATAAAGATATAGAGTGAACTAAATCATTACAAACGCAAGACGCAAGGTATAAGTTACCAGAAGCGAAGCGAGGGCGAGTCACTAGTTTTAAATAAATAAAAAAATATTTTCCCAGTTTTCTCAAAAGTTTTTTGTTTGTTTTTTATGTCTGGTTTTTCATGAATCGAAAACTATTAAATCGATCGTTATACCTACGTATATTTTACAGATTTATTGGACCACTTGATCAAGCTTGCTGGAAAAGAAAGTTAAAATACAATTTTAAACAATATGAAGATTTATACAAACATTTTTACATGCAAAATATAAATTTCATAACAGATAATAATATCGCAGTATCTACTTAGTAGGTATATAACTATGACGACGTTAGATGAAAATATCTTGCAAGCGATAAGTGACGCTTCTCACAATGAAATGTGATTGAAACTTGAAGAAAATGTTTTTTTTTGCATATTATAATAAGTTAATGATTGACTGAATAGCAGGTACTTAAATAATTTCCATCTAAGTATAGTACGTACAGAAGAGTTCGTAACAATTCCGATTTATATCATTTGTTACGAACGGATTTTTAAGTAGGCCAGTGGATTAGAAAAACATCTAAGTACGTAATGAACGGTTATACTTACAGTGTAAATAATATGTTACGGAATTATATAAGTGGCTACTCACATCACGCCTAAGTCTGCTGTGTTTGGGTTACTTTTCCAGTTCCAGATTTCACGACACTGCCCATTAACCCATTCCTGTCCTTGGGGGCAGTTCGGCGGCACTGTGATAACATTATGTAAATCGGGTTCTTGGTAATCTTGGTTCGGTAGGGCGACAGAGACGCCGATAAAAGCGAATAATATAGCTATCAAGTACATGGTATATTCATGAAATATTTACAATAGTTGCACTATTTCACGCAAACAAGACTAATTAGATTAATTGTTAAAGAGAGAATGCTATTGAGTTTTGATTGTTTTTATCATATCAGTTTATAAGTATGTAACATACATATAAATAGATAAGTACAACAATCATCTACTTGTGAATGAGATAAGGTATCAAGAATATTTAAATAAATATTACTAAGTATGTATATTATTTTTATACCACTTTTATACCTATTTTTTATACCATAATTAAGTACATAATATTTATTTTTCCTCACGTAAGTTATAGTTTTTATATTGTTTACTAGCTGACCCGGCGAACTTCGTACCGCCTACTGAACAGTCAATTCTTTAATTTTTTTAAATACTTATTCTGCTATTCGGGACACCTACCCGGATCCCCTCCACTAACACTTAAAACTATTGTATTAAAGTTCAAATTGACTTTTAAGTATTATTACGAGGTATGGGAATATAGAAAAGTGTTGTTTTTAGACTACTTCAGGCATTTTTTTAAATTTTTCTCTCCGTAAGAACCATCCTCGTACTTTAAGGAATACCATAAAAAAGGAATTAGCGAAATCGGTTCAACTGTTCTCGAGATTTGCGCTTACCAACAAAATCAGCGATTCATTTATATACATATATAAGAAGATAGTTTAGGAGTTAAGTTTCTTTAAAAATATCGTATTTTTGTGCCTATATTCTAATATACGATATATAGGTAATATATAAATTATATATAAAATTGGAGGTGTGTGTCCCCATATTTCAGTTTGCAGCCAAAACTACGCATCGCAGACGAATAGTGTTTGTATGTGGCAATAGGTACAAGTCTTCTATCGTGCACTAGGGTGGTTGCAAGTCGATAGTTATAAGGGTATACTTATCTACTTTGTGTAAGGGTGCAAAAGATACGGGGGTTGAAACATGTTAATTTGAAAAATGTAATTGAAAAATACTATTATTGGTCTTAAATGGTCAAACGGCTGTATCGATTTGGTTGAAATTTTTTGTGTCTTCAGGAGGATCCGAGAATTTTAAATAATATTAAAAATATTATTGGTTATTGTTAATGTTGCCGGGAAAATGAAGGAAGATTTACATTATAATTAGGTCATGAGTAGTTGATGTTATGAGTTATAGGTCGGCACTAAAGCCGCCATGTTTGGTGGCCATATGACGTAACAGTGACACGCATTTTTTGTTGACATGTCTTTTCCATAGGTTTCATATAGGTTTCATACTTCCATGGTCTATTGGCTGTGTGGTCGGTGACTACTAATGATATAACTGAAACAATAACAACCGACCTCAGCGGCAACTAGAGGCGTGCTATCGTGTTAAAATTATGTAGGTATATTGTTAAAAATAATAGTTCTTTTCAGTTAAGGAAATAATTCTTTATTTAGGGAAGCATTCGGCGACAGACTCCAAGAGCATCACGCCTGTATCCCGGAGGACACTTTAGGTCAGGAACTTTGGTGAGTTTCCGGTTTAATATTGGGTAGTGCACCAAAGCCCTGAAATTGTAAAAAGATATTTTCGGCTGAACGATAAAAATCCATAAGATCCGCCAATTAATTTTCCTATAATTTTTCATTTTATCTTATATGGTATAGTATAAATATCTACTCACATTAAGTCTGCTGGGTTTGGGTTACTTTTCTGGTTCCAGACTTCTTGACATCGCCCATCCGTCCATAGCTGTCCTTTATAGCAGTTCCGCGGGGTTTCGACAACACCCCTTAATTGGGGTACTTGCGAATTTTGGTTCGGTAAGGCGACAATGACGCCGATAAAAGCGAATAATATTGCTATCAAGGACATGGTATATTAATTAATTATTTGCAATAATTGCAATATTTCATGCAAACAAGACGAATTAGATTAATTATTATTGTTAAAGAGAGAATGCTGTTGGGTTTTGATTGTTTTTATCCTATCAGTTTATAAGTACACATATAAATAGATAAGTACAACAATCATCTACTTCTAAATGAGACAAGGTAACAAGAATATTTAAATAAATATTACTAAGTATATGATTTTATAAACCACTTACCTAACATAATTTATATTTATTTTTTCTCGCGTAGGTATATTACTAAGATATTTAACTACACTGAATTTAAGTTTCTTTAAAAATATAGTATTTTTGTGCCAATTTTATATAAAATAAAGGCCACTATATAATAAAGAGGCAAGTACCTACAATACGTTATCGAGGGAATTTACCTCGGTTTATATAGAATTATCGTGATCTAAGGAAATATGGAGATTATTATGTACCGCGACTATGTAATGTGAAAATTAAAGCGTGTGTTATTAAAATGTGTTAGCGTTTAAAGCATCAAATGGCTGACTTCAACCCATTAATGGCCCACTACTGAACACGGGTCTCTTCTCAATATGGAAACATCAACTAATTTGATTTGATTATTTTGAATTTTTCTTATTTTATTTTTCTTACTTTCTTATACCTATATAATTACTAGTACCTACATGTTTTTATTTGTTGCACACAAAATTTGTCTTGCTTAAGCCCCTCCTCATTTGTGTTCAAATAACATAACAAAAATCAGGTTGTGGCAGAAAACAATTCCGTATAAAAATGAATTGCTGTGCGTTAGTCACGCTAAAACTCAAAAACGGCTGGACTTATTTGAATGATTTTTTTTGTGTGTGTTCAAGTGGATTCGAGGATGGTTTAGATTCACAATTGGACCCGATAGGTGGCGTTGCTGTCGATATATCACCAAAACATTTTTTAATTATAAAGCGGTACGAAGTTTGCTGGGGCAGCTAGTATAATTATAAAAATCAATTGCTGTTCGTTAGTCTCACTAAAACTCGATAGCGGCTGGACTGATTTGGCTAATTTTGGTTTTGAATTATTTGTAGAAGTTCAGGGAAGGTTTAAAAGGTGAGTAAATATAAAAAATACTTCGAATGTAGTAAAAACACCAATTTATTATAGAGCGGTACGAAGTTCGCTGGGGCAGGTGGTTTGTAAATAAAATATTGCGTGTTCTGCTCACAGTAGTTGCCTTCTTACAGTTTTGCGGAGGGGGGGATGTGGTACTTCTACAATAAACAACAATCGAAATGTTACCATTTATTGAAAATACTTCAATTGGTAACCGTATGTTGTATTTGCAAGATACATTCAAATATTTGATGCCAATAAACTCAGCCAATAAAGGTTTTTAAAACTAAATAAATTATAATTTAGAACTAGTTAGTAGCACTAAGTCTATTTAGTTAGTACACTATTTGTAAAGCACACGCATGTAAGTATAAAAAGTGGGTATATCATAAGGTTATCATGAGGTTATCATAAGAAAATATTTTGAGTTTAATAAAATGTATTTGTAATATTTAGTCAATTTATTATAGTATTACAAAAAGGCATAAAATGCTTATATTTCACTGTTATTATACCTGAACAAATTTAAAAAGTTAGGTAATATTTAAAACTAATTGACTGTGGAGCCGGTCCTGAGAGTGAAATTATAATTCGATATGGAGATATTAATAAAATTGTATTTATTTGCACATCTCATGTGGCCGTGGGGCTGCACCAGGGATCAGCGCTGAGCCCATATCTTTTTACATTAATCATAGACGCGCTAACATGGGACATACAAGAGGAAGCTCCTTGGTGCATGCTGTTTGCCGATGACATGGTACTAGTAGCCGATAATGCCGCAGGGGTTCACAGCAGATTGGAGGAATGGCGACAAAGACTTGAGAGTGTTGGCTTAAAAGTGAGTAGGATCAAAACTGAACATATGTTTTGTGACTTTGGCGGTCCCTCTAGTCTTGAGCCTATAACGCTCGACGGTATAACTCTAACAGTCTGCTCTGATTTCCGGTACTTGGGGTCACTTGTGCAGAAGGAGGGGGACATTGACCGGGACATTACACAGCGGATCAACGCAGGTTGGATGAAATGGCGGCAGTTCACAGGAACAATCTGCGACCTACGGATGCCCTTCAAATTGAAGGGGAAAATCTACAAATCCATTATAAGACCTGTCGCAATGTATCAGAATCTTTACTTACATTCTATCCCCAAATGGAAAGACATAATTATAATATCGTCTACACAGTAGCGTATTAAAATGGTGCTGTGTTCTGTGTCCCAACGGTGGATCCTGCATCAATCTTCACCAGCGCACTTCTATTGAAGTTAGCTTAAAGCCCCAGTATGTCAGTGTAAGTACACTTTATCTGCGGTCAGCATTACCTCTGGTTCCTCTTAGTATATTTTAATTGTGGAACTGTCACTATTTATCCACCATAAATGTGTCATGTAGGTATGATAAACAACTCATTGTTAATTCCCTCTGACCACGCGGGCAAAGCCGCGGGTAAAAGCTAAAGTACTACTAACTAACTAAAAACTACTTAAAGGAAAAAAATAAAGCAGTCTAAATCCACACTAACTTACCATAAGAACTTGCAAATGAATTTCACTAACGCCATCTATTAATAACATCCGGAACTAAATATCTAGCAAATAACAAAACATCGATCTTCCCATGGGGATGTTTTACCGCAGTAAAAAGTAGCTTACGTTACTTTCCACCCTCCTCACTATATCTCCACACACAGAAACCATACCATATGATAGCTTCGTTGCGACGTGAAAGACGGACAAACAAACAAACAAACAAACAAACAAACAAACAAACAAACAAACAAACAAACAATCAAACAAACAAACAAACAAACACACACACTTTAACATTTATAATATTAGTACGGAGGTATGGATGATATATTCAAAATATATTATTGTTTGTTGCCAATATGTGGCTGGCGACAAAAAGAGAAAACTAATTATTGGCTTTCAAAAGTTACAAGACAAGTACTTACTGCCACCTAGAATTAACCAAATAACTTTTGAAGCACACATGGGATCGATGGGGACTTTTAACACTTTATTTGTAATGGTAAACCCTAGCTCTCCACCAAAATTTGGCTTTCCGGGAATTATAGTAATTTGACCACTAATTTTATGTCTAAATTTACCGGGCTAATAGCAACACGAATATTACATTATTCAATTAAAATTTAATCTTTCACATATACGAGTATATATGCCCTGGCCGGACTTCGCAGGTAGGGTCACTACCAACTACCAACTGGGCAACGGGGTCATCGTTAGAGTTAATTTCAAACCAATATAAAGTAATATAGAACTCTTGCGTTATTGAGTGACTGACAGACAACGCACAGCCGAAAAGTAAGTACTAAACGCAAGAAGCTGGAATTGGGCATATGTATACAGGGTGTAATCGTTAAGGGTGCACAGGCGATTATTCCTTAACTATTACACATATCAAAAAGCTTTAAACTGATATCGAAAGCACTTTACCTAATGAGTAAAATTACAATAATAATTTATTAAAATAAAAACGAGAAATATCCAAAAAAATTACATTAAACTCTCCCATACATTTAGTATGAGATAGTAGAAAGGTTTTACTTTATTTATTTAAAGTGGAATAGTACCCACTCATTTTACCCTTATCATTTTATAATTATGTATGACATGATATTGATGAAGTTCAAGTAGATACGTACGTGTAGATTAATTATCTTACCACCATCGTATTGATTTGAACTGGCTGAAAAGCAACATACTAAATAAAAACAAAAAGAAAGATACTCTTTGGTGTTCGTTCTAAATTCAAATTCTTTATCGCGGGAGTAGGTAGGTAGGTACTATTCCACTTTAAATAAAGAGAGTAAAACCTTTCTACTATCTCATACTAAATGTATGGGAGAGTTTAATGTAATTTTTTTGGATATTTCTCGTTTTTATTTTAACAAATTATTATTGTAATTTTACTCATTAGGTAAAGTGCTTTCGATATCAGTTTAAAGTTTTTTGATATCTGTAATAGTTACGAAATAATTGCCTGTGCACACTTAACGATTACACCCTGTATATTCCTTGGGGAGTGTAGGGGGGCAATAGAGAGTATTTTTGTAAATACCCCCCTTAGGGGATAAAAAAGGGATTAACTGAAACTTTTTATTTTTTCAATGGATTCACTTGAAATTTATTATGTAGGTTCCTCAAGTGACACGAGTGAGCACTAAGAAAGGATTTTTGCAAATTATGGTAATTGTAAAACAAATCAGAAGCCGTGGGCGGAAAGCTTGTTAATACTAAAAAGATGTTCCTGATCCATGTTGCCACCCACAACCCACAGCTCTTTTCTACGTCACCTTTTCGTCGTCATGACAATATAAGCCGTACACAAAGTAGTTTTCTGTTTCGATATTTAATATTCTACAAAGTACGATGATAATGTACCTATTGATCGACCTATGTGCTACTCTTTTGTACCATTCGTAATGAATACGTTCTAGAACGACGCATGTAATTTGCGGCAGGGTGGGCGATCGTTAAATTACGAGGGTCGAGGAACACAGTGAGTCGGACAATTGCGTCGCGAGCACGTATCCCTTATACTTAGTGCAGAAAATCGCCAGGCATCTATAATACACAAACTGATATGTAATTTCAATGCTATCGAGCAGTTACTAACGTGAAAATGAATAAGACGACACTTACAAGTTTTTTAATAGTGCTAATAACAGTGGCAGTGTTAGATGTGGAAGGAAGAAAGACATCTAGAGGTCGTAGTTCAGGCGGTTCTAGTCGTGGTTCCAGTAGACGAAGTGGTACTAACGTTCAACCTGCTCCGACATCGTTCAGTAATCCTCAAGCTTCAGCCCCTAAACCATCATTATTTGGATGGCAGGAAAAACCAGCTCAGAAAACCCACACAAACTCTCATTCATATCCTTCAAGCAATACAGGTTTATCTGGTAATACTCCGGTCAAGCAACCGGCAATTCAACAAGAAAGTATACAAAGAAATCATGCTCCACAAGCTGCTCTGCCAGGATCACAGTCAGGACAATCCAATAATCACATGAGCCATTCTTATCCTGCATCTAATAGTTTATCTGGAAATTCAGGAACGGGAACTGCATACAATAATCAACCCAAATCACCACCAGTGCATCAAGAAAGTATACAAAGAAATAGTAATCCACTTAACGCAGGTGCGCCCGGCTCACCGGGTCATTCTTATCCTTCGTCCAATGGTTTGTCAGGAAACTCGGGTACAGGATCTGGATATCCTCAAGGATCTGGGCTATCAGGATCAAATGCTGCACCCCCTCCGTATTCACCAAACGCACACAATAATTACAATCATGCTCAAGGTCACCCTCCACCCTATTCAAA
Organism: Ochlodes sylvanus; assembly: GCA_905404295.2. Taxonomy (NCBI): domain Eukaryota; kingdom Metazoa; phylum Arthropoda; class Insecta; order Lepidoptera; family Hesperiidae; genus Ochlodes; species Ochlodes sylvanus. The sequence continues at coordinate 6,747,553 of FR990126.1, read as the reverse complement.
TAATGCTAATAATTATCACGGTGCACCTCCTTCTTACACAGGCGTTGGAAATAGTTACCACCACCCGCAACCGCCACCTCCATATTCAAATCATGGCCCTAGCTATGGAGGCTATGGAGGACATGGATCTTACAATACTGGGTTCGGTGGCCCACAAATGCCAGGATATTTTGGTAACTACGGAAACAAAGGGTTTGGAGGTGTCAGTCGTACAAGCAGTGCACTCACAGGTGTTGGCATCGCAGGTGCTGGTGTAGGAACGATATTAACAGGTTTAGCATTATGGAATTTGGCACGTTCGACAGGTCGTCCCCATCACACAGTTATCTACGACAACAGGGGTCAACCTGTCGCAGTAGCTCCAGATAATAATAGTACAGCAGCAGCTATGGATTCTGTATTGGGAGATTTGGTGAACTGTACATTAACGATTAGTAATGCGAATGTTACTGAAGTTCTTGCTATACCTTGTGCTATCGCAACTTCGTTTTCTCCAGAAGTTGACGTTAAAAATGCGAATGAAAATATAAATGAAAATGATAAAACTACATGTACGATCACAGTTGTTACAAAAACCGAAAAAGAATTTCTAACGACTATACCTTGCTCGGTACTGCTAAATACAGCCGCGCAGAATAATGTAACGGAACCTCCTATGATCGCTAATTCGACTGAATTGGATAACAATGCTACAACGGTTTCAAACGACGATGTTTTACAACCAAGCCAACCGTCTGCTTTAATACTTGCCAACGAAGAAAGTGAACAAAACTTAAATAATATGACCTCTAAGCTATCTAACTGTACTTTGGAACCTGGAGCAACGCCTGATCCGATTAATCCTTGTTTTCCGATAACTCATAACCTTACTGTTATACCAATTCAGTCTACAGAAGCTCCTGTCATTTAGGTTTACCAATAAAATAATTCTAAAATATGTAGTTAAATATTGTAATACCGAGTGGATTGATAAAAATTTGCCGCAGGTGTAATACGACGTGCACCTTTTTATTCGACTTTCGATTTAGAATATTTGTATAATATTTTCTAATGCGGAAAATGTTCCAATGGTACTCGTTTCTTGCGATAATGTTCACAATCTTGTTGATCCTAATTTCAGATGTCCGAAGAATAAGAAAAACCACCTTATGTTTTATATGTACCTTCATTCAAGTACTTATTTAGCTTTGGTTTCTTACTCATAATGAAAGTAAATAAGATTGAATTGAAGGTCTCGTTGGCATGGCATTGTACTCGTTTACAGCTACATTGTAGCATTGTATTGATGTAAGTAAAATTATTTATGTAATTATTTTATGTTTAACGTCTAAAATATTATTATTTTTATGACGTTAATTAGGTACCTACCCTGAGTGTTTTTATTTTCTATGTATCGATAATATGATTTTAAATAGGTACATAATTAACACATTGCACCTTCGGTAGTACAAGGGCCGAAGTGCTAAAAATTTTGAAAATGAGTTAAATATGCCAATGTGCCTTAAAAGCTAATTTCTATCTTTAGGAACAAAGACATTCACTAGATCAGTTTATTTTCGACAGAGGGCAGCAGTGCCTTTGTACCATTCGTTCGTTTTTTTTAATGATATTGCCGCGACTTAATCTTATTGGTCAGTTTTGTTGTTAACAGCCACAGTCCCACGTATTCTGTGAAAATTTCAGGTGTCTATTTCCGTTCAAGAGATAGAGACATGTGACTGACAGACGGAGAGACAGACAGATAGACATAAGAGGAGGCATATTAACAGGGTTTCGTTTTTTACCATTTTGGTAAAATACGGAACCCTAAAAACGATATCCCCTGAGTGTGCTTTAGAGGCAGTTTAGAGTAACAAGTTCCGTTTCCGGTGCCGCTATATTAATAATATTATAGATATCAATTATTAAATATTAGATTTATATAATTAAATATAATTATTATATTCACTAGTGGATTAAGTAATACGACTAATCGCATTATTATGATTCCTTCAAATTAATTAAAGTGTATCATTAATGTATTTGCTTATTTGCTCTAATTATAAAATATGTACTGACGGCGGCCTTATTGAAAAAATAGGAATAAAGCGGGTCGACAAGCTGAAAACCTATTTAATTGTTATTTATTAAATACTCATCTGAAATTAGCGCTGAAAAGCAGCATTGTTGTAAATTCTTTACCACGGCGATAAGTATGTTTGCCTCCAAAATGTTCTAAATAATTAAGATGTATTTAAAATAAATAAAAAAAATAAAAATTCCGTTTAGTTTTATTACCATTCATAATAATAAAAACTCTCACAGGTGGAATAAATTATGAAATCCGTGGTGTTACAAATCCATTTTATTCAATGACTATTGTATTTAATTGACATGATTCCTTTGCTTTTATTAATCATCTGTTTATTCTTGAAGATGGCCTGATCGCTGGCCAATAAATACCTGAAACCTTTGAAAGACTCCCAACTCAATATCTCTCCTCTCCACTCCTCAAACCCACAACCCGCATCTCACCACTCCACACTGCGCCTCACCAGCTCGCTACCTCATATCACCATTTCCTGCTGACTGACCCTGCTCCTCGCAGTTGCTTTAGTAGAGACAGCAATAATTATACTATTTCCATTTCTTTATTTTCTCGATGACAGCTCCTGTGAAAACTTGAACGAGCGTCTTTTTTGCATTATGTATGCATTATTTTATAAAAATATGACGTTTACACACGTACAAGGTTATACCTGATTCTGAGAAACTGATAGGGATGGGCTATATCGATAAACGTAACACGATAACAGACCCGATATTTTTTTCCAAAATGTAAGAAACTAAACTACTGCCGGATACTTTTGTACAAATTTATTAACTAATATTATATTTCATTACAAGATGATAGACGTATTTATTCTTGATTGATAATGCCAACTGCTTTAAAATTTTCGAATTTATTGTAAAATAAGTAGGTATAGGTAGGTACTCGACAATGAAGCGAAATAATTATAACGACAGGTAATCTTTGTTTATTTATTTTAATCAAAATCTGATGAATTTAATATAATAAATATATGGGATCGATATCATTACTTATTTGGTCACAACACTACTACAGAACTGTCATCGAGAAAATAAAGAAATAGAAAGAGTATAAGTAAATGAAAACGTGAACAGTTTCGAATTATTCAGTGTTAATTAAAACACCTACAATGGTGTATAACAAGTAACTCTATGGTATTTAAGTACTCTGTGGTGTTTACACTGTTTAGGTACTCTGTGCTCTATTCTATTTCAGTACTTTCAGTTTCAGCCAATGCCTAGATGCCATAGAGACTCATAGTCATAGAGTAAAGTAAAGTAACTTTACTTTATGTTATTTATTTTATTAGTCTCTCGCTGACAGATTTCCGTATAATACAAACAAAGTACCTACTCTGTGCTGAGTTGTTGACACTGACGTCTGACAGTGACAGATCAGCTCTCATAGCGCCTCTACACTCTCGTGCGAGAGCACTCGTCTATGTCTCGTCCGAGCGCCTCGGCCAAGACATGCGCAGTCGGGAGCGTACTCGGCTGCGCACTCGTACACTTCAGTCAGGCGGTCAGGCTCTCTCACTCTCTCAGGCTCAGTTGCAGTTGCGGACGTCGAGAGGATGGACGTCTTAGAAATTGCATCCGCTTTTGCAATATGCGCCGCTAATTATCATAAGAATGTCAAAACATATCACGACAAAAAATTAATTATTAATTAAAATACTTATTTTTAATTTAATGAAATATAGTTTGAATCTTTTTATACGTGGAGTGTACTCCATCACGCTGATTAGTGGAAAGTATAATAAATTACATGATAGATAATTATTTTATTTTGGAGTACAGAACGAAATCAGAGAAAATGGTCTAAAAACCTGAGTGTACTTGTAGGTGACTTTAAGGCCTATCACTTACAAACTGATAAGGATGTTTTTTTTTTATATTTGGTTTAACGCAATAATATTCAAGTTTTGGAAGTGATTTAGAGTGTATTGTACAATAAGTATATATAAAATTTCGTGTCACAATGTTACTTACTCCTCCGAAACGGTTTGCCCTATTTTTATGAAATTTTATAATGCATATTCAGTAGGTCTGAGAATCGACTTCTTACAGTTTATTTTTCATACCCCTAAGTGATAAGGGTTATCCATCCCTAACATTTTAAAAGAAAAAAATTTTTTTGCAGGCAAGGGACGCCTATCCCGCGCACACGCAAAAACAGACTGAAGATCCCATAGCTCATTGATTCTCGTATTTCCTTCCAGTCATTCATCATAAACAACCATACATAACAAGACCGAGAATAATTCAAGAGTGCTACAGACAACCCGAATTATATTAATTAAGAAAACTAAATTCATATGGCACTACATATTCCTTACAATATTTTATAAACAAATTATACTAATATTATTTCTAATGGATGTTTAATTGCGGAGAAATAATTTAGCAAATATAAACGAAGTAGTCCTCCACCAATCCGCACTGGAGCAGCGTGGTGGAGTATGCTCTAGGCCTCCTCAGGTATGAGGACTGGAGAGACCCGTGCTCAGTAGTGGGCCATTAATGGGTTGAAGCCAAACGAAGTAGTATCGGCATAGACAAAGTGAATGTAATCTATGGCTGGAATTTAATATAATCTATGGCCTTTGACTCGGGCGCAAAAAACCGCCACGGGAGCGAGAGCAGGCGAGAGCGAGCGTGACAGCCCGAGACATCACGAGGCGAGGCGAGCGCTACCCATTACACTCTCGAAGTCTCGTACGAGTGCACTCGGCTAGCAGTCTCGCGGGAGTGTAAAGCCGCGGTCATGGGAGCGAAAGCAGGCGAGACATCACGAATTCACGAGGCGAGGCGAGAGCTACCATGTACACTCTCGTACGAAGCACTCGGCTAGCAGTCTCGCAGGAGTGTAAAGCCGCTATCAGAGACGGACGACTGATCGTGATCGTGATCGTGTTAAGTGATGATCAGTGATCAGTTCTATTCTGACTTTCTGAGTTCTGCCGAATTAAAGATCAGTAAATTTAATAAATTAATTTAATTTAGAAACAAACAAATGAAAGTGGTGGATGGATGGCATGTTCATAAACAAAAGTCTAAAACAGTGTGTTCAAATAATGTAGTACTTTATGGCGTAAATAATGATTTGTAGCTTCGGATCTTGAAATGAAGTTCCTCTTGTAAAGCTCATTTTAAAAATTTAACAATTTCCCGTTTCGAAATAAGCAACTTGGCTTAAATTAGTAGTTATAAATTAAACATCTAAGAAATATGTCTGATCCTACAATTCAAACATTTTGCTGCCATCATACTGGTAATAAAGAAGATATGGCTGTGAAAATAATGGACGAGTTCAATACAGAGTCATATAATACGGTTTGCTTGATATCATCAACCGTTGGAATTTTAGGTTCCATATACCAAGTAAGTACCTAAATACCTATAATACTTATGCTATTAGTAAAATAGCAAAATAATAACATATTCGTTAGTAATCAAAATGCTTTGGTTTTAGATCTTTCCATGTATCGTACCTAATTATCCGCAACAATTCTACAAGCACTCTAGTAGTCGGGGGAGGCATATCATTATTTGGTTGGCAGTTGCAGATTTACTGGCATCTTTTGGTATGTTATCTTTCTTCCACTACCTTTATATTTCGAGGATAGTCGTTTTGTGGTATGTTTATTGTTATTATGTCCACTGTTCATATATGAGCATCTACTCACTGTTTCCGTAATACATCAATAAATGCAAGGTTACAAAAGTAATATAATTATGATGAAGTTTTTGTTAACATAGGTATTTTTGTTTATGAGCTAATGCTTTCATTAGAATAATATTTAATTCCATATTTATTTATGTGATGACATGTAGTTATTTTCTTGTTTTAAGGAGTATTAGTAAGATCATCTCTATGGTTGCGATACAAAAACATCATGCCAATGCCGGATGATGATGTCAGTGTTTTGTTTTGCAGCTTAATATCTGTAAGTACTGGTAAACTTGTCCATGATATGTTTTATTGTTATACTAATTAAAATTAAATCCTTCTAATTGACATAGTTAGAAATAATAGCAATCATTTTGTAATCATAATCAAAGTTAATGGAAATGGACTATTGCACATTGTACATACATAAAAATATATACATTAATAGGTATTATGTTGTTTACACCTATTTATCTATACTGATAAGAATTTAACCTTGGTGAATATTTTAAGGTGTACTTGTTATACACTGAAAGTTAACAGTAAAATGATTTATGATTTAATTTTAAAATAATAATCTTTTTTTTAACTATATTATCATGTGAAACATGAAAAAGTGGGAGGACTTCAACAGTGGATTGAGGCTGCCACATTATATGTTTTGATATTAATATTATTCTATTACATACCAATTCTGTTTTTTTTGTAGGCTTGGACACAATATTTTTATACAGTTACCTGGTTTTGGACATTGTTTTATGCAATTGACACATGGCTTGCACTAAAGGGTCGTGATTCTCATCAACTTTTATATCATTCTTTTGCATGGGGATTTCCCATTGCAACTACTGGAATTGGATTGTCCATTTTGTACTTGCCTAATGCAGAGTAAGTTTCAAAAATTATTTTAAAATTGCTTTTTGAACATGGATTTCTTTTGTTGTCTTCATGACATGATTTTTTAATTAATATAAATTTGAAATATTAAGTAACCCACTTCCTCAAATGAATATTCCGTTGTTTCAGGTGTCATAATTTAACATCACTGAAGAGTGCTCTCTACAAAATACTGCCTAATTATTGTGCTACTTATTTGCCAATTGCAATAATTATGATTGTTAACCCAATCATCTATATATTGTCAAGTAAAAATGTGGAGTTGGCAGTTGCTTTACCATTAGCTCAGGTATAAGATCATTCGTTAATATTACAAATCAAATAAATAATTACTGCCATACTTGGTTTTAATTACATTTTGGAGGAAAACACACAGTACTCTCTTTATTTCTTTGTAATTGAGGTTACCAAGACAATTTTTGCTATGTACATACCAGCTGTTTAAATAATATGTACTTTATTATGTATGGAATAATGGAATGTAACATGTTAAAAATTAAGTGTATTCAATTTTTTTTTAAATACAAGAGTTTTCTTTATTTTTGCATACTATGCAACATAATACACAAGAATATAAATATAAGCCAGCGCAATTTAATAAATGTCTTTTTTCAGTTTACAAGTAAAGAAAGAAGAGTAGTTGATGCATTGAGACTGAAGTTTTTCCTCATCAACATGGTTTTCTATTTATGTTGGCTGCCAAATTTAATTAATGGTATTTTAGTGTGGACTATGTGGTTTCAAATGCCTGTAAAAGTGATAATTACCATATGGTATATTATGGTGGGTGATTTATAACAAGTAGATATTTTAAAATCATTTTTAAGATACTTATGTCCATATTTAGTAAAAGTTATTCATTCATTTTCAGGCACTTTTGAATCCTATGCAAGCTTTACTAAACGCATTAGTATATCGTAAATGGAATACTGGAGAGACAAGATACAGGGCAGTACTTTCAACCTCACAAAAGGAATTTTATTTCCTGGATGAACAGTCACCGCTACTCGGATCAGAGCCGCCTCGATTACAAATGTCTAATATACCACCACAAAATCTAAATAACTATGCAACTATGTAACCTGTGTTTATTTGCAGGAGTTCTTAAATATATTTAAAGCAAATAATTATAAATGTATAATTCCTATCTCGAAAGATCACAAGTTCCTATCATTATTTGAGAATATTATGTTATATTGTGTACATCCCAGACCAGTTATAAACTTTTGATGCTGTAAAGTGTAAAGTATAAGGTATGTTTATTTAATACATGTAACTTATTTAATTATAAATATTAATGTATGGACACAGATGAGGTTAATAGTAATTAACCATGAATCTAAAATAACAGGAATATTTTATAATTATTGTACCAAAAATAAAAAAACGTGTTCCTATTTCATGAACTTATTTTATATAATATTTTATACTTAGCATAAATAAGCATAGTTTTATTATAAGACAGCACCCAGTTTTATATCTTTTTTAAAATATATGATTTTGTCTACTTTGTTTGTTTTATTTTATCATCAAATATTTAGTTTTACTTTCTATTTATTGGCATCAAAACCAGCTCAGCTTTTAAATTTTTGTTCCAACGAGAAAATCAATACAAAATTGATTAATTTTAAATAAACTATCAAGACTTCGGCGGAAGCGTTCATAGCCCGGCGGCTTGCGTCGATCTTAAGTGATCGACAAAGCTACGGGGGGGGCGGACGGTACTTGGATGGGTGCTACCGCTAGTGGCAAAATTTCTTGAGCGCTTCCGTGCTTCGGAGGGCACGTAAAGTCGTCGGTCCGGGTTGTTACCATTTTCTAGCAGTCATTAAGCCATGAAGGATGCCTTCGGCCTCGGGCGGCTTATAAATTTTCGTCACTTGGGTCGGCGACTAACCCCTCCACCAATCTTCACTGGAGCAGCGTGGTGGAGTATGCTCTAGGCCTCCTCAGATATGAGGAGAGACCTGTGCTCAGTAGTGGGCCATTAATGGGTTGAAGCCATCAAGACTTCTATATTAGTTGCTAGAAACTGAGCATATTTTTGGATATATTATAAATTATCATTTGGTGATATTGATAAAAAAATTAGAAATTTACCATTAATATTTTAAACATAATTTTATTATGTGCTAGGTAATTGTTATATATTATTTACATTAAATTTAAAGAACTATCACAATTACACATCATCATTCTCATTATCAGGAGGTGCCATGGTTAAATCAGTTACATCTTTGACAATCATATGTGCTATCTGCCATGCCATCTCTTCTTCAACTTTAGATGTATTTGTTGGCACAAGTCTGCTTACCATTTTTTTTAAAACTGACCTATCTTTTTTATCTGGATCAGGCTCAAATTTTGATTCAAATCTTCCCAAACTATTTATTCTTCCAAGGCTTAGCCCGTCATGCTTTTTTCTTTGCCATAATGCATCAGCATTATATAGCTGGTTTGAATCTATTGACATATCAGGTACAGAATAGTTCCGTTTCTTTTTGAAGAGAGGATCTCCCATAGCTAGTAGAGTATTTTGAGTACTTATACTAAATTCACTACTACAATCTGAATGTGATTTAAACTTGGAAGACCATAATCTGTCTACAGAATGAACCATTTCAGATAGGTACGAGTAATATAATTCTGATTCTAAAAATGTTTTTACATACTTGGATAATGTATTGAATATAATTTGGTATGGCATATCAAAACATGTTGTGAGTGGCCCACCTTCTGCACAGATATCACTTTCGACTTTCAACCTTATTTCAGTAGGAAAGCCAACAGGATTGGTTGCTTGGAGTGAAAAATATTTATCATACAAGATAATAGCATCACCTTGCTTTTGTTCTGGACTGGAATCAGTATTATTGATAATGTTGTCTCTAAAATACATTATAGCTATTAAAAATTCCAGTAAAATACTGCAAGATTCTTGCTCTAAGTATTCTGTGAAATAGAATAATATATTTTCATTATATAATATATCTTGAAGTTCAATAGAGCCTGTAGTTAAAATATCTATTTGTGCTTTAACATACAAGGGGCTATTCCGGAACTCCACAAAGTGTATGTCCATTTGCTTAATTAAGGCCTGTTGTACTGGCTCAAAACAGTCTTCTTTTATCTCACCTTCTGGTTGGCATATATTACTTATGACTGACTTTCTCAATTCATCAGGTAATACTAATTTATTAGGAGCTTCTAATGCCACATATTTTTTGAACAGATTAATAGCTTCCTCTGTTATATTAAAAATGACTGATTGTGTGAAGGGATTGCCTGTAAATCTTATTTGCTCTGTCAAATTTCCACATGAACTGGTTGAACACTCGGACTTATTTTGCTTTAAATTACTGGTACTAGACCTCCAGTTGAACCTTAGAGATATTGAATCTTCATCTTTTCTTTGTGTATCAGTAGTGCACTGAACATCAAAACTTTTGGTACGACTTAAATGCTTATCCTTTTCATTTAACTTATTAAACAAAACTTGGGTCTTAAAATTGTCTAGCTCCATCCAACACTTTATTAGTAAGTGTTTGCCAATAGTTTCCATAAACAATATAAAATATTTAATTGCTTTTTTGTCAACAAGGATGTCATGTAATGTTAGGGACAATTTTGATTTTTTTTCAAATATGTTCGATTGGCCTGCAAATAACCAAATCTATATATAAAAGTTGTTCAATAGTTGTATAATACTATTGTAGTATGTATAATACTTGAAATAAAAAACTGCTTACATTCGATTTCATTTCCCAATTCCAGTAGTGTTTTAATTTCGGAGTGTGCAGTTTTATGCTCAGGCGGTCGCACAGGGCAGCCTGCCTTAGCTGTAACAAAAAACAACGAGTAACTTATCGACATTGTGCTACAATCGACGTATCAGCAAAAGCAATAAACGATGTTATTACTTTACGTCTTACCTGCACTTTTCCAAAACTTAATCATAGTTTATTACATATTTTGTTTAGCATGTACATGTAGATTCACCGCAAACCTACGCTCAACATAGTTTTTGCAAGTATTCCCACAAACGTAAACAATAACAAAATGGTAGTTCTATTTTGTAAATACCGTGTATTTATCAAGATAGACGACGTTTCGTAACTTTAGTACCGACCTCGTTTGGTATTAGTAACTGTCAGTGTCAACTGTCAATCAATCAAAATCAATTGTCAATATTGATTATTGGTTTCCGCGGATAGGATTGATCACGGCGGTAGCGCGGCGACGACGGCGTATAAACACAGAGCACAACGAAATTACGAACAGCGCGGAACGGAGTCGGAAAGACTTCTGAAATTCTGAAATATTTTTAAATGAAATCAAACCAAAACAAAATGTCAACGTTCATTCATCACTCAACGTCACTATCAGTCAGTAGACTCAGTAGTGTCAGTGTCAGGTTAGAATTGCCAGAAGTTAAAGGTGCCCATTGTCGCAAGCTTTTTATCTATCTACTGAAATTCAAACACAAATAAAAAAACAAGGGCGGATCTTTTTTTTATTTTCATAACCATGTCATAATCGGAATAATTTTCACTTTCTCCACATCCAAGTTTTGTTTTTGTACAAATTTAGGACCAGCCCCCATACATTTTTTGAATTGAACATTTGAATTGATCAACATTCAACTTCAACTGTCAATGTCTTCAAAGTAGTTCAAAGTTCTGTTTAATAGCGGCTGTACACTCACTCTCGCTCTCATTTGACAAGGCGAGGCGAACGGCCGAGCGCTACCAAGTATAATTATAATTATACACTCTCGTACGAGTGCAATGCACTCGCTCGGTTAGCAGTCTCGCTCTCGCGAGTTGCGAGACAGCGAGAGTGTACAGCCGCTATTAGTTGAATATGGTCCACAGACTAGGTAGGAATATGGCCATTTTATCAATAGAGTAAAAATTCTGTATAAAAATCTGTATCCAGTGAAAATCTGTATCACACATCGAAAATCTGTATAAATACGGAGAAATCTGTATATATGGCAACGCTGTTCGTAACAATACTGACAAAACAATAAGCACAAACTTAAGTCATAAACTGACACACTGACAGCACGAAACTGATGGGTGATGGACAATTTGACAGTGACACTGACAATTTAGCCTATGGTACTACACTTTTTTTTAAAGTTTTAGTGCTAATCTTGGATGACACGTTTTTGGCTTGGATGTTGTACTTAGTGTAGCCAAATCTGCGAATCTGCGTTTAGAAAATGCCAGAAATATACAAAATATCTAAAGAAAGTTTTACTGAAATATTATTATTAAAATTGATTTGTACATAGGAACGGTCCGAGTTGAGTCGATCTCGAGTTGGTGTAATGTGCGCAGACCTTTACACCAACAATGGCAACCACGAAGATATTTATTATTATTTATATTTACGTGTTTCGGTACCAGTGTTGGGAATTAGTAATAAATGGGTTTTCCTCTTCGTTGTTAGGCAGAAATACGTCTCTGACAATCAATATAACACAACTTTCTTTACTTAAACATAGGGTTGTTTAACTCCCTCTTGCTTGACATCTAAAAAATAAAATTGCGTCCTCTGACAAATGCACGCTAAGCCCAAAAAAATGTAATATTTCAATGGAATCACTGTTGTATCATGGTTGTACCAGATTCATCCCTACTAATATTATAAATGCGAAAGTAACTCTGTCTGTCTGTCTGTCTGTCTGTCTGTCTGTCTGTGTCGCTTTCCCGCTTAAACCTCTCAACCGATTTTGATGAAATTTGACACAGACAATCTTTAGACCCTGAGAAAGGACATAGGCTACCTTTTATTGCGACAAAAAGGGATGAAGAGGTTGAAATAAAGGTTGAAAGTTTGTATGGGATTTCTTCGGATTTTAAGCACAGCGCCATCTAGGGGTGAACCTTCCTAACTTAAAGAATAAGAACGCCTAGCGCCATCTCTTAAAGAACCATGAAACTAATAAGTTTCCCGAAGCGAAGCGAGGGCGGGTCGCTAGTTCTTTATATTTGTTGTACATTCACATAACCTGTGACTTGTATAAATCGGCACCACAGACTAGGTAGGCAATCGGCGGCACCAAGATTGAAAAAATACTACGATAGGTAATTTTTTTGGTAATTTTGCGATCTATAGTAGGTAAGTAATTAAGTTATAGCACATCTTTTAATTTCCGCGTTAATTGCCGCTGAAACTACTGTGGAAATTTTAATATTTTAATAATTTTAGTATTTTAGTACGACATATAAAATAATAAAGTTTAGTTAGGAATTCTTAGTGTGCCTATTATTATTTTATTCAAATTAATGTAAGCTTCGCTAGATAAAATGTTATTGTTGACGGCCACAATTCAGCCAGATTCGATACAATCCCGTGAGACGACAACAAACAAAACTAAGTCGATGTCCACTTTCGACCTAGAAATAGGAAGTAAGAAATAATAATTATGGTGCTGGAGTTCATCTGAAGTGTCAGAAAATTGCAGGTAAAAATAATCATTCTCCTTTGAGTGTATCATTTTTTGCGCCCTAATGACTTCGATAACTCCTTCCTTTTTTACAAATAATATTATTGTTATCAATGTATATTATTTCATATATAAAAAGATCATTTAGATACCTATGTGAAATATGTATTTAATTTTTAACCAATAAAAACACTACTGCAATTTTTTGACAATTGGATTAACTCCGAGTCGATCAACATATTCTAAATACATAAGTGCTTGCTATTTGAGCGGCGCGGTCGGTAGTGATGGATGGGTGACCACTAGTGGCAAAGAAAAAATCTCGAGTATTTCTGTGCACTCCGTGTGTTCCGGAGGGCACGCAAAGCCGTCGGTCCCCGTTGTTGTCGTTAGATAGCAGTGGGCTTCGGGTAGCACAAAACTTCTGAAAATCTACTTAGAGCTATTTTTATTGTGAAATAATTTTATTGACATATAATTTTGATATGATGAAATATAATAGGTACCTACCTACTCAAGCATCTTCAAACCGCTTCGAACGTTACTCGACGCCTCGAAATACCTGTATCCATCCCCCTTAAACTTTTATAATGTTATTAAATAATTATATTGATTTTTTGTATTTATATCGGATCGATATTGCCTTTGCCGTAAAACGTTATTACCTATCTATAAACCTAGAAAAATAGTTATTAATAAAACACTTTACTTATTAAATAAAATTATGACCTCTTAAACTCTGAGAATGTATTGGGTAAGTTTTCCGCAATCTACTTTATTAGGTACCACAAAGATGTGTAGAACTTAATTGTGCATGCATGCGTTTTTTGAAATCACAAATTTGGATTTAATTGTTAGCGATCCTTGCGCAATAAGAGCTTGAGGACGCAGTGCAGTAGCCGAGGCTATCGACCTTCCCACGTTTACTTGAAATAACTGTTATGTTGATGGAAATAACTTGGCGTGAAGAAGCGCGCTGGGCGGCCCGAGACGGCCAGTCGTGCTTGTTCACGGGTCTTGATCGCAACAAACATAAAAAGATCCCAAACAGTACCGAGTCAAAAATGTGCATTAAATTAATTATATTTATCTACGTTCTGTCAGCAGTATTTGTTGATTCTACTCTTTTTGACCAGAGTCAGTCAGGAGATCTAAATGTACAAGTCGATTTAAAGGGTTTACATGTTATTGCCCTAATGAAAAGTGGAAAAGAAGAATATGTAGTGAGTATTGTTTTGTATCTTTTAAACTAGCCCTCATTAAAAAAAAAATTTTTTTCTTCAAAAGTAAACTTTTTACACGCAATATTTTGTTGATGTTTTATTAACGCTTCTAGGTGTTGCACTAAGCGCTTCGCAGCTGTTCGCTAAAATATTTACACCGGCACAAACATACATAATAATTGTATTTATTATGTTTATACTAAAAACAAATGTTAGATTTAATTTGTTATGTCTTAGAATTTTGTATTCAACAGGTATTACTTAACTACTTAAAATAATAATAAAATTGAAGCGCGGTTAGGTTGTGTCTTAGGTCGCGGTTAGAAAATGGATTTGTTCTTGTGGGATGGTAGATAAAAGTTAGTAGGCGTGTAATTTCTGATTTGAATTGGTTAGTAATAATGTATTGACAAAATTTGTGCCACTATTGCAATAATGCCTTTCTAATTGCTCTATAGCAACAAAAATTGTCAAAAAATCCATAAAATATGTAGGTAGGTACATGACACCGTACTTATTGCCTGAAATAAATTAGTAGTAACGTTTTAGGTGCGTCTATTTATAGGTACCTAAGCATAATAAGTACCTACATATTATGAAAGTTATCTAAATGAAGCTTGGGCAGTTATCAAGTTAATTTAGGTCGGTACATAATATAACAGTCCGATTTATTTTAATTAGGTAGGGCATTACTACCTATTTTACAAACTTTTATTAAACTAACAATGTTTGTATGTAT
The DNA here is from genome assembly GCA_905404295.2 of Ochlodes sylvanus. NCBI lineage: Eukaryota > Metazoa > Arthropoda > Insecta > Lepidoptera > Hesperiidae > Ochlodes > Ochlodes sylvanus. The sequence goes on along the minus strand of FR990126.1, from coordinate 6,732,494 downwards.
GGGTCAAACCTTTCCTTATATTGCAATTGAATTTAAAAGCAGATTTAATTTAAAAACATATAAAAAATAACTTTTATGTAGAGCTCTAAATAAATCTTGCAAAACTAAATCCATACACCGAGGTAATAAAATAGTTTTTTCCGTAGCTGTAAGGTCTATACCTAGAACCGCTCATAGCCTGGCGGCTTATCTACTTCGATCTTAAGTGATCGACAACGTTAAGCAAAAGCGGGTGTGATCGGTAGTTGTATGGGTGACCGCGAGTGGCAAAAAAATTTTTGGGCGCTTTCGTTCTTCGGAGAACACTTAAAGCCGTCAGTCCCAGTTACTATCATTTTGTAGCAGTCGTTAAGCCACGTCGGATGCCTTCCGGCGGCATACTAAAATTCCGACACTATGGTTGGCCACTAACCCGTCTACCGATCCGCACTGGAGCAGCGTGGTGGAGTATGCTCTAGACCTCCTCAAGCATGAGTAGAGACCCGTGCTCAATAGTGGGCCATTAATGGGTTGAAGCCAAGATCTAGCTAAACAGTGTGTTAGTTACCAATACAACTACGTATCTTGTACAATATTATCGTAATAACTGTAAAATAAACAAAATCTAAAGGCGGTTATTGAAAAACAAAAATGTTTACGGCTTAAAAATAAAGTTAACACGAATATCTTAATAGGTATATTCACGTTGCTTGAAAGTGGGCAAAAATATAATTATTATATTTAACAAGCTAGTAGGTAGGTATTTAACTACCTAAATTAAGCACCAAACATAGATATAACTTTAGCGGCCAATTACATCAGTCATAAAAAGTTAGCACTTATACTATACAATAAACGATGTTTCAGGATTACGATTATGCGTACGATTACTCAGAGATGACAATAAAGCCACAAAACCGCACTACTCCGAGACCGTTAAATATCACCGATGGACCTGAACTAGCTGTTAACAATACAATTATCACAACGGTGATTTTAGAAACCACTACAGCAACGACGAAGACATCTGAAGACGCCGGAATAACACAACAAACAGTTATCCACGATAACAGTACTATAAAAAGCACAATCGGCCATTTTAATGTAACCGATCCGCCAGCGATTATACTGAATACAACAGTTGTAACAATCTCGGCTCCGGCGACTAACAGTACAACACCAACAATATGCAGAAAAGGTTTTGTTTTGAATAATAAAGGAGATTGTGAATTAAAACTTCAAGGAACGGGGAATGCGTAAGTATAAGTTGTAGTAATACCCACTGCTGAATGTATGTAATCTCAGATCACATAATGAGTATTGGTATTTGTACGCAATCCTTGTTATGGTTAGTACAAATATTAATATTGTTGAAGCAGAGTCGTCTCTACTATCGTGTGGTCAGTAAGTTACTGCTAGCCTAGCTTGGTTGCACTTGCAAGTCCAGTTTAATCAGATCAGTAATATTAGGTACAACTAACTGCTCTTTACATATCAAGCCACTTTATACTTAACCACTGTGAATTTTCAAAAATCCTTTCTTAGTGCGCCCCTACATTATAAAAGGAACCCCTGTGCAAAATTTCAAGTTTCTACCCTATAGTTTAGGCGCTGCGTTGATATGTCGGTTAGTCAGCTTCTCCTATATATGTAGGTATCATAATTATTAGTAGGTATATTAGGTACGGATATATCTTCCTCAATTTCTCATAAAGAATCGAGCTTCGCTTAGTAATGTTTGAGTTGGTATGTAAGTACTTCACATTGAACATACCTATTAAGTACCTATAGGTACTGACGCACACATACTCACATTCACCAGCCAAATTTCGCATTATGTACCTTTATGTGGCAGAATAATTTAGGTTAAGCCTTTAAATTACATTTGTATTAAATTAATACACAAATAGTTATAAACAACCACGAGCCGAAAACAAAATTATCTGTCACATAAAATATCTGCTCCGATTAGACGCCTTTGCTCGACAGGCAGGGTTAGGTGAAATTGTCTTTGTGTAGGTAGATATTATAATTAAACTGTGTTTTATCTTCTCTTTGGTGTAAAAATATAGTATATTTATTATGAATTGTATTTAGGAGACCAAGAGCTAAAGAAAATTAAAGGTACCAATTAGACTTAATACATCGAGATATAAGTACTAAATATCTCGATGACTTAATACGAGTAATTGCCATTATTATCAAAACATTTCAAGTGGGTAGGGGGTGGGGTTTCGATGATACTTATGAGTATGTTCACAAATTCACAATGGTTTGTAACAAGTCGTTAGTTAAAAATTTGTAGTCGCGTGAATTACCTATTGTAGGTACGTGAGGTACTTATTTGTTTTAATACCTAAGTTTACGGTACATACGTGGATGACCGAGCTTACTCGGTATTTTTTTAACGACGCCAACAACTCCATCTACTGAAGTAACTTTAATGTTGCTGTGTCGTCAATAGATGTCAGGAAGAGTCATATTTTTCAGTTTATGTTTTTGTTTAAACACGTGTGTATCTATAAACGACGTTTTCAAAAAATGAAACCTAGTTAGATCGATTTATCGCCCCCGAAACCTCCAGCATCTAGATTTCATGCAAATCGTTAGAGCCGTTTCCGAGATTAAGAATAATTATACTGTACATACATAATTATATAAGAATTGCTCGTTTAAAGCCTTTATAGGTAATTACATTAGATAAACATGTAAGAAGTTTATTGGTGATTCTAAATTGGTCGAGACCATTAATGACCAATCTCACCCCAGGGCACAGGGTCGTTATTCCTTTGAGGAGTTACATTTAGTTACATTGAAGAGTGTCACGTGTCAGTGGTAGGAATTTCACGATTTAATTCCCCCATCCTTTTTTCGAACAACCTGATGCATCCCTCAGGTACGGACGGCGCACTTTGCTTCGTAGCTTATTATAAATGTACTTAGATCGATGGACTAAAACAATTGCCCGTTGCTGTTTACGCTCGATTATATTATGGGCGAAGCGCTCATAGCCCGGCGGCTTGCGTCGATCTTAAGTGATCGACAAAGTTAAGCAACAGCGGGCGCGGTCGGTAGTTGGATGGGTGACCGCTAGTGGCAAAAATTTCTTGAGCGCTTCCGTGCTTCGGAGGGCACGTAAAGCCGTCGGTCCCGGTTGTTATCATTTGGTAGCAGTCGTTAAGCCATGTCGGATACCTTCGGGCGGCTTAAAATTTCCGACACTTGGGTTGGCCACTAACCCCTCCACCAATCCGCACTGGAGCAGCGTGGTGGAGTATGCTCTAGGCCTCCTCAGGTACGAGGAGAGACCCGTGCTCAGTAGTGGGCCATTTATGGGTTGTAGCCAATATTATGGGCATTTTAAAGTCAATAGCAAATATAATTATATACTCGTATAATCTAAATTGTGCTTTTTGGGTGTCATGACATGAGGTGTGCTTGTCGGAGTCAAAGTCAAACTTATCATATTCATTTGCACCTTGATGGTCACCTAAATATGGAGATGGCATAGGTTAACTATGCCATATTACCTATACCTACCTATGATAGGTACTTTCCGTCGTAGGCCATTGGGCTTTGCATGACCCAGGATAATCTTTACTTTTTATTCTGGATATGTGTATGTATGTATAATATTAGAAGTAAATTAGAAGTAATACTGCGGTTTCGCTAATTTAGTGTCTATTAGAGTTACACGTATTTTTATGATCATTAATAAATTTCATTATTTCAGGTTGCTGAAGCTTGTAAAATTATCACAGAAATTGAAGTTAAGAAGAGAAAACAAGAGTGATAATGCAGATTCAAATTAAGTAATGAAGAAAGTATAATAATTAAAGTTCTAGATTTTTTTTAATAATGCCTTAGAATATATTATTTAAACCTAAGAATGTAAAAAAATGCAAAAGACTGGATTAAAATAAACATATAAATGAAATTGTTTTTTTAACATACCATTAGGCAGTTTCGAACACAAACTGTCACAACCAGGTAAAAGTTACCACATTCGTTAGCTTCTTATTTTAGAAAAAAAAAATAGTTACACAAATGGTTGCAACGGGGTATTTTTCACCCATTCTCACTTCACACATCTACAGCGGCTGAGCATATGGCACCAGCTGTCTACCAAGCTAGGAGTGCACTCCTTGTTTCTTTGCAGAAAGGTATCTAAAGTAGCAAAATGTTACGTTAAGCAAAAAAATATATATGGGTGTTTTTACACCCTCTGGTATTTTTTACCCAGTATAGACAAATGCCAGGTTAAAGAATTGTATTTTGTAAACATTTTTGTGGGTATGACATAATTTTTTATATGTTGTAAATCGAGATACACAGCATCAACAGTTATTGTATTGTAAGAAATACATAAAAATTGTAATGAATGTGAGATAATGTTACAATGCTGTAAGTTTTTCACTATTATTGTATATAATTTGGCAGAATATAAAAAGCATATTTTTATAAAAAGGGTACAATAGAATAAAGCTGTATAAAACTTCAGGACCATTTATTTACATGTTTATGTGCATAGCAATAGTAGGTGTTAACTTTTAAGCATATAAATGATGAAATAAATATATAATATGGGACGGGTGCTAGTAAACTTCACATTTTCACTTTATTTGTACTATATGGCTTTGAGCTTTGAAGACATGACAAGACAATGTGCATTATAAGTTTATTCAACATGAACAAAATGACTTAGCAACTCACAAAATGTACAAAAGATGGTACACTATAAATTTGAGCTACACATGTATTTATACTTAACATTAAAGTTTGCACAAACAAAACAGAAGGGGTATAAAAGCTCCGATAGTGATAAACACTGGAATGAGTACCGAGCTCTCATCCATTGAGTAAGGGTCTGGCTGTTTGGGCCCACTAGTGCGACGGGATTTGCTATTCTTCTCTTCCACTTCTTCCCTCGGCTCTTCAGCTTCATTTTCTGGCCATATCATAGGAGGTAGCTTCGGAACCTCGTCTATTGTGCCCTTCATTACATATAAGGCATTTATTTTAGGATTATCCCTGTACCCTTTAATGAACTCTACTTTTATTTTGCTTCCTCGTATATCTGACTCTTCCTCGTTGTAATATAGTTTACCATTTTTGATAGAATATGGTATATATTCATCGTGAGCCACACCACGACCTACTTTGTTAAAAATGTCTAGATCAGCAACTATCGTGTGATCCCCGTTCAAGACGACGTCAAAAACTTTCATATTGGGTGCATTGAAGTAAACTTCACTGAATTTAAGCACTAAAACATAGTCACCATCTTTATTTGCAGGTATGTCATAGCCAAAAGTACTATGATGATATCTTTCAGTCTGGTAAAGAATTTCGTCCTTTGAATTCACTCTTCCGATCATAACAAGTTGCTTGCCGTAGTCCGACGCCGTCCCAACTCTACCTTGGAGCGGATCTTTTTCATAATGTATTCCGTAAATGTCCGTATGGGCTGGTCCGCCAGCGTTGATAGCATAGATTATTTCTCCTAATCCAGTTGCACTTCGTAACAAGTATGAATATAAAAATGTGAAAAATATTATAATTCGTGACATGCTTGCAACGACAGACTGCAGAGTTGCGACTCTTAGCTTTGACTACAATTTAGCACTGTTAAGTGTAGTCTAAAATATCTAATTTTGCTAGCACATCTTACAAGATTATTTTATATAATAATTGTTTTGTACTTTTATGTCAGTTATCCGGCAAATTTTTGATGTAAATCGCAAAGCTGAAATTATTTCCAATTACACTGCAACACGCGTTGTCGCGTTGACTAATGTCTTGTCAGTTGTCACTGTTGAGTGTTGACGTCTGACGTGTGACGTGTGTCGTGATAGTGTTTGTGTTGTTGAACTTGTTGACTTGACTATTGGAGTCACAGAGTACCTGAACACTACTTTTGGACATAGAGGTTTGGAGTTGGACCCGTCTATGGTTGGACCGGTTGGATTTTGCTTGGTCTGTAAGTTGAGCGTTGAGGACTGAGAGTCTGAGACGGTTCTCCCTCGCCTCAAAAAAAAGTGTAGCCGGCTCCAGTCACAGACTTATAGTTTTATAGTGTGTATCAACCTTAATGCATCATTTTAGTCTAAGGCATAAATTATTATTTAATTATTAGTATGTACTGGTATTAAACTTAATCTTAATATATATAATTCGAGTGTGAGTGTGTATGATACTGAACTCCTCCTAAACGGCTTGACCGATTTGGTTGAAATTATTTGTGTGTCTTCAGGTGGATCCGAGGATGGTTTAGATTCACAATTGGACCCGGTAGGTGGCGTTGCTGTCGATATATCACCAAAACATTTTTTAACGACTGGACCGATTTGGATGAAATTTTTTGTGTGTGTTCAAGCGGATCTGGGAATGGTTTAGATTCACTATTGGACCCGATAGGTGGCGTTGCTGTCGATATATCACCAAAACATTTTTTAATTATAAAGCGGTACGAAGTACGCCGGGACAACTTGTTATTATTATATAATAGAAGTACGTTACTTTTGATATACATACATATAAATAAAATTTAAGTATCTGTCTATCTTTTTGTTTGTGTGGGCTAACCTTTGGAACAGCTGAACCGATTTTAATGAGACTTTCACTGGAAGACAGAGGAGGTTAGAGGGCCACACATAAGCAAAGTCCCACAAATCGGGATTTAAGCGGAAAAAGTTCCCAAAAAAAGTCGCGGGTACTGCTAATCGGTAAATGTTTTGTTATAAACGTGGCGATAAACCGAACAGATTGGGAATGGGTTCAATATTCTAGGCCGCCCCAATACGGTCATTTAATTAAATGACCGTATTGGGGCGGTACATAATAATATTAAAACCAAATTGTGACGACGCGACGCAGCCCTGCCGATGGGGCCCTTGACGGATCACGCGTTTTGAATAGAATGAATAAATCCCGCCGATAGAAAGAAAATAATCGTTGGTAAATTGGTATTATGGTTCGGGAACCGTCGTGTGCCAACGGTTAACGGTAACAGGTTAACGTTAAACGTTAAACGAGTTCGATTCCCGGCCGGGGCAGATGTTTATGTGACAGTTAAATGTTTGTTAGGGTCATGTGTGCTTGTGATGTGTAATTTGTATTGTTCATGCCACTGTAAGACACCGGGAATCCTAGTGCGGGGGTATGAGTGTGTTATGGTTTATTTATTTAAGTATATTTTGAAAGCCCGTGCTTGTCATGTAATTCAATTTTTTGAGCGAGATCTGACGACATACATATATAATTAACTAACTTAATAATTAAATATTTAATTAACTCCGAAAAGTTGATGTTGTAGGTACCTACTCATTTTTTAAATTAATTGAAGTCGTTTTTTTGTTAAAATACAACAATAAGAATATTATTAAGCGTGTTATAACATTTTGTTTTCGTCTAACAGTACATAGACTCTGTTTTACTTGTAGGTACTATGAGAATAAACCATTATAATTTATAATATTAATAGCTTATGGTTCGTGATCATTGATAAACAGGTGCGTGGGTTTTATTTGTCAGCTACAAACGTTGGCAAGTCTTTGATCTTGGGAGAGTATCGAGTGTCCCTTTTGTGTACCTACAAAGTTTGTAGATATTTAGTCGTCAAATTCAGTGTTACTGGCACTTAATTAAAGTATTTGCAGAACTCTGAGTTTTGCCGTACCTATCCTTTAGTGTCTTCGTTCGAGACGCTACAATAATAATACTTATGTACCTACAATTTTCCGCAGATACTGGAATAAACTAGATAATTAGATACTACTTACATCAGCTGATTCTGAAAAACAAAATCTTTCGAGTAAAGGTACCTACCTAGTCAGAAGGGTGGATAACTGTGCTATGGTAACTGTATTAGGAACGGAAACGAGAGTTTAGCTATTTTATAATATTATATCATTTGAAGTAGTTACGAGTTTACGAGTACCTACATTCTGCGTTGTGCATACATTGTGCGTTGTGTTGACGCGTATGTACGTATGATTTAGTAAGAGACATTAAAAGATCATATAGGTACTACTATTTGAGGTAGGTTAGATTATTTACCGTAATAATATAAATTTCTTAAAATTACTTTACTGAGTTGAGTACCTACTACTACTCCTTGGTTCTCGGCCAGCGAAAGCTTCAATGGTAACCTTAGTTACGGTGTACGGGTACGACCCATTTACATCCTAATCTACCCGGTAAAAGTAATTGCTGTTACGTGATTGGATGGAATTTCGGCGAAATCGGAATTCAATTTAGGGACTGAAGCGCCTGAAGCAGTAAATAGACAGTTACTGTTGAACTTTCGTTGGAATACAATTTCGATCAAATACTTACGAACACAAAATTACCGCACCTTTGGTTGATTTACTGAAGTACTTAGTTATTTACTTGAACTATTTGTATATATAATGAAGTATATTTTTGGAGATGTAATCATATATCATGCGTGACCTTTAGTTATTCCTAAACTTTGTGCTCAGTTAATCATGTTAATAATGGAAATTATAAAATACACACAAGAAAATACGATGCATTTACTAAAACATCCCTATTAATATTATGAATGCGAAAGTAACCCTGTCTGTCTGTCTGTCTGTATCTTTTCACGCAAAACCGATTTAGATGAAATTTGCTATGGAAATAGTTTGGAGTCCCTGGTAAGGACATAATTATGATAGTTTCTATCAAAATAATAATAATAATCAACGAGCTATAAGGTTTGGGATAATTTAAAGTATTTTGTTGTTGTGTACCTCCTACGCGGTCGGAGCCGCGAGCAAAAACGTTTAAAATAAGATACGAGTAAAACAACTGGAGAATTGGTTTTCAGAATTAGTGGCAAAGGATCTACAAGTTAGGTACCTACCTAACTTGTAGATCCTTTGCCATTAGTAAAGACCGTGTAGGTGAAGGCCAATTCCAGGCGGCAGTTTGGCGAGACATTCATATTTGCATCGCAAGTAATACATAAACAAAAAAAAAATGCTTGTGGTATACGAATAACGCACATCTCCTCAAAGATACCGTCGCCGCGCCGCGTAAATTAAATTGTTGTAGCAATCTTTAACAATCTTTGTATTCTACGATGAGATTGCGTTCCTTATGCTTAGGTACTGAATACTGATAGGTATTATATTACTTTTCCTTTTGATATAAATTCCCTTGTAACTCGGCTCAAATTTGTTATAATTTGCGCTGCTCTAGCTGACAGGTAATAATTATGTTTACAAGACGTGATTCTGTAAAGCGAAGTAAGCGTGAAATATTATCCGTAGTAATTACTCTTTGTATGTTAATTATCCATTTTAAAACAAAATTACACGCGGCTGCTTGCGGCTCTAGTATTTTATATTTTACTAGCGGACCCAGCGAACGTTGTTCCGTCATTTAGATTACCTACTTGTAGTTGTGCTTGTAGTGAATGACTTTGAAATTTGAGGTGTGTGGGTAGCGAAGTAAAAATTTGGGATTAGGGGGTACTAGGCCATGGGGCCGTCTCATTGTGTTATCAAATTGTGTCGCCTTATTTAATTAAAAAATACTTAGTAGTGATATTCTATCTACCTACCTCATATTTGTTTATTCGATCCCAGTTTAGATAGTTATATATTAATCATTAATCCTTTCGGATCCCCTAGAGATATCATGTAAATTACCGAAACTTGGGTAGTCCACTAACACCTCTATTAATCCTCACTAGAGTAGCGTGGTTGAGTAAGTTTTAGATCTTTACAATCACGAAGTCAAGTCAAGATGCCAATAAATCCGTAGGACTTTGTCTTTATCACATTTTATCAATTTTTACGTCAATAGTCCTTAGCCAATGAATCGATCACCGTTGGCCATAGACATCGGTAATATCTCATAACACAACAGATGCATTGCTGGCCACTATAGCAGAGAATAAATGTGGAAATTGATATTGTTAGTGAATTCGGTTTTCAGTATTTTATTTCCGCTTTCCAATATTGCGACGAAAATAGTTATATAGCTACTTCATAGGAATGTCAACGAAAATGTCGATAAAATTCCTACGAAGTTATTTTTGATCTGGATAGCTACACTGACTCGGTCAATTTGCACCAGCCTTTCATTCATATAGTGTACCTACTGGTAGACTTTGTATCGCTCTTTTCATCTACTTTTCTGTAGACCTAAAAAAGAGAAATATCCCACTCATACATTGTTTTGTTATATTTCAAAGGAATTAGGCAGCGTTTTCGCAGAAAGGGCGGCCTGACTTTTTCCGACATTTTCAACAGTTATCGTCATTATGTCAACCAATTATATTATTACAAAAATTTAAGCATGATATTTCTATTATGCCTAAATAAATGAATAGTACCTAATTATTTCGAAAGCGGGTAATGATAACAAGGCCTCGTTTTACCGAAGTGAAGAATCTCTTAAAAATAATTCCAGAATAAAGTACAACAATAAATAAATTTACCTACCATTACCCTGTGCAGCATAAAATATTATATTCTAGGATGAACGTCCGAATTATTCAAACTGATTCAGGGTTATTTACAAGGGAATAATAACTTTATTATTATGTAATTACTTTTTACATCACAATTTTTACATTATGCCCATTTACTATAAATGCTATTTGTATTGCCATAACTGCTTATTCCCACTAAAAACATTTGAAATGTGAAATACTCCAAAACATACATACATATAAGCTCATAACGCTTTACTGTTAAAAATTAACAAATCTCACTCATGCTTCTATTAGCCTTAACTTTACAAAGCCTATGACGATGACGTGGTCAAAACGTAGGCCATTTCCCAAGAGCTAGTTCATGACACGTGAAACAATTTCTCATGGAACTTGGGAATTTGTGCGACGGGCGTAGTGGCCTATTAAACTCTTTGAGGCCCCAGTTTAATGAGATCAAGTTTATTTTTCTTCATGAATAGTTCTTTGTTCTTTTTAAATTAATATTTATACGTTTCATTTGTTAGAACACTAGATATTTAATTTAGTTAAATGAATAAAAAAAGCTGACTGTCTGCTTTTCAGGATTATTGCAAAATAATCTTTATCCTATGTACATTGTTTTTATGTAATAACTGACTGTATTTGAAGTAATTTTTTATTTGTCTAATATATCCGTGTTAATTAGTTATGCATATAATTATGATGTTTTTTAAAACAAAAAACAAATGATACTATAATGTGAATTATTTATGTTATTAAAATTGCTTGTGTCCCAAAAGAAGACTTTCCCCTTTACATAATTCAGTTCATTTCTTTCGTTCTTTATAGGTACTGCATAAGTTGAGTAAGACAAATAACATTTGAGTGTATGAGTATGACAGAAGTTAAGTTTAGTCAACTATGAAATTGAAGGAGGTAAAGTTTACTCACATTGAATTTTATACCGCATCTCTCATATCATTTCTGCAGATCGTTTTAGAGTTTCTGTGCTAAAAATGTTACATTATTTTCATGGTAACATAATATTTAATATTTTACACTTGGTTTTCTTATATTGGAAGTAGAGTTAGTCTGATATATCGCAAATTTATTAGAAGATTCATGTGAAAAATGCCAAGGAATATTACTTTTTGCGAAGTAAATTCAAAAGTGCTTTATGAATTCCTGATAACAATACTGTGGCTTAATGCATGGTTAATCACGAAATGGCCTTCTTTATAGTATTCTCACGTCCTTAATTTACCAAATTCGTCTCATAATTCATTTGATTTTCTATTTCGTTGACGAAAATAAATCTTATTTGATAAACCTGCTCACAATACCGAAAGTACTTAAGTCACAAAAGAGAGATTTTTGTTTCTACGAAATAGAACCTGGTTTCTATGTCTATCCGACTATCTAAAGTAGGGCATGTTCGAAAAGTTGTTATTGTGCGTTGTTAAATATTTCTTACAATGTGAAAACGGTTGAGGCTGAAGCTGAAGATGAAAGTAATGACATGAACTGCGACCTCAGTTGTGTCTGTGACTGGGCGAGATCATTTGGGCTTTCAACCATTTTATGTCCCAAGCTATAACCGGGTCTAAATATTGTCGACACATATTGGACATTTCTAAATAATATTTATATTCAAAAACTAGCTGGCCCGGCGAACTTCGTACCGCGTAACAGTCGATTCTTTATTTTTTTTAATACTTATTCTGCTATTCGGGACACCTTCCCGGAACCCCTCCACTAACACTTAAGCTTTATGGTAGGGTATTAAAGTTCAAATTGACTTTTAAGTATCGAATCTTTTGTATGGGAATATAGAAAAATACTTTTAGAAGGTCACAAGTCCAATTTGAAACGAACTTCGCTCCAATCTTGCTCTCTTTTTGGGTCATCTCTCGTGCGCAGCGGTTGTCGACGCGATTTGTTCCTAGTGGTGAAATAATTTCAGTTTCTTATTTTCTAAATCTTATTTTCATTGTGTGGTTAGTAGATTTGGGTTGTTATTTAGTTATGTGATGTAATTGTTGCAAATGTTAAATGTGTAATAAATTAAACATAAATAACATTTCGTGCCATAGTTTTATTTGAAGTGTTAGTTTTGTGCTCCTGAGTATAGTTTTGTATAGTCCTTGGTTTGTGAGCCGCTAAGATAAGGTAAACTACAAAACCTGTGTATTTACCTCACCAGCTCTGCTCTCCTGGTACTTTATCTCGTGTCAAAAACAAAACACCATCACGAAAAACTAATAATTCGACTGAATTGTTGCTATGGACACTCAAAATTGTTTGCTTTAACTTTACATAACTTATTCCGGACGACGACAAATCCAAAAACACAAAAATCAGAAAAATAGGATAACTAACACGACTTTCTTTTACATAATCATAGATGTGAATTCATCATGGAAGGCGCATGTTGGGGAGGTTAGCTGTAAATTGTATTGAACCTTACGTTCGTCGAAATGTCTTCAGAGTAGGTACTTATCTTACCCCTTAAAACGAGAATTTCCCTGTGTCAATATCTAGTTCTATCGATATTAGATTACAGTCGATGCGTGTTATTTGGATGCTTCAGAGGAGCTTCCAAATAAGCTTGAGCGCTTGCAGAATCTGTGTTAAAGATTTATTTTTGTGTAACGCAAATTTGATCGTGTTTCTCATTTTCGCAAGGATCTCAAGTTGATCCCAATCCAATTTTGCAGAAATACTCGTATCCCTTGCCTAATCTTTAATATCCTTATGAACCCGATGTCCCCCTATACATATCTTCGTAATCGTTTTTCTATGTACGTCCATCCTTTGCATCAAGCAGAATGCAAGTAAATTTCTATTACGCTCCCCCACCATAAAATGGTAGGTATATATAACTAATAACTATGTGGGCCTATTCTTAATGAGAATAAATGAATAAATGACTTGATGACTTCTAAATTAGTATTTTAGAAGTCTACATCATAATATTTCATTCCGATTCTAATTATTTTAATTATTAACTTTGTGACATAAACGGGTTCTGTTTGTTAAGGATAATTTTATTCCCGAAGAAAAAATTTTTAATTTCATTATAATATATGTATTATGTTAACGATAAATTATTACTTAAGTTATTTTCATGCAAATACGCTCTGCAAATCAACCCATCCCTAAATCCTTATGAATAAAAAATACGACGAAATGTTATCGCGTGAAACTCGAATAACAAAGAGCTTTTCGGATAGAAGGTACCAGACCTTCGTAATTATGTATAACGTACATTGCTAAATCATAACTGCTTTATATAAGTAAACACGTACCATGGTATGTATGTAGGTACATATATTTTTATGCTTCCACAAGTGGATCAAAACGGATACAGACGAGAGCTTTTTGGTGAAACGTTCTTGGGCAAATACATTCCTGGCTAAAAGCTATGATGATACTATTGAATGAATAATGAATGGAATGGAGGTGATGCTGACGGAAAGATGATGGTAACTATGACAAAAATATTATTTGATTACAATATTATTTTCAACAAGGTGAGTTTCGACGAAACGCGATACTACCTGCTTCATTGTTTTATCGTTTCATCGCTAGACCCAGAACATAGCCCCAGGTCGTCGCATCGAACCTTTCAATATCATTTGCTGTAAGACTAATTTGCCGGACGAATTAAATTTCAACTGATGAGGACAGTGCTCGTACGAGTCCATTATATTAGATAGTTTAGGTATTATGAAATATTTGGAGATTGCTTATAACCGTAGCTTTACTGTTTCAATCCGTTTGCCTTTTAGGTTCTACTGCTGGACATAAATCTTCGTTCGGTATCGCTCTCACCGATCCTCAATTATCTTTTACTTCTACCTTTTCTCTCTTCTATTTAGTCTCTCTATAGAGTCTCTTTAATAACAATGAACATGTAATTATTAAATCAGTTCTCAGCTCCCTTCTTAGCTGCTAACGTGTCAGCGATGGTGGTATTGGTAACCACTTACTTATAAGTGACTTCTTGTGTTGAATTGTTGGCTAAAGTGGCTTGTTTCTATTAAAGTTTATTTCAATGAAAGAGCAACTTTAATCTCGCTTCGCATCGGGAAGCCTGTCCTTTAGTGAGGGTACCTCATTCCAAAATTGTTAGACTTTACCCGTGCACGATTTAATTTTCACGTCTGATAGTGTTCATATTGCAATAACTCCGAAGATATTCATTTAAATTCTATGGTGTATAGGATTATCCTAATGTGCTTAAAATGCTTAAGGTGACTAACATATTTAAGTTGATAAGGATTATTAAATAAATCCCTCTAAGTAGCTTTCCAATTACCGCATTGTACGTGACCATTTTTTTAAATTAGATTTAATTTAAATTTTTAAATTAAAAAAGATAGGCATATGCCATCGCGGACTTTATTGTAGAAATATTAAAGAGGAATATTCCACCTATAAATTGTTTTGTTATGTCTCAAAGGGATTAGGCAGCGTTTTCGCTGAAAGCGGCTTGATTTTTTCTGACTTTCTTAACAGTCATTGTCCTATTTCAACCAATTTACAAAAAACTTCAATATTTTATATACCTAAACCTTCGTCACGAATCCCTCTGTCTTTTGGTGAAAACTGCATGAAAATCTGTTTAGTTTTTTTTTATCGCTAACAGACAGACAAACAGACAGACGCGGCGGGGGACTTTGTTTGATTATGTTATTATCTTTTTTGTTAAGATAATATAAGAAAAATAAAGCACAATTTGAGATTCGATTATATTTTCCAAACTTCCTTGCTATTCTGTAAAACTTTGCAAGTCAGCGTTCGGGAAACAACATTAAGTAAGGAAATGAGGCGGTTACCGAGAAGAAACCCTTGTTTAATGGCACCCATGTGAAAAAGGCCATAAATGTTGCTTAGCGAATCCTTATGATTAAAAAAGAAAAGGTTTATTTGTCAAACAAAGTAGGTTTTTAGGATTTTAGTAGCCAGCGGCCAAAAATTTTGTTAGGGTGTTTTTATTTGTGTAAATAGTACGTGTAAAAGGAAAGAGGTATACTTCCGAAATCATCTTACGTAGAAATGTTTAGGTCGGCGTAGACAGGTTGAAGACGCAAAATATATAAAACAAAGAAATTCATGGCACACGTACTTAGTACTGTTGTGTGTTGTGTTAGTCAAGATTGTACCACTTTTTAAAATTTTAATGCATTCATGTGCATGTGAGATAACGTTAATATGGAGTACAAATCCAGAAAGATAAATTTTAGATGTAAAATGTATTACAAATATATTTAATGAGATAATAAAACGAAGGGTAAACATTGAAAAGCGTAAACGTGAAGTAATCCTTTGACAAAACGATTTACGATCGAATTAAAAAGGCAGAGCGGGTGTCCTCGTTAGTACCTATAGATAGATTTATATGTATGTAACGGTATTGTTACAGATTTATTTTCATTGATCATTAATGAATAACCGATTTGTCATTAATGATTGAAGTGCGTAATGTGTAAAACGATACAAGTACCTATAATTAAATAATTTAATAATAATTGAATAATTTAATTTCCTTATAGGAGTTGGGGCACTTGATATGCTATTTTGTTCTCAAGTACATTAAAATTAATCACCTTTGTAAGAAAGAGGAGTATATTTCGATTTCCGTAGAAGCATGCCTCGCGGCTTTAAACTCGGTTTACCGCAAGGGGGGCTCCCCAGTCAAATCCTGTTAAATTTCACTGGAGCAACAGAGATTGTAAGCCGCGAAATTGTATGTTCGGGAACATTCAGAATTTTTAATTAGGAACACGACACTCGATCACAACCCGTATTGTTCAAGTTAATCTTTGTGTACAATCTCCTGAGTTGTAATGAATATTTTCCCAAAAATATCTAATTTGGCGTCAACTCCAACGAAATAGAGCATAATATCGGTTGGGTTACGATGCCGCGATGGTGGTATCTATTTCCTAATTATTATTATCTTTTATCTCGGCATCCTAAACTGAGGTGGTTGATATTTATTTCCTCGGGAAATAAGTATATTGAGGACTCGAGGAAATTAAGGAAATAAGATCACTCGAAGTCAATCATTCTGGACCAAGGGATTGGTTTACTGTTACCAGGGGCACAGAAAAAATAATAAAGTAAAGTAAGTACGCGTCATTGTCCAGGTTTGAGGTTCTGAAGATTATAATGTCGTCATTCATTCTGAAAAATAAAGGTGCTCTGCGATAAAAGTAGTACAAGGCATACGGGCGAACCGATATTCCTTGATCTAACCCTGATCCAGTCTCCCAAGTGATCTAGATAAGTAAAACACGAGATAGAACGGAAATTACCATTAATAAATTATGATAATGTTTAATAATACATTAATAATTATTTATATTGAAATAGGTATATCTCAATATCTATGACATATTAATAACTCTATTTCGATCTTATTACCAGCGGTTATAAATAATAGATTTTAGGTTTAAACAAAATAGAAATAATGTATCAACCATTTAGCGAAGATCCAAATTTAACTAACATGATAAGAATATAACTTGAAGTTTCTTAATCCTTAAAGCATTTTCTAGCTAAGAAAATCGGCAAAGGCGACGTTACAAAGTTACTATTAAATACGAATTTGTAATGTACTCAGCGCCCTAAAACACTTCATCGCCACTTACCATCAGGTGGAATTTTGTCAAGCTATATAAAAAAACATACTATCAAATCCATGTAAAGTGATGAAAAAGTAATAACACGCATCGTCGCAAGATAAGTGTCTATCTTTTACACTAATCACTAGGTGCGAGTCTAAATTCTCACAAATAGGGTTCCGTACTACCGAGCGATATTATCTCTATTTATTCAGTCAATATCAAGATAGATGACAAAATGTAAAAACATAATTATATATTAACAAAATATTGTTACATTACGTGCTGCGTAGCCCAGTAGGCAACAGGGCAATCGTGAAATCGTAGGTCGAGAGTTCGTATTACAGCTACTCTTTTTTGATTCAGTTTTTTAATACATTTCTTTTATTGTTTTACAGAAGAGCTATTAATAAATAAATCACAATTTCGTATTAATTGGTAATTGGTAAAAGGTTTTCACCTTTGGAATATGACTTTTTGTTATTTGTTGTTATAGGAGTAACACGTATTGTTTGAAAATTTCTTGTGTCTACCTATTTGCGTTCAAGAGACAGAGGCCTGTGGTAGACAGACGGACAGCAAACCGACATCGAAAGCATATTAATAGGGTTCCGTATTTTACCCCCTGGGTATTGAACCCTAAAAACCCGCACTACAAGCACACGTAGGCGGGCGCAATGTGGTTTGCAAACCCTGAACACATTCGTGTTTTAAAGATTTAATCAGTTATCTGAAATGTTAAAACAAAACAAATTCAAGAAACGATTCCAGCAATGTTTAAGTTTGGACTTCCCTAGGAGTTTTGACTTACGACTTTGTATGAAAATGCATAACTTTATTTACACGAACCACATTTTGCCGTTCATATTTGTGATATTGATGCCACCACAACGCAAACAGCGATAGGCGTTGCGCGTCGCTACTATACACAACTATATAAAGGGCGTATTTAGCGGTTACCACAAAGCAGCAATAAGATGGTACAGCGAAACTATTCACAGTTTCACACGTAACCGCTGCTTGAAGACAATATTATGTCGTTGCGTTTCGCATGGTTGTGGTACGTGGGTACGAGAATAGACGCTATGGGGTAAGGTAATTACAGTGTCACGTGGGTGAAATTCAACTTAATTAACTAAACACTACGTACTTATGCTGGAAGTGTTTGGCGACCTTGGCGAGAGTGCCGCACTACCACAGTAGTAAGGGACGGGACCGGAAGTGGGTGAGCGACCCATTGTTCTTCACGAGCTCGCTAAATGCTCGTTACATTCGTGCGGCGCTTAATTACTGAAACCCGTATTACTTGCAAGACTTTGACTGGCAGTAATCTACTGTGATTCTTCACTATATTTAGTGACACGGTTTACTATAGTGAACTGGTCTACAGATTAACCTTTTAACATTAACCTTTATAACAACCGGGAACGGCGGCTTTACGTGCAATACGAAGCACAGTCACAAGTCACCCATGCAACTACAGACCGCGTTCGTTGTTGCTTAACTCAATCGATCACTTAGGATCGACGCAACCCACCTCACTAATATCGGGCTATAAAAAATACGACAGTTTAAGGTCCAAATTTCCCTTTACGTATTTTACGAGGTAAATTACAGCAATATTGTGTCTCATTGAAAATGGATTTGCGTCGGAAACATTTTTGCGGGACGATTTTTACGATTTCAAAGGTCGCGTAACCGTACGAATCGTCTGATCAGATTATTGGATAAAGTTAAACGGCTTTCAAAGTATTGATAGTATATTGGATTTAAGCTAAAGTTATCGAGTAGTCTCAGCACTCAGTTCGAGGGACATTCAACATAGAATAGCAGTTGAACTTGTCAGTCGTCGATGCTCGACAGTAGCCTTTCCTTATTCTTATTCTTATATTACTTTATTTACTTTTAGCAATTCCTGATTATTTTCTGTAACAATTAAACAATGGACCAGGCAAACGAATTTTTTTTTACACGTCAAATAAATCTATAAAAAATTACAAGAAAAACTGTGTTTTTACTTTTTCCATATCTCAATAAATGGCTGAGATATTAACGATCAAAGTGCGTATTTACGGCCGCTGGTTTTTTTAATAACGCAGGCGGGCGGTCACTACTCGATGACGTCATCTCTCGGTAGTCGCGCGTAGTTGATAGGGATTTTTGACCGAAATGTTAATTTAAACTCAAGTAAAGCCGCGAGCAAACCTTAGTTATCAATAATAAAATAACATATATAATTCACATACTATCTACTACATCTATGCAAAATTTCAAGTCTGTATCTATAGAAATAAGAAAGTTATAGATTTTTGAACTGCATAGACCCATATTTTCTATAGTTGCGCCGTCGCTCGCTCGCGGCCGAGCCACGTCGTGACGTCATAGCGTAAGCGCGGAAATTCAAAAAAGGGCTTGAACTTCTCGTCTTTATAACTTCGGAAATACTGCATGTATTGAAGTGAAATAAAAAGTTATGTAATGTATATGACCTAAGCTCGGATTTTAGGTGTATTTGATAGTAATATTTTGACCCTTTTGCCTTCTCCATTGTATCATCTATCCAGTCGTTACTTACTGTTAATACAAATAAATCCATATGAAAATATGATATCAATGACCATCTGAAATCAGAAACCATCTGAAACTTAACTTATTGAGGGCACATAAAGCACGCCAAAGACCTTTCAATATCCAAATCAGTAACTTAACACCCCTGGACTGGACGCTCTGTGCCACTTGCCATCGCCACCCTACATAGTCTACATACTATGTCTAGTTGTAGCAAAGTACCCACAGTCACAATGCGAGCGGCCGAGGCGTAGGACGCCGACCGGTTCACACCGTGGACTTTACACGATCTCGCAGATATTTATGGACACTATGCTCCTTTTCTGACCTATTGTTTGATAAAATATTTTTCTCGAGTAATCAATTTTATCCGCTCCATCGTAATTGAAACGTGTTTGAGGTGAACTTTTTAAAATTTAGATCTTTGGTGATCGTCGCGATAAGATCGGGATTGTGATTTTGATTTTAATCCTGTTAGTTATCAGGTAAGTCAATTGTATTTTTTTCAATAAGTGCAATCATTTTTTTGTTTAATTTATATTGTACTTGTCGCAAAATTGTATTATTATTTACCTAAATAAAATAATAGTAAAAAGGAAATCCTACAAATATTTTAAATGTAATAATTTTGATGCTTAGCGGCTGAATGGTTTTGGGTAAAATTTGGGACACCGATAGTTATTCTAGTGTAAGCTAGATAAACTAATAGGATTCACCGTGCAATATTACTTCGAAAAAACATATTTCTTGTGCCCCATTAATTTTAACTATATTGAATTTTGTTTGTTGTTATTACAGCTATACCTAGGTGATAAACATGTTGTGAAAACTCAAGTGTCTACCAAGTAGGTTCAAAAAAGTACAAAAAATTGGATTCTTGGACGCGGATCTCCTTTTTATTTTTTTCTATTATACGATTATTAATTTGTATTATATCACAAGATTTCTCGGGAATCAAAATATCATAGTTAATTAAACATAATAGAAGACAAAATTATGTTTTCGTGTAACGCAAAGAGACAGACAAACGGAACGACGAAAATTCTAAAAAATGTGGTGGTTTCTATGTATATCGAACAAACCCTATCTAAGAGTATGGTACCTACATTAAAGTATTTTATACAGGGTGTAATCGTTAAGTGTGCACAGGCGATTATTCCGTAACTATTACAGATATCAAAAAACTTTAAACTTATATCGAAAGCACTAATGAGTAAAATGACAATAATAATTTATTAAAAATAACACGAGAAATATCCAAAAAAATTACATTAAACTCTCCCATACATTTAGTATGAGATAGTAGAAAGGTTTTACTTTCTTTATTTAAAGTGGAATAGTAGGTACCTACTCCCGCGATAAAGAATTTGAATTTAGAACGAACACCAAAGAATATCTTTCTTTTTGTTTTTATTTAGTATGTTGCTTTTCAGCCAGTTCAAATCAATACGATATTGAAACAAGGTTTATTATTAATTTGAAGTGGTAAGATAATTTATCTACACGTGTGTATCTACTTGAAATTCATCAATATCATATCATACATAGTTTTAAAATGATAAGGGTAAAATGAGTAGCTAATATTCCACTTTAAATAAAGAAAGTAAAACCTTTCTACTATCTCATACTAAATGTATGGGAGAGTTTAATGTAATTTTTTTGGATATTTCTCGTTTTTATTTTAATAAATTATTATTGTAATTTTACTCATTAGGTAAAGTGCTTTCGATATAAGTTTAAAGCTTTTTGATATCTGTAATAGTTATGGAATAATCGCCTGTGCACACTTAACAATTACACCCTGTATAATGATTAATTAAATATTAATATACAAATTGGGAGAGCATTAATTTGTGACTCATTTCTCCTGTTCCTACTGCACCCAGGTGTACGACGGACGAGACTATGGCGACACGACAGGTACTTCCTGGTAGAAATCGCTGGGCGTTGTACCTGTCTAATCCTGGCCATTAACACTAAGCTACCATTTCTTTCCATAATCAACCGTGAAATGTTTTGTAAGGTGTTGGTCGCAGTGTCGGGGAGTCCAAAATAAAGCGGATTTCTTGCTTCCGTTTTGTCAGATTGTCTGACGCTGACGTCTATGGTAAGCTGATGTCCACGGTAAGCTGATGTCCATGGTAAGCTGATGTCCACGGTATGTCCATGGTAAGCTGATGTCCATGGGCGACGATGATCACTTGCCATCAGCCAGGTCGTCTGCACATTTGTTGGCTATTTACATTTTAGAAGTCCTTGGATAATATGGGGCTACTTCTAGGGTGTTTCTCATCTCGGAACATAGATCTGTGCTCGCGGAAGTAATAAAAGTTACGATGGAAGTTCATTAAATGAAGTTTTCAGTTGTTTTTTGTAGCTAATGCAATAATGAATATTTTAAATTTATAGATACACGAACATATCCGATATTACATACCGATATCTAAAATGATGAAACTGATAAACATAAAATTGAAAAACGCCTGGAAAATTAGGACAAAATTAAATGATTTCGGGTTGGGGGCTGACCTACCTACTATGTGTAAAAGAATAGATTTCTCGAAGCGAATTAAGGTATCTTGATCTTGACTCAGTAAATAAATATATTATAATTAGGCTTAATAATCTTATATCTTAGAGAACAATAAAAACAATTATCATAGAAAAATGTATGACGTGTTACATTTTCTTAAAGTTCCAAGGTCCGGCCGTAAAAATGATGACCCTCATTATTTATGTAAGTTTATAAATATGGGAGGAGAATATTTTGATAAAAGTTTGACGTGTAATAGAGCTTAAAATACATTTTTTTATAATGAAACGATATAGGTACAAAGTATAGAGTACTTTTGCTTGTGCCATTTGGGAATTTTCATACACACAAATTTCATTGTGTAAAATACTGGGGATTCCTTCATATGAATGCCAGCTACTATTTACGATTCTATAGTTGTTTCGTTCCATCTAGGTGCAAATCATAACAATACATTATGTCACAGTAACATTTTGTCAGATGATGTTAATTAATTTTGACGCTTGAAGCCATAATTAAAATCAAATTCTGACATGAGTTCCGCTTTCTGACGCGCTTTGTTCTTGAGAATAATAGTATTATTGTAATGAGTGAGTAATTAATGAAAAACAAAAACCCGACATTCTGTATTACTTTCATAAATACCATAACAATAGGGACTTAAACATTATGGGATGTCGATAACACTAAATTAATTTAATTTTAAATTACTTTAAGTAAGGTCACTTGTGCCATTACTATAAAAATGTCCTTTAGTCCCTGGGTAATCAGGTTATGTTTATGTTCGTAGCCAAATGATAACAAATGAAAGTTCCTAATTAATGAAAGTAAACATTAACTTTAAGGTATCTAATATGCTAGTGGTGATGAGTGCTCGTGGTCGTAATATTGGTATTATTTCATACCGTGTTACAGAGCAAAATCTACACAAACACTTTGGATGAGTTTTATGGAGCAGGGCTCGTAGGATGGAATTCGTATTCACTCCATCATTAAGATTTGATGTAACATTGGTTTTCTTCACTATTAACAGCATTTGCAACTCGTGACAAAAACGATTCAAAAGCGATGCAACGTCGCTTCTGCATCATACATATTATATTCAACAAGCTTTTTTTTAGTCCACGGCATCGCCAGCGTGAAATTCGGTTATATCGCGCCCTTTGTGTCCTTGTTTTACAAATAAGTATAATAATTTCCAAAAATCGTTTCTTAGTGCTCATTTGCGTCACTTGAAGAACCTACTTAATATACAAATAAATGAATCCATTGAAAAATTAAAAAGTTTCAGTTTAACCCCTTAGGGGGGTAATTTCCAAATGTCCTCTCCTAGTGCTTTCGTGGGTATTCATGAATATTTTAATCAAATCAGTTTTCTACCGGAGTAGACATGTTTATTGTATACTATGTCAACTAAATGTCTCTTTTTCGGGCCATGGGTGTTGTGTTGAAGGCTTCAACACCCATGGCCCGCTTCAACTTGAAGCGCTCATAGCTCGGCGGCTTACGTCGATTCTAAGTGATCGACCTAGTTAAGAGGGGGTATAAAGCTAGGAAAAAATCAAATTTCACCCGCCCGTCTCAATGGAGCAACGGTAATGATAAATGGAACAGAGCATGTCAAAATCCTAGAGCTATAAAGA